>SJYO01048061.1:17551045-17965596 GCA_006410555.1 Capra ibex | reverse complement strand
TAGGTTTTTAGACGTTCGTTATTTACGACCTCTCCCACACCTCTTTTCCCTTGGGAGGATGTGACAACCACCCTTACGTTTGCTCATGTCGGTGATACCTCTTGTCACACTGCTAAGGAATTTTTTAACGTTTATCTTGATGACATACTGGGTCGTTAGGGTGACGACCCGTATGTGTGGCTCCTTTGGTCTTAACTTTCTCTGTGTACATGGGGTTACAAGTAGCGTCGTGACAAATATTATCGGTCCTGTACCTTTGTTGGATCTACAGGTAGTCGTCTACTTACCTATTCTTTCGACACCATGTATATGTGTTACCTCATAATGAGTCGGTAATTTTTCTTAAGTAAACTTAGTCAAGACTACTCTACCTACTTTGACCTCGGCTAATATGTCTCACTTCATTCGGTCTTTCTTTTTGTGGTTATGTCATATGATTGTGTATATATACCTTAAATCCTTCTACCGTTACTGCTGGGACATACGTTCTGTCCTTTTTTCTGTGTCTACACATATTACCTGAAAACCTGAGTCTCCCTCTCCCTCTCCCTTTCCCACCCTACTAAACCCTCTTACCCTTAAGATTGTACATATGATAGTACATTCTTAACTTAGCGGTCAGGTACAGTCCCACGTCGTACGAACCCCGACCACGTACCCCTACTGGGTCTCTCTACAACACCCCTTCCTCCACCCTCCCCCTAAGTACAAACCCTCGCGTACATTTTTAATTTCTAAAATTTTAAATTTTTTAATTTTTTTTACTCAATAATACCCTTAATAAAAATATCATCTACGTAAACTAAAGAAAAATAGGAACAAATCAAGACCGTTTAATATTAAAGTAAACCTAAACAAAAGAACGACCAAAGACATAAAAAGAAAAAACTCTTAAGGATAAAATGTTACAC
Source organism: Capra ibex (assembly GCA_006410555.1). Lineage (NCBI taxonomy): Eukaryota > Metazoa > Chordata > Mammalia > Artiodactyla > Bovidae > Capra > Capra ibex. The sequence continues at coordinate 17,964,685 of SJYO01048061.1, read as the reverse complement.
TTCTTAAAGTCTTTCTGGTGATACTTCAAATATTTGTTGTTCTTTATTGAACTTAATTATAGGTTTAATTATGTTATTAAATTTTAACCTTGAATTATCCATTCCAGAGATTACCGATTTTGTTGTTGTTGTTGTTGTTGCTCCCATAGTAAATGACTGTTTGAGTAATAACACCTGAAACGATAAACGATTTACAGAGGTTCAAGATCCTTGTGTACTTCTTCTGGGACCGGAACCATGTGTGAGTCAATAAACGTACTCCTGATAACATTTTACGAATATAACTAATTATTGTTAATAAATTGTATTTTATTATAGTTAAAACCTGTATAACGGACGGGTGGATACAAACCAAAAGTGTATTACGGTAGATTAAAAATAACGTCTAGACGTTAATAACTAGTTTACAACTGACTAAGATATAGGTGAAGGTTTTAAAAGAATATAAAAAAGATATTATCACCCTAAGTAAAAACGTAAAAACGAGGGTTAAAGGGTTAATATTTGACCACGAAATAAAGAAGATGAGTGAGTCCATTAAGACGAAGTGTAATAGTAAGAAACTTACCTGAGGTAAATAAATGACTTCACCAAAGAATTAGAGGACGTTTTTTCTCTTGTCTCTGTCTTGAACTAAACCTGATATAACTACATCATTACAGTGTGAACTGTATACTGTCAAATAAACCAAATGTTTACCTATGTTTGTTATTGTAGTTTTACGTCCCGTTTTTTTAATAGCCGTTATAACCGATAATAAATATGACTTGTTGTCAAAATAAATCTGTAATCCTTCTTTAGTTATATAATGAACTTTAAGTCATCTTATGTAATTTAGAGAAAAACAAATAAAACCGTTATTTTCATTTAACGTCTTATTTCTTTTTTTTTCGAGACGTCAGTTTGTGATTAGGTGAAAGATAGATTTGAATGTGTATACGTAAATATGTCGGTGTGTTTAGTCAGTGTATACATTCTATAGATTACTAAAAGACAACGAATTTTAGATCTTAGGATAAATTAAGTGTCTTGTAATCTCGATCCTCTCGGAATTTGTAATGTAGTAGACTCGGACAGAAAAGTAACGGTTCCAGTGTCTTGCTTTTACTAAATTTCACCTCAGTTAAGTAGAAGGTTCGAGTCAAAGGTAAAATGATCTTGTCAAACAGGGTAGATATATCTTCTGATTTTTTGTTATATTATTTTAGTGTAAAGATTTTAGGATTCTAGTAAAATTCCCTATTACAAAAGAGGGTTCAAGGCCTTCGAACAATAGACTGAAAACTAGGAGTTGTATAATCTCCGAAACGATTGTAGAGAAGACCACGATTTAGTAGGTTGTGTTCGTTCAAAAAGGGAAATCATACACTTCATGGATCTTACTCAAGTCTTTTAATTTACGTAAACCACTTTCACTATGAATAGATTATAAAAATTATATCTGTATATATATATATTATAGGTGTAAATTAAATCTCCTTATACTAATCTTCTTTTTGTAGAAATAAGATAGATATGAGGATCTTACCTTTGGTTGTCATATTCAACGACTGAGTACTTTATGATGATATCCTTTTGTTTACAACTTACTTGACTCCGAGGTAAATTCTCATGATATGAATTTTGTTCAGATTCAGGTATTCTGAAAATTTAAACAAATATAAAACTTCAATTATTTGAAACAGTCTACTCGAGATAAAAGTTGGTGCGATGTTTTATAAGGAATTAAATAATCAAACAACTTATGAAGAAATCACGTAAGATACAAGGACTGTGAAAATATGTAATAAAAAAACCTGTTTTGTTGATTTGAGAGAGGGCAACTCTTAAGACAAGGATACAGAATCTTTCAGTTTGGATATCAGAAAAATTTAACTCGTTCTCGATCCATTTAGACATTTATTTTATAGAAAAATCAGTTAAATGAATAAAAAAAAAAGTTTTCTCATAAGGTAGACCACATCCGTCCCACAATTTATTGACACTAAATGTTCAGTTATATATCAACTGTCCTAAATGGTACTTCGTTAGTCTTTACTTCTGAGATCTCGGTCAGTTGAACCCAAGTCTAAACTCCTGACGGTTTTCTTTATTTGGGACTAATAAGTAACCTTCCCGACTACGACTTCAAAGTCATGAAACCGGTAGACTACGCTTCTCGGTTGGGTAATCTTTTCTGGGTCTACGACCCTTTCTAACTTCCATTTTCCTCTTCTCTCGCCGTCTCCTACTCTACCAATCTATCGTAGTGACTGAGTTACCTGTTTGAGACCCCCTGTCACTTTCCGTCCGCTTGGACCACACGAAGTCGGTCACACCAGTGTTTCTCAGTCTTACTGAATGGTTCACTTGTTATTGTTGTTGTTTTAAGGTCGACACCTTTGTCTACTACGACCCGTACTTCTCCGATTTACTGAATCATACTTAGTCTTTCAATAGTCTGGTAATCTGTTTACTTTTTAAAATTAAATATCGAAAATCTCCTCTTGTACGAAATCAGTCTATTCGATCAGTCCTTAAACATTATCGGAATTTATTTTAAATCCATTAAAATAGAAGAGGAAAATGGATAGTCACCCGAAGGGACTATCGAGTCAACCATTTCTTAGACGGACGTTACATCCTCTAGTGTCAAGTTAAGGACCCAACTTTTCTAGGCGACCCCTCGGAAGACGACCTTCCGATGGGTGAGGTCACAAGAACCCGAAGAAAACACCGAGTCGACCATTTCTTAGACGGACGTTACGTCCTCCGGACCCAAACTAGGGACCAACCCTTCTTGGGGTCTTCATTCCTTTTCCGATGGGTGAGGTCATAACAAAGGATCTCTTACGGTACCTGACATCCAGTACCCTAGTGTTTCTCAACCTGTGTTGACGTGTAAGTCTAAATTTCTATTTTAAATGTTCTGAAATTTATCTTTAGAATTTTATTTTTAAAATTAAACTTTTGTGATTGTTAAAAACTCGGTGAAAATGATATTGAAAATACATATCTCAGCGACTTAGATGGGATACTCCACACTTAATAATAATAAGGGATAACCTTTTTCTGTTTCACGTCAAACCTCCGACATAATCAGTTCCAAGTGGTCTCTTTGTCTTGATTGCCTCCCAGCAGACATAGACAGATAGATAGTGGATAAAATAATAGTATATGGATCACTGGATAGAACGATACATAGATGGATTTCTCAAATTCCTTAATCGTATACACTAATACCTCCAACTACTCAGGGTTCTAGAAGTCCTCCGACTTCTGGGTCTTCTTGACTACTACATCAATTTCACACTTTCGGTCATCCGAATTTTGAGTAGTTCTCCGTTACTAAGTCAATTTGAAGTTTCCATTCTTGTTTTTATAACAGAAGTGAGTTTCGGTCCCTTCGTCTTCTTTAAGAGAGAACTACAAAAACAAGACAAATCCGAAAGTTGATAAACCTGAAGTTGAAGTTTATCTTTTACGAAACGAGGTTTTGTGTCTGTAAAATGTCTTATTATAAACATTTTACTTAAAGAGAGAGAGAAAAATATGACGTTGTAGAGGACACGAAACTGACTGTAAAACCCGAGTGTTTACATTTTGCCAACAAATCGTTATAACTTTCGGAAACCTTTTAATCCTTAAGTCATTATCGATGATCTTTATTATCAAAGACGTGATGTTTTTATAAATGTTTTTAAAAATGATCAAGATGACTTCGAGAAAAAAAATTTAAAAAAATGATATTTAAATAAATAAAATTAACCTCCGATTAATGAAATGTTGTAACATAACCAAAACGGTATGTAGTTGTAATTAGACAGTGTCCACATGTGCACAAGGGGTAGGACTTGGGGGGAGGGTGGAGGGAGGGGTATGGTAGGGAGACCCAGTAGGGTTACGTGGTCGGGACTCGTAGGACCTAGTACGTAGCTTGGACATGAGCACTAAGCAAAGTGTATACTATATGCAAAGTTACGGTAAGAGCGTTTAGTAGGATGGGAGTGGGAGAGGGTGTCTCAGGTTTTCTGACAATATATATAGACACAGAGAAAACGACAGAGAGTATGTCCCAATAGTAATGGTAGAAAGATTTAAGGTATATATACACAATCATACGACATAACCACAAAAAGAAAGACCGAATGAAGTGAGACATATTAACCGAGGTCAAAGTAGGTGGAGTAATCTTGACTAAGTTTACATAAGAAAAATTACCGACTCATTATAAGGTAACACATATACATAGTGTTGAAAGAATTGGTAAACAGACGACTACCTGTAGATCCAACGAAGGTACAGGACCCATAATCCTTGTCACGACGTTACTTGAAACTCCATGTACACAGAGAAAGTCAAGACCAAAGGAGTCACACATACGGGTCGTCACCCTAACGACCCAGTATTCCGTCAAGACAAAGGTCAAAAAATTCTTCAGAGGTGTGACAAGAGGTATCACCGACATGATCAGATGTAAGGGTGGTTTCGCATTCTCCCAAGGGAAAAGAGGTATGCGAGAGGTCGTAAATAACGAACATCTGAAAACCTATCGTTGGTAAGACTGACCACACTTTACCATGGAGTAACACCAAAACTAAACGTAAAGAGACTATTCCTCACTACAACTCGTAGAAAAGTACACAAACAATCGGTAGGTATACAAAAGAGACCTCTTTACAGATAAATCAAGAAACCGGGTAAAAAACTAACCCCGTAAATAAAAAGACCTTAACTCGACGTCCGTAACGAACATATAAAAACTCTAATCAAGAAACAGTCAACGAAGTAAACGATAATAAAAGAGGGTAAGTCTTCCGACAGAAAAGTGGAACGAATATCAAAGGAAATAACACGTCTTCGAAAATTAAAATTAATCTAGGGTAAAAAAATAAAAACGAAAATAAAGGTTATAAGACCCTCTACCCAGTATCTCCTAGGACGACACTAAATACAGACTCTCACAAAACGGATACAAGAGGAGAATCCTCAAAATATCAAAGGCCAGAATGCAAATCTAGAAATTAGGTAAAACTCAAATAAAAACACATACCACAATTGTTCACAAGATCAAAGTAAGAAAATGTTCACCAACTGGTCAAAGAGTCGTGGTGAACAATTTCTCTAACAGAAAAGAGGTAACATATAAGAACGGAGGAAACAGTTTCTATTCCACAGGTATCCACACACCCAAATAGAGACCCGAAAGATAAAACAAGGTAACTAGATATAAAGACAGAAACACGGTCATGGTATGACAGAACTACTGACACCGAAACATCATCTCGGACTTCAGTCCGTCCAACTAAGGAGGTCAAGGTAAGAAAAAGTTCTAACGAAACCGATAAGCTCCAAAAAACATAAAGGTATGTTTAACACTTTAATAAACAAGATCGAGACACTTTTTATGGTAAGACCTACAAGTATATTGAAAATACGTCTCCCTTTCTTTTAAAATGAAACTATGGAATTCCATGTAGTCTAAACCCTATACTATATTTGTGTTGTCTTAATGATATTCTTTTTTTTTGGTCCGGTTTTAAAAACTGAACCTGGACTTCCATAGACAGTGTCCGTGTGTAGACTTTCTTAGTCCCGGTACTGTTATAATCGTATAAATAACTCGTGAAGGAAGAGGTCCCTAGTTTGGGTGTAGAGGATATAACCGTCTGGTAAAGAAATGGGGACTCGGTGATCCCTTAGAGGACTTAGAGGATTCGATCGATAGGTGTATATACACACACACAAGTCAGTGAGTCAGTACAAGTTGAGAAACGTTGGGGTACCTTATATCGAATGGTCCGAGGAGACAGGTACCCTAAAAGGTCCGTTCTTTCCTCACATAACGGAAAAAGATCAGGTCCCCTAGAAGGGTTGGTTCCTTTACTTTGACGTAGAGAACACCGAGGACGTAACCGTCCGTTTAAGAAATGACGTCACGGTGGACCCTATGGTCGATGTGTGTGTGAGACATGTAACTGAGTAAAATGGAAAGAAAACCTTTATGTCTTTACCTTCGTTCTACTCAAACATTAAAGAAGTATAGTTTCAGTGACTCTATTATTTACAACCTTTGACCTAATTTTAGGTTAAAGGTTGCATGTATAAGACGTCACCAACGGAAAATTATGCTGACACTCCTGGTCGGTATCTGTGTCATAACCGATCAAACTTCTACTATGATAGAAGAAACATAAAGAAAAGGGTCAGGGATGAAGGACAAAAATAGGATAAAAGGGTTAAGTGAGACCCATCTGGTCGTTGATTTTTTTATCACATCCCTGTCGTAGAAGTCCCAAGACAAAAGTATCATTGATCTTAACACTTTCAATGGTAAGGTCACTTATGAAACCATCTTCAGTCTACTTTTCTTTACTTTTTGTTTTCAAGATTTCTATACCTAAAGGGGTTACTTGTATTTGACACTGTCCTTTATTGTCCTGTAAGGGTAAGAGATATAACAGTTATAGATTTACCCTTCCTCACAAATTTTGGTTCCGGTCAGCAACAGTCTAGAAGTTACACCGTTTGACGGTCATGAAAATCCTAGAATTTCAAGTCTGTAAATTGTTGGACGAGAGGTAAATCCATTAAATCAGGAACACTTTCCTTCTAACCGTCCTTCCTTTCTTTCATTTCGTGAGACAAATAGACTTCTTTTTATCTAGGACCCGTGATTCACGTGTTAGGAGATAGTACAATAGGACTGTTCTGTGAAAAGAAATGTGTACCTTTCTTAGTAAATGTTCTGTTTCCCATTAACTCTATAACTGGAATTGGTAAGGACCTAGAATCTTTGGACAGGTGAACGATAAATCTCGGGTACTCACGACATGGATGAAATAATAAGAAAGTTTTTCTTCAGGGGAGTCTAACAGTTTCTACCTCACAGATGTGTTATACTTTTAGTGTTTGTGTATGAATTCTATTTAAGACTTGATCACTACTGTCCGTAAATTGTGAAAAATCATTCACAATCTTTATTTCACTTTCGTTGTACCTCAACGACGAACACTTCTTCAATGAATTTAGTAATAGTTGACTAGTGAATGGTTAGGAAAATGAGCACAAAAACTAGTATTCATTCTTTACTTCACGTTGAGATCAGAATACAAGAATTCTTATTCAATTTGTAGTACCCGGTGATATTTTGGTATATTGTAAAGTAAAAGTTGGGACTCAACTCCTTCTATATTAGATGTCATAAATTTTACCGAGAGAAGTAACAATTCATAGGTAATTCAATCTTCCTTTTTTTTACACAAATAAGAATTTTATCATCTGTCGTATAGGTAACGATTTTCTCTGTACCTAAATTCACACTTTCAAAAATTCGAACTTTCAAAAGAAATTTTTTTAATCTTCTCTTTCGAAAAATATCGTTTCTACCTTTAGTGTCTGGAGTTAATAAACACGTTATAAAAATTTTCTAATTTACTACACAAGTACACGTACGAACCCACCCTGACCTTTTTTACCGATTATAGATACACCGACATCAATTATATTTATGTTACCGTTACCTTTTGACAACTAACTCTAAAACATAGTACACGATTCTTGAACTTACCTTAAAACGTATCGAAAAGGAGTAATTTAGGAGTGTCTTCTGGAAACCACATGACACATAATTGACTAAAAATAATTACTCTCTTTTCCTCGGACTTACTAATTTACATAAAAATGTGTAGTGTCAAGTGACTTTAAGTCTTGTTCTCAGAGAGTGAAATTTCGGACATAAAAAAGAGATCTAGTACATAACAATAGACATAATACATAGAAAGTATGGTGACGAAGTCAGTATAGGATGTGGTAACAAATCGTTCACGTTTAGAAACTTTACTATACGATTTTTTTAGTTTAACATGAAATTAGAGTGGTAAAAAGGATAACATTTAACCTTCATTAATAGGTGTTGGACAGTTGTAATACATAGAAATATGTCGTTAATACTATTATCATACTTTTTCATACTCGTAAAATGTCTAAGATTCTTCTACCCTTCACTTTCTACAACAGTATGAATTTAATAAACAAAAGGGAACAACAGTGTAAACCTTGACAAAGATAAGAAATTTTCTTAATATGTATACTACAGACTGGACACAAGGACGATTCTAAGTATTTTCAGAAGAAACCCATTCTATAAAGAGTGTTGTGTTATTAGTATTGTTTATTCCGTTATTTCCTCTTGACCAAAAGACCATAATAGTCGTGAAATTTATAAAATAAACCTTATATATAGAAATTGAACCCGAAGGGTCCACCAAGTCACCATTCCCTTGACGAATGTTACGTCCTCTTCGTCCAAGTTAGGGACCCAGCCCTTCTAGGGGACCTCTTCCTTTACCGTTGGGTGAGATCATAAGAACGGACCCTTTAGGGTACCTGTCTCCTCGGACCTCCCGATGTCAGGTACCCCAACGTTTTCTCAGTCTGTACTGAATCACTGATTTATGTTGTGAATAGAAATTAAATGTGAGGATGTACGGTATTACTCCGATTTCTACTACTTAAAAAGACGGAAAAGTATCAAATAAGGTATCGAAGATAAAAACAACGATAACAAAATAATAATCAAATCGACAATGAACGAACGAATCTGATCGGTGATAACCAACTATAAATTCTTTGTTATAAAGTATGTAGTAACCACTCTTCTATTACACCTTATTCGAAACAGTCAAACTCTTAAACCGTCATACATGGTTTTCGAGTTTAATAAACGGTCCTCTATAGCAGAGGTACCCCTGTCTCTGAAACCGTCATAGACGTTCCCTTGACTCTACCTATGGTCGGTGATATGTGAACCGGGAGGTATGGGTACCCAGTGTGAAGACTTCTAGACAACTTGGTACCCAACTTAAATAAAAAAATTTAAGGTCTTTCGAACTTAAAAGACGTATGACCATTGGTAAATGTATCGTAAAAATAATGTAACCGTTGATAAAAATATCGTACATGTCACATAATGCGTAATATTCATTAGACGGACGGACGATTCAACGAAGTCAGTGTAGACTGAGAACCTTTGGGACATATGATATCGGGTGGTACGAGGAGACAGGTACCCTAAGAGGTCCGTTCTTATGACCTCACCCGACGGTACGGAAGGAGGTCCCTTAGAAGGACTGAGTCTCTAGCTTGAGTGCAGAGATTACATGAGACATAACCGTCCCCCCCAAGAAATTGTGATTACGGTGGACCCGATTAGATTTCTACTGTTTTATGTACCTTTCTCTTGTTTCCAATATTAGTGATAAAATATATTCTCTGAACTTGTACGTACCTAAAACCATAGACTCTTCCAGGATCTTAGTTAGGTGGAGTACCGAAACTCCCTACTGACATGTGTGTACGTGATTTATTTACAAGAAACTTATTTACTCGAACTTATAGGGTTTAAGATCATTAGGGTTGTCATCTTTTTGTAAAATTCCTTATTTTGACGGAACGTATTCAATACACATTTTCTCACGATTTAAACCGGAAAGGTTTTGACTCTTACCTTTGTTGTATATGTAAGGTTTTATAGTATGATAACTAATCTAATATAAAAGAAGTATGTTACCTCTGTCATAAATGGTTTTTGTCACTATAACTCTTTATATCCCTTTACTAGTACGATCTTCTTTCTCGTCAAATTATACTCAAATTTCACCATTTTTGAGATAAAAAGATAACGATTATATTTCAGTCACGGATGACTCGTAATTCATCATGAGACTCCAATTAAAGTAGGAGTGTTGACTAATTGATTAAATTAAAATCTGTTGAAGTTCGAATACTCCAGTGATAATGATTATTTCAAAATTAATTAATAAAATTTAGAGTGTGGTCCGGATACTCCAGTCTTGATAAACTAAGGAGACCTCCGACTTAGTCACTTTCGAATTAATAGAACGAAATTTTACGTGTAATTTCCGACCGTCTCTGTCCCAAACTTGGGTTCCTTAGTTCGAGGTCTAAGTAAGTAGAATTTGAAAGACGAGATACGACTTTAAAATACACAATATTAGATAAACCCCAAGTGGAACATACAACTTGATGTCATTATAAATAAAAATTACTTGAAGACAACGAAAGTATTATCCTTTTAGTCTCGTTATAAAAATCTCTCAAGATCTATTTACAAACGAATTTATTTATCCTCTACTTTTTCTTTTTTTTTTCCAAATTCCATTATATCTCTGGAAACCAAGGTTTCCACTTATGAAACGTTTTGTCTAATGTTGACAACTCCTTAGTGGTACCAATCATTGTAATAATATCAGACTCCAATTGTCACCGTATCACAGACCCCCATAATACAGTTCCTTGTCTCACTCTCCTTCGTGACGATAAAAATACTCGTTAAATAAGAACACGGATTACAAAGTTCGACGTCGACTGTGAAATACAAGAGAGGTGAGGTACAGATTATTTACGGTTGGTTGTATACTTGTCCTTAAATTCCATTGTCCTAGTTTGAATTATATAATCAAACTAAAATTATATTGAAAATTTCATTCCCGTATTTAGTAAACACCCATTTTTATACTTTTCAGTGTCTCGTGGTCTAAAGTCGAGGTACACAGTATGTCGTTTAAAGGTGACCGATAGATTAAAATGTATACCATTCCATATACAAAGTTACGATAAGAGAGTTAGGTAGGGTGGGAGAGGACATCAGGTATGATGATTCTGTCGGTCATATGATGAAACTTTTATTTTAGTTCAGTAAAAAGACGAGTTTTTTTTTTTTTTCTATCTTTTTTCGGAAGAACTAATGTTTTTTTACCTAATTTTCACCTCTTTGTAAATAATATAGTCTACTTTAAAATAAATCTTTACCTCAATGATCTTACATTTTTGGTGTACTAACTCGTAAGAATTGTAGGTAATGTACGTTATTTTTCACTCTAATTTACTAGAAATATATAGGAAGGTTGTAAGTCCTGAGTAAGTCAAGTCAAGTCAAGTCAAGTCAACGAGTCAGTACAGACTGAGAAACGCTGGGATACTAAACCTTGTGCGGTCCGGAGGGACAGGTAGTGGTTGAGGACCTTAAGTGGGTTTAAGTACAGGTAGTTCAGTCACTACGGTAGGTCGATAGAGTAGGAGACAACAGGGGAAGAGGAGGACGGGGGTTAGGGAGGGTCGTAGTCTCAGAAAAGGTTACTCAGTTGAGAAACGTACTCCACCGGTTTCATAACCTCAAAGTCGAAATCGTAGTCAGGAAGGTTACTTGTGGGTCCTGACTAGAGGAAATCCTACCTGATCAACCTAGAGGAACGTCAGGTTCCCTGAGAGTTCTCAGAAGAGCTTGTAGTGACAAGTTTTCGTAGTTAAGAAGACGCGAGTCGAAAGAAGTGTCAGGTTGAGTCTGTAGGTATGTACTGGTGACCTTTTTGGTATCGGAACTGATCTGTCTGGAATCATCCGTTTCATTACAGAGACGAAAACTTATACGACAGATCCAACCAGTATTGAAAGGAAGGTTCCTCATTCGTAGAAAATTAAAATACCGACGTTAGTGGTAGACGTCACTAAAACCTCGGGTCTTTAATTTCAGTCGGTTACAATGGTGACAAAGGGGTAGACAAACGGTACTTCACTACCCTGGCCTACGGTACTAGAAGCAAAAGACTTACAACTCGAAATGCGGTTGAAAAAGTGAGAGGTGAAAGTGAAAGTTCTCCGAAAAATCAAGGAGAAGTGAAAGACGGTATTCCCACCACAGTAGACGTATAGACTCCAATAACTATAAAGAGGGTCGTTAGAACTAAGGTCGAACACGAAGAAGGTCAGGTCGTAAAGAGTACTACATGAGACGTATTTTCAATTTATTCGTCCCACTGTTATTTCATTGACGTTTCTCACGAAACGGGTCTAGAGTCGTCCCCTCACACTCTAAGAAATTATGGATCTAAACGTTGTCATCTCGAGATAGTTTAGAACTGTTGTCATTGACTCTTGTATTATCTCCCACAGACACTTGAGATTTTAAATAGTGGAAGTTTGTCTTTCTACCTTTCAATTTCCCACTTAAAAGTAAGAATACTCCTCTGTCTCGTATTGGATCTTGTTGACTTTGTCTTCCCGAAGAGTCCACCACGATCACCTTTTCTTGAACTGACGATTTCCTCCTCTATATTCTCTACGCCCAAACTAGGGACCCAGTCCTACTAGGAGACCGTTTCCCGTACTACTAGACGAGGTCATAAGAACGGACCTCTTAGGGTACCTGTCTCTTCGGACCACCCGGTGTTAAGTGTCCCAGGGTTTCGCAGTCTGTCCTACCTTCGTTGAATCGTTCGTGTGTACGTGAGATTGTCTTTACTCGTCTGAAAATCTTCATCCTTTGTTTGTTTGTTTGTACCTCGAGAAAGGACGTGGGTATATCTTGATTTTAAAAATACTTTTCCATCACAATCTCCTAAACGTAACACTGATTTTAGTAGTGTAAAAGAATTTAACTTCAAAACGATTTTTAATTCTAGAAAGTATTATAAACGAATAATTATAAAAATTTTATTAATATTGGGAAAGGGTGATACGGTTTTGTAAAATGACTTTTAATGTGTAATAAACTTTGTAAATAACTCTTCTTATGGTAACAAAATATGGAATGATCTTTTTCTCGAACTAAGAGCAAAAGTAAGGACGAAAGTGAGACGACGTTATTCAAAAAGTAAAAAAAGACGAACTTCTAATGTTTTTTTCAATCTTTATTACATCTTTTTTACTCTTAATAAAAGTATCGGAAAAGTCTATTAACACCGATAAAAACTAAGATATGAGGTCGAACTGTTCAAAAAATTTCTAATCACTAAGTCTAAATTTTAGAGATTTCTAAAATTTCTAAATCACTAAATATAAGACATCTTTAGACTTTGGTATAACTATTTAGAAAGTATGAACTCGTTTTCAGCAATGATAGAAACTTACACAGAAAATGGGTATATACTTAAACATAGTAGTATATAACAAGTAAACCTTTTATGAAGAAGGTACTTAATATGTTTAGAAGGATTATAACTGTATTAAATGATAAGTATTTATATAGGTAATTGAATAGTTGTTTTGGGATTTAATGACTCTCCTATATTTGAGTACCTCTACCTGTGTCCAAAGATGTAAAAGTTATGAACGAACTTCATAGTAAATAAAGAAATTGACATTCAAACAGTACCACTTCATTTCACTGATAACGGTATTAAACCACAGAGATGGAACTTAACGTCACCGTGTTTTTCAAAGTAAGTGATAATAAAGACGTGGTTTTTACGTTTACAGTCATGTTAATAACATCCTATTCTTCCCCGGTAAGTTTCCCAATAAATCGTGAAACATATAAAGTCGTAATCAACACAAATAACGGTTCGTAAAGTATGTAAAAAAAGACACTACCGATCGAATGTGAATAAAACATTTGATCTATCGTATAACTTTTCGTCTCTGTCATGAAACGGTTGTTTCCTGATAGATCAGTTTGGATACCAAAAAGGTCATCAGTACATACCTACACTCTCACCCTAACACTTCTTCCGACTCGCGTCTTCTTAACTACGAAAACTTGACACCACAACCTCTTCTGAGAATTCTCAGGGAACCTGACGTTACTCTAGGTTGGTCAGGTAGGACTTCCTTTAATCAAGACTTATAAGTAACCTTTCTGACTACGACTTCGACTTTGAGGTTATGAAACCGGTGGACTACACTTCTTGACTGATTAACCTTTTATGAGACTACGACCCGTTCTAACTTCTGTTCTCCTCTTCCCCTGCTGTCTCCTACTCTACCAACCTACCGTAGTGGTTGAGGTACCTGTACTGAAACTCATTTGAGGCCTCAACAACTACTTGTCCCTTAGGGCCTCACGACGTCAGGTACCCCAGCGTTCGTCACCCTGTGCTGACTCACTGACTTAACTTGACTTGAATGTGAATAAAACCTGGTCACCTTTGTTTGATCATGTCGGTGTAGACATAATCAGTTATGTATTCAGTTTTCATGTTAGGATTTCTGTTTTACGACTGAAGTACAAAAGTCGATTTAATAATTAAACTTCTATTGAGGGAGTAACTTTTCATGTACCTGTATAAAGAAAATATAAAAAATTATCCTCCTTTTAACAAAATGTTGTAACACAACCGAAGACAGTATGTTGTCACGTTTAGTCAGTATTAGTACGTATACAGTGGAGGGAGAAGTTAGAGGGAAGGAAGGGAAGTCGGGTGAGGAGATCTATAGTGTTTCGGAGTCCGACCCGAGGGATACAATATATCGTTGAAGAGTGGTCGATAGATAAAATGTATACCATCACATATATACAGCTACGATGAAAGACGTAAACAGGGTGAGAGAGGAAAGTCATGATTGAAAAGTTGTCTGATCGTAAATGGTCACAGTTGACAAGTTCTGAAAAAGTTAGAGAGTCTGAAGTACATATAAATAGGTTGGTCACTTAATACTTTTAAATGGGTTCTTCTTTGACATACTGAAAAAGTTTACTGAAAGTAGAAAGTCAAGTATAGTCAACAAGTCAGACTGAGAGATGTTGAGGTACCTCACGTCGTATGGTCCGGAGGGATAGGTAGTGGTTGAGGGTCTCAAATGAGTTTGAGTCCAGGTAACTCAGTCACTACGGTAGGTTGGTAGAGTAGGAGACAACAGGGGAAGAGGAGGACGGAAGTTAGAAAGGGACGTAGTCCCAGAGAAGTTTACTTAGTGGAGAAATTTTCTCGAGTTTTTTGAAGTCTAAAAAAAAAACTTGAATCTTGCAGTCAAATGGACTATGTATTATGATAAGTTTTTTTTTCTTAGACACGATATTCTGTTCGTAGTATACTAATTGTAGAATATTTCGACTCTCTTTTTACCAGAAACAGTATAAAAAGAAAAGAATCAATGTCAACCGGGTCAAATAAACCTGGTCAAAGGAAAAGGTTACTCAGTCTTATGAGTGACTTTACAGTTTAAGTAGAAAAAGTCATGGACCTTAGTATTTACCACTTCGACATTCAACTGTTTTGTCCGACAACTTAGAGGAAAAAAACCTCTCCCAGTTGGAAGGTCGTAGTTGATATTCTTTTTATGTAAAATTCATTTGAAAGAAAATAAAACCTCTGTTTCACAAAAATAAGATTTTATAGATAAAGTATACTTTAGATTCATAAACCTTTTCAAGACCTCATTGTAAAAGTTTCTCTATTTTACGTTTCGTTCTTAGGTATCATATGTATCAATACAAAGGTGTATAAATATAAATGGTCACTAACGAGTTCATAAACCTCCTGAAAGATCGTAGAATGAAAAATATAAGAGACAGAATATGAAAAAGACTAAAACAAAATGACGAAGGTGTAACGGAAACAAACTTACTCTATAAAACAACAGAATAGAAGTGAGAAAGTTATTCGAATAATAATTGAGTATCTACGACGTTTGTAAAGAAAGGAAATCTATGAACTTTTCTGAACTCAAGTGTCTTATGTGAGTGTAATCCAAAGAAAAAATTCTGTTTCGCCGGTTAATCGTTCTCCTTATGGTACGTCCGTTCGTAACCATCTGGTTCAGATCCTCTACGACTCCGAGGGTCCCTTCAGATTCTGGGAACCGGTAAATGGTGACTCACTCACTCACTCACTTCAGCGAGTCAGCACAGACTGAGAAGCGCTGGGGTACCTGACATTGGATAGTCCGAGGAGATCCGAATAATTTAGTCAATTCGGTCCTGGTTTGGTCGTCATTGTTTTGACTAGTGGTCACCTACAGACCTGGAATTTGTTGTGTAGTATCTAAATACCAGGAATAGAACTGGTTGTCAATTCTTGACTTGTAAGTCTATAGGAGTCTCTCCTTCTGTCTTGTAGGCAATTAAACGGTCAGTTGAGAATAGGGAGGGTAGATTAAATTATTATAGATTTGAATTATAATAAGAGAAGAACTGAAGTTACTTTTATTTAATTGTTTATGAGAGACGAAGAACTTTTTCTAAAATAAATATAAGTCGGAGAAAGGGACTGAGATTACCTATTCAGTGATAATAACAAGAAAACTAACTAGTGTTATTAATATGAACATAAATTATAATCAATGTATAAAAATGTCACGTAAAAGATATAATATAATACGTCAATTGTCAGAAGTTATTTAGTAAGNTACGTCAATTATCAGAAGTTATTTAGTAAGAATAACTTTAATTAATACCAAAATTGATTTTTATAAGAAGTCTTTTACGATTTTCATCTTGGATTTATTTTAGGGTGAGATTTCAACTTAAGTTCAATGATAATATTCTTATTGTGTTAAAATCTTTATAAAGATCTCGTCCTACCGACTTATTCTACAAAAACATGTGATAGTATCGTATATAATATATAATAGAAATAATTTCATACCTATAATTTTTGAAGTTTACGGGAGACTGCAAAGAAGACACTCGTACACACAACTGAAGACTAAACATTTCTTTTGATAAGTGAAAAACGAACTACAGTTACTTGTAGTAATTTGATCGTAAATTTTTGACTACAATGAAAGATAAAACGATAAACAATTTGTAGATGTAAATGCACATTAGAATTTTAAGGTTAATAAAAGGTTTCAATAATTGAAAGTGATACGATTAAATCTAATTACATAACGTAGAATTATATTTTCATAACCTAAGTTAAGTGGTGCGTAGTATGTACGTGGTTTGAACTAATAAAAATAAATGGAATCAGTTGACCAATGATGAATACTGAAGTATAACCAATAAATAAAAAGTCCACTACCATATTAATTTTGGTGAATCTTCAGACGTACACTTTAGAACAAATAGTATATTTCTATTATTTATTAAGTTTTAGGATACTAAAAGGTTCTGGTTGGAATCTGTATCGTTTTGGTAGTTCACGGTGTTTATACACAATAAATACTTCACGTTTGTTTATAAATAACAAGAGATATAATATTAGTCTGTAATTATTTGGTACCTAGTACGGTAATGTTACCGTAGTGGTTGAGTTATATGTACTCAAACTCTTTGAGGTCCTCTGTCACTTTCTATCCCTTCGGACCACTCGACGTCAAGTATCCCAGAACGAGAATAGAGAAAACATACCGTTTGTATAAGTAGAACCGTGGGAAGTTTCAAATTAAAAACCAAGAAATTTTATCTTCTGGGAACTTTTACTTTTTGTAAAGTAAAACTCTAATAACAGGGACGAAATTTATAAATTTTTTAGATTAGACCTTGTGTTTCGTTGAACAAATAAGATAAGAAAGACTTAAGTAAAACCTGAAGAAAATTATCGTACAAGAAGTTTCGTTACTTACAAAGACTAAGTTGACGTCTTTCTGTCTTCTACTTCCCTTTCTTTATCTATATATTCATTTTTGAACCGAATATCCAGATTTAAAATAATGTTGTACATAGATAAAAGTGTTTAAAAGATTAAAAAAAGTTGAAGTCGTATTGTATATACGTCTCTAAAAACGTATAAAATTCACATGAATATGGTAAGTTCATTCCTTTGCCATGTATTGTCATACAATCTCGTCGGACATACGGTTTTCAATTGTTGATATTACTAAAGATTGTCTAATTAAGTGTAATACCAAAATTTATACAAATTTTACACATGTTTAATTGACATATGTCAAAAAGTCCAAAACGGAGAAAACGAGTTTTAATACGTACACTCTAAGTAAGTATAGTGACTGACTCCGAGATCGATGCGGTTACATTAAAAACATGTAATAAGACAACTCATCTATATAAGTTTAACTATTAAACCCTAACTATGAAGTCAAAAGGTCAGACCTTGAAAATATGTAGTAAAACGGTAGTTATAACAACATACATAGAAAACAATTCGTACACGTATGTTAAGTTAAACTTTCAACAAACGAAGGTCGTAGTGATCTACTAAAGTTTCATAAAAGGTTCCAATATTTTTAACTAAGGAGGAGTTCTTTACACACTTGTGATGTAGGAACGGTTGTATATCTTAGCAGTCTATAAAATAAACCAAAATAAAACAAAATTTTCAATAAGAATCTTTTTTCCACCCGAAGAAAGTGTTGAGTCAACGATTTCTTAGACGGACGTTACGTCCTCTGGGACCAAGTTAAGGACCCAGTACTTCTAGGTGACCTCTTTCCTATCCGATGGGTGAGGTAATTGGAACACGAAGGGAACACCGAGTCGACCATTTCTTAGGTGGAAGTTACGACCTCTGGACCCACACTAGGGACCCAACCCTTCTAAGGGACGTCTTTCCTTTTCGATGGGTGAGGTCATAAGACTGGACCTCTTAGAGTACCCGACATATCAGGTACCCCAGTGTTTCTCAGTCTGTACTCACTTACTGAAAGTGAAGTGAAGTAATCTTCTTTTACAGAAGTTTAACTATATTCCGTTGACACTTTTAGAGTGTCAATTGCAATAAAAGGTGAATTTTAGTCCCTTATCCGTTCCTACTACTAGATGATAAAGAGAAGTTTTAAAATGACCTTTAAAATCGGTCTTATTATTCTTTTATTTACTTTATTTTCGGTAATGTTAGATGATCCTAGATAAAATAAACGTTTGTTTCACTAAAAGATAGAATAAAATCTTGTACGATGTTTTAAATGTATTTTCGATGGACTTAATTACTCAAATTGTTCAAACGTCCTTTGAGTAACTCACGTACGATTCAACGAAGTCAACAAAGGTTGAGACAAGACAGGTACTCTGAAAGGTCCGTTCTTATGACCTAACCCATTGATACGGGAGGAGGTCACCTATAAAGGTTAGGTTCTTAGTTTGGGTACAGAGAATTCAGAGGACGTAACCGTCCGTCCGTCTAAGAAATGGTGATCGCGGTAGACCCTTCAGGCGTGCTTTGTACCGGTTATATGTTTTTACGGATCTACAATTGAAAACAAGAAATTCTCTTTAAAATGTCTCATATGTTAAGATTTAACTGTCAAAAGTCGTGATGAAAAAATTTGTCACTCCTCTTATGTTTATTAGTTGGTTCCGTTCTTCCATATAAAATGGTTATTGTTACAAATCTTTAAGGTGACGAAATACTATATTTCTCGTTTCACCAAAGATAAGTCTAGATGATATATAAATTTAAACAATGTCTGTCACTTGTATGAATGACGGACATGTTGGAGAAACATGTAACAACAACAAGTCAACGATTTAGAACAGACTGACTCTGAGGTACCTGACGTCGTGCAATCCGGACGGACAGGAAGTCACAGGACCTCAAACAAGTCTGAGTACAGGTAACACAACCACTACGGTAGGTTGGTAGATTAGGAGACAGTAGAGGAAGAAAAGAACGAGAATTAGAAAGGTTCATAGTCCCAGAAAAGGTCACTCAACCGAGAAGTGTAGTTCACCGGTTTCATGACCTCGAAGTCGAAGTCGTAATCAGAAAGGTCACTTATAAGTCCTGATTAAAGGAAATCCTAACTGACCAAACTAGAGGAACGTCAGGTTCCCTGAGAGTTCTCAGAAGAGGTTGTGGTGTCATAAGGTAATTATATTTCGACAGTAAGTTACTGTAGGTCGAAGGTTTTCAAAACGAATTTTCGTTGACGATAAAAATTATTATTTATATTTACGTCCATTTTATGAGGGAAAAGGGTAAAATGACCACGAAATATCTATAGAGACACAAAAACCAAAATTATACACACGTAAAGTAAAATATAAACATAAAAAGGAGTTCATAAACAATATCGTCGTGAAACTAGTAAAATGATTTTAGATATAATCGAGACCCGACAATATTTCACTGACTGAATTTCGTTGTCTTTACTTAAGAGAGTATCAAATCTTCCATTTTCAGACGATATTGTTTGTGGATTCTTTTACACTTTCACCCAAACCTTTACCGATTACCCACCTCCAACCTTTAAAAAACTTTGAGAATTCTCTTTTTCGATCTAACGGAACTTCTCTAACAACTATCTTTATACCGGTAGTTTCTTTTAAGACTCTTTCTTATTCTCCATTCTCCTCAACGTATGTTTCGAAGATAAAGAATCTGTTATGTATGTAACAGTACTTCTTACGATGATCTCTATATTTGTAGTTCCCATGAAGACTACTACAGAGTCTACCTTTACTTCTTATACAATGACCTTGTACCTCCTTTTCACTATGAAATTCTTTTTTTTCTCCGTCTCTTGAACTACCTAAATACGAGGTGATAGAACACCTTTCATCTTGAACATTCACTGTTAGTACCTAAAATTGACTCTTATTGAACGGTATTTCACACTTTACACACTGGACCTAATAGAACGATGAACATTATTTTACGTTTTCCATTCTCTTTTCAACTCCTTACTTGAGAATGTGTTTTTTTGTTTTGTAGTCAATTACTAAACCTTTTAAGTTTAGGTTAGGTCTGTCATGTAAGACCTTGGATTCTTACACCCACCTGTTTGTAAACGATTACTCTGTCAAATGCACTTAACACCTAGGTCAGTTGAGAGTCTTCTGGACCCTTATATCTACAGTTATTAGTCCTTACTATATAACTCATGGAAAGACAAACTGTCAAACCTAAGGGTACTTAACAAGTCTTCTGACTGTTCTAAAACTATTAATACGTTCTTTTTTGTAACGGTCGGACCGAACTCTCCCAGTCTGTCTCCTACGTTATTTCCTGAGACTCCCATCTTGGTACCTACTTCGTCGGTCTCTACTGTCATAAAGGGTCCCGTCTCCTATTCCGACGTGAGGTCACCCGGTTCTCTCGACTGTCTTGTCCCTTGACTCGGTGTACCACAATAAGAGTTGGGAACTATAGATTATCTTAGACAGGACGAACAAAAGTTTGAATGAACCTTGGACTCTGGAAAATGGAGGTTAGAGATGGAATACCTTACTTTTATAGATAGGTTATTCACGGGGTCATAAAATAAAATTTTCTATATTGAACAAAACATTAAAGTGTTCAGATATCTACTGTTTTTTATAAAAGAGATCTACCTGGTATTGGTCACGGAGAATACATTGATTAAATTCACTTAAACTCGATTAACAAAAATACACTTAAAACCTGTAACTCAATTTGACCTTACCCGATTTTGAAACCCCTACAACTCTACTTCACTTACATAAAGTGTGTACCCTTTCTGTACTTAAAGTCTCTCCCATTTGTCACCTGGGAACACCAAACTTGACACAAAGGGGGTTTTCTATACAACTTCAGAAGTCTAATTTTATATGAGTACATGTTCGGTCCCTGAAGGATCCACCGTGATCACCATTTCTTGGACGGACGGTTACGTCCCCTGTATCCCCTTTACCCAAGTTAGGGCCCGAACCCCTCTAGGGGACCTCCTCCCGCACCGTTGGGTGAGGTCATAAGAACTGACCTCTTAAGGAACCTGTCTCCTTGGACCACCCGATGTCAGGTCTCTAAACCTTTCTCAGTGTGTACTGATTTCTCTGACTCGTGTATGTGTGTGTACCTGTTCGTCTTTCCGTCCGTATTGTCGATAGATGTTTTACTGTAAATAAGATTTTAGGTTACACGTACTAGTAGTCATGTTAGTTATCGTTGGTCAAACCAAAAATTACATTTATTTTAACGGTGTCTCCGAACAGGTAGAGGTATGTCATATATTATATAAGATTAAGGGTCCTAGTTAAAATAATATTATTCATAATTGTATAAGTTAGTTTATTGTATTAAATAATTGTATTGATAAGTCAAACTAGTGGTATCGTTTCTATTTAACGGACCGTCGAATCATAGTGATATCGATCTTATTAAAATGAGTTTTAAAATCCTACAAAGTCCGTGTGTGTGTGGACGGTTTAAACATTAGGTCCTGTTGGAGCTTCGTCATTGGTTCTTGTTTCGGAGTTTCAAATAAAACTTTAAAATTTTACCATAAAATGTTAACGAAGGGAGTTTGACTATACTTATGTAAAAATCATACATAAAAGTTCTACCGGTATTCTAAAATAGACGGTTTCCGTTGACGTAATTGTTGGTCTTTTGTTTACTCCATTTTTGTTTACTTATTATTGATAGCCGGAAGATCTGAAACATAAAAGTTGAACCAGGGAATACTTGGTAAAAAAAAAGGTCTCTATCTCCTCTAATAAAGTGTTATTGACATATACTATGGAAAGTAATAAATCTTTGAGGGAACAGAAATAGTACGAGATAGTCATCACTTTCTGTTTTCTTGTTTATTACGAACCTTTTAATAGACTTCGTAAGTGACGGTACTGGATTCCATAGTAGGGATTGAAGGAACAGATAGTTTTTAAGTGACTGACCTTTAGTATCCAGTAGTAAGAAAATTGAGATTGGGTCACCATAATCGTTATTATAAAGGTTATTGACAGTAAAAAATTTCCAAATAACGTTATATGTTTTTAAATAGTTGTTCTCTAGATCCATCGAAATGAAGGTCTATAAGTTCGACAAAAATCTTTTCCGTCTCCTTGGTCTCTAGTTTAACGGTTGTAAGTGACCTAGTAGCTTTTTCGTTCTCTCAAGGTCTTTTTGTAGATTAAGATGAAATAATTGATACGGTTTTGGAAACTGACACACCCAGTGTTATTTGACACCCTTTAAGACTTTCTCTACCCTTATGGTCTGGTGGACTGGACGGAGAACTCTTTGAATATACGTCCAGTCCTTAATTGTCAATCTTGACCTGTACCTTGTTGTCTGACCAAGGTTTATTCTTTTCCTCATGGAGTTCCGACATATAACAGTGGGATGAATAAATCGAATATACGTCTCATGTAGTACTCTTTGCGACCCGACCTCCTTCGTGTTAGACCTTAGTTCCAACGGTCCTCTTTATAGTTATTGGAGTCTATACGTCTACTGTGCTGTGAATACCGTCTTTCACTTCTTCTTGACTTCTCGGAGAACTACTTTCACTTTCTCCTCTCACTTTTACAACCGAATTTCGAGTTATAAGTCTTTTAATTCTAGTACCGTAGACCAGGGTAGTGAAGTACCGTTTATCTATCCCTTTGTCACCTTTGTCACCGACTGAAATAAAACCCCCCGAGGTTTTAGTGACGTCTACCACTAATGTCTGTACTTTAATTTTCTGCGAATGAGGAACCTTCCTTTCAATACTGATTGGATCTGTCGTATAATTTTTCGTGTCTGTATTGAAACGGCTGTTTCTAGGCAGGTCAGTTCCGATAGTAAAAAGGTCACCAGTACATACCTACACTCTCAACCTGATATTTCTTTCGACTCACGGCTCCTTAACTACAAAAACTTGACACAACAACCTCTTCTGAGAACTCTCAAGGAACCTGACGTTCCTCTAGGTTGGTCAGGTAAGATTTCCTCTAGTCAGGACCCACAAGTAACCTTCCTGACTAAAACTTCGACTTTGAAGTTATAAAACCGGTGGACTACTCTTCTCGACTGAGTAAACTTTTCTGGGACTACAACCCTTTCTAACTTCCGTCCTCAACTTCCCCTACTGTCTCCTACTCTACCAATCTACCGTAGTGGCTGAGTTACCTGTACTCAAACCCATTTAAGGCCCTCGACCACTACCTGTCTCTCCGGATCGCACGACACCAAGTACTACAACATTTCTCAGGTTGTGTTGACTCGCTGACTTCACTTGACTTGATTTCCTTTTGGAGTCTTTTACATTTTTATGAGAACTTGGAGAAACCTTTTCTAGGATGGACCAGAATGATTGGGTCGTTAATAGAAACTTTGGGGACCTAAATGTAAAGGTTTCAGTGTTACGTAGTATACGGGTACTGGGTCGACAGGAGTTACTAACCTTTACATTTTGACTGTGAGAAATCCCTCAGAGATTTTCGTCTATCATAGTATTTCTTAAGTCAAAAAGGTTTTTAAAACTCGCTGTAAAGACTGAGGATTCTGAAAGTCTGTGGTTAAGACTTATGTTCCCTTAGGATTAACGACAGAGAAAGAGGTAATAAAAAAAAATTTATTAATAGGAAGTAGTAGTTTTTCAGATGTTTGTTTGTTATTTACGAGATCGTCCACACCTCTTTTCTCTTACGAGAACGTGACAACCACCCTTACATTTAACTATATCGGTGATACCTTGTACTATACCACTAAGGAATTCTTTGATCCTTATTTTGGTGGAATACTAGTCTTTAGGGTGAGGATCCGTATTTACGGCTCCTTTGGTTTTAACTTTTTCTGTGTATATAGGGTAACAAGTGACGTCGTGATAATTGTTGTCGATCTTGTACCTTCGTTGGATCTACAGGTAGTTGTTTACATATTTCTTCAACACCACGTATATGTGTTACCTTATAATAAATCGGTATGTTTCCTAGTGTAGTCAAGATTACTCCATCTGCTTAGATCTCGGATAATATGTCTTACTTTATTCAGTCTTTCTCTTTCTATTTATAACATAAGATTGTGTATATATACCTTAGAATTTTTTACCATGACTTCTTAAATAAATGTCTCGTCGTCACCTCTTTGTCTGTATCTCTTATCTGAATACCTGTACCCCTCCCCCTTCCTCTCCCACTCTACACACCTTTCTCATTGTACCTTTGAATGTAATGGTATACATTTTTTCTATCGGTTGTCCTTAAACGACATGCCGAGTCCTTTGAGTTTGTCCCTGAGACATAGTTGGATCTCCTCACCCCACTACTCCCTCTGTCCTCCCTCCAAGTTTTCCCTCTCCTATATACATATGGATACCGACTAAGTACAATTCCAAACTGTCTTTTGTTGTTTTAAGACATTTCGATAATAGGAAGTTAATTTTTATTTGTATAAAAAATTTTTCGATTTTTTATTGATAGAAATTTGGTAGACAACACCAAATTTTAATATTTTAAATTATTCGTAGTTCCTACTTTCAAAAATTCTAAAAAAGGGAAATAATATTTTGAAATAGATCAACGATTTATGAACCCTAAACTGTAAACTGTCTATCTTATTTCTTGATTTCTCTTTCTTTACTTTGGAACCTTTAGACCGGTGACACCGAAAAGATTTGACCCCCTAAGCCCCAAATCCTAAAAAAAAAAAAAAACCACTCGAAATTCTTTTCAATCATAAAGCTTTCCTTCGTGAAGTTAAACATAACTACCAGGTGAAGAACATAAGGAATCGTGACGTTAAGACATAACATAGAATGGGTCTTGGTACTGACGAAAATAGACTCTTGATCGGTATAGACTACTCACTTAAGTGATCCCTGTTTTTTTTTTTTTTTTAATGTGAACTTTGAGATTGTAAAGAATACGAGTACCTGAAGTGAACAAGAAGTCTGAACCTATGGATCAATCTCCATTCTTTGACCTGAGACTGTAAGTCGTATTTTTACAAAGGAGACTCCGTTTACGACCATTTCTTATTGACATTTTCAGAGATTTTCTGAATTTTGACAAAGTGATACTGGGGACTTTTTGAACAGAAGTCGATAAGGAAGGGTAGTTTTAAAACGATTTAATTTCTACTGGATTTAAGTTATCGACTATTTAACGTTGGTGTCGAAACGACGAGACGGGAGGACAGGATATTAATTACTATGAAATTAAAAGTGTTTATAACTCTTAAAGGTATAACCTGAATCTTGTTTTGATTTAAAACTGAATAGAGGAAGAGAGACAGTATGTTATATAAATTCGTAGAACGAATGGAGGGAGTGTAAGTATTGTTTCAACTAGAGTAAATCGTTATAAATCATAATCAAGTCAAGTCAGTGAGTCAGCACAGGCTGAGAAACGATGGGGTACTTGACGTCGTGCGGTCCGGAGGGACAGGTGGTGGTGGGGGGCCTCAAGTGAGTTTGGATGCAGGTAGCTCAGTCACTACGGTAGGTCGGTAGAGTAGGAGACAGCAGGGGAAGAGGAGGACGGGGGTTAGGGAGGGTCGTAGTCTCAGAAAAGGTTACTCATTTGAGAAGCGTACTCCACCGGTTTCATGACCTCAAAGTCGAAATCGTAATAAGGAAGGTTTCTTGTGGCTATAGGAAATAAAAAAAATTAAAAATAAATAAAAATAAAAATAAAAATGAAATAAAATGAAATGTTATGACATAACCAAAACGGCATGTAACTGTACTTAGGTGGTGCCCACATGTACGCAAGGGTTTGTACTTGGGGGAAAGGTGGAGGGAGGGGTATTGTAGGGAGACCCAGTAGTGGCACGTGGTCGGGGTTCGTACGATATAGGACGTAGTCTGTATCTGACCGCTAAGCTAAGAATGTACTATCATATGGACAATGTTACGGTAAGAGGGTTTAGTAGGGTGGGAGAGGGAGAGGGAGACTCAGGTTTTCAGACAATATGTGTAGACACAGAAAAAACGATAGAACGTATGTCCCAGCAGTAACGGTAGAAAGATTTAAGGTATATATACACAATCATATGACATGACCACAAAAAGAAAGACCGAATGAAGTGAGACATATCTGACCAACCTAGAGGAACGTCAGGTTCCCTGAACGTTCTCAGAAGAGGTTGTGGTGTCAAGTTTTCGTAGTTAAGAAGACACGAGTCGGAAGAAGTGTCAGGTTGAGAGTGTAGGTATGTACTGATGACCTTTTTGGTATCGGAACTGATCTTCCTGGAAACAACCGTTTCATTACAGAGACGAAAAGTTGAACTGGATTACTAAACCGAAAAGAGGAAAGTGTTATCTATTACCGGTAAACCCAACCAGTGGTCCTTCTTATCGTCTTTTTACTTGTTCGTTGTTTCTTAAAGTCAATATGTCGTTCCGTTTTATAAGGTAATGGTTAAGAGGTTTCATCTATCTGATTTCTTTCAAGTCTTTCGTGTAAGATTTGTCTTTAGGTCACATGTAACACACCAAAACTCAAATAGTATCGATTGTCCGATCCTGTAACCCTAACCCACCCAAAACAGAACTACGTCCAAACATCTAGTTTTGTTCCTCTCTTACATGACCACCTATTTTCAAAATAACATCTAAAGACATCCTGATAAGAATATTCTTTAACTTTTGTGACTCGATAAATGTCTCTATTTTAAATTGATTGAACACAATATGTCTACTAAAACCTTTGTCACTTACTACCGGACTTTTATATAACCTTCTTCTGTCACATCCCCTTCTACTACATGTGCGAGTACCATCACAAAGTCACTTGACTGTGGAAGGATATGAGATTCAGACTCTCGATCGTTTCTAGTCCCCTTTTTTTATTGGGTCTTAGTACTAGACAAGAGAAACGTTTCGCCGACTCTGAAAAAACTCCTTGTTGTCAACATAGTTCCGTTTGATTAGGATAAAGTCCATTCACAAAAAACCGTAGGACACCATTCGACGTTTAGGTCGGAAGTAGGAGTATGGTATGACTCACACCCCTTGAAGATGTGTAAACGAAGTAAAAAAGTTCAAGTTACCGGAATCCTTTACGGAGAAATCGGTTATAGACGACACATCTCGACAAGGTTAAGGAAAGGGGTGGGAACTTTTATTTAGGACGAACGATTGAATAAAGTATTCAATAGTATATAATAATAAATTCCGTAGTATATAATAAATTCCGTCATATAGTAAATAGACCCTTTTATTCAACTGAACAATTACATGAGTGAAAATCTTTTGTCAGTCGGGAATATAGTTTCGTCATGAAGAACTAGTACAGATTTAATATATTGTTAGGTGGACTCTGAAATGACATTCTAACGTACATGATCAAAATCCTAGTATTAGTCACTGACCTATTAAATAGTTTAGTTAAAGTAGTAAATATTATATCCTTATTAGACTATACGTCCATACGTATATATGCCCGAAGGATCTACCGAGTCACCATCTCTTAGACGGGCGGTTAAGTTCTCTGAGTTCTCTGAGTTCTCTGTGACCAAGTTCGAAACTCAGCCCTTCTAGGGGAACTCATCCTTTATCGTTGACTGAGGTCATAAGAACGGACCTTATAAGTTACCTGTCTCCTCGGACCGTCCGATGTCAGACACACCAGTTTTTCTTATCCTATGTTGACTAGTGTACTCGTGCGTACATAATATATAAATATATGTATCGACAAATATTTTGATAAAACCATTACTTACGGTTTCTTTACAAATTCGCCAAATATTTTTTATAGTACTATTACCCACGATTTCTTTAGAAATTTTCCAAATGGTTTTTTTTAAAAAAACGTATACGAAAAAAAAAATAACGTTATTCGAAAACGTTTGATTTATCTTTTTATGGTACCAGAGATTGGACTCTTTTTAGGTATACAAGTCGAAATTCCGATAAGGTAATATATGATGTTCATCTTAATACTTATTGGTCAACTAGTATAAATATTTTTTATTTATATATATATATACGAGTTTGATGAGGACTTTATATTTGGATTTTATTTAAACACAAACATCCGAAAAAAAACGATTAAATCTTATACAAAATGGAAATATACGTGTTAAAAATTGTCATAGTGAACACATGTATACATAAGTTTAGAGATAAAAAGAGTCAAGAATTTTATAATGTCTGTATACAGAGTTTCAGTGATAAAAGTTCTGATGAGCCCTTAAATCTAGTACGACGAAGAAAGACGGTAACCCACAATAAAATATGTGTTTTAAAAGTGATTTTTTTAAACCAAAGTCACGAGAGATTTCCATGACATTTTTAAACTACAACACTATTAGAAAGTTTTAATGTCCATTTTGTGATAATTTCTGGGACTTACATTACTGTGTAAATGAATAAACTCTATATAGTCATTAATTTTTCTTATCCTTCTCATTACTTTTCTTTTATAAATGAACCTAGTATAAATTATTGTAAACTATGTGTATTATTTTATTATTTAATATGACAAATTACTTATTTATTATTTGTGGTGGGACTCAGTTCTTTATTTTATAGTTGTCATTGAGTGTCAGGAGAAGGAAGTGGAGTACTGAAAAAGGTTCGTGTTTGAATCGATGAGAATCTTCAATGGTAATGTAACTAAGAACACTATGAACAAAAGAATGAACGGAGATACCAAAAGGACACATAATAGGAATTTTGAAATCTCAAATTATAACGGATAATGACTTGTAAAATGTATATCTAAGGTATGAGGTCCGTCAGTAAAAAGAAACAGGAAAGTTGACTGTTATACAAAAATTTTGAGAAAGTTAACAAGATACATTACTCAAATAAAAGTGACTTTACGTCAGAACAAAACAAAAATTAATAGAACTATAAGTACTTAATTATTGTTGAATATATAAGTAAGATAAATGTTTTACAAGGGATAAACTCTTAGAAGGAGATTAATAAGAACATGTATGTAGGACCATGAGATTTAAGACGATTGAAATAATACGACGACGACGACCACAAATCAGCAATTTAGCACAGGTTGTAGAACGATGAGGTACCTTACATCGGGTAGTCTGACGAGACAGGTATCCTTAAAGGTCTGATATTATGACCTCACCCGACGGTAAAGAAATAATACTCCTCACCTTATCGAACCAAACTCCTTTAAGTGTACAAGTGGTAAGGACATATTTCGGTTTTGCAAAGGTTAAATTCAAAGATGATAATCACGTATGTACAACACGAACAGTCATAAAAATTTAGTAATCGTGTAGTTGTATGTACTTTTCCTTAGAATGGTCAAAATAGTGTCCTTAACGTAAATTGTAGGATTTCGACATTTTAAGATTAAACTTAAATATGGACGAATTGAAGTTAGTATATATTTTGAGACGGAGAAGTAATGAGAATGTGAAGTGAAAGTCAGTGGTTACGGTGTAGAACCTAGTAAAAGGAAAAGAGAGGGAATCATAATTAGTTGGTCACTATTTACAGAGAGGAGAATTTTCTATTAACACACATCATGTTTACAGGTTAAATCCTTACTAAAAGAAAGTTATATGATTTATATAATAAGGTAACAGAAAAGAAGAAGAAAATGATATCTCCTCAGTTACATCGACCATGAAGATTTAAAAAAAAAAAAATTAAGAAACTGAAATTCTAAATAAAAGAAAAGAGAAAATCCCAAAAGTCTGATGAACGTAAGACCTTTATCATACGTTAAATAAACTTTTCAGTAAGTTGTTACTCGAATGTCAGTTGGATAAACTACCTTTAAGGTACGAAGGGTAATAGACGTCCGTAGACGATGACAATTTAAAACCTTATCAAAGGAATGGTTAATCAAATTTGTCTAAAGATGAAGTGGAGAAGAATTAACTGGAGTAATCTCATTGAACCAGTAACTTAGGTCGAGAAAAGTCTTTCACTGGTAGGGTAGAGTCAATCTCTGTGTACTCACCTAAGATAGGGTGGGTAAAGTAAGGACCTCTACTATGTAGAAAGATGATAGTGGTTGGAGGCTGGTCGGACCAACTGTGCGAGAAGTATACATTTATATCAGTTTTCTTCCGTTTACCTGAGTTTTAATGAAGGTTAATACGAAATACTTTTACTACAAAAGAAGGTAAACTGGGAAAAAACAATTTTTAAATCGACACTCGTTAAATAACCTCTTTTTTAATCAATTCATATGACTTTACTCTGTGTACCTATTATGGATCATAGACAGAATCTATTTCTCCTGTCTAACGTGAGTTAGTCAGTCAGGGAGGTTTATGTTCTTGATCCAAGTCAATGTGTTTAACTCATTGACCAATAATGTTTCAAATGGTAAACCGACCCTCTGATACAACTGGTGTGATAGTTGGACATTGGACGTCGACTAATTTAGGGTTGTTTTATTTGTACAAGAAGTGTTTCATGGTATACGTGGAAAACTTAGTATGAAGAAAACCTTTTCGGTCAGTAATTAGTGGAAAGAACGGATTTGTGTTGACAAAGGTGGAATCTCTACTGGAATTCTCTGGAGTTTATAGATTCTTTAAGGGGGTCCATCTAGTTAATAGGGAGTCAACCGACCCTTTTAGATATCTCTTATACTAAAACAAACAAATGAACCCCTTTTAAGGATCTTCCTATCGTCTAAGTATTAAACACATGGGTGATACTGGTAATAAGAAATGTCACCACCATCAAATCAACAATTCAGCACAGACTGAGAACGCTGGGGTACCTGACATATCGGACGGTCCGAGGAGACGGGTTTCCTAAGAGTCCCTCAACTAAAAAAGGAAGAGGTTAAGAGATGTCGTCTCAGTAGGTTAGTCTTTTCTACCATATTTTAGATAGGGAATGATATTGAATTGTTCTCAACCCAGTAACTTTCGTCAGTCCAATTGAAGTTTATTGACCGATCCTAAGACTACTTACTATCTTAACACGATATGAAGGAGGAGCCTTCTGTTTCATCTCAAACGTGGTAATGTTTACACAAAATGACGTAGAACTCTTTACCGGGTCCGGTTCACCTTTCTAGTTATGTCTTGAAATTCCTTTTTCTATGGACTTAAAGGTTTCATCTACGACTACTAAATACCAGTAAGTCGACCGACACTCAACAATACGGAAAAAGATTATATTATAAAGACCTTTTAGGAATAACAGAAAAGATTATAATAGAGACAGGGGACAGAAAAAACGGATACGGAGAGTAATTTGTTATATCTGAAGTAAGACAGGACGTGTAAAAGTAATGACGATAGGGTATGAAAATAACAAAACTCAGACTTACGAGATGAATCTACTAAATAAAACTGGATTACAGTTTATAAAAAATCAGACGATTTTATAAAAAAAACCCCCCGACGTGACGTGTCTTACGTCCTAGAATCAAGGGACTGGTCCCTAACTTGGGTAAGGGAAACGTCTTCTTCGTGTCTAAGAATTAGTGAATTATAGGTCCCTTTAAGGTCAGACGACAGTTTTTAATTAGTGACTCAAAACTAAACCAGTACATAAAAAATTTTTTATTAAGATGTTCAAAATAAACTTATAAAAAGTTTAGTAGATTAAGAACAAGAGACGTCTATACCGGTTCCAAACAGAAAGATTCTAGTATTTTTAATAAAAAAATTGTTAGACAAAGACTATCAAGGTCATCCGTGTTACTACTAAATCTGTGGAGGAACTGGCCTAAGTTATAGACTAAAGGGAACCAAGAGGGTCTTACACAGGAATCCCACAATTTAGTATACCTTCAGACATAAACAGAAATTCAAAGACTCCGAACCCTACCCCATATAAAGACCAAGTTCAAATGGGATCCTCACGTTGGAATTAAATCTCTTAAACGTGAACCGAATCATTGGAATGTTCCGAAATACGAATATGAAGTTAGAGGGAACGGGATAATCTAAGAGTTTTCAAGTTAATGACGTTCTAACCGTATACTCGAGTCCGAGATACATATGAATTCTCACTTAAGAACGAAAGACAATATAAAACGGACTACTAAAGAATAATAAAATAGTCAGAAGCTAAATAGTCATTCTAAACATTTCTATAAAATTAGGTTGTAGAAATCAACAAAAGTTTCCTATTTAATCAGACTTATTACGACTTACGGTAATCTCCTTGTCAAACGATCTTTTACTAAATGGAATCATAAACTAATAACCAAAATCAAATGGTAATTGACCCATGAATAGTATGTGGTCTGTAACACGTTTCGTCCAAAGACAAGAATTAACAAAGTTTTTAAGATACCGTATTTTAAAATTTTTCTCGGAAATGGGTTACAGTCATATACGTATTTCTTTTTTTTGGATGTTCTTTTTTTGTGTATATTTCATACCTTTGTACGAAATAAATCTAACGAGTCAATGAATCAATAGTTTTTCTATGTATATATACATACGTATGTAAGTCAAGTCAGTGAGTCAGTACAGCCTGAGAAACGCTGGGGTACCTGACGTCGTGTTGTCCGAAGGGACAGGTAGTGGTTGTGTCTGGAATGAGTTTGAGTACAGGTAGCTCAGTCACTACGGTAGGTTGGTAGAGTAGTAGACACCAGGAAAAGAGGAACGCGGAAGTTACAAAGGGTTGTAGTCTCAGAAAAGGTTACTCTTCCAAGAAGTGTAGTCCACCGGTTTCATAACCTTAAAGTCGAAGTCGTTGGCAGAAAGGCTACTTATAAGACCTGACTAAAGTAAATCCTAACTGCTCAAACTAGAGGAACGTCCGGTTCTTGAGAGTTCTCAGAAGACGTTGTGGTGTCAAGTTTTCGTAGTTCAAAAACCACGAGTCAGAAGAAATATCAGGTTGAGAGTGTAGGTATGGAATGATGACCTCTTTGATAGCGAAACTGATCTGTCTGGTAACAACCGTTTCATTACAGAGACAAAAAATTATACGACAGATCCAACAGTAACGAAAAGAAGGTCCCTCGTTAAAGTACCGACGTCAATGGTAGACGTTACTAAAACCTCGGGTTCTTTTATTTCAAAGAGTAACAAAGGTGACAAACGGGTAGATCAACGGTACTTCACTACCTTGGCCTACGGTACTAGAAGTAAAAGACTTACAACTCAAAATTCGGTTGAAAAAGTAAGAGAAGAAAGTGAAAGTAGCTCTCTGAGAAATCAAGGAGACGTGAAAGACGGTGTTCCCACCACAGTAGACGTATGGACTCCAATAACTATAAAGAGGGTCCTTAGAACTAAGGATGAACACGAAGTGGGTCGGGTCACAAAGAGTACTACATGAGACGTATATTCCGTTTGTTCGTCCCACTGTTATATGTCGGAACCATATGAAGAAAGGACTAAACGTTGGTCAGACAAAAAGGTACAGGTCAAGATTGACAACGAAGGACTGGACGTATGTCTAAAGAGTCCTCCGGACCCTAAGAGTAGAGAACTTTTTAAAAGGTGTCAAAACTCTGGATGTGTCAGTTTCCGAAACCGTATCAGTTATTTCGTCTTCATCTTCTAAAAGACCTTGAGAACGAAAAAACTGCTAGGTCACCTACAACCGTCAAACTAGAGAGCAAGGAGACGGAAAAGATTTTGGTCGCACTTGTAGACTTTCAAGTACCAAGTAAAAGACGACTTCGGACCTAACCTCTTAAAACTCGGAATGAAACGATCACACACTTTACTCCCGTTAATACGTCAATAAACTTGTAAGAAACTGTAACGGAAAGAAATCCTGACCTTACTTTTGACTGGAAAAGGTCAGGACACCGGTGACGACTCAAAAGATTTAAACGACCGTATAACCCTCTTCGTAGTGAAAGTGTCGTAGTAGAAAATCCTAAACTTTATCGAGTTGACCTTAAGGCAGTGGAAGTGATCGAAACAGACATTACTACGAAGGATTCCGGGTGAACTGAAGCGTAAGGTCCTACAGACCGAGATCCACTCATTAGTGTGAGAACACCAATAGACTAAGTACTTCTACAAAAAAACATATCAAGACAAATAAGAACATATATACATACGTATATATAAGTATATATGGGTGTATACCTATATGTATATATAGGTACATATACCTATATGTATGTATATATATACGTATTGGTATATATAGGTATATATACATACATACATATGTATATATATATATATATATATAGGAGTATATATTTTCTTATGATATTTCCCATGTGGGAATACTACTCAGGAAAGTAATCAGACCTTTTTGATTATAAACTTTGAAATGGATAATTTTGTTCACTTTCTATAATTTTGTATAAATGTATTGTCACCGTTATTCATTGTCGTTTCACGTTATATGTCTATCTCGTACTTTAATCCTCTGGGTAGTATGATTTAACTTATGAATCAATACCTCGAAGTAAGTTTCACTGATATACATCGGTGAAACACGGTTAAAATTATAACCAAAATCCGTAATAATATATCTATTTTATCAGTATACCATTTACAGTTATATTTTCTCTAAAACGGTATGATATCAGTTTTTAGATCAATAATTATAACAATGTCACGATGAAATAATAAATACTTTATGTTTACTCAAGTCTACGTAAACAAAGTCTATTACAAAACCGAATATTACTGAGAAAGACTTCACCACGGTCGGTCCCTTGAGAGACTTGACTAACGGTAACCGAATGATGATGATTTTTTAAGAATTTTTGACACTATGAGTATGACTCAGTTAGTATTTGGTCGTTTTTAATATTAAATGCATTTGAATTCCACCCCTTGAACATACTTGTTCGTATTGTCTATCGAAGAAAACTTTACTTTGATTACCTTTTTCAGGACTTTAATGTTATTGATAGTTTACTTAGTTTAAGTTTGTGGTTTGGTGAAACATGTTGACTTTTTTGTAATAAAGTAATTTTTATATATCTGTTGAACTTTTTCTTACCAGGGATGATACTTTACTTAATCACAAGTTCTTTTTTGTTCTCCTTCTTTGTCAACAGTTTTATTAATTTGTTTAATTGTCATTCTTGTTGGTGTGTTGGGGTTTCGTACTCTAGTTTCTTTACCTTTAGTACTCTTTTGGTTTTTAGTGTATTTTTCATCTAGGTTCTTTACTTAGTATACATATTTTCCTTAAAGTGTTCTGTCCATCCATCCATATTCACCTCACTATGAGATGTCTTTCCGAATTCAGGTCATTGACTTACCTATTTGGTTCAGAGATCACTTTGATTACTGTCATTTTATCTCTATGTATGAGTAAAGGAAAATTTAAGGATTTATATGTCCAATTTCATCCTCTTTTTTTTTCGTAGAGGACACAAAAATTTTTAGAACCAAGTCTTTCTTTTAGTCAGAAAAGATAAGTCTTAAGTGTGACCATTGGTCTCTTTTCCCTTTAGTTACTTTGTCACAAAACTTCTATTTCCATGGACTAAAAGTTCAATAATAAAAAGTACAAATTACTATGTTATTTTAGAACTATTTTTACGTTCTAAACGAGTAAACAGATTAGACACTTAACAGCGACCGTACAACACTGTGTGTTTCTAGAACTTCTCGTCTGTAAAATTCTTCCTCTTCTATTTTGAGGGACCTCGTCCTTTATTGGTACTCATAACTGACATCCAGTAACAAAATTACTTATTTTTTTGTGTGTGTGTATGTTTACTGTAATAGATGTATCTCTTTGTATTTTTTTTTTAATAACTGGATTTTAATTCCGAATTTGTGGTACTGTCGTACTCAATCCCATACTTATCCCCAATCTCAACCTTTCATTTACGTAAGATCTGAGAGATTGGATCGTTATCTGAGTATCTTCTACGGTTTATTTAATGTCGATAATTTTTTTTTTTTTTCGTTAACATTGTCTTTCAAAGACACACCGTATTTCTCTCTATAGTAAAAGACCATTTCGTCTACTGACCTCTTATATAAAAGAGAACGAAATACTCGTCACCAGAGATGACGATGTATGAACTACAAACGATACTTCTTACAGACTGGAAAATCGATTGAAACTGTCCCAAGGATTTCAAGGAAAATTATAGTCGTAACTAAAACTACTGTAGTTCAAACTTGTAGATAGTCCCAGTTGTTCTCTACATAGTCATCTTTAACTCCTCAGACCTAACGTTTATAAGTTAAAGTTCAACAAAAACACACTTAAGTGTTTCTACAAAATCATTCGGT
This sequence comes from Capra ibex, assembly GCA_006410555.1. Taxonomy (NCBI): domain Eukaryota; kingdom Metazoa; phylum Chordata; class Mammalia; order Artiodactyla; family Bovidae; genus Capra; species Capra ibex. The sequence continues at coordinate 17,928,254 of SJYO01048061.1, read as the reverse complement.
TTTGATCGCTTTGTAACGCAACTGGTTTGGGTACAGTATATAATAAACATTTAAAACATTCCATGTAAAAATACAAACATGTGTGCACAGTCAAAATGGTGTCTGTTTTGTTTATATATAAACATATAAAACGTATGTTACATATTTACTAATTAGATTTATATACACACATATATATCTGGAATTTATATACAAGTTAATATGATTTGTTGAATGTGAAATGAAGGAGTCATTCAAATCAATGAGATTTGAATATAAAATGTGAACTTTAAATCTTCTGAGGACAATTTATGTAGATATACATGTGGTATATCTGGGTACAGTTCTAATAATCCATTTGTTTATGGTAGGGTTTATTATTGAATAAGGGTGACCCACAAAGTAAAAGTTTATTATTACAGTTGTTCGTTTGTAATGTCTCATTCATACCCACACACGTGCGATTCAACGAAGTCAGTACAGTTTGAGTCACGTACCTTAAAAGTCCGTTCCTATGACCCAACGGTAAAGGAGGAGGTGTCCTAGAAGGGCTGGGTCCCTAGCTTGGGTACATGGAATACAGAGGACGTCACCGTCTATCCAAGAAATGGTGATGAGGTGGACCCTTCAGGGTGTATCATTCTTGTTACATCTTCTTTTTCCCGTCTTTTGTTTCGGTTAGAAACATACTAAGGTGACTCTCGATCTTTAAGTTATTGTTTACGATTTTGAATAAGGGTATATTGATGTTAAGTTTATGTAACGGTGATTTATATTAAGTCGGGGTAGAAATATAAGAGTATAGATCTTAATTTCAGATTAAAGGGGAACATCGGTGAAATCTCTTTCTGTCTCCTTAGATCATTGTAGTCCTAAAGAATTTTTCAGTCCTACGAATTAATCGACCAAATTAAAAAAACATCCTATTGAAACTTAGGTACAATTGAATAAACTTATGTTTCTTTAATACCATCATTTTCCTAAGTCGAAAGGAGGTTTATCTTCAGAATATAATTACCGGCTTACCAACCTCGACAATTAATTTCTATCAAACTTTTCACACGAAATTTCCTAGAACCTTCCGTTGTACTTATTAGTAACATAAACGAAGGTTACTGGTATTCTTTTCTTGGGTTTACTAAGCGTCCCATCGTAAAAACTTCTGGTCATAGTTAACTGTCTTCAACAGGTACTCTAATTTGTATAAGCGGTAGAACTAATTTCCACAATTACGAAAGAACTAAACCGTTTTTAAAATTTAGTCACGGTAACCAAAAGTAAAAAGAAACGGAAATTTAAAATCTTCATCATTCCCAAACTTTCATTACCTTCATAAATAAATTTATAAGGTGTACTATGATCAATCAGAGTCGAGAACAAATAATAATGTAATAATAATAAGGAGTAAAGTTGTACAGTATACCGTTTATGAGTTAGTTCTGAGCGAAAATAGCTATCTTACCTAAAGGAATCCTTTAGAGATACCTAGGGATGAGAAAAGACAATGTTATCATAACGGGTCGACAACTTTGACTTTTCACTGGATGTGGACACACAAGGGTGTCATATGGACATGAAAGAAAGACTCCGTACTAAATATATATACACGTGTAGATACATACATACATAAACGGTGTTTACGATGTAGACTGGAGTGTCTGTTTTGTAAAACTCCTGTTTAAAATAAAATTTTTTAAATGTATAATAGTTCACTGGGAACTATATATAGGAAGTAAATAGTTCACTGGTATAGTCACTTTCTTCACAGAGGATAACCGTATACTATATAAATCGGAGATAGACTTTTTAAGTGGTTGTTGAGGATGGATTACTTGGATCTGTCACTTCTTATAAAATCCAATTTCGTGAAGTTTAAATTTGTAAGTTTGTAAAAGACATTTTTTTTTTTTTTTTTTCGAAACTTTAAAACTTTTTCAATAGAGTTTAATTTTAACTTTCTCAATATGATTTTGAGTTGGGTTTTGCAATCAATAATTTTCTAATGAATCTCAGTTATTAATAACCTCTTCCTTTACCGTTGGGTGAGGTCACAAGAACGGACCTCTTAGGGTCCCTGTCGCCTCGGACCATCCGACGGGAGATACCCCAACGTGTCTCAGCCTGTCCTGACTTCGCTGAATCTTTGTCGTCGTCGTCTCAGTTATTAATTTTGTAGACTCTTCAAAACCTTTCTTGATCATAAACAAAATTTCTAAAAAAATCTACAGTCAGTAAAAATTTCAGAAATAATTTAAACAATGTTATAACGAAGACAAAGTATAAAACTAAAAAACAGGTGTTCCGTACACCCTAGGATCAAGGAATTGGTCCATGGTTTGGTCGTGGTGAACGTAACCTTCCACTTCAGAATTGGTGACCTTCCGGTCCTTTGAGGGTCCTTTCCTGAATAATAACTTTTTATGAAACGTATTTCTTTAACGTTCATAGAGAAGTAACGATGTACTCATATGATTGAGTAAGGGAAGGAAACAAAGAGAAAAAGAAAGAACACCATACATAGACACTAAAACAAAGACTGTTTAAAAGTGTAAAAATTGTTCGTTCTACTAAACGGATACCTTTAGAATACAATACTTAAAAGTAAGACACATGTCGTATATGATATAATTTTCCCTTTAATAAATCTTTCTTATTTCAAAAGTATTAACAATGAAGACAATATTTATATTTTGGACCCACTGTGGTTCTTTTAACATAACGTTCGTAATAATATGTGTAAGGAATAAGAAATCGTTTTCCTCCATCTCAAGAGACCAAAGATTTAGTCAGAGTAGGTTAGACTGGGGTAATTTTGTGTCACGTTGTCTAGATTCGTATTTTTTGACTCTGTAAACGTAACCAAACCTTGCTTATATATGGGTGTACCCCTGTCTGTTCACTCCAAAAATATCAAGGTTTATGCAAAAGAATAACTTAAACGTGGACGAATTTCGGGTCGGTTTAACATCATGTACCCGGTCAAGATAAAAGGTAAAAGAAACACTTAATTTTCATTTTATTTACACGTTAACTCGGATCTGTCGTCTACCAGGTGTTTTCCATATTTGTATAACATGGTATACAGACTTACCGTGAAAGTCTTCATGAACCGTGACGATCTTATAAAGTAAAAGATATCTGTATACTTATATGTATGTGATGATGTTAATTTCTATTTCACTGACTAAGTGTAGAATGGTAAACCCTCTTCTCGCCGAATCCTTATCCAACACACGAGAGAGACCCTTTGTCGTCAAAGGATACAACTAGGGACTACCCTATCTCTTTTCGTTTCGGTGTATCCCACCATTCGAACACCTCTTAAAACATGGAAATTGTTCGGTACTGGTTCATTCATATACGTTTACTCAGAGGGAGACTAAAGTCTTGACAGAGACCTTATCGACCAATAGGACTCCTTTTTCGACTTCTATGGACTTCGGGAAGAAAAATTGAGTAAACTATTAGTAATAGAAACAGGGTAAAGGTATATGAAATGAAAGAAGTGACGGATTACTCTTTTTTTTCCTCGAAAATTGAACGGTTTCATCTATGAAAATGTCTCCCACTTTTGACTTCAAGTCTTTACAATGGACGGAACTGATTATCCTGGATAATACCGTCGGTTTTAGTGACGTCTACCACTGACCTCGGTACTTTAATTTCCTACGAATGAGGAACCTTCTTTTCAATACTGGTTGGATCTATCGTATAAGTTTTCGTCTCTGTAATGAAACGGTTGTTTCCAGACAGATCGGTTCCGATTCCAAAAAGGTCACCAGTACATACCTACACTCTCAACCTGACACTTCTTTCGACTCGTGGCTTCTTGACTACGAAAACTTGACACCTCTGAGAACTCTCAGGGAACCTGACGTTCCTCTAGGTTGGTCAGATAAGATTTCCTATAGTCGGGACCCACAAGAAACCTTCCTTACTACGATTTCGACTTTGAGGTCATGAAACACGGTGGAGTACACTTCTCAATTGAGTAACCTTTTCTGAGACTACGACCCTCCCTAACTCCCGTTCTCCTCTTCCCCTACTGTCTCCTACTCTACCGTCCTACCGTAGTGACTGAGCTACCTGTACTCAAACTCACTTGAGGCCCTCAACCACTACCTGTCCCTCCGGACCGCTCGACGTTAAGTACTCCAGCGTTTCTCAGGATGTGCTGACTCTCTGACTTGACTTTACTTGACTTGACTTGACTACCGTCGGTTGACGACTAGGTCCGAAAATTCGGGTATTAGTTTTACAATGTATACGAAATGGACTTGAAAGATTTCTATGTATTATATATGAATGGAGATATGATTCGTTACACAATCAAAGAGAAGAAAATCTACTATTCACTTACATATCCATACCTAAAAAGTGAAAAAAAAAAGAACATTAAAATGGGGCCCCACTCAAATTGGTCTTTATACCGAAGTCTATAATGAAGGTACTTTAGTAATGAGTAAATGCTAGATCTGGATTTATATGTCGATCGTCAATATGTAAGTGATACTGACAAGGTAATTGTCTACAGTGATTTGATTGTCCTTTTACCACGTAAAATAATGGTGTCACAGGACCACTCGGAATAAGTTAGATCTGAGGGTACCATATCTAAAACCGGGATTATACGTGTGTTTAGTACTTATTTGGAAATCAGTAGAAACAGTGAATGGAGTAAAGGTCGACGGATAAATTAAATACCTATCAAGACAGTGACCGTTTCGACTGACCACAGGTACCCACTTTTTTACTCTACATTAGGTCCACTACTCCAGATAGGAGAAGAAAACCCACATCAGATCAAAGTAAACCCGAAAGGACCACCGAGTCATTTCTTAGACGGGCGGTTACGTCCTCTACACCCAAACTAAGGACCTAGACCTTATAAGGGACCTCTTTCCTTACTGTTGAGTGAGACTATAAAGACGGACCCTTTAGGGTACATGTCTCCTTAGACCGCCCGACGTTAGGTACCCCCAGTGTTTTCTCAACCTGTACTGAATCGCTGATTTGTCATTGTTGACAAAAAAGAATGGATATCACCCAACGGACGTCTCCGGAACGTTCATTGTTCAGCTCAATCTCAAGGGTATCTCCTTGACGACGTGTATTGTGTGGTCGCACCACACGGGCTTCCTCTTCCCGACACGTGTCACGGAGTTAAGTTCTACCGCTACCGGGACACGTTTCTTCGACCCGGTCCGTGGACCCAGACCCCGCCATTCGTTGTACGGACGCGGAGTATCCGTTCTTGGGGCGGGGAAGGAGAAACTTTCTTTTGATGTTTGTCAGGGTGGGCGTCGGAGAACTCCTGTCGTACAGAAGACCTCGTCCTCAGGGGTTGGAGGTCCGACTGAACAAGTACGATGGTCTAGTCACCACCGTAATCTAATCTTTATTTCACGTGCTATTTACATTGTACGAACTAGTAGAGGGTTGGTAGGAGACCTTGGGAACCAGGGACCGTGACGAGATCTCGTCCTCAAACGTAAAAAGGTAACAATCTATTTTTAGAGGAAACGGAGACTTGACTTGAGTTAGAGTAAGGTATCCGAGTTTTCTGTGGACCGTCTTCCTGGGAACGACCCCCACCTGAGTGTCTCCACCTGTTGTCAAGGAAGGTACGATTACCGAGAGATTACACGTAAAAAGAATCGTGTAGGTTAAGATCAAGGGTCAGACCAAGATCTGAAAGATGAGATATTATAATTTATCAATTAATTGGAAGATTTACAAGTTACGAAAAAAATGTATACAGAACACGACAAACGTTAACACTTAAACGACTAAATTTACAAGAAAGGTTTAATGGATTGTGTTTAAAATTTTATACGAAATTTTACACCTTTCACTCTCTCTTGTATTCATTTACGGATGACATGTAAAGAAATCTGTAAAATTTTATACAAAAACCTCCCTCAAGTCATGGTCGCCAATGAATCCTCCTAGGACCTGAGTGGAGAAAAGTCTCTGAGTTGTTTATAGAGTAATTTTTTTTTTTTTTTTCAGGGGGAGAGATTTTTTTCTTTTTAAGACTCGTTGAAGATCAACTCCTCGGTTACTCTCTTTGGAGTATAGATAACTCCTCCGACCCTGTGTTAGAGAGGTATTCGGGGTAGGGACCGTGACTCTGGGTATTAGTCCTCCCTTGAGGTGTGACTTTTCATAAACTTGGCATGTGACCTGTGGGCATAACGACTAGGACGACCACTACGGTTAACAGAACGACATCGGTGACGGGCGTGACAAGAGACTTGGGTCCCATCCGTTCCGCACTCGATTCTCCGACCTTCCTCTGAGGTCCTCGGGATCGTTAGCGTCTGTGTGAATAAGACAAGACCGCCCGTACCGTCGGTATGGCGTTAAGAGAGGAGAGTACCGATTGGGACGTCTGTGTCAGTACTGCGTCGTCAGGTGACGAAATGTTGTTGTGTCAAGTCAAGTGAAGTCAGTGAGTCAGCACAGGCTGAGAAACGCTGGGGTACTTAGCGTCGTGCGGTCCGGAGGGACAGGTGATGGTAGAGGGCCTCAAGTGAGTCTGAGTGCAGGTAGCTCAGGCACAACGGTAGGTCGGTAGAGTAGGAGCCAGCAGGGGAAGAGGAGGACGAGGGTTAGGGAGGGTCGTAGTCTCAGAAAAGGTTACTCAGTTGAGAAGTCTACTCCACCGGTTTCATGACCTCAAAGTCGAAATCGTAGTAAGGAAGATTTCTTTAGGATCCCGACTAGAGGAAGTCTTACCTGACCGACCTAGAGGAACGTCAGGTTCCCTGAGAGTTCTCAGAAGAGGTTGTGGTGTCAAGTTTTCGTAGTTAAGAAGTCACGAGTCGGAAGAAGTGTCAGGTTGTGAGTGTAGGTATGTACTGGTGACCTTTTTGGTATCGGAACTGATCCACCTGGAAGTAACCGTTTCATTACAGAGACGAAAACTTATACGATAGATCCAACCAGTATTGAAAAGAAGGTTCCTCATTCACATAAAATTAAAGTACCGACGTCAGTGGTAGACGTCACTAAAACCGACGATTCGACGATTCAGCGAAGTCAGTACAGGTTGAGACACGTTGGGGTCTCTGTCGTCGGGTGGTCCGAGACGGTAGGGACCCTAAGAGGTTCGTTCTCGTGACCTCACCCAACGGTAAAGGAAGAGGTTACGTACTTTCACTTTTTACTTTCACTTCAGTGACTCAGTACAGGTTGAGAGTCGCTGGGGTATCTTACGTCGGGTGGTTCGAGGAGGTAGGTACCCTAAAAGGTACGTTCTCATGACCTCACTCCGGTAACGGAAGAGGACACTAAAACCTCGGGGGGTTGTATTTCAGACTGTGACAAAGGGGTAGATAAAGGGTACTTCACTACCCTGGTCTACGGTACTAGAAGTAAAATGCTTACGACTCGAAATTCGGTTGTAAAAGTGAGAGGTGAAAGTGAAAGTAGTTCTCCGAAAACTCAAGGAGAAGTGAAAGACGGTATTCCCACCACAGTAGACGTATAGACTCTAACAACTATAAAGAGGGTCGTTAGAACTAAGGTCTAACACAAAGAAGGTCGGGTCACAAAGAATAATATGTGAGACGTATATTCAATTTATTCGTTCCACTGTTATATGTCGGAACTGTATGAGGAAAAGGATAAACCTTGGTCAGACAACAAGGTACAGGTCAAGATTGACAATGAAGGACTGGACGTATATTCAAAGAGGTCTCCGTCCAGGTCACAAGGGTAGAGAGAGTCTTAAAAGGTGTCAAATAACACTAGGTGTGTCAGTTTCCGAAACCGTATCAGTTCTTTCGTCTTTATCTACAAAAAGACCTTGAGAGAACAAAAAAGATACTAGGTCGCCTACAACCGANAAGGACTGGACGTATATTCAAAGAGTTCTCCGTCCAGGTCACAAGGGTAGAGAGAGTCTTAAAAGGTGTCAAATAACACTAGGTGTGTCAGTTTCCGAAACCGTATCAGTTCTTTCGTCTTTATCTACAAAAAGACCTTGAGAGAACAAAAAAGATACTAGGTCGCCTACAACCGATAAACTAGAGACCAAGGAGACGGAAAAGCTTTTTATCGAACTTGTCGACCTTCGAGACCGAACTTCTTAAAACTTGTAATGAATTGATCGCACGTTCTACGCACGTCAACAAACCATCAAACTCGTAAAAAACCGTAACGGAAAGAAACCCTAACCTTACTTTTGACTGGAAAAGGTAAGGACACCGGTGACACTCAAAAGGTTTAAACGACCGTATAACTCACGTCGTGAAAGTGTCGTAGTAGAAAGTCCTAAACTTTATCGAGTTGACCTTAAGGTAGTGGAGTGTTGTTGTGTTGGACACTGGTTTATTCATGGAGGACTCCCAGTACGTGTTAGGATCTCCACTAGAGTCAACAATGTATTTGGAGAACTATACGTGCGTGTCACGATATTTACTAAAGTCAACAATGTATAGTAATAAATGTTTTACACCCCGTTTTCACTCTCCGGTACCCCACTCTCTCGGACTAGTTCGGTAGAAGTGATTAAAAGAGAAAGAGATGTTGTGGAGTCGAAGAGTTCGGACGAACATTTTCTACTTGGGGACTATGTATATCGAAACTTTAGGTTTCTCCGTCTGAGTTCAGACGTTTTGAGGTTCCGATATTATCACACTCTGTCCTGGATTTACCAAACGTCCTAGTCAGAGGTATCGGAATCCAGTGTCGGACCTCTGTCATCTACCTCTCCGAATAAACGATTAGAATTTCGTAATTGGACACTACCTCCGTAGATTAAAAGACCGTATAACCTAGATCAAGGGTCTGGTTCCCTAACTCGTCCCAGTTTGGACGAGGAGACGTCACCTTCGTAGTTAATAATTGGTGACCTTCAGTTCCGATACCAAAAAGGACACCAGTATATACCTACACTCTCAATCTGACACTTCTTCCGACTCGCGGTTTCTTAATTACGAAAACTTTACACCACAACCTCTTCTGAGAACTCTCAGNCACTACCTCCGTAGATTAAAAGACCGTATAACCTAGATCAAGGGTCTGGTTCCCTAACTCGTCCCAGTTTGGACGAGGAGACGTCACCTTCGTAGTTAATAATTGGTGACCTTCAGTTCCGATACCAAAAAGGACACCAGTATATACCTACACTCTCAACCTGACACTTCTTCCGACTCGCGGTTTCTTAATTACGAAAACTTTACACCACAACCTCTTCTGAGAACTCTCAGGGAACCTGACGTTCCTCTAGGTTGGTCAGGTAAGACTTCCTCTAGTCGGGACCCTAAAGAAACCTTCCTTACTACGATTTCGACTTTGAGGTCATGAAACCGGTGGAGTAGACTTCTCAACTGAGTAACCTTTTCTGAGACTACGACCCTCCCTAACCCTCGTCCTCCTCTTCCCCTGCTGACTCCTTCTCTACCGACCTACCGTAGTGCCTGAGTTACCTGTACTCAGACTCACTTGAGGTCCTCTGTCACTACCTGTCCCTCCGGACCGCACGACACTAAGTACCCCAGCGTTTCTCAGTCTGTGCTGATTCGCTGACTGGACTTGACTTGACCTGGTGATCCCTTCAGGACCCTCCATAATTATAGATTAAATTATGTGTAATCTCCGACCTTCAGTGGTAGTAGTATCACAAGGAGACGGAATGATGTCGTATGAATATAATTATTAAGGGTCTTTCTTTGAATGTGTCAGTAGACCTCAGTATCAAAAACGTTGACTATGGACCCTAGTGGAGGTCTTGTGGGTCAACGGGTCAAAACCTCCAGTCGTACCGAATACGAACATCAGGGTGTCCTGACATATGTAAACATGTGAACTTTTCGACGACAGACTTATACACAAGGGTTAGTCCGACTTAGATCTATGTCTGACTCTAGGAGAGAAGACCCTTTGACTTTCTAGAACCGTGTGGGAGTTGATGACCCCCGGTAATTTTTATTTTATCAGACGAACCGGTTAGTGTCTGTAAACTTCCTGTTGGATCTCGATCCGGTCCTAATTTACTATTTCTAATAGAGGACGTACTCCGGTAAGGAAGTTCTGATCTTCTCCACCGAGTAAATAGATTATATATTCTTGATTGTCTTTCAGTTCGTTTGACTTCTTCGTTACAAGATTGTGTTCTTGTGTCTTTTTGGAACTTGATAACAAAACCATGTTGAGTTTTTATAGTACGTTATTTATATATAAGAGACTGGAAGTAAGTTAATTCTAATATAGAAATCTCTATAAATGTAATATATCGTACTTGGTGTATCAAATCTTGATAACTTTTTTACTTTGGTCCATCCAGTGTTTCCATATTTAACATACAGATATGGTAGATAGGAATATATCCGTAAGTCACTCATTATAAAGTATATTTTTATTATTACAAAATAAAAGAATGACAACAAAATGAAACGAATGTTTCTTAACGTAATGGAATCCAATATGGAGAGAGAGAGTATTAACTTCTTTGACGTACAGTCGGATAATAGTGTCTGTTTGTAATAAAAAATTACTTTACATGTTTTTTATAGAAGTACTGGTTCTATTAGTGCTACCACACTAGTGAGTGGATCTCGGTCTGTAGAACCTTACACTTAAGTTCACCCGGAATCTTTCGTAGTGATACTTTTTTCGATCACCTCCACTACCTTAATGTCAACTGGATAAAGTTTAGGACTTTCTACTACGACACTTTCACAACGTGAGTTATACGGTCGTTCAAACCTTTTGAGTCGTCACCGGTGTCTTGACCTTTTCCAGTCAAAGGTAAGGTTAGGGTTTGTTTCCGTTACGGTTTCTTACAAGTTTGATGGTGTGTTAACGTGAGTAGAGTGTACGATCATTTCATTACGAGTTTTAAGAGGTTCGGTCCGAAGTTGTTATGTACTTGGTACTTGAAGGTCTACAAGTTCGACCAAAATCTTTTCCGTCTCCTTGGTCTCTAGTTTAACGGTTGTAGACGACCTAGTACCTTTTTCGTTCTCTCAAGGTCTTTTTGTAGATAAAGACGAAATAACTGACACGGTTTCTGAAACTGACACACCTAGTGTTAATTGACACCTTTTAAGAGTTTCTCTATCCGTATGGTCTGGTGGACTGGACGGAGAACTCTTTAGATATACGTCCAGTCCTTCGTTGTCAATCTTGACCTGTACCTCGTTGTCTGACCAAGGTTTATCCTTTTCCTCGCACAGTTCCGACATATAACAGTGNCACCTAGTGTTATTTGACACCTTTTAAGAGTTTCTCTATCCGTATGGTCTGGTGGACTGGACGGAGAACTCTTTAGATATACGTCCAGTCCTTCGTTGTCAATCTTGACCTGTACCTCGTTGTCTGACCAAGGTTTATCCTTTTCCTCGCACAGTTCCGACATATAACAGTGGGACGAATAAATTGAATATACATCTCATATAGTAATCTTTGTGACCCGACCTTCTTCGTGTTCGACCTTAGTTCTTAAAAATTATATTGTTACAAGGTTTATGATAAAGTACTTTTACTGACAGTATGAAATATAGTATACTTACAATATCACTAAGTAAGTAATCACATACCCGATCCGGAGTATTTCTTTAGTATATCTAATAGGATCCGATGTTATTTCGTTAGGACAACAACGAAGAAATAGTTGTTACATACTTAACAATATGGACATTTTCTATAAAGAAAAAATTTTTTAAATTTAACCATTACACACATAGACCTCTTCCCTTACCTAGGGTGAGGTTATAAGAATGTAATAACATTGTTATTTTATGTTTTGTATACAATTGACGAATATTCATTTAAAAGGTCAGTTGTCATCAGATAATCATCAATTCTAGACGCCCTCAGTTTTAACACGTACCTAAAAACTGACCCGTCCCCCTCTCCAGTTACCAGGTTGGGGTCAGAACAAGTTCACATTTTACATGGACTCTCTATTTTATCATCATCAGAAAAGGAAACATGTATTTGTATGAAGTGATCCCGACACCGACTTACAGAAGATAGTCTGGTGAGAAGGGTATCTATTTTGGATATTTAAAACCATTTGTTTTTATTTGAACTGTAGTGTTTGTATTAGTTTTCGTTAGTCTATGATCAATAATTTTCAATTTGACTCTTATTTTTTATCGTGATTCATCTCAAGGAAGAAAGTGTCTGTCAAAGAACTATAAGTTGGAATCAGTATAGGTTTTCCTTATTAAGTTTAATATAATTTATTATTTTGTCTGAATTTGTTGACCTCTTGATCTTCTTTCAAACATGATGGTCTCAGTTTCTTATGACTTTCCCTTATAAAGAGTCAATCTCTCCCTTTAATCTCCTGGTCTTTCTCTGGGTGTAGATTTATATCTTAAACGGTCTAAGACTGAATGGGGACTTCAGACTTAATGACTCCATATAATATTCTTGACGTCTTTTCCGATTTTTTATAACTCTAAACTTGAAGACATGGACGTTCTCATTGTTTTAACACCAAACCCTTTTAACTTACGAACGAATTTTTCGTTTTAGTTATAAGTATCCTCCTTGTCTTTCTTGAATTTCATCTTTAAGATTTTTATATATTTTATTTTATGAGTGGTGAGTCACAGTGTCTCAGTCTGTGTTGACTCGTTGACTTGTTGTTACAGTTTCTATCTTCAGTTTTGATGAGTCGTTTATTTAAGTATCCTTATATACCGACTAACAGATCTTTGATTCTGTTGGTTGTTTCTGATTGTACTCTATTGGGTCAGACCTTTAATGTCGTCTCTTTTTTTTTTAATATTCTTTTTTATTTCAATATTAAGATCTTACCTTTTCATCTTATAGATTTTCTCTTTTTCTTTTCTTTTCTTTTTGAAGTGACATACCCGGATCGTTTGTTTGTCTTTATTGTTTTGTCTCTAGGTCACTCGATTCGAACGACGGAGACGACGACGAATCAGTGAGTCACCATAGGTCGAGAAACGCTGTGGTACCTGACATCGGACGGTTTGAGGAGACAGGTACCCCTAAGAGGTCCGTTCTTATGACCTTACCCAATGTTACGGGAGGAGGTCCCCTAGAAACGTTGGGTCCCTATCTTCGGTTCAGAGGGTGTAACGTCCACCTAAGAAAGGGAGACTCGGTTGTCCCTTCGGGATTGTATTCGTATCGTGAGTTACCTCACGATACTGGTTACCTTTATTAAAAAAGACATCTTGTCTCTCCCCCCTTTTTTTCTTTTGTCGAACTTTTAGATTTTCGACTTATTACGGAAGAGTTCTTTTGTACTCTAGGTTACAATATTTGACTTAGTATAAGGGGTTTTGTACATATAACTTCAGGATTGTTTATCTAGTCACGTTTTATCAATCTTTACCTAGGTGAAAATACATTACTATGAAACTAAAAGATTTTCTACGGTTTCAGTAGTAACCCCTTTCTTTTTAGAAGTTTAGTAGCCTCGACCTTTTTGACCTTTGTAAAAAATATTTCTTGTTAAGAAACTATAAAAGAAGTGTATAATGTTTAAATATTTTTAGTTATACTTTACCTAATATATATAATAGTGTTTAAACTTTTGATATTGAAAAGTCTTCTTTTATAAACGTGTCAAAACCTCTTCTTTTCAAAATAAACTATCTAGGTCTTTGTTATCGGAATTTCTTATATAACATTTAGTATTTTTAAGACAAGTAATTTTATTTTGTAATTCGTTTATTTAAAATTTTCTTAAAATTTAAATTTAAAATTTTAATTCAGGTTTTTTTAAACGTTTTGTATTTAAACTTTCTGCTGAACTTGAGTCTTAATACGTTGTTTAAAGATGTTCAGTTATTACTTTACTGTTCTTTAAGTTATTTTTACTCGTTTTCTAATCTTGTCTTCGAAGTGTTTCCTTATAGATTCTTATCGTTTTACGTATGATCCTTCCGTGTTTTTATTAAAAAATTTTTTCGTGAGTCCTGTGTAATAAGGAGTTCTTTTATGTTTGATTTTTGCTCTACAGTCCATAGAGAGTGATCTACCTATTTCTCTGACTATTTTTGTTTACAACGACTCTTACATCTCTTACGTTACGGACATATAATAATATGTACCATATAAGTGTTGTCCCTATTTTTACAATGAGAGTTAAATCTTTTTTTTATGGAGTTTAAACGATTATTTTTATTTAAGGACAGATGAAATAGTGTATCTTTAAAGTAGACACCGATAACTATATAATATTTATGTTTGTAACAGGTATTCTTCTAAAGAACTCTTAAAGTATCCGTAAAATAATTATTATTGGTCACAACTTTCATCGGGTTATAAGAAGTCATTCGTTTACCTATTTGCTTAGAGAACTTAGGGGATGTACAATGATTATAACGTTTTACCGAAAAGAGAAGATTTTTTTACGTTTTAAATTTCGTTAATACTCAAGATTTGTCCTTAAAACACCTCGTCCTGTTCTACTAAAAATTAAGACAATTTATTATAATTTACGTCAATCCTTTTGAGTCTCATACAGTTTTTTATCTCTTAGGACCGAATAGTCAATAATTCCCTATATTTGTTGATTCTTAAACTATAATCACGTTCTTATTTCTTAGTATCTGTTAATATTATCTCATTCCTTTGCCTTCTCTGTATTTTACTTTTCGTTAATCCAAAAAACATTCCCGTGAAGTTCACCTCAAATACACCTGTTAAATTCAATTATAATAATCTCATTAACATATATGTAAAAGTTCCTTTTATTTTAAAATAGAAGTGTTCGATGAACACCAAGTATAAGTCAAGACTGTGATTTTATTTTATGGTATCCGACCCTTCGAATATTTGTTGTCTCCAAATGGAGAATGTCAAGACCTCCGGCTTCTCAAGTTTTTGTTTCACGGTCCGTATAAATCATACAACACTCTCGGGGGAAGGACCAAGAGTCGGTGAAAAACGACACAGGAGTGAACCGTTCTCCAGAACCGTTGGGTGAGGTCATGAGAACGGACCTCTTAGGGTACCTGTCTTCTTGGACGTCCCGATATCGGGTACCGCAGTGTTTCTCAGCCTTTGTTGACTCACTGATTGGTGTCGTGTCGTGAACCACTCTTCCCGTTCGGTCTAGAGACTCCAGAGAAAATAGTTCTGTGATTAACCCGTTCTTCTCTTCTCCTGTTGTCCACTCTACCAAACCACCGTAGTGACTGAGTTACCTGTACTCAAGTTCGTTTGAGACCCTCTACCACTTCCTGTCCCTCCGGACCGTACGACGTTAAGTACCCCAACGTTTCACAGTCTGTTCTGGGTTTGTGACTTGTCATTGTTAAGGTAAATACTCTTGAGACAGAAGTACTAGATTAGTGGAGGGATTCCGGGACGGAGGAGTATTGGTTTTGGGTAAAAAGAAAATTATTCTCCGTAATACTTGAAAAATTTTCACTGCTTTTTGTAAGTTTTAATTAAGAACAATGTCGTTTCCCATTTACAGTCGTGTTCTGGTATCACTTTACCGAGTCAGTACAGGCTGAGAAACACTGGGGTACCTGACGTCGGATGATCCGAGGAAGCAGACGGGTACCCTAAAAGGTCCGTTCTCATGACCTCACCCAACGGTAAAGGAAGAGGTCGTGTTCTGGTATACGAATATAATTATGGTATTATAATTTAATCGTCTCATGTTACTTTATTAATATAATTACTATTACTTATTAAGTGAAACTTTCGGTCTATCCGACTGTAGTTGGAATTTTAGACATGATCATGAAAGAACTGATAACCTTAGATTTAACAATTCCGAAAAAAACACCTTACTTAAAGTACAGTAATATTTTTATTCTATTCAAAAGGAATTCGTTCATGAGTTTTCCATCTGAAGTAATATTTAGAAAAATGAACGATAGTTTTTAATGAAGTACTCACTTAAAAGAAGTCATATTTTATAAAATACTTAGGAATAAAAATACGTAGACCTCTTATAAAAGTATTGATAGTTTACGTAGTGAGTAGAAGTTTCTTATCTTCGAGATAACCTTTTCAGAATTATATAAAGGATTTAGTCTCCCTGGATTGAGAAACACGTAGACTTAAAAGCAACAAAAAGAGACATCCTGTCTAGGATCACAAAGATCTTTACGGTTCCCAATATGTCGAAAATATCGAAAAGGTTTATTTGACCGAGAATCAACATCGAAAATGTTTGATCTCCTTTGTTGTAAATGACAAAAATGATTCTTATATTGTGTACTTTGTAAATTCCGAGAATTATAAAAACAGTTTCGGGTGTTCACAGATACAAAACGTCTGTATAAGATTTACTGGTTACTATTATTATTGGACACAGAAAACTTATCAGATTAGACCAAGTTTGTGTCCGATAACTGAAATAATCCGAAGGTGTGTAACAAGTAAAGAGGTTTTGAAAAAAAAGATTTAATATAAACTTTAATGGGACTTTAAAGACTCGTCACTTAGACCTTTCGTTCAGTGTAAAATACGAAGACGTCTGTGCGTAAGTTAACGCGAACCGATAAAATCCATCGTAATAAATATATAATTCATCATATAAAAAATTGTGTACGAAGACAGATATGTGTAATGACCCTTCATAAAGAAAGTACCCGTAAAGGTTAGGTATGATGTAAAATCATCCATAGTAGACGAAACTAGTTTCACTGTCATATAAAATTACATAATTTGAGTCGATGGTCTTCTGAATTGTCATGGAGAGTTGTAGATGAACTTTATTCTATAACTCGTATTACAAGGTGTAGCGTTAACAAAGTATATATATATATTTTAATATGTTTATATTATGAATATAGTTAGATTATATATAATTTATTATATTAATCATAAATAAAATATAATATTATTTTATATATTTAATTATTATATATAAGTAATATATTATATTTAAACATATTGTACAGTATATATAATCTATTATATAATATATTTAAGTCAAGTCAAGTCACTGAGTCAGTACAGACTGATAAAGGTTGGGGTACCTGACGTCGTACGGTCCAGAGGGACAGGTAGTAGTTGAGGGTCTTGGATGGGTTTGAGGACGGACAACTCAGCCACGACGGTAGTTTGGTAGAGTAGGACAGAAGGGGAAGAGAGGACAGAAGTTAGAAAGGGTCGTAGTCATAGAAAAGTTTACTCAGTGGAGAAGAGTAGTCTACCTGTTTCATAACCTCAAAGTAGAAGTTGTAGTCAGAAAGGTCACTTGTGGGTCCTGACTATAGGAAATCCTACCTGACCCACCTAGTGGAACATCAGGTTCCCTGAGAGGTCTCGGAAAAGGTTTTGGTGTAAAGTTTTCGTAGTCAAGAAGTCCCGAGTCGAAAGAAATAACAGGTTGTGAGTGTAGGTATGTACTGGTGACCTTTCTGGTATCGGAACCGATCTGTCTGGAAACAACCGTTTCATTACAGAGACGAAAAATTATACGAGAGAACCTACCAGTATTGAAAGGAAGGTTCTTCATTCACAGAAAATTATAGTACCGACGTTAGTGGTAGACGTCACTAAAACCTCGGGTTTTCTTATTTCAGTCGGTGACAAAAGTGAAAAAGGGGTAGATAAACGGTGCTTCACTACCCTGGCTTACTGTACTAGAATCAAAAAACTTACAACTCGAATTTAATTGAAAAAGTGAGAGAAGAAAGTAAAAGTAGTTCTCTGACAAATCAAGAAGGAATGAAAGAAGGTATTCTCACCACAGTAGACGTATAGAGTCCAATAACTATAAAGAACACCATTAGAACTAAGGTCGAACACGAAGTAGGTCGGGTCACAAAGAGTACTACATGAGACATATCTTCAATTTATTCGTCCCACTGTTATATATCGGAACTACATGAGGAAAAGGATAAACCTTGGTCAGACAACAAGGGACAGGTCAAAATTGACAACGAAAGACTTGACGTATATCTAAAGAGTTCCCCGTCCAGTCCACCAGACTATAAGGGTAGAGAAAGTCTTAAAAGGTGTCAAATAACACTACGTGTGTTAGTTTCCGAAACCGTATCAATTATTTCGTCTTTATCTACAAAAAGACCTTGAGAGAACGATAAAACTACTAGGTCGCCTATAACCGTTAAACTAGAGACCCAGGAGACGGAAATGATTTTTGTCGAACTTGTAGACCTTCAAGTACCAAGTACATAAAGACTTGGGAGTGAACGTCTTAAAACTCGTAATGAAATGATCGCACACTCTACTCACACTAACACACCATCAAACTCGTAAGAAACCGTAACGGAAAGAAACCCTAACCTTACTTTTGACTAGAAAAGATCAGGACACCGGTGACGACTCAAAAGGTTTGAACGACCGTATAACTCACGTCGTGAAAGTGTCGTAGTAGAAAATCTTAAACTTTATCGAGTTGACCTTAAGGTAGTGGAAGTGAACGAAAGTAGTATCACTACGAAAGATTCTGGGTGAACTGAAGTGCAGGGTCCTAGACCGAGATACACTCACTAGTGTTGTAACACTAATTGACCCAGAACTTCTAGAAAAAACATGTCAACACACACGAAAACGGCGGATAAGAATTATATAGACGAAGACAATCCAGGTATGGTAAAGACAGGAAATAACTCGGGTAGAAACGTACTTTACAAGGGAGTCATAGAGATTAAAAGAACTTCACTAGAGATCGGAAAGAGTAAGATAACAAAAGGAGATAAAGAAATGTAACTAGTGGTTCCTTCCGAAAGAATAGAGAGGAACGATAAGAAACCTTGAAACGTAAGTTTACCGAAATAGAAAGGAAAAGAGAAAACGAAAAACGAAGAGAAGAAAAGTGTCGATAAACATTCCGGAGGAGTCTGTCGGTAAAACGAAAAAAGGTAAAGAAAAAGAACTCCTACCAGAACTAGGGACAGAGAACATGTTACGGTACTTATAGGTAGGTATCAAGTAGTCCGTGAGACAAATAGTCTAGATCTGGGAATTTAGATAATATATTTATATATAAAATATATATATTTTATAAACATACATATTTTTATATATATACTTGAAAGTTGAGATTGAATTTGATCATCATTCAGAATACACACCGACTAATTCGTCTAGATGAGGTATATCTAATTTCTTTATAAAGACAATCAGGATCCTATTTTAGATAAAGTTGAACACAATTTCCCTTCTAAAGTCGTAAAAACATAGTTCGTGATATTCCCTTACGTATAAGCTTCACTCAACATCCGTTCTTATGACCTCACCCATCGGTAAGTGAAGAGGTTCCCTAGAAAGGATGGGTCGCTAGTTGAGTCCAGAGGACTTAACGTCCGTCTCAAAAGTAGTAGAGACGACGGTCCTTCGGGAGTTATGTTTTATGTAGACATAATTATATTGGTATTAAAAGTCATTTCTGATTAGGAGACAAAGTTTGTATTCGATGAGTCAATACTAAAAGGATGGAGGTATCATAGAAAACAGAACATTCATTTAGATATAAGATCCAAAACCATTTGTTTATCGTACAAAATAATAAAACCCACAACGAAATAATAACAACCGAGTACTTTCTGTGTTCCTCATTTCCAAAGTCCTCTCCATTAAGTTATTGAGTTTTTACAGGTGTTTCAGTAGTTGGGGAGGGGTGGTCTACGACTTTCTGACTCGTGGAAAGTCAGAGACAGACCTGTTGGTAATACGTATGACTTGCATAGGTGTACCACGGAAGAGTAAATGTACGACGGTAATCGTGAACCTCGATCTACTATTAAGTAACAATAAGTCGTTTTGACTCTCCAACTCAAGAATACCTAAAGGAAATTCTTGATTTTAAATTGTTTTACCATAAGAACCTTCGAGAACAATGTGTAGCGACAAAAGTAACACAAGTCAGTGTAGACTACGAAATGTCGGGGTACCTGTCGTCGTGTGGTCCGAAGGGACAGGAAGTGGTAGAGGGTCTCGAACAAGTTTGAGTACAGGTAACTCATCCACTATGGTAGGTTGGTAGAGTAGGAGACAACAGGGAAATAGGAAGACGGAATATAGAACGGGTCGTAGTCAGAGAAGGATACTCAGTCGAGAAACGTCCACCGGTTTCATAACCTTAAAATTTAGGAAGACTACTTATAAGTCCTGACTAAAGGAAATCCTCCCTGATCTTAGAGCAACGTCAGGTTCCCTGAGAGTTCTCAGAAGAGGTTGTGGTGTCAAGTTTTCGTAGTCAAGAAGTCGTGAGTCAGAAGAAATACCAGGTTGAGAGTGTAAGTATGTACTGATGACCTTTTTTAGTATCGAAACTGATACTGATACTGATACCTGATACCTGAAAACAGTCGTTTCATTACAGAGACGAAAAATTATACGACAGATCCAACCAATATTGAAAGGAGGTTCCTCGTTCACAGAAAATTAAAGTACCGTCGTCAGTGGTAGACGTCACTAAAACCTCGGGTTCATCTATTTCAGAGAGTGACAAAGGTGACAAATGGGTAGATAAACGGTACTTGACTACCCTGGTCTACAGTACTAGAATCAAAAAACTTACAACTCAAAATTCGGTCGAAAACGTGAGAGGAGAATAAAAAATGACCGATTGTGAAAAGAATGTACTTTTTAGAGGTTTACTAATATTAATAAAATCTGGTTAATCCAATTCTTTTATCAACAATAAGTCGACCAGTCCTAAAAATAATTACAGTAGGGTTTTATAAACACGATTATTAAAACGAAAGAAGATCGTTTCGTCTGTATCTTAGTAATGGAGAGAACCAAAGAAATTTGTGATCACAGAATCAGTAACGTGTTTTGTTGTATGTAATTAAATGAAAGTTTTTATTAACATTGTATAAAAACTATCACTTTTTTCAGGAAAAATATTTCATAAATCAATATTAAAAATAGGTCGTTCTCAAATCTAGTTCATAAATGTATCAAAACATGTAGAGTTTACTTTACCTTTATACGATAGTTTACAATAAACTCAGACTTTATTTGAACCCATCAACTTGACCCTTATTTCTTTTTTTTAGATCTAAAAAAAGGGTTTAGACTCTAGTCAATCGAGTTGGAATTTAAAACGAACAATAAATTTGAAACATTCAGACAAAGAAATAGACTACATAAACCCCAAAGTGTTATTTAAATGGAGGTCGATATTTTAAGATACTGAGAGATCTGTACAAGCCCGATAGAGGGACCGAAGTATACCCACGTCTTTTAGTTTGTAGAAAATCTATACTTTATAGTAACACTTAACTTCATGTCTCCACAAAAGTGGACTCGGTACCTAACTGTTATAACCGTAAATTAAAAAATACAACGGATGATACGGGTTTTCTGACCATCCGAGTATACTTTTTTGAAAGACTCTATTCTCCACGTACGAAAAAAAGTTGATTGACGTTTAGGTTCACACTTGTATTCGTAGTGTTTTTTAATTTTGTATTTTTACATTCTCGATATGTGATAAATACCCAAAGGAACCACCGAGTCTACTATTTCCTAGACAGAAGTTGTTCTCTGACCTCAAGTTCGAGACCCAGACCTTCTAGGGGACCTCTTCCTTTACGGGTTGGGTGAGGTCATAAGAACGGACCTCTTAGGATACTGAATCACTCATTGTGTGTGTGTGTGTGTGTGTGTGTGTGTGTGTGTGTTGGAAATCTCCATACACCTGATATACACACGATTCACTGAAGTCAGTACAGGCTGACACTAGGATACCTGACATCGGGTGGTCCAAGGAGAAAGTGACCCTAAGAGGTCCGTTCTTATGACTTCACCCAAAGATACGACAGTAGGTTATAGAAGAGTTCGGTCCCTAAATTGGACACAGAGAATGTAAAGGGTGTAACCGTCCGTCCAAGAAATGGTGATCACGGTGGACCCTTCGGGGTACGGTATTAAAGTCTAATAACTCTCTCGTAGAAGTTATAAAGATAGTACACTTTTAATAGACGGGAAGTATTTCTTGAACTTATACGAAATAAAGTAAACGGTGACGATTGAACTACTAAACATACTTCGTTCACAATCAAATACATATAAAAAGAAACATTCTTTACTAAAAGTCTAATACTCCACTTACTTATTTATAAGATTAAGACAACTGACTATGTTAATTGTATAATTGACCACATGTGACCAAACATATCATATTGTTAACTGACAAAAATGACTAATACTGACTCATATTAATAACCGAAGAAAGAGATTAGTACGACTATTTCAGATGTTACAAGAATAAGTCACTATCTTATATACAGTTAGATACATTCGTCTTTAAAACATTTTTTTTTTTTATGTTGATTTGGGATTACATTGGAATGTAAGTATATATTTTATAAAAGGAATATGAAAACTCTACACTGATTTTTTCGAAACTCTAATACTCTTTTTATCGTCTTAATTTCTACTCACTTCTTTTGGTCTCTCAATATAAAACTACTTTATAAGTCAATAATTATCTATAAAATTAATCGAAAGTTTTACCCTAAACACTGTCAACTCTTCTGATAGAGTGTTTAATAATTTCTCTCTACTCATACATATAGACTCAGGATATTTTGTCTAATGGTTTCGGACAACGGAACTCACAGACTTGTTTTATAGTTATAATGGGTCCTAACCTCATCCCCCTTTTCCATCTCTGTTATGTAAAACCGACTCTTAATTGTTTGTTTTATTTACAGTAGTATGGTTCAGGACTTATATTATAAATGAATAAACACCCACACGTTTTCATCATTTATTAAGATAATGTATAAATTGGGTCTAAAGGGTCGATAAATGTTTAGTAGACGGAACTATCCACTTTAATCTTCCGAGAACGAGGAACGTTCCTTTCGAAACTGATTGAATCCATTGTATAAGTTTTCTTCTCTGTAGTGAAACGGTTGTTTTCAGGTATCTCAGTTTCGATACCAAAAAGGTCATCAGCACATGTCTAGACTCTTAACCTGGTATTTCTTTCGACTCGTAACTTCATTACTAATAAAACTTAACACCACGACCTCTTCTGAGGTCTCTCAGTGGACTTGACGTTCCTCTAGTTTGGTCAGTGAGGATTTCCTTTAGTTTGGACTTATAAGTAACCTTCGTCACTACGACTTCGACTTCGAGGTTATTGTCGAAACTTAGTCTTCTGGTGGAAGTTTTATATAACACTTTAACAGTAACAACAAGTCAACGATTCAATTTAAGTTGAGAAACACTAACGTACCTGACGTCGTACGGTCCGAGGAGACAGAAGGTGATAGAGAACCTCAATCGAGTTTAAGTACAGGTAACTCAATCACCACGATAATCTAGTAGAGTAAGAAACGGTGGGAGAAGAGGAAAACGAACTTTAGAAAGGGTCGTAGTCCCGAAAAAGGTTATTAAACCGAGAAATGTAGTCCACCGGTTTCATAACCTCGAAGTCGAAGTCGTAGTCAGAAAGGGTACTTATAAGTCCCAAATAAAGGAAATCCTAGTTGGCTAAACTAGAGGAACGTCAGGTTCCCTGAGAGTTCTCAGAAGAGATCGTTATGTCAAACTTTCGTTGATAGTGTGGACATGTATTGATGACCTGTTTCGTATCAAAACTGATGTTACCTAGAAACAACCGTTTCACTACG
Organism: Capra ibex; assembly: GCA_006410555.1. Lineage (NCBI taxonomy): Eukaryota > Metazoa > Chordata > Mammalia > Artiodactyla > Bovidae > Capra > Capra ibex. The sequence continues at coordinate 17,904,750 of SJYO01048061.1, read as the reverse complement.
GAGACGAAAAATTATACTACGATCCAAACAGTATCGAAAGGAAGGTTCCTGGTTCGTAGAAGATTATAGTATCGAAGCCAGTGACAAACGTCTAAAAACCTCGGGGGTTTTCTTTCAGACAAAGATGAAAAGGGGGGAGATAAACGGTACTTCACTACCTTGACCTACAGTATTAGAGTCAAAAAATTACTACTAAAAGTTCGGTCTAAAAATGAGAGGAGAAAGTGGCAATAGTTCTCCGAGAAATCAATAAGAAGTAAAAGACGGTAATGTCACCTTAATAAACGTATAGACTCCAACAACTATAAAGAGGGGTGTTAGAACTAAGGTTAAACACTAAGTTGGTCGGTTCGTAAAGTGGACTGTATGAGACATATCCTCAATTTATTCGTCCCACTGTTATATGTCGGAAAAACATGTGGAAAGGGTTAAACCTTAGTCAGTTAACAAGGTGTAAGCCAAGATTGACAACAAAAAACTGGGTGTGTGTCCAAACAGTCCTCCATCCAGTTCAATAGACCATAAGGGTAGTGAAATTCTTATAAGGAGTCAAGCGACACTAGATGTATCAGTTTCCGAAAGAACATCGGTTGCTATTTCTTCGTCCATAAAAGATCTTAAGGGAACGAAAGAAATACTAGGTCACTCATAACAGTTATACTAAAGACCAAGGAGACGGAAAAGTTTGGGTCCAAAATGTGCTAAGTTCAAGACGACTTCGGATCGAACATCCTAAAACTCTTATCAGAATGATCTTAATCTTCATTCCCGTTAACAGGTCATCGAACTTGTAAGAAATCGTGACGGGAAGAAACCTTAACCCTACTTTTGACTGGAATAGGTCAGAACACGGGTGACGACCCAAAAGGTCTAGACGACTTGATAGCTCATGTGGTGAAATCGTCGTAGTAGAAAATCCCAAAATTAATCGCATCCACCTTAAAGTAGTAGAGATGATCGAAACAAAGATCATTACGAAGGATTCCAGGTGAACTGAAATGTGAGGTCCTATAGACCGAAATTGACTTACTGGTGTGGTGACACCAATAGACCCAGTAATTCAAGAAAAAACCATGACAAGACATATAAGAACGGTGGAGAAAAATAGAGAAGACGAAGACAATTCAGAGATGGAAAAGATAGGAAATAATACAGGTAGGAACGTACTTGACAAGGGAACTATAGAGTCTAAAAGAATTTCTCTAGAGATCAGAAAGGATAAGAAAACAAAAGGAGACAAAGAAACGTAACAAGTAACTTCTTCCGGAAGAAGAGAGAGGAACGATAAGAGACCTTGAGACATAAATCAACCCATATAGCAAAAGAAGAGGGAACGGAAAACGTAGACAAGAAAGGAGTCGATAAACATTTCGGAGGAGTCTGTTACTAGAACGGAAGAATGTAAAGAAACAAAAACCGTACCAAGACCAGTGACGAAGTACACGTTACAATGTTTGGAGACAAGTATAATGAAGTCTATAGGAGAGATGGTCTAGATTACGGAACTTAGATAAAAAGTGGAGGTTATATATTAGTATTCCTTAAACTAAATCCAGTATGGACCTACCAGATGATCAAAAGGGATGAAAGAAGTTAAATTCGAACTTAAAACGTTATTCCTCGAGTCCTAGACTCGGTATTAGTGGGGGGTTCAGAACAAAAGTGATTGACGTATCTCGAAAAGGTGGAAACCGACGTTTCTGATATTAGTCGGACTAACACCATGACTGGTAGACCACTACAGAGAACTCAACGACCTTTTTCCACAAACGAGACTAGTCACTCAAAAGAACTGTTTTGTAACAATCGAAAACGGGACGAAGTACAAAGTGAGGTTCCGGTTTGAACGGATAATAAACCTCATAGAGAACTGAAGATGAAAACGGAAAGTTAGGGGATACCACATGTCTGAAAGAAAAAAAAAAAAAAAAAAAAAAAATTACAATCATAACATTACATAGTATCCAGAAGTCTCTTGACCAGTTGAAGTCGAAGTATTAGTTACCAACCCCGAATCTGAACCTAATGACACTACTACAACTTACCAAACGGAACCTTTACTTACCTCTAGTAAAACGGTAAAAAGTTCCAACGTGACGTAAAACCTGAGAAAACAACTGATATTCCCGATGAGGTAAAGACGATTCCCTAAGAACGACTGTCATGACATATATTACAAGTAGACTTAATTTAAACGTGAAAGAACAGGTAAAATCAAGTGACTAAGGATACTATAGTAACAAGTAAGGACGGAATAGGACGATCTGGTGTAGGACAAATGGAACTAAGTACCTGGATGTTAAGTCCAAGAATATGTTATCACAAGAAACAGTGTAGTCTCAAATAAAAATGGTGGTCACGTTTTTCACCTTCAGAATCAGTGAGTCAACACAGACTGAGAAACGTCGGGACACCCGACATCTGACGGTCCGAAGAGACAGGTACCTTAAGAGGTCCATTCTTATGACCTTACCAAACGTAAGGAAAGAGGTCCCTTAGAAGGTCTGAGTCCCTAACTTGGGTCCAAAGGGTGGAACGTCCGTCTAAGAAATGATAGAATCGGTGACCCTGTGTAAGTAAAGACTCACAGTGAAGACGAAACCGGGTCAACGAAGTAAGAAAGATCTCGATACTCGTTAACAGAAGACGAGAAGGGACCATCGTATAAACCTGTGGAAGGTTGGCATGCCCCCCAGTAGAAGATCATAGTATAGAAAAACGGAAGAGTATAACAAGTACCCCAAGAGAGTCGTTCTTATAACCTCACCTAACAGTAAGGAAAGAGGTTACTTGGTGTAAAACGGTCTTGAAAGATGATATTAGTTAGGTAAAAGATACCGGGACGTACTGTACCGAGTATTGAAGTAACCTAATACGTCGGGGAAGTACTACTGTTCCGACACGAGATACTTCCCCTATAACACTTTACCCGTCATGATATTACTGAAAACGAAGTGAAAAAGACATCGATAATGAAACAGGAATTAAAAACGAAGTAGAAATGACACTACCGTCATCAAAATATCCATCTCTATCTATTTAACGATTGTCTCTTTCTTTAACGATAGTAGTTATTCTAAATCATATACAACAACTTATGGTCTGGTGGACTGGACGGAGAACTCTTTAGACATACGTCTAGTCCTTCGTTGTCAATCTTGACCTGTACCTTGTTGTCTGACCAAGGTTTATCCTTTTTCTCACACAGTTCCGACATATAATAGTGGGACGAATAAATTGAATATACGTCTCATGTAGTACTCTTTGCGACCTGACCTTCTTTGTGTTCCACCTTAGTTCTAACGGTTCTCTTTATAGTTGTTGGAGTCTATATGTCTACTGTGGTGGGAATATCGTCTTTCACTTCTCCTTGATTTTTTGGAGAACTACTTTCACTTTGACCTCTCACTTTTTCAACCGCATTTCGAGTTGTAAGTCTTTTGTTTCTAGTACCGTAGACCAGGGTAGTAAAGTACCCTTTATCTACCCCTTTGTCATCTTTGTCACAGTCTGAAATAAAACCCCCCGAGGTTTTAGTGACGTCTACCACTGACGTCGGTACTTTAATTTTCTGCAAATGAGGAACCTTCTTTTCAATACTGGTTGGATCTATCGTATAAGTTTTCTTCCCTACAATGAAACGGCTGTGTCCAGGTAGATCAGTTTCGATACCAAAAAGGTCATCAGTACATACCTACACTCTCAACCTGACACTTCTGTCGACTCGTGGTTTCTTAACTACGAAAACTTGACACCACAACCTCTTCTGAGAACTCTCAGAGAACCTGACGTTCCTCTAGGTTGGTCAGGTAAGACTTCCTCTAGTTAGGACCTAAAGAAACCTTCCTTACTACGATTTCGACTTTGAGGTCATGAAACCGGTGGAGTACACTTCTCAACTGAGTAACCTTTTCTGAAACTACGACCCTCCCTAACCCCGGTCCTCCTCTTCCCCTACTGTCTCCTACTCTACCGCTTCCGTATTGCCTGAGTTACCTGTACTTAGACTCACTTGAGGCCCTCAACCATTACCTGTCCCTCCGGACCGCACGACACTAAGTACCCCAGCGTTTCTCAGCCTGTCCTGACTCGCTGACTTGACTTGACTTGAAATCTTACAACCCTATACAAGTGGATAAATAACTTATTTATATATATAATATGATATCTATATAAAATATGTACTTTATTTTATATATTAATATATTTGTATGTACACAGACGGATATTCGTATATAAATACACTACACATACAAAATATATCTTTATATATATATGTATACATAAGTAAGTATGAAACAACGAATCAGCACGAACTGAGAAATACTGAGAAACCTGTGATCAGGGAGTCTGAAGAGATTTTTACCTTAAAGCATCCGTTCTTATTATCTCCCCCAACGGTAAAGGAAGAGGTTCTAAATAAGGGCTAGGTCCCTAACTTAGGTGTGGAGGACACAGAGAACGTGATGTCCGTTCAAGAAATGGGTGACTCGGTAACTTCTTTGGGAATGTATATGTATATATATATATATATCTATCTATCTTTCGTGTTCTTTTTTCCTTTCTCTCTTTCTATCTGTCTCTCTTTACATAACTGGTAGAGGGTGAACGGTCCTAGATACAATTCCGAATATTTTCTTATATATATAACGGATGATATATGTGTATATATATATTATATATATGTCATACATACACATTGACTTAGTGAAACAACACGTGAACTTTGATTGTTTTATAAGATTTAATTGATATAAAGTTTAATTGTTTTACTTTTATTTTTTACACTTACACACGTGTAATTTTATCAAAAAGTCATAGGGGACCTCTTCCTTTACCGTTGGGGGAGATAATAAGAACGGAGTCAAGTCAAGTCAGCGAGTCAGCACAGGTTGAGAAACGCTGGGGTACTTAGTGTCATGCGGTCCGGAGGGACAGGTAATGGTTGAGGGCCTCAAGTGAGTTTGAGTGCAGGTAGCTCAGTCACTACGGTAGGTCGGTAGAGTAGGAGACAGCAGGGGAAGAGGAGGACGGGGGTTAGGGAGGGTCTTAGTCTCAGAAAAGGTTACTCAGTTGAGAAACGCACTCCACCGGTCTCATGACCTCGAAGTCGAAATAGTAGTAAAAAAGGTTTCTTTAGGGTCCCGACTAGAGGAAGTCTTGCCTGACAAACCTAGAAGAACGAATCCTTTAAGGTAAAAGTTTCTTCAGACTCCCTGATCGCAGGTTTCTCAGTGTTTCTCAGTTCGTGCTGTTTCGTTGTTTCATACTTACTTATGTATACATATATATACAAAGATATATTTTGTATGTCTAGTGTATTTATATACGAATATCCGTCCGTGTACATACAAATATATTAATATATAAAATAAAGTACATATTTTATATAGATATTATATTTTCTTCTTTCAACTTTTTGTTGCATGAATCAAAGTTGTCTCTACAGTATGGGACTTGTGATGAGATATCATAAACTTACAACTATATAAAATTACGAAGTATAAATGAAAATATAAATTGAGAGTATTGATTACTATAAGTATACTATATTACATATAATATTACAAAAAATAGAATAACACGGATTTAATTAAAGTCCCTAGTAAAATTTTAACGTATATTTTAATGAAGGGATAGGTTATATAAACTAGAAAACAAACTATTTTTTCCTTGTTCATCTCCTTATGATATGTTACCTCCCTATGATAATGACAGATAACAACTCTGTCCCATTTTATTATTACTGTTACCATTACTGCTTTTATTACAATTTTTGAAACTTGTCAAAGAGAAACTTCTTTAATTAACTTAGCAGAGACCAATAGAACTCTTCTGTAGATGGCTCATGGAAACACGTCCTCGTGTATTCTTATCGAATAACGGAAGGACTAACAAGTAAAGGAGAAGTTTATCTGTCCTATTACAATAGTTATATCTTGAGTCAGAAGCTTCTATTAAAATTAGCGGTTAGTGTGTATATCAAACATTTAATGGGACTTCATGTTAAGGTGTCATGTATTCTTAAATTATCTTGAGTGTTTCCGTCCAGGAATCACAGTCGATTTTATGTTATGTAAATCTACTTTAATGAAAGATTCGGTCTCGACACCTTTCCCATACATTAAAGGATGTTAATAATAATTGATGAGACTACCATCGTACGACAATTTTTCTTTAAATAACGAGATAAAATCCGAAGACTTAAAAGTCAAATATCCGATTGTGGTACGGATATAGACAAAAGATAATGTGACCCTCTACTTTCTCTAACATACAAGAGTCTCAGTAATTTATCATCAAATCTAAACAACAATTAAGTCCGAACTATATAATGTTATGATATAATTCTTTCTGTTAAATAAATCTTACAAATAACGTAAAAAGACAGAACAAAAATTAAACCCCCTTGATACAAAAAAAGATAATAAGTAGACTACATTAATATATCAAGAGTACAACTAATTTACTAATGATATTATGGTGTTTAATGATCTACAGTTCAGATAGTATGTCTTAAAACTTTAAAAGTTAAACTTCAAACTTGGACTAGATGTTTACACAATGTCAAATAATACTCGATAGAAAATGTTTATATCGAAAATAAACGTTCCATACACTGTTTTACATTATTACTGGTCGTTATTATGATTCTTTGTTTGTCTACTCATCGAAAACAAATAACGAATATTAAACACTCCGTGACGATATCAAAAAAGTATTCGTCAAATGAGTAAAACATCTTTTCTTTAGAGTCCGAACACACTCCAATGCATTTATCTAAATCACTCCGACTCGAAGTTTTTACTAGATAGTTGTACTATTTATAATGAGTTATGTATCAACAAATTGTAACTTATTCATGTACTTATCAAAATATACTATATCGATAACGAGTCTTTTCACGAAAATTAAACAAAGTAAATACAAAAGGATCTATCTATAACGTAAAGATTTTAAGAAATAAAGTGAGTGTTCTTAAATAAAACTAATTGATATATCTAACCAATAGACATCGACAATACTTTATGATAGTATTTTAATCACCGAATTTTATTACGTTTACATGATTGTAAAAGAAAGTAGAAATAGAATATCAAGACATCCTGTTTTTAGAATTTACCAAAAGTGACCCGATTTTAGATTCCTAAGGAAACTTTCCGACATCTTCTCTCAGATAAGGGAACTAAAAATGTCGAAAATCTCCGACTGACATTAGGAATTGACCACCAGTGAAGACAGATGTTCGGTCGTTAATACTGTAAACCTAAAGACGAAGGACACGAAAGTAACGGGGTAGAAGAGACTGTAACCGAGAGGACGAAGGCGAAACAATTCGAGTACATTAATGTGACTTGAGTAGACTTAATAAGTCATGGTAGAGAGACAAAGTTTTAAGAATTAAATAGACGTTACAGGAAGTGAACAATATCATTCTCCCGTTGTTCATTATCGTAACGTTACACAGTTGATTTTCATGTACTGTGTTTACATATGTTACCTCAACTATATGAAAGATTTATAAGTTTCTCGTGTAAATTTTTACACTCAGTATGTTTATTTAGTATCTTTTATACAAGAAATGGTTTTTTAGTGTCTTTTTGTTAAAATAAGACAACTTAAATTCAAACAGGAAAATCTCGAATCATTATTTTAAGAGAAGACTACTTTTTTACTTCCAAAACTCTTAATGGTGTTGTCCACAGTTTAAGGGGTATCTTGTGTCTTGGATACTAAGTTCTTTCTTACACTCCTCTCTATTAACAACTTCCTACTAAATCACACTTTTTGTGTTTTCTTCGGGACGTAAAATACAAGACAATGGATAAGTCTCTTTAGTCTACTGACTTCTAAAAATGTTAAAAACCATTATTCATACATAGATAACTCCTCTTCCTACGTATATCGATTAGACATGTGTATCTCGGGATATTATTTCAGACTATCTATTCCCATAGTATATTAGCATCATTAATGTAAAGAGTAACACTTACCAATTTGAACTTAAGACCAAATATCCATTTAATGAAGACTCCGAAAACATACTTCAATACGTATCCCTAATATCAGTAAGAGTCACATAAAACTTTAATTGAAAAAATTCGGATGTTGGAAATTTCGATCTGAAATACTTAAATATTCAAGTACTACAATTGTGAACCTTACAATCAATCTTCTACCGAAGAAGATTGTAGTATACATAAAATGGTATACGTAAAATTAGTTTTTATATATAGGAAATGAAATTGTTAGTATAGTTTATTACTTTAAGACAAGTATAAATAAGATCTATTAGAGAGACTAAAAGAAAAACAACAACATCAAGTTTTCAGGTATGACAGTTCCCAACTACAAGTCTCAACTCCTTTCTCTTACATCCTTTATCTTCAGAAAGTTGAAATATAAAAGACAAAGTTAATAAACTCGAAAAATCTCGGTCATGAAAAATAATTATTATACACAAAAATATTAGAGAGGTATAATGTTGATCGAAATGTTAATCACAGTAAGATCTGATATTTAACGTACCATATCCATTATACAGACATAACACACAATTGTTCACTCATCATTGACAAGTCAAGTCAACTCAAGTCAAGTCAGCGAGTCAGTACAGGTTGAGAAACACTAGGGTACTTAACGTCGTACGGTCCTGAGGGACAGGTAGTGGTTGAGGGCCTCAAGTGAGTCTGAGTACAGGTAACTCAGTCACTACGGTTGGTCGGTAGAGTAGGAGTCAGTAGGGGAAAAGGAGGACGGGGGTTAGGGAGGGTCGTAGTCTCAGAAAAGGTTACTCAGTTGAGGAACGTACTCCACTGGTTTCATGACCTCAAAGTCGAAATCGTAGTAAGGAAGGTTTCTTTAGGGTCCCGACTAGAGGAAGTCTTACCTGACCAATATAGAGGAACGTCAGGTTCCCTGAGAGTTCTCAGAAGAGGTTGTGGTATCAAGTTTTCGTAGTTAAGAAGTCGTGAGTCGGAAGAAGTGCCAGGTTGAGAGTGTAGGTATGTACTTTAAGTCTATATATATAACAACAACGATTCAGCGAAGACAGCACAGGCTGAGATACGCTGGGGTATCTGTCGTCGGGTGGTCCGAGGGACAGGGACCCTAAGAGGTCCGTTCTTGTGACCTCACCCAACGGTAAAAGAAGAGGTTACGTACTTTCAATTTTCACTTTCACTTCAGCGAGTCAGCACAGGCTGAGAAGCGCTGGGGTACCTGACGTCGGGTGGTCTGAGGAGACGGGTACCCTAAAAGGTCCGTTCTCATGACCTCACCCCACGGTAACGGAAGAGGATATATTATATAATACATATACATTAATCTACGTATAAAATAAAATATGAAATAAACTATATATAATCTATTATATATATCCGAATGGACCACCGAGTCACCATTTCTTAGACGGATGTTAAGTCCTCTGGTCCCAAGATAGAGACCCAACGTTTCTAGGTGACCTCCTTCTGTACCGTTAGGTGAGGTTATGAGAACGGACCTCTTAAGGTAACTGCCTCCCTCGGACCGCCCGATAGTAGGTATCACGACCTGTCTCAGTCTGTCCTGACTTCACTGATTCGTCGTCGTCATCGTCGTCTATTTTATTATATGTGTTTTTCAATTATAAGTTACTGTTAAATAATAAATCATTAAGTATATAGTTATTGAGTAATAGGTAATTAAATATATGTATATACACATATATATTATGTATACCTATTTTAATAACTTTCTCTCACAAAAGTTAACGTCTGTTAAAGAGTCCCTTTCAGTAGGAAACCTTGTCTTTCCTGAACGGCACTTAAGCAAACGTTTAAGTATAGTTAGAGAATAAGAGACGTAGACAAGTTTTTAGGTGGATTTAGAAGTTAAAATAAAAGGTATAATTAAATTCAGTAAATATAACTAAAATCCCAATGTACAATTACATTCCATACATATAACTAAACTCCCAGGAGTCAAGTGATTGGTGTTGTAAACTAAGTTTCCGATTATCGTCAAAACGAAACGTAAATAGTTTTATTCTTTAACTGAATAAAAATCCAAAGATGATACACAGGAACTTTATTTTCTGAAGTTTACAAATCGACAGGTGTAATGATTAGTTAAGGTGAGAAAACCATCCTATTAAAATACTTCACGTAAAACATCGAATAAGAATTCTTACGACCGTAAAAACACGTTAAATAAACTGTTGTTTCTAAAGTTGAAATAATAGTGAACATATGACTAGGAAATCCCACATAGAGTTCACCTTCAGTCTTGTGTGTCGTCTTTATTTTGTTTTATCTGTGTAATTTAACAAATATGAAATCGACGTAAATAGTTTTTTTTTTTTTTTTTTTTTTTGGGATCACCACCTTTCTACGAGTGCACCACTTTCCCCATGAAAACACATGGACTAAAGGTAAGGGTACAATGTATGACTTTTGATCTAGACGAACATAGAAACGAAGAACCTATATAAGAAGTATAGAGTTTATTTCTAAAAGGACTTCAAGTCTACAAAATTATAGAATATTGATTCGGACTACGGAACGGTCTTATGACGGATGTTCAACAGTTATTGCGACCTGTAAATGTCATAAGTCTATAGTGTCCATGATCTTTTGGTGAGTTGAGGTAAATAATACAATTGGATTCCCTATCACAATAATGTTTCACTACGTTAGATTACAAGAGAAATTTTACACACACAAAGTATACAAATAAAAGATTTACGTTAATAATCGAATTATACTTTAAATAAGTCATATTCATTGTAATTAGTATTATAAAAGTGTCCATTTGATTTTTATAAAATTTCGTTACCAATTATACAAATATTTCTTAATATTTAATTATAATAATAATTTCATTTACGAAAATTCGTAAAGACATTAAACTTCAAACTATATTTTTATGAACAGGATTTGAAGGTCTCTTTCGAACTGTAATTTCATAAAGTAATAAACGGATTGTTTATCTTTGATAATTCCATGTGTAAATAAACAATTTAATACAAATTATTTGTTTAAAATACCTTTGATTTATATGATCCTTTTAGTCAATACAACTACCGTACATCATTATATAACGTGGGGTCTATACGAGTATTTTGATATTAAGAGGTTTCAATACATTTTGTGTTGACTGTTTTGTACGATATTACCGTGTGAGAGTCAATTAGGAATACTTTTTAGTATTAAAAAGTGAAGGTAATCTTATATTAGTGTTTCAAATCCTTGTAACTACATAACTATAATTTCCCGTTGAGAGGTGTAAATCTATTTATTTATTAAAAATATCATCAAGATTTTAAGGAAGTTTGTATCCGTTAAACTTTTATCTTGTCATTTCGTAAAGTTCCTTTGTTTTTACCGTTTCTTAATGGTCACAAAAAGATTTTTTTTTTGGGATTCAATGAATATGTACGGTAATAAAACTTTTGTCTTATGTACTCAGTAACTTTTTTCTGTGTGTGTGTGTGTAAGGTAGATGAACTAGTAGTTAGTTATTTCGTGGTCCTTTAGATCGAAATAACATACTACGAAGGTGGTTGTTTTCGTTAAACATCCGACACTCACTCAACACCACGTAACCGACGGATTTGTTTGCCGTCTCCGTTATTAGGCTTCAATTGAAAACTTCTACAGTCACAAAAAAAGACTTCAATTTACGTTACTTCGGATAATGTCAACACAGAATAATTGGTCGAAGTTTATCTCGATGTTTCGTGAAACAAGAGTGAAATTCCCTTCGGGATCTCTGTAAGAAAACGACACTTTCCTAAACAGAAACGGTGTAACAAACTATTTATAGGTGTATGACGTTACTTACTTTATTCCCCTTAAAACCGTACATAAATTTTCCTTTTCTATGTAAACATATCCCATAAAAAGAGGGATTAACCTGTCATTCTTTACCTAGTTTTATATTTACAATACCCAGATAAACGGGGACTCTCCGAACCCTAAATCTTACCTGTTAACCCTAATTTTAGTTTACGTTTTATTACTTAAACGAAGTGTAAACCATTTGTCTTCAATTTTATACTTTACCAGATATATTGACTGCTAATAGATATTATGTTCCATCTCTATTATTATAGAAATGTTAACACGGTAAATTTTTATTGGAAACTAACCTATAAAAGACTTAGTCGTTAATTTCGTGAGTAAGGTAATGGGTGTTTTGTTCTATGGAGTAACGTTCTTAACTGAAACTAAAGATTCTTTTGATTATTTTACTCAAATCTTTTGTTTGTTTGTTTGTTTTTTTGTTGAGTAGTCAACAAAATCCGAAATACTCTAAAGTTATTTTACGATTTTCGTACTCTCATTTAAGGTTAGGTGTCCTCATGTATTTACATAAATTCTTTAACCACTTTAAAATCTAGTCTTAACAGACAGTTTTTAAAGTTTGAGTCGTCGAAGAACTTGTGTTAAGTCAAGTCAAGTCAGTGAGTCAGTACAGGCTGAGAAGTGCTGGGGCACTTAACATCGTGGGATCCGGAGGGACAGGTAGTGGGTTTGGTTACAGGTAGTTCAGCCACTACTGTTGGTAGAGTAGGAGGCAACAGGGGAAGAGAAGGACGGGAGTTAGAAAGCGTCTTAGTCCCATAAAAGTTTACTCAGTCGAGAAACGTACTCCACCAGTTTCATAATCTCAGAGTTGAAGTTATAGTCAGGAAGGTTACTTGTGGGTCCTGACTAGAGGAAATCTTATCCATCCAACCTAGAGGAACGTCAGGTTCCCTGAGAGTTCTCAGAACAGGTTGTGGTGTCAAGTTTTCGTAGTTAAGAAACCCCGAGTCGAAAGAAATGTCAGGTTGAGAGTGTAGGTATGTACTGGTGACCTTTTTGGTATCGGAACTGATCTACCTGGAAACAACCGTTTTATTACAGAGACGAAAAATTATACGACAGATCCAACCAGTATTGAAAGAAAGGTTCCTCATTCGCAGAAAATTAAAGTACCGACGTTAGTGGTAGACGTCACTAAAACCTCGGGGGGTTTTATTTCAGACTGTGACAAAGGGGTAGATAAAGGATACTTCACTACCCTGGTCTACGGTGCTAGAAGTAAAAGACTTACAACTCGAAATTCGGTTGTAAAGTGAGAGGAAAAAGTGAAAGTAGTTCTCCGAAAAATCAAGGAGAAGTGAAAGACGGTGTTCCCACCACAGTAGACGTATAGACTCCAATAACAATAAAGAGGACCGTTAGAACTAAGGTCGAACACGAAGGAGGTCGGGTCGCAAAGAATACTACATACGACGTATATTAAATTTATCGTCCCACTGTTATATGTCGGAACTACATGAGGAAAAGGATAAATCTTGGTCAAACAAAAAGGTACAGGTCAAGATTGACTCTCAGTGTCTTTAAGAATACCCAATTTATTTATATAAGGAACAAATCTCTCGAACATATAATATATATATATATATATATTTTAATGTATATATAAATTCTATCGTGTAATATATAAAGTAAAGTTGGACATAGAAGTCTCTTCAATAAGTTCACGTAGTAAGAGAGGAAGATACGTGATATTTCATATAAGTGACCATTATAAAGGTCCCATAATACTTAAACCCTAGGTACGAAATAAGGAAAAATAAAGTGAGTATAACGTTTAACATGACGTTCTTCTATTTTGGTCAGTTAGAATTTCCTTTAGTCAAGACTTATAAGAAACCTTCCTGACTACGACTTCGACTTGGAGATTATGAAATCGGTTGACTACACTTCTTAACTAAGTAACCTTTTCTGGAAAAACGACCCTTTCTAGTTTCCATCCTCTTCTTCCCCTATTGTCTCCTACTCTCCCAACATACCGGAGTGGCTGAGCTACCTGTACTCAAACTCGTTCGAGACCCTCAACCATTACCTGTCCCTCCGAACCGTACGACGGCAGGTGTCCTAGCGTTTCTCAGTCTATGTTGACTCGTTGACTTGACTTGACTTGTCTTACAATCTTTTATATAAAAGTAATTAATATGTAACTTATTTATTCATTTACTTATGTAACTTACTTACTGATTTTAATTTTAAAATAATAAGAACTCTTATGTTACATTTTATGGAATCCTTATTAACTATATCATTAATCATGTTTATGTAAACGAAGGTAATTAGGAAGTTTGTCGTTCTTACTGTTTTTAGGTTGATCCTAGACCACAGTATTTTTCATGACAAACACTACTTGTTCAAAAATAAAGACATTTGTAAGTTATTATGATTGAATTTTTTATGATTGAGGTTAAGACATAATGAAGATACAAAGTTTTTGACGTTTGGTGACTGAATTTGTTCGGTAAAGTGAATCATCGACTTCGATAAACCCAGGTCTCTGAAATTTAGGGAAAAAACGAGTGTGTCAATTAATTACAGTCTCGGTCCTTGACCAGGTCGGAAGTCTTAGATTAGACCATGTAATAGAAAATCTCAGAAGATGAAGGGATGAACCTGGTAAGAAGACTCACTCTTGTTTATGTTTTTACTTCTTACTTACTCTGATCCACTCAACTAACAGTCTCAAATCACTTATCGGGTCTCCAAGTTTCTAAAGTCTTGTCAGGACTTTCAATTAAGGGACTTTCAATTACTGTACAATAAAACAACGGAAAATTTAATAACTTTATGGTCGTGTGTTATCAGTTCTCGAATCAGTGTTTTCATATTACATCTGTATCAATATTATTCCGTTATGTTAATAATGATTCTTCCGAGTCACACCGGTCACACATAATTTTTCATTATGTGTTATTTTCACCACTACGACTCAAAGATAAAAATTCGAAGACTCATAATAATTTCTCCTCTTATTTACTAAAATCTATTCCTTTCTCCTTCTTTTATTTATGTTGAAACGTTCATCTTCTCTTATAAAGTTTCTAGTTTACCATTTTTGTTGTTTTGTTCTCTAAAACTATCTTAAATGTAATAAATGATACTTTTTTGATTAATTTTTAAATAACTTCAGGAGTTGTACAAGTGATAAGTTTCCCCTCTTATTTATATAATATTATAAATCGTATAACAGTTTATAATAATATACCATTACTAGATTCACAAAACATTTAAAATATAGAAAATGAGGAATTTTGTCGGGTTACTCCATCGACAATAATAACCGGCGTAAGCAAGAACTCTTTGGACTACTTTTATGAGTTATTTAGCAGGTGTCATAGTATTCATTAACAGTTGGAACTATTCCAAGTTTCACCAATAAGACTCGAGTCCAATCATCAGGGACTTGTAATATGTGGTGACGGAGACCTGTTGATACGATATAAGACAGTTCTCCATTAAGATCGTATTATCTTTGATATTCTATTTTATTTATTTTTATTTTATCATTTTCTTGTGTTCTTTCTTACAATAAATTTTGACCCTTATCACTTTCGAATTGATTTAATCAGTGTAAGATTTAACCGAATCCTCCAGGTGTCTATCTTTTCTCTCTCTCTTTTTTTTATTTTTCCGAGGTACCTGTTCATGTGTTTTTTCACTAATAAGTAGTTGAGGGAGTCAGGTGTAACATCGGTATTATGGAACGTTGTCTTAGAAAGGATCTGAATTATAAACCTAAAAATAGAAGATTGAGAAGATGTGAGAGTTCTAAGTTATTGTGATTGATTAATAAGTAAATATATGAGTCGGGTTTACACCTATTAAATATCATAGAAGGTTCATGGAAAGGATTCACTTATCGTTTGTCTTTAATTGTACATTAGGAATGGTTGTGTCTCATACGTCATGACACACCCTACGTCTTTTTAAAAAAAATTTTTTAGATATTAAACGTACGATAAATCCCGAAGAGACCATCAAATCGATCATTTCTTAGGTGGACGTTACGTCCTCTGGGGTCAAGTTAAGGACCCATCCCTTCTAGGCGACCTCTTTCCTATCCGATGGGTGAGGTCATTAAGAACACGAAGGGACCACCGAGTCAACCATTTCTTAGGGGGACGTTACGTCCTCTGGACCCAAGTTAGGGATCCAACCCTTCTAGGGGACCTCTATCCTTGTCCCTTATAAGGGACCTTTTCCTTATCGATCAATGTGTGAGGTCATAAGAACGAACCTCTTAAGTTACCTGTCTCCTCGGACCACCCGATATATTATGAACGTTAGTATACCTATAATTAAATCATGTAATTTTATAATGTATACTTATGTAAAAGACACTAAAAATAAAACAATTATGAAATAGTATAAGGTCATTTTAATAGATTCTACCGTCTAAGATCAAATATAATAGTGAAACGTATACATAGTTCCGTAAAGAGATCTCGTTCAATGAGTTGTTTAATCATGACTCCTGGACGTTAACTCTCAGGGCTCTAAGATCCTTGTATTTGATTTGACTGTTTCGAAGTGATATCTGTTACATATAAGATCAAGTTTTAACATAGTCATTAACTTGAGAAGTCAAGTCAAGTCAAGTCAAGTCATCGAGTGAGTACAGGCTGAGAAACGCTGGGGTACTTAACGTCGTACGGTCCGGAGGGACAGGTAGTGGTTGAGGGTCTCAAGTGAGTCTGAGTGCAGGTAGCTCAGGCACTACGGTAGGTCGGTAGAGTAGGAGCCAGCAGGGGAAGAGGAGGACAGGAGTTAGGGAGGGTCGTAGTTTCAGAAAAGGTTACTCAGTCGAGAAGCGTACTTCACCGGTTTCATGACCTCAAAGTCGAAATCGTAGTAAGGAAGGTTTCTTTAGGGTCCCGACTAGAGGAAGTCTTACCTGACCAACATAGAGGAACGTCAGGTTCCCTGAGAGTTCTCAGAAGAGGTTGTGGTGTCAAGTTTTCGTAGTTAAGAAACCGTGAGTCGAAACAAGCGTCAGGTTGAGAGTGTAGGTATGTACTGGAGACCTTTTTGGTATCGGAACTGATCTACCTGGAAACAACCGTTTCATTACAGAGATGAAAACTTATACGATAGATCCAACCAGTATTGAAAAGAAGGTTCCTCATTCGCAGAAAATTAAAGTACCGACGTCAGTGGTAGACGTCACTAAAACCCGGGGGGTTTTATTTCAGACTGTGACAAAGACGACAAAGGGGTAGATAAAGGGTACTTCACTACCCTGGTCTACGGTACTAGGAGTAAAAGACTTACAACTCGAAATGCGGTTGAAAAAGTGAGAGGTGAAAGTGAAAGTAGTTCTCCGAAAAATCAAGGAGAAGTGAAAGACGGTGTTCCCACCACAGTAGACGTATAGACTCCAACAACTATAAAGAGGACCGTTAGAACTAAGGTCGAACACGAAGAAGGTCGGGTCACAAAGAGTACTACATGAGACGTATCTTCAAGTTATTATCCCACTGTTATATGTCGTAACTGAATGAGGAAAAGGATAACCTTGGTCAGACAACAAGGTACAGGTCAAGATTGACAACGAAGGACTGGACGTATGTTTAAAGAGTCTCCGTCCAGTCCACCAGACTAGAATCACGTCCACCGACGCTGACCTCGTCAATCACGCCGGCTCTCCACGATGGGGTACAGGCTCCAGTCCCCGTCTTTGACCCTCCTGAGGTACGGGCTCCCCGTCGTCGGTTCTTCTCAATGGGGTGCAGACTCCAATCCCCGCCGTCGGCTCTCACGGTCCGACACTATCACGTCCTTACCGGCTCTCCTCGATAGTGTCAGGCTCCAGCCCCGCCACAGGTCCTCCTCATTGGGGTGTAGGTTCCTCAACACCGACTCGCCCTCCCGGACCTCCTCGGGAAGGTGTAAGTTGCAGTCCTCCCCGTCATCACTCCTCTATGGGGAGCAGGTTCATTCCTCGTCGCCGACGTGAAACGACCTCATCGACACTTCTCTATGGGGTGCAGGTTCCATTCTCTTTGGGTTCATTCTGCCATCCACAACGTTCTCCCGTAGTCTCCCGTCTGTGTGACTTTGGTATGAGTGGCGTTTGATCAGTTAGATTAGTGTGATCCTGGTGTCGGAACTGATGGACTCACTTTGATTCGGTACGGGTACTCCGGTGGGTTCTGTCCGTCCAGTACCACCTCTCCAGACTGCCTTACACCAGGTGACCTCTTCCCTTACCGTTCGGTGAAGTCATAAGAACGGAACTCTTGGGGTACTTGTCATACTTTTCCGTTTTACTATCCTATGACTTTCTCCTTGAGGGGTCCAGTCATCCACGGGTTATACGATGACCTCTAGTCACCTCTTTATTGAGGTCTTTCTTACTTCCCTACCTCGGCTTCGTTTTTGTTGTGGGTCGACACCTACACTGACTACTATCTTCGTTCCAGACTACGATATTTCTCGTTATAACGTATCTTTGGACCTTACAGTCTAGGTACGTAGTTCCGTTTAACCTTCACCAGTTTGTTCTCTACCGTTCTTGCTTGCAGCTGTAAGATCCTTAGTCGCTTGATTTTACCTGACCTTACCCACTTAAATAGAGTCTACTAGTAATATAGATGCTGACGTCCGTCCTTAAGGAGTCTTCTTTACCTGATCGGTAGTACCAGTTGTTTTCTTAGGATTTACACCATGAACCTACGTCAGAGTGTTTGTTGTGTTACTAGAGACAAGGACAGGTTCCGTTTGGTAAGTCATAGTGTCATTAGGTTCAGATACGGGGTTTCTCATTACGACTTCTTCGACTTCAACTTACCAAGATACTTCTGGATGTTCTAGAAAATCTTGATTGTGGGTTTTTTCTACAGGAAAAGTAATATCCCCTGACCTTACGCTTTCATTCTTCAGTTCTTTGTGGACTTCATTGTCCGTTTAAACCGGAACCTTATGCCTTATTTCGTCTCGTTTTTGATTATCTCAAAACGGTTCTTTTACGTGACCAGTATCGTTTACGGGAGAAGGTTATTGTGTTCTCTTCTAAGATGTGTACCTGTAGTGGTCTACCAGTTGTAGCTTTAGTCTAACTAATATAAGAAACAAAAAAAAAAAAAATTAATAAAAAAATAAAAAATTTAAAATTTTAGAAATTAAGAATGTACGCAAGGGTTTGTACTTGGCTAATATAAGAAACTTCGGTTTCTACCTCTTCGAGATATGTCAATTGTTTTTGTTCTGGTCCTCGGCTGACACCGAGTTTAGTACTTGACGAATAACGGTTTAAGTCTGAATTTAACTTCTTTCACCCCTTTTGGTGATCTGGTAAGTTCATACTGGATTTAGTTTAGGGAATACTAATATGTCACCTTCACTCTTTATCTAAATTCCCTGATCTAAACTATCTATCTCACGGACCTGACTCCAAGTACTATAACGTGTCCACTATCCCTAGTTCTGGTAGGGGTACCTTTTCGTCACGTTTTTTCGTTTTACTGACAGACCCCTCCGGAATGTTTATTGACACTTTTCTTCCCTTCACTTTTCGTTTCCTCTTTTCCTTTCTATATTCGTAGACTTACGTGTCAAGGTTTCTTATCGTTTCTCTATTCTTTCGGAAGGAGTCACTAGTTACGTTTCTTCATCTCTTTTTGTTGTCTTACCCTTTCTGATCTCTAGAGAAGTTCTTTTAATATCTATGGTTCCCTTGTAAAGTACGTTTCTACCCGAGCTATCTCCTGTCTTTACCATACCTGGATTGTCTTCGTCTTCTATGATTCTTCTCCACCGTTCTTATATGTCTTCTTGTCATGTTTTTTCTAGAAGAACTGGTTCTATTAGTGCTACCACACTAGTGAGTAGATCTCGGTCTGTAGGACCTTACACTTCTGTTCACCCGGAATCTTTCGTAGTCATACTTGTTTCGATCACTCCACTACCTTAAGGTCAACTCGATAAAGTTTAGGACTTTTTACTACGACACTTTCACGACGTGAGTTATACGGTCGTTGTAGACGACCTAGTAACTTTTTCGTTCTCTCAAGGTCTATTTGTAGATAAAGACGAAATAACTGATATGGTTTCGGAAGCTGACACACCTAGTGTTATTTGGCACCTTAACTCGAGAAAGTCGAAGATTAGTTGGAAAACTATAAGATGAAACGTTATTAACCTGATTCTGAAAAGTTTGGTTTGAGAAAA
The DNA here is from genome assembly GCA_006410555.1 of Capra ibex. Classification (NCBI taxonomy): domain Eukaryota; kingdom Metazoa; phylum Chordata; class Mammalia; order Artiodactyla; family Bovidae; genus Capra; species Capra ibex. The sequence goes on along the minus strand of SJYO01048061.1, from coordinate 17,884,738 downwards.
AGAGTAGTAGACTGGAGAATAAAAAACGGTTTACTTACTTGATGTTCGTCCATCTATCCTTTTTCTACCCAAAGAAAGACAAACTAACGACAAGGTCAACTATAGTGATACAGCAACTTATAAACGGAATCTTCTTCGTGAAACTAGGTAAACGGTTGAAACATATCGTAAGTGTTGATCATAACAATATGAGAGAGTCCGATAGCAATGATAGGTATGTCACTGGGGGACGAGGTTCGGGACGAGACATCCGAATATTGAGGATACCATTAGTCGTGCTCCTTCATGGGGAAGAGACCGACTGTTTTTGAGAGGAAAACTCACAGATAGGAACCTATTAGGTTTATAACAGACAAAATGTACTTAAAAGTCAAATAAAAAGAAATGTGGGGGTTTAATACATTGGTTAGTTAATTTATCGGATATGATTTAAAATAGGTAACTTTACTCACTTCATTCGGTCTTTCTTTTTGTGGTTATGTCATATGATTGTGTATATATACTTAAATCTTTCTACCGTTACTACTGGGACATACGTTCTGTCCTTTTTTCTGTGTCTACACATATTGCCTGAAAACCTGAGTCTCCCTCTCCCTCTCCCACCCTACTAAACCCTCTTACCGTAAGATTGTACATATGATAGTACATTCTTAACTTAGCGGTCAGATACAGACTGCGTCCTATGTCGTGCGAACCCCGACCACGTACCCCTACTGGGTCTCTCTACAATACCCCTTCCTCCACCCTCCCCCTTAGTACAAACCCTTACGTACATTCTTAATTTCTAAAATTTTATTTTTTTTATTTTTATTTATTTATTTATTTCATTTTTTATTTCGCTTAAAAATTTTTCTTTTTTTTTTTTCTTTATGAATCAAACCAAAGTGAAAGGAACTGACACAAGATTAACCATAATCTAAGTCATGAACTATAATCTCTACTAGGGTTCTTTTGTCTTGGTATTTGAACACTAATACCTAAACGAACCAATACAAAACAGAACCTCCGTCATGACTCAAAAAAAATTGACTTTTTACCTTATAATTATCTACCAGAACTATTATTTTAAATAATTTAATTATACAATCTTATGATTGTAATGATATAAAATCTAAGATTATTATCAATATTTTCTCTACACCTTATTTTGAAACATTATTCGGTTTACTTTTATTTTAGTGCAAAGTCTATACGTATTTCTACAATGAAACGTAACTGCTTAACCAAGATTCTCAAACAAACTAACAAACTGACTCTAAAGTTGAATAAAAACCGATATAAGTCACTTCGACCCTCCAGTTATGAAATAAGGATATCATGTCCTCTTGTCTCAAGTTTCGGAATTCTACAATCTTTAAAACATTAATACAAATTGCGTACAATACGGATAGGTGAGTAACTGAGATAAGAGATTAGTTTTCTCACTCAGGAAGTGGTTCCGTTACTCTTGATGTTAAAACTCGTCTAAAGATTGTATGATCCTTAGAAACACCGTAGAGAGGAACCTTCCGACCTATAACACCTCCCTTTACGACAGGAATTGTGCCCGAAGTCCTACCGTTGTCATAGGTTCTATCGTCGAGGCCTAATACTCTAACTCACCGTTGTGAATTATGGTTTCTCGTTACAACTATAATAAAAGGATTACTCATCAATGTTGTTTAACCTTTTATATAAACTGTCACCCTCCATTTTAGTGTAGAGACTCCCCTAAATTTTCTAGTGACAGTCGTATTTTATGAACTTTTAAGACCTAACCGTTAATGATTGTACAATTCAAATCAAGTCAACAAACCGAACATACCTTTGTCTATCTAGAGTCTTTCTAACTTACACTCAAAAACAAGTCTAAATAAAAACGACCTCCTTTAATGTGTTGACAACTAGTTCCCCTACGAAATAATAAAAAAGGTCGTATCTTCTAGGTGGTCTCCGTCTGTCAACAAAGGACTGTCCATGTTGACATATGGAAGTGTCAAACAAAGTTCCGATATAATTACGAAGAAAACAGTATAAGATCAGAAGAAAACAGTATTAGAAAACAATTACTATCGTAATTGTTTGGTGTCTTGTCAAGTGTGTCGAGTGGATATAAATACTTTGAAACGAATACTTTATATTACAAGTCTTCATCGTTACCGGTATTTTACATTCATTTTTCATTCTTTTCACACTTAGTTTCCAATCTCAATTTAGAGTATTTTTACTCCCAGAACGGTAGAGTAATTTACTATACTTATAGGTGACTTGATGTCGTATATTTATGTTGGATAGATTTCCGTGAAACATAGTAGATGAAGTTTCTATTATATGTATGAAACACATTGATTATTCTGACCGTTCCTAATCACTCACTACGGCTCCCATTCTCTTTTGAGAAAAATTCTTCACGGTGACATTATTGTCGATACTACAGTATACTTGAAAACGTGTCGTCAAGGTAATCATAATTATATTTTTACAGATACCTCTTTATTTCCAGATAAGACACTTTATGAACCGTTTCGGGTTGTCCCGTGACTCTTGAGGATCCTAACAATACTTCGTTGTATAAAGGGAGAAGATGCATGTAAATTTTAAAAAGGAATACTCTTTATGAAAGACCGAAGATTGGTCCTTAAAATTAATAGTGTTCTGTAGTCTAGTACGTCGAATAGGATTGTTAAACCAACACATATAAAACCGATGGTTTAGTATTTGGTAGTTAGTAGGATAAATTTACTAAGTAATCTCTAGTCCAAGTTCGTCCATTTATTACATGCTTCTTCAAATTACTCGTTCCCCGAGTCTAAGGAAATTATAGAAGAGAACTTTGTAACGATGAGGAGAAGAATGTCGGAGAACGTCTCAAGGAATACTGTTTAACTGACTTTCCCTTCATTGTATCCGGAAAAAACGTGTATTACATAGATCAGTAGCTTCTCTGACGACGTCATTATATTGAAGTTAGTGTTCACACAGGAACTCTTCTGTTACCATTTACCTTTAGTAGACTCACCCGTCTCGTAGTTAGGTGTTACAAAAACATCTAAGAAACAGACCTAGTTATTCATTTATCTATATATCTAAATATGAGTAAATAGACGCCTGTCACCGATTACCAAACCGACATACTAGTCTTTAAACCTTTTACTCAGTCTTTATCTTAACCTTTCAACCACTGTTTCCGAAGTCTGCTGATATAGTTATGGAATGACCTGACTCTTCTTATAATTCGGTAAACAGATGGTGACTTACGAATGGACTGTTTTCATGTGGATTAAGTCTCCTCCGAAAGTTATTAGTCGACCTATTTACTGGGGAGAAAACCTATAGTTAGAGAAAAAAGATTGGTTGAATTATGAATTATAAATAAATATTTAACCGACACCATCTTTCCTATCTTCAGGACGTACCCGGTTTACTATACCTTAAAGGAGATATTCTGAGTAAAGTGAATAGAGGTGTCGATTTACAGATTGAACCGTTGTGGTATTGTTTTCTATGACTCCGAGACTATACCGAAAAGACGATTACAAAACCATCGTGGTGGTAGATATCTAAATAACGAAAACTTGTTTCCTTTATAAACTTCGTTTAATTACACCTTTACCCGAACACGGTATTTTAGGTGTCCGAAAATAAAGTGTGTGAATTAGTAGGGTTCGTCGACGATACTGTCTTTTCTCTTACTGGGTCATTTCCAAGTCAATATGACGGTCAACTGTTCATTATGGTACTTCGAAATGATAATTATATCATTTATCTTCCGTAATTATCTTCCATTAATTATATGGAAGATATAATGTCCACACACTAGATACAAAATTCTATGTATAGTTTTATACCCGTTATAAGAAGGTAACGGTCTTTCATATCTAAGTTCTTAGTTCCTCACTTTACTCTCTTCGAATTTAATGATAACAAAATCGAAAGATAACGACGGTATTGTTTAACAGTGTTTGAGTTTGTAAACGAATTTTATCATACTTAAATAATACAGTCTTAAGACAGTTAGTCTACAGACAATCCGGACCGGTGAAAGAACCGAATCGTATGTTCTTCTGACTTGAGAACACCGTCGTCTATGTTAGAAAAGATCTAACAGACCTCTGTTTGGGTGAAGTTTCGAGTACGTCTTTAAAACCCAGTCTTAGGTCAAGTTAAACCAACATCCTGATTCCAGAGTAAAGAAAAGACCTACAGTCGGTCCCAAAGAAGAGTAGAAGAGTAAGTTAAATATATGTATGAGATAGAGTAACATAAACATAAGATAGAGTAACATAAACAGAAGATAGAGTTTTCATTGTTACTCATAAGAGAATGGAATTTAAAGTTAGAGAAACTGGAGACCTCGGAATACGAAGTAAAGAGGAGACGTGGACGGACTTACTGGGAAGACGGAAGTAGAAGACAAAAATTTCTAAGTATACTTATGTAACTTGGGTGGATCTATTAGGTTCTATTACAGTATAACTCCAGTAGGCTAATCTGTAATGATTACAGAGGTGTCTTAATGGTTCTAATTACAAACAACTTATTGATCCTCTACCCACAGAACCACCTCCTTCTGTAAAAATATTAGGATAGATAGTATGACAATGTGGATTGTTAAGTAAATCTTTCGAAAGGGACATGGTTTTGTAATCATAAAAAGAAAGATGGTCCCGTATCTTTTTACCAAGTGACTTGACCTCCAACTTCAATAGTGAAACGGTAAAACTTGGGGAACAAGGTGACTTACTTGTTTCTGACCCTATCAATACCGGACTACACTAACTGACAGTATGAGTATTCCATCTATACAACGACTATGTGTAACTCCTATTCCTGTTCACACGATCTGGGGTGGCTAAATAGAATCATGGTGTCCAATTGAATCATGTCCAAATTGAATCTGGGGTGTCCAAATTGAATCATGAAGGTATAAATTTTCATTTGTAATTATTTGATTATTATGTAATTATTTGATGTGGATGGATATTTTCGACCTTCTGTTTTTACAATCTAGAAAGTCTTTACTTAAAAACTTTAAGTCTAAAATCTAGTAGGGTATTTGATTTGTTGTAGTCGGATGACTCTTACATTTAACCATTAATTTTTTTCCCTAATTTTTTATAACCGACATAGTTGATACCCGAATACAAATCTCCTTTTTTTTGGAACAACGTCGTCCATACGTATATGAGTGAAAAGAACATTGTGTGTGTGTTTACTGATATGGTAGGTCAAAAAATTAAAGGTGGAGAATAAAAAGAAAATAATGATACATTTTCCTTTCAACAGACAATCCTCACTTAAAATGTGTATCGGAAATATAACGTTACATATTTATACTCTCTCCACAATATTGTGGTCATCTCCTGATTAATTTTATTTATTCTCCACCTATTATACCATAAAAGACTCAACTTATTTTGCTCAGAATCGTAGAACATGACAGAGAACCTTTCGTAGAACAACAGAGACGTACTTTTCGTTAACGTAGTACAATCCGTTTTCCTATTTCAACATAAACAATAACCTACATTCAAGTAATATTACCTATATTCACACATATAACCTCACTTGAGGTCCTTTACCATTACCTATCCCTCCGGACCGTACGACGTTAAGTACCCCAGCGTTTCTCAGTCTGTGCTGACTCACTGACTTGACTTGACTTCACACCTATATCACATGTTTTTCCTACTCTATATAACAAATAATTTGTAAATAGAGAGACGACGTAGTAAACGATGGGTCGAAGAATTGGTGATTGGTCTATTATCGGTTACGAATCGTCAGATTCAGAATAAAGGTGACCCGGGTAAAGAGGTTCAAGAATTTCATAGTGGTTGTCAGTCAAATATCAGAAGGTTCTTCAAACTCGCACAGAAGCGTCTGGTTAAGAAACTCAAGAATCTCAGAACCCCAGAAACGGAGAATAAAAAAAATACTACGGATATCACCATCGTCCGACTACGGACTTCAACGTTACAGACACAATGATCTCACAACAGAAAATAGAAAGGTTAAGATGTTATAAACACTTTTATTAAGGTAGATAAATTAAGATATGACTTTATAGGTCGTACCAAAGACCAAAAACAAACAAACAAACAAACAAAAATTCATGAGAAAGTCTCTTTCCCTTTCTCAATTATTTGTTTATTTCGTTATATTATCAATTTTTACTCCAATCTCTGTCACCTAGTCTTACTCTACTTCTGTTTTTTTTTCTTCCGTCCTTCTTTTAGTCTTTCTCTCTCCTCTCCTCCTACTCTTTCTTCTCTTCCTTTTCTTCCCTCCTTAAAGTGTATCTTCTTAATACTTCCCTTATTTCTTTATCCTATCTTCAAATGATTCCACTCATCACTTTGAAGTATGTCATACTAACTCCTTCTCAAAGGGTCCACCACTATGACCATTTCTTGGACGAACGGTTCCATCCTCTACATTCTCTACGTTCAAACTAAGGATCAAACTCTTCTAAGGGACCTCCTCTCGTACCGTTGGGTGAGGTCATAAGAACGACCTCTTAGGGCACCAGTCTACTCGAACCACCCGATTTCAGGTATCCCAGTGTTTCTCACCATATACTGACTTTACTGAATCGTGTGGGTGTCGTGTACTGACTCCTTTCTGAAGTCCTTACCCTGTAAACTCAATTGTGGATTGTATTCATTAAGTCCTCATTCTCTAGTCCTCTTCTTTGAGTGTTTCTCCCTCGTTATTCACATTTCTTATGTCACCTTCACTCTTTATGTAAATTCCCTGATCTAGACTATCTCACGAATTACTTGATACCTGCCTCCAAGTACTGTAACATGTCCTCTGTGTCCAATTCTTGTAAGGGTTCTTTTTCTTTACGTTTTTTCGTTTTACCGACAGACTCCTCCCGACACTTTATGGACACTTTTCTTTTCTTCGTTTTTTGTTTTCTATTTTCCTTTCTACGTGGGTAGACTTACGTCTCAAGGTTTCTTATCGTTCCTCTCTATTCTTTCGGAAGGAGTCATTAGTCACGTTTCTTGTCTCCTTTTGTTTTCTTTCCCTTTCTGATCTCTAGAGAAGTTCTTTTAATCTTTATGGTTCCCTTGTAAAGTACGTTTCTACCCAACTTATTTCCTGTCTCTACCATACCTGGATTGTCTTCGTCTTCTATAATTCTTCTCCACCGTTCTTATGTGTCTTCTTGACATGTTTTTTTCTAGAAGTACTAGGTCTATTAGTACTACGACACTAGTGAGTTGATCTTGGTCTATAGGACCTTACACTTCTGTTCACCCGGAATCCTTCGTAGTGATGTTTGTTTCGATCACCTCCAGTACCTTAAGGTCAACTCGATAAAGTTTAGAATTTTCTACTACGACACTTTCACGACGAGAGTTATACGGTCGTTTAAACCTTTTAAGTCGTCACCGGTGTCCTGACCTTTTCCAGTCAAAGGTAAGATTAGGGATTCTTTCCGTTACGGTTTCTTACGAGTTTGATGGTGTGTTAAAGTGAGTAGAGTATACGATCATTTCATTACGAGTTTTAAGAGGTTCGATCCGAAGTTGTTATATACTTGGTACTTGAAGGTCTACAAGTTCGACAAACATCTTTTCCGTCTCCTTGGTCTCTAGTTTAACATTTGTAGTCGACTTAGTAGTTTTTACGTTCTCTAAAGGTCTTTTTGTAGATAAAGACGAAATAACTGATACGGTTTAGGAAACCGACACACCTAGTGTTTTTGACACCTTTTAAGACTTTCTCTACCCTTATGGTCTGGTAGACTAGACGGAGATCTCTTAGACATACGTTCAGTCCTTTGTTGTCAATCTTGACCTGTACCTTGTTGTCTGACCAAGGTTTAGCCCTTTCCTCTTATAGTTCCGACATATAACAGTGGGACGAATAAATTACATATATGTCTCATATAGTACTCTTTGTGACCTAACCTCCTTCGTTTTCGACCTTAGTTCTAAAGGTCCTCTTTATAGTTGTTGGAGTCTATACGTCTACTGTGGTGGGAATACCGTCTTTCACTTCTTGATTACTCGGAGAACTACTTTCACTTTCTCCTTTCACTTTTTCAACCGAATATCGAGTTGTAAGTCTTTTGTTTCTAGTACCATAGACCAAGGTGGTGAAGTATCGTTTATCTACCTCTTTGTCACCTTTGTCACCGTCTGAAATAAAAACGTCCGAGGTTTTAGTGACGTCTACCACTAACGTCGGTGCTTTAATTTTCTACGAACAAGGAACCTTCTTTTTTAATGTTGGTTGGATCTGTCGTATAATTTTTCGTCTCTATAATGAAACGGTTGTTTCCAGGTAGATCCGTTCCGATACCAAAAAGGTCATCAGTACATACCTACATTCTCAACCTGATATTTATTTAAACTCGTGTCTTCTTAACTACGAAAACTTGACACAACAACCTCTTCTGAGAACTTTCGGGGAACCTGACGTTCCTCTAGGTTGGTCAGGTAGGATTTCCTTTAGTCAGGACTTATAAGTAACCTTCCTGATTACAACTTCGACTTTGAGGTTATGAAACCGGTAGACTACGTTTCTCGACTGAGTAACCTTTTCTGGGACTACGACCCTCTCTAACTTCCGTCCTCCTCTTCCCCTGTTGTCTCCTACTCTACCAACCTACCGTAGTGGTTGAGTCACCTGTACTCAAACTCATTTGAGACCTTCAACCACTATCTGTCCCTTCGGACCGCACGACGTCAGATACCCCGACGTTTCTCAGCCTGTGATGACTTGTTGACTTTATTTAACTTGACGTATATTCGTTCCTGTGGTGACCGTAGTTTTTTCCGACACTTCGTGAAGTTACCTCCATTTACTTATTTCATTTCTTACATATTCTACTTAGACTTTATATATTCCTCTTATAGTAGTCCAGTCCGGAGGTTTTATATAAAATTAGATTCTATTTTGAACCCCTCGTCCACTTACACATGTATTTGTTTTACTTTCAAGATTCGATTTTATTTATTTTTGATCGATAAAACAACATTAAATTACCACCCGACGGCAGATACCCCAGTGTGTCCCAGCCTGTACTGACTTCACTGAATCGTCGTGACCATCGTCGTTGTATCTGTTACATATGATTTGTTTAAATACTAATAACCGATTATAAAACAAAAGACATAGATAGTTAACAAGTTGAGTTATAGTGGAGTCAAGTTCTTTATAATTTATAAATAATTCGCTTCTCCGTTAAAGGATTCACGTACACAAAGATATTGGATATAACTCTTTGTTTTGACTACGAGTTTTAAAATACAACCTAAATTAAAGTAAAAAATTTCAAGTCCTAACTTTAAGTATAGATCGTAAACAATTACTGAAATTAAGGTTTGTCCTTTTCTGTGCACTAATGATACATAAGTTATTCCCGAGACTTAGTGTCATCACCCTTTATGATCGTATTGAGTTTTGAGATCAAAGGACGACCTCTCTCGTCTAGAGACCGATTTTTACTCATCGTTCCTTTATGTTAGACGAACGAATACTGTTTTTACAAACTTGTTCATTACAGACAAGGTCGTCACCTGTATTATCGGACCACACTAGGACTATTTACAATGCCACTAAAAGGGTAGTCGAATCATTTCTGTAGTAAAAGTCGTACCTCATATCGTATCAAATTAAGTACGACGTTTCGTCTTAGTCATACTCCTAAACTCGCGACCCTCTTGACAATATCTTTACGAATTAAGGGGTAAGTTTTAAAACTCGGATTTATAATAACTTTAGGTCTACCGACTAAATTTCGTATGGTGTTTCCTATTAACATCTTACAGGGGTTTCACAACCCTACATTAACTTCATAGTAAACTGAAAAGTAAACGTTCTATTCGTCAAAAAGTACCGTAGGAAGAATATAAACGTATTTTTCCTAAAGAATCACCCTGGTCTTTCAAATCATCACTTTATCTTGAAAACTTCGTCATCGTCACTTCAACTCTTCGTCAAAAGGTCTATTCTGTTCTTCTTGTTTTGTACTATCTATTCTCCTACTTCTGGAGATCGTTTTATTTAGTCAAAGGAGATGACAACTCCCTTAAACAAGTCACTTCATATTAAGAGACTACTGATAATTAAGTATATTAAAACGTCACACATACTGTAGGTACGAAGTAACACAGTCACTTCGGTAACTTATAAACTCACTATTTAACTTTTATAATCTCTAACTCCTAGGTTAATTACTCTAATCGTCTTCGTCTCATCTCCCGTTTTTTAAATTCACTTTCCTCTATTTTCAAGAGATGGACAAAATTTTAGATAATTAAAAACACCCGTAATTCTCCACTTTTTGTAACTTTTACGTGACTTTCAAAATATAAATGGTCATTCTTTTTATTTCGGTAAAATTAGCGACAGAAAAATAATTAAAAGTTATTTTTTCAGTATCTTCGTTAGTGATACCGATGTATAGTATAAAAACGATGTATCATGTAATTCTATTAACGTGTGGGATTACTCTTCCGGAATGATTATCGAAACTTTTCTTCCCTCCCCTTTTGTTTTCCTCTTTTCCTTTCTATATGGGTAAACTTACGTGTCAAGGTTTCTTATCGTTCCTCTCTATTCTTTCGGAAGGAGTAACTAGTCACGTTTCTTTATCTCCTTTTATTATCTTTCCCTTTCTGATCTCTAGAGAAGTTCTTTTAATTTTAATGGTTCCCTGATAAAGTACGTTTCTACCCGAGTTATTTCCTGTCTTTACCATACTTGGATTGTCTTCGTCTTCTATAATTCTTGTCCACCGTTCTTATGTGTCTTCTTGATATGTTTTTCTTAGAAGTACTGGGTCTATTAGTGCTACCCCACTAGTGAGTGGATCTCTGTCTGTAGGACCTTACACTTCAGATCACCCGGAATCCTTCGTAGTGATACTTGTTTCAATCACCTCCACTACCTTAAGGTTAACTCGATAAAGTTTAGGATTTTCAACTACGACACTTTCAAGACGAGAGTTATAACGTCGTTTAACGCTTTTGAGTCGTCACCGGTACCCTGACCTTTTCCGGTCCAAAGTAAGGTTAGGGATTCTTTCCGTTACGGTTTCTTACGAGTTTAATGGTATGTTAATGTAAGTAAAGTGTGTGATCGTTTCATGACGAGTTTAAAAAGATCGGTCCGAAGTCGTTATGGACTTGGTACTTGAAGGTCTACAAGTTCAACAACATCTTTTCTGTCTCCTGGGTCTCTAGTTTAACGGTTGTAGGTGACCTAGTAGCTTATTCGTTCTCTCAATGTCTTTTTAGTAGACAAAGACGGAATAACTTATACGGTTACGGAAACTGACACATCTAGTGTTATTTGACACCTTTTAAGAAGTTTTCTACTCTTATGGTCGGGTGGAATTGACCCAGAACTCTTTAGATGTACGTCAAGTCCTTCGTTGTCAATCTTGACCTGTACCTTATTGTCTGACCTAAGGTTTAGACCTTTCCTCATGCAGTTCCGACATATAAATTGAATATAGGTCTCATGTAGTACTCTTTGTGACCCAACCTTCTTCGTGTTCCACCTTAGTTCTAACGACCCTCTTTATAGTTATTGGAGTCTATACGTCTACTGTGGTGGGAATACCGTCTTTCACTTCTTCTTAATTTCTCGGAGAACTACTTTCACTTTCTTCTCTCAATTTTCAACCGAATTTCGAGTTGTAAGTTTTTTGTTTCTAGTACCGTAGACCAGGGTAGAGAAGTACCGTTTATCTACCCCTTTGTCATCTTTGATACCGACCGAAATAAAAAACCCGAGGTTTTAGTAACGTCTACCACTAACGTCGGTACTTTAATTTACTACGAACGAGGAACCTTCTTTTCAATACTGATCGGATCTTTCGTATAATTTTTCGTCTCTATAATGAAAAGGTTGTTTCCAGGTAGATCAACTCCGATACCAAGAAGGTCACCAGTACATACCTAAACTCTCAACCTGATATTTCTTTCGACTCGTGATTCTTAACTACGAAAACTTGACGTCACAACCTCTTCTGAGAACTCTAAGGGAACCTAACGTTCCTCTAGGTTGTGCAGGTAGGATTTTCTCTAGTCAGAATTTGTAAGTAACCTTCCTACCTACGACTTCGACTTTGAGGTTATGAAATCGGTGAACTAAGTTTCTTGACCGGGTAACCTTTTCTGGGACTACGACCCTTTCTAACTCTCCTCGTCCTCTTCCCCCGTTGTCTCCTACTCTACCAACCTACCGTAGTGACCCAGTTACACAAACCCACGTGAGGCCCTCAACCACTAACTGTCCCTCCGGACCGTACGATGTCAGGTACCCCAGTGTTACTCAGTCTGTGTTGACACGCTGATTTGACTTTGACTTGACTTGACTTTACTAGAAACTCTCTTAACAGAAACAGGGCGTTCAGTAAAATGCCTGAAATATCTATTTATTATACGACGGTTAGCTATAGGGAGGTTAAAAGAGGACATTTTAGTACTTTCTGTAAAAAAACGGTCTCTCTTATGTACACATAGTGGAGTATCATATTTGACTAAGTTTAAAGAATAGTGTACTTAAAAAAGTAACTTTTTTATGGTCGAGTACCCTAAATGTTTGGTACAATGTTAAATGTCCTACGTGCCAACTTAAAAGAAATGTAGAAACCTCGTGGATAGAATACAAAACACGATAAAATGTATATTATTATGTTTCTAATTAGTGATAACAGAAGTTCAATGAGTGTATGGTCACTCAGTTTTTGGATTTTACCAATGTTACTATATGTTACTTTTATATCTATTACTTTCAGATATCTTTTACGGAGTCCTTGTGTCTCTTTGAATCAAGACAGACTAAAATATTTGATCAACAAAAAAAAAAGGGGGTAAGACGGATAATTTCACTACAATTCGACCCTTTTTAATACACAATATATGTGGTAATACACTCTTTTCTTCTTAAAGACCTATAACATATTACTTTAATACATTTTCAAAGTATATAAAATACAAAAAGCCCTTTAGACACGGACCACACGAGGGGACGACGACTCCTTCGACTAAGAATCTTCCGGAGGTCTAGAAGAGAATCACCAGAGAGAATAAAGACCCAGGTCAATCCGTTTGTATCTTGTGTATACTAAAAACGTCCCTTTAAACAATCTTCTTAACCAATTTATCACCTCTTGAGATTTTTTATTTGACTTTTCGCGATTACGTCTCTTGTCAGTAAGGGAATCACAACCCTTTGTAACGTGCTACATGAGACGTAAATTCAATTTATTCGTCCCACTGTTATATGTCGGAACTGTATGAGGAAAGGGATAAACCTTCGTCGGACAAGATACAGCTCAAGATTGACACCGAAGAACTGGACGTATGTCTGAAGAGTCCTCCGTCCATTCCACCAGACCATATGGGTAGAGAACTTCTTAAAAGGTGTCTAAGAACATTAGGTGTATCAGTTTCCGAAACCGCATTAGTTATTTCGTCTTCATCTACAAAAAGACCTTGAGCAAAGAAGTTACTAGGTCACCTAAAGCCGTTGAACTAAAGACAAAGGAGACCGAAAAGATTTAGATCGAACTTGTAGCCTCCAAGTGTCAAGTGTAGGAAAACTTCGGACCGAACCTCTTAAAACTCTTAATGAAACGATCATACACTCTACTTACGTTAACACGTCATCAGACTTGTAAGAAACCCAAAGGAACTATCGAGTCAACCACTTCTTAGACGGACGTTAAGTCCTCTGGGACCAAACTAAGGACCCAGTCCTTCTAGGTGACCTCTTCCTTATCCGATAGATGAGGTCATAAGAACCCGAAAGGAACACCGAGTCGACCATTTCTTAGACGGACGTTACGTCCTCTGGACCCAACTTAGAGGCCCAACCCTTCTAAGGGCCCTCTTCCCTTTCCGATGGGTGAGGTCACAAGACCGGACCTCTTAAGGTACCTGTCATGTCAGGTACCCCAGAGTTTCTCAGCCTGTACTGACTCACTGAAAGTGAAAGTGAACTTGTAAGAAACCGTAACGGAAAGAAACCCTGACCTTACTTTTGACTGGAAAAAGCTTGAACACCGGTGACGACTCAAAAGGTTTGAACGACCGTATAACTCACGTCGTAGTGAAAGTTTCGTGAAAATCCCAAACTTTATCGAGTTGACCTTATGGTAGTGGAGGTGATCGAAACAAGTATCACTACGAAGGATTCCGAGTGAACTGAAGTGTAAGGTCCTACAGACCGAGATCCACTCACTAGTGTGGTAGTACTAATAGACCCAGCACTTCTAAGAAAAACATATCAAGAAGACACATAAGAACGGTGGAGAAGAATTGTAGAAGACGAAGACAATCCAGGTATGGCAAAGACAGGAAATAACTCGGGTAGAAACGTTCTTTAAAAGGGAATCATAGAGATTAAAAGGACTCCTCTAGAGATCAGAAAGGGTAAGATAATAAAAAGAGATAAAGGAAGGTAAATAGTGACTCCTTCCAAGAGAACAGAGAGGAACAATAAGAAACCTTGAAACGTAAATATACCCATATAGAAAGGAAAAGAGGAAACGGAAATAGAAGAGAAGAAAAGAGTGGATAAACATTCTGAATGAGTCTGTTGGTAAAACGGAATAACGTAAAGAAAAGGAACCCCTACTAGAACTAGTGACGGAGGACATTTTACAGTGTTTGGAGGTGGGTATCAAGAAGTCCGTGAGACAGATAGTTTAGATTAGGGAACTTAGATAAAGTCAGTTATGACTTTAGTCTAACAAATATAAGAAACGTCGGTTACTACCTCTTTGAGAAATGTCAGTTCTGACCCTCGACTGACACCGAGTCTAGTACTTGAGGAATAACGTTTTAAGTCTTCTTCTTAACTTCCTATTTAACTTCTTTCATCCCCTTTGGTAATCTAGTAAGTCCATACTGGATTTAGTTTAGACAATGATAGTATCTCACCTTCACTGTTACGGTTCATGGTTTCCTATTTTTAATAATAGACATTAAGTTCACCGTAAATATACTAACTTCCTATGTAGATCCTCATACATACTAAAAATCGCTTAACTAATGTTAAAGTATTTAAAAAAAGTATGAGTCTTTTACTGTAATGTTGTAATTATTCACGTTTTTGTAAAAGAATACCTTATTGTCGTTTATTTCTTTAAGTACAAAATTTTTATTTAATGTATTAGATTGTCGAAAATTTTACGATATGATATTAATGTAATTGATATGATATTAATATTAACTGTATATGATATTAATGTTAACTATCTGTATATAGGTCAGAAAAGTCCCTTTTAATTGTTACTTTATTTGTAGTAGTAACAGTAAAAGTAGTAGTAGTGGAGATGTCGTTCTAAAGAGTCGGAACTGAGATAAAAGTAGAACCCGACTTACTAAGAAAAATCCCTTGTCACACCGACCGATAGGACCCTCAAAATCCTATATATCGTCGTAAAGATGGGAAATATCTGATCTATCATAATCATTGTTGAAGGGGAGAGATTGTCAACACTGTTGACTTACGCAGAGGTTTATAATGGTTTTCAATGGACCCCTATCTTTTAGTTAGGACCATATTTTAGTAACGAGATCTCTGTCGTTGGACCTGTAAATTTTTAACTATGTAGTTTTAAAAGACACGTACAGTGAAGATTTAGAATTGGGTTAAAGATAAGGACACCAGATCATGAAAAAGAGTTATCTTAGGAGCGGTATCAGAAATATAACAAAGAGTACAATTTTTGGGTACAATATTAAATGGAACTTAAATAAATACTGGTAACGATATGGTCTTTAATTTTTTTTATTGAAAGGAGTATATAAAATTTAAAGACATAATTAAACTTTATGTCATAAAATGACCTCTTGAAATTGGGTTCTTTGGTACAAAAAATTAGTGTTATATAAACTATATAGTTTTGAAAAATATTTAATTAGACTAAATTAATTCGGTTAATATAGATATGTAAAATCCGTACACCCGCGTAACATAATCAAACACGGTGAAAACTAACCTTCTTAATTATCTCGGAATTCCCATTAATATGCAATCAATAGTATTGTCTTGTGGTACCCTTCTAATATTAGAAACGAAAAGACGTATCACCATATGTGAAAGTTACTGACCCGGGAGGATATTATTTTTAGTGTTTCCTAATCAACGAGTAGTGACTAAACCTTTCACCTGTAAATTCGTTTCCAAATAGAGACGATTTACTAGATACTTACTCTACGATACTCTCGTCTACTTTATTTACAAGTGACTAGAGATAGACTTACACAGTCCTTTCTGCACTACCCCGACTGAAATCTTCGTACTCATCCTGTTGTAGGTACAGTCTAATGATTATTATATAAGGAAATAAGTGTAATGTGTTTCAAAATGACGGATTCTTGTATTTGTAGGTAAAGGACTTAGTTACCTTCTAGGGACCATCCGTGACGTGGTTTCTTCTTCTCGTTCATTGGACTTAAGTAAACGAAATAAGTCTAAAGGGTTATATTTTTTTAACTTTTTAACTATTTTGTTAATTACTAGTTCAGTGTAATCTTTCGGAGAACTGGTTTGAAACTGGTGAACGGTAACGGAGACTTTTGTACGACTGACTAAAAATATGTTTCCACTCGACCACCGTCTTCAAAGGAAATTTTCAGACTCGTGAAGACGAAAAGGAAAAGAGGTTCGACTTATCTCACGAATTCCAATCCACAAGCATGAAAGGGGACAAATACAACGTGAACGAAATATTAGTAAATCTCATCAATTTAAATAGTATTTATTTAAAGTATAGGTATACATTCTGTTTATTAGAACAGATCCTGTTGACACCTTTTGTATTATTTCCCCTTGACGATTTCGTAGAACCATCTACACCCACCCAACTCAACTGATTTTTTTAACCTTTTCACACGGTCAGATTTTCCTAATATCCTAGTCTAACGAAATTTTGACTAGATACATATTAAAGTTTAAAAAATTTACCTTTTACTTTAAACATTTATAACAAATACGTTTTGAATGGGGAGTTTTGAAGTTTAGTACTTACTTCTTTTCGTGTAGGTACTTCCTTTCACAAACCTAAGCGTAAGTCTTAGACTATACACTTACATGTAAAATGCACAAAATTTGTTTGTTTTATTACTGATTCATATTTTCAGAAACTTAGGATTTATATTGATATACATATTCGGATGGTTAAGAACTCATTTATATTAATGTATTTTTACAAAACTAAGACAATTAATAACAGTAAAACTTCTTTACTGTTGATTTATCTAAGACTACGATGTCTTTAATGATTCCAACATTTTTGACTCTTTACAAGTAAATCAATTGAAAGTCTGAACTCATCCAAGGTTAAGTTCAAGTCAACGAGTCAGTACAGACTGAGACACTGGGATACTTGGTGTCGTGCGGTACGGAGGGACAGGTAATGGTTGAGGGTCTTAGATGGGTTTGGGTACAGGTAACTCAACCACTACGGTAGGTTGGTAGTTTAGAAGACAACAGGGGAAGAGGAGGGCGGGAGTTAGAAAGGGTCGTCGTCCCAGAAAAGTCAACTCAGTCGAAAAGTGTACTCCACCGGTTTCATAACCTCAAAGTCGAAGTCGTAGTCAGGAAGGTATCTTGTGGGTCCCTGACTAGAGGAAATCCTACCTGACAAACCTAGAGGAGATTCAGGTTCCCTGAGAGTTCTCAGAAAAGGTTGTGGTGTCAAGTCTTCGTAGTTAAGAAACCGTAAGTCGAAAGAAATATCAGGTTGAGAGTGTAGGTATGTACTGATGACCTTTTTGGTATCGGAACTGATTTACCCGGAAACAACTGTTACAGAGACCAAAAATTATATGACAGAACCAACTAGTATTGAAAGGAAGGTTCCTCATTCGTAGAAAATTAAAGTACCGACGTTAGTGGTAGACGGCACTAAAACCTCGGGTCTTTTATTTCAGTCGGTGCCAAAGATGACAAAGAGGTAGATAAACGGTACTTCACTACCCTGACTTACGGTACTAGAAGTAAAAGACTTACAACTCGAAATTCAGTGGAAAAAGTGAGAGGAGAAAGTACAAGTAGTTCTCCGAGATCAAGGAGAAGTGAAAGACGGTATTCCCACCACAGTAGACGTATAGACTCCAATAACTATAAAGAGGGCCGTTAGAACTAAGGTCGAACACGAAGAAGGTCGGGTCGTAAAGAGTACTACATGAGACGTATCTTCAATTTATTCGTCCCACTGTTATATGTCGGAACCGTATGAGGAAAAGGATAAACCTTGGTCAGACAACAAGGTATAGGTTAAGATTGACAATGAAGGACTGGACGTATATCCGAAGAGTTCTCCGTCCAGTCCACCAGACCATAAACGTAGAGAACTTCTTAAAAGGTGTCAAATAACACTAGGTGTGTCGGTTTCCGAAATCGTATCAGTTATTTCGTCTTTATCTACAAAAAGACCTTGAGAGAACGAAAAAGTTACTAGGTCGCCCATAACCGTTAAACTAGAGACCAAGGAGACGGAAAAGATTTTGACGGCAAGGACACGGCACGAACTCATTCAACAGACGACACTTTAAATTAGGTCATTAAATTAGTGTAAATACCTGTTCTATCGACAAGTGGAGGATTTTTCGGTAAAATACACATATTTAATTACTATTACGTACAAACTTCTATATCTGTTTTCCGTTGTATAATCACAAATATCAGAAGTTTTACCGGATATACACTTATTATCGCGTTAAGGAAATTATATCTGAAATTATTGACGATGGGTGATGTTCTTTTTAGATCCAAAAGGAAAATACATAATTTGTGTGTGTGTGTGTGTGTGTGTGTGTGCATCTTAATGTAAAATGACACTTCTCTCACGTGTACAAGTCCAATCTTCAACTCTTATAAAATTATTAACAATAGACGAAAACAATGATGAACTTACGTATAGTGGACCTTTCGAGTCAGAGTTCCTACTTGTATCAAAAAAGGGACATCATCAAACTTAATTACTACACGACAGTCAACGAATTTGTCCACAAACAAAATATTAAATTTAAAAGGTTTTACCCCTTAGTGTCTATTGGTTGGTAGTGTTTTATTGTTCGACAATACTGAAATGTGTCGACGTAAAGAGAGTAAAGGTACCCGTGACCCTCAGTAAGAAAATAAAGATCGGTAGACGTTTGGAGTGAATTCCAGTAATCGTCCACAACACATAGGAGACCATATTATAATAAGAAAGGTCTTAGTTCTTGTGTCCTAATTCTTTCATTCTTCTTCTTTTGTTGTTGTAGTTTTAAGACTTAACGGAAATGTGGATGCACTAAACATGTTACTCTTTAAAATAAATTTTTGTACCACTTTTATAAAAGGTTCTTATTTACGAACATAAAAACAACAAAATGAGGACCAAACAGTTCACATAAATGAGATTTTCGAAAAACAAACAAACATGGAAAAAAAAACAAACAAACAAACAAACAAAATGACCTTACGATGGTCTTCAACAATACCTCTTGTCTTAATATCTCGACGTCACCACTTCCTACCTTTTCTAGTCAGACAGATTAAAAGATAATAAATACTGAACCGTTCCTACATTTTAAGTCATCAGGGTAGTCATGGTACTTAAAGTACACATAACACATCAAAGAAAGTAACAAGTATCCAAACTATGACAAAGAATCGACAAGAGAAAGGTCTGACTAGTAAGAAAGTATTAAAATTGATTGGGTGTAATAATATTACGGAACTTTACGATAACAAAATATAACAGATTTGAAAAAATTAGATCAAAAATTCATACATCACAAAAAGAGATGTAAATTAGATTACGATTTGTGTGTTCGTAATTTATCGATAAAATTTTACTAAGTGTTTCAATAAATTTATTCTACTTATACTTTAGATGGTATTCTGGATTTAAAGTAAAATTGGTTATTGAGGTTGTAAAGGACTTAGGTAAAAACTTAGTTTTTATCGATGACCATTTAAGTTTAAAGGTGGACAAACGGAAATAATGAGGTAAGGGACAATCGTTACACTCACATTTTTATTTCGATTTAGTACTCGGTATAGTACTTTATAAAACTTCTTTTCATTGATTTATATAAAAATACGTTTATATCTTAACGTTCTTTAATTTGAGGTAAATTAAGGTCACAAGTATACAAATTTTTCGTACTGACAGAATAACTGGAGGTGAACTTTAGAAATAGAACATATTGCCCGTTAGAGTACACAGCTTAACGTCTTACAGAAACCTACTCTAGGTATAAATTTGGTCGCTTGAGATCATTTCGTCTAACGAAAGAATACTCACTCGGAGTAGGTTAATCGAACTTCTTTTCTTTTACTGACCGAGAAGACTCGTTCTCCCCTAAGAGGTCGTCTAAGGGAAGTTACACCTTGACCTTGTAACCGAGAGGACGTGGTGTTCGGACCGTCGGGTGTGATGTCTAAAACTTAGAAGACCCAAGGTATTAGTACTCTCGGTTAAGGTATATCACTCTGTATATTTATATTGGGATTAAGTGACAGAAAAAAATTAATTTTATCTAGAAACGCAGACTGAGAATAATACCAGTACGGTTGAGGAAGTCAATACGTCATGTTTCATGTTACCCTAGTTAAGTTACTAAAATGGGTTATGACGTTACGAACTTTATGTCTAGTCAACTTGAGGTCTCAAATAAAAGAAACGTAAGAATTTCGTATTACACCTTTTCGGTGGCGAAGATTTAGATCTGATAACAGTAAAAAAAAAAAAAAACTGGTGTGGACGTCGAACTCCTTAGAATCAAGGGGTTGATCCCTAACTTAGGGTCCGGGTACCGTCAATTTTGTGGTTTAGGATTAGTCACCTGGGGGCTCTTTATGGACTTCGATCACAACTAAACTATCACTACTAGTATAAGGACCACAAAGGTCTAATGTCTTCGTCTATAACATCTTATTCTTTAATAACTTAGAGAATCTAAGTTGTCACGTGAAGTATTTTGATCAAATATAAAAATTAGAGAATTGTAATAAAACGAAGTAAAAATTTAAAATTTATAAAAACTCTTTGACGATTCTAAATTTAATTATTTAGTATAAGTAAATCACATATATATATACGCACACACACACACACACAAATAACATATATGGAGTCAGAAAACCTTATCATTCTGGGCTCTCGACGACGACTACACACCAAACAAAAAAAAAAAAAAAATTACGTCAATATACTCTTTTGATTACTATTGTATCATTTAAGAAGTACATGAATTTCCAATTTTTCAAAATTTTCCAAGAATGTGACTCTAATACCGAAAGTATAAGAAATCAACCTTCAAATGTATCATCTAACATGTCATATAAATAAACTCTACGTCGAGAAACGAAACGGGGGTAAATTGTGAAAACGAAGTATTTTATTTTTATTTTTAGCCTCGAGTACAAAATCTCGAAAGAGGAAAGGTTAAAATTTAAAAGATAATTATGATATGTTGTAACTTTCAAACATATTTTTGTGAACCTTATATGAAATACAAATATAAAATTATAATTTGAAATTTTATATGAACTTTGATTTTTATTAAGAATGGTTCATTACACTGTTCGTCACATTTGAGTGTTAGTGTATCTTACTCTGTCCATTAAATTATTTATATACCTATTCTAAAAAAATTACGAACCTTCTTGATCACGGTAATAGACGGTAGAACGATGATTAATCGTCAGAATTTCTTCTCAAATAAGATATAAAAGAATAAGGAATTACGTATTGAGACACAGGACACGTACACAAATGACTGAAAAGACTTCTTTAATATATGTTCATAAAGAGATATAATTCTTTACCGTAAAACAAATTTCTTCAAATAAATTCAATTACTTTATTATTAACAGATCCCCCATATCCAGTGTTTTTAAAAACTTACGTTCAATGTGTACCTCCTTCTATTTTCTGTTTTCTTTCATTTGTGGTTACCCTTAAATTCATAGAAAAGGTATCAAGAAGAAGGTCAATACCTCTTTAATAGGGACCAGATACGGTTCGTCGTTCGACCGATCTCCTGACCGTATGTAAGAGATGGGAGTCGGAGTTTTACTGTTTCTATTTAGCTATCAACTTTAACGTTCCCCGATTGAACAGGATTACATTACACGATCCTGTACTGTTTTTTTTCTAAGGTTCTGATGTTCCGGAGTTTTCGTTACGAAGATTTTCTGTAGTAAGAAATTTTCTGACTCAAACGTAGTTGTCTGAAAAGTTTTCACCAAATTTTATTAGACTTAGACTTTTGTGTGACTATATTGCAAATAGTAATGGAATAGAAAGGAACGATTATGTAACACAAGTAATAAAAAACTTTTTGGAACGTTTACGAAAGTGAGAACGGTAGTGACGAAGATGACGTTAGTGTATCTTATGTTTCCTATCACTCTGGTATTTATAAAACGAATATAATTACTAATGTAAACCTAACTTCTGTGTCGTAGTGGGTGAAGACCAGAGTAAAGAGTAACGGATGAAGACCTGAGTCGTAAATATTTTTGGCTGTAAGAGTATTAGTCGCGATTATACCGAATGTTCTAATATGGAACATAAAAGTCGAGACGTAATAAAAGATCAATAAAGAATAAAAATACCGGCTATAAGAATAAAATATAAGATCAAGAATAAGTAGACCGGATAACTAATGAGGACAAAGAGGGATGAATATAAAGAAAATATGCGATCTCACCGCAATTGTCGTTACTAACCTGTCACTACTAAACTATCACACTAACTATAAATGTTCCATGTCGGAATAAAGATAAAGAATGATTGACGTTATGACCTTTTTTCACGAATTTGATATTTCGTGAGTTAAAGGAGCAGACATTCACCCCTTTTAAGTTAATGGAAAGAGTATTCCGACAATATTCTTAATTTAACCTTTTAAATAATTTCCTAATAGAGTAAAACACCGTGTAAAGTAAATTATGTGTGAAACATTATAGTTTCCCAATAACTTAACACCGTGAGTTTCGAGTTGTGTGTCATAGTTAAACGTCCCTATATTACCATAAAATATGTTGTAGAGATCGTTTTAGTAATATTCTGTACCATGGATCTACGTGGTGTCAGTGGATCCACTATGTTCTTTCGGGTCATCGTATAATTACATCTAACTTTATATATACCGTGTTGGATTCCATCCCGTTTACATGATGAGAGACTTGAATCAGTCGAACATTGTCTCATTTTGGTCTTTGAAGAGTTGAGTTCTAGTATAGGATGCAGATTCTGTTAGTATGGATTTCACCGTCTGTGTCAATTAACGGATAAGTCTTCGGTAATAAAAGAGAAATAAAGAACGATTTATTAAATCTATATCAAATCTTTATACTTCCACGACACAGACCCTCTCTACCCGAGGAAGGATGCGGGTCCTTTACTGACTACCAACTTGATTTGACACTGTTAGAATAAGGGGAAAACGTCTTTATCCAAATTCCTTACCCGTTCAACTGGGTGAAGACCAGTTTCTATATAATCCCCACAATCCGACCAACCTGGATACCTTAAGGTGATATATCCAGGACACCTTAAGGTGATATATCCTAAAGGTGATATTGACTTTTTTACACATCTCTCTGTAAGGGGGAGGAAACCTACGTCAGTACATTCGTTCCCACCGGAAGTCCACTACATCGGTAAAAATAGTACTATATTGTACGGACACCTTGTCTCTTTTCTGAGATCCTGACCGTTTTTCCTTTATATTCTTCGGTTCTTCAAGACTTACTTAATAATTCTTAATCATCGTGGATAGAGGGTAAGACAAAATACACGTTAAAACCAATCATGAATATAATTAACGTTCATTTGTGTAGGACTATGTAAATCAATTAAACTGAAAAACTAGAAACAAAACGAAAATACGGTTTCCTAAAGTCTTTCATTCGTAATTGAGAATAAAAAGATATCACCAGACGACGTGATCTTCACTGGGTAAGAGGTGGAGAGAAGAATACTAAAAGAGTAAAAAATAATCACATATAAAAGTTATATTTCATTTTCACTTTCAGCGAGTCAGTACAGACTGAGAAACGTTGGGGTACCTGACATATCAGGAACCTTAAGAGGTCCAGTCCTATGACCTCACCCATCAGAAAGGGAAGAGGTCCTTTAGAAGGTTTAAGTCCCTAACTTGGGTCCAGAGAATGTAACGTCCGTCTAAGAAATGGTCGGCTCTGTGTTTTCTTTGGGTAAAAGTAATAATTTTTTCGTTTATTGAAAATTTATTAATATATGAAAAAAAAAAAACCGGTGTGGTACATCGTACACCTTAGAGTCAGGAGGTTTGTTCCTAGTTTGGGTATGAGGGACTTAACCTTCGTTCCTTAGAATTGGTGACCTGACGGTCCCTTCAGGAGTTAATATATATATGATGTTAATCGAGATTTACATACAGGAGTAGATACTTTACCCCTACCGTATACAGAGTTTCACAACAGTACTTCTGACACATTTTATTAGTGTCTGTATAAGATCCGGAAGCCATTACACTACTTAAAATGAACCACTTTGTGTCTAACAAAGAATTTTAAATTTCTGAAATTTTTTTAGAAATCTTTTCTTTAAAAATTTTTATACTGGGGAATTTAGTTAGAAAAAGACGACATATGATAAACAGTTTACGGTTGTTATAGGATTGTATAGTCATCATGTAATATACTTAACTAGTAAACATTCCATCTCTTTAAGTTTCTTTTATCGTATGAATATTCAAGACTGTTATAAAACTCTATTCATTGTAAATATATAGATGTCATTATTATTTGAATACTATGAAGGAGTCAAAGTCCTTTAAATTAACAAACAGTCTTTTATTGTTTATTGAGTCACAGAGGTCTGTTTACTCCGTAAAATAATACCCTAAATGGAACCTTATATAACCGACCACTTACCAACATAGTCACTAATATAAAAGACTGTATTTCAACTATAGAAGAAAAAAGACGGAGAGAAGATAGACAAAAATTGAAATATTTTATTGTTTTAAATACTCAAAACAGAAACTTACCCCTTGATTAGAAAACGAATATCTTTTTTTCGTAAAAGCTATAACCGTTACCTCACTATATGATTCTTTCGTTAAGTTCACTGAGACTCTTCGGACAAAAAAGTAAGGTCAGTAAGAAAGAGTAGAGAGGATGGAGACGGTAGTTGTTCTACGTCATTTCTTTATTTACTCTCATCTATACTTCAAATATCTCACAGATAATACTCCGTCCGTAAAATGAGCTACAAGACTCATCAAGTGGAGTAACATTCGGAGTCAATAGTTGAGTTGACTTACTCAACTGCAATAAAGTGTAAATGTACACCTCAGACTTCAAGTCTCTCCTTATTCTTTTACTATCGTACTTGTACATCAGATAAACTTATTCAGGTTATAAACCGTTATATCTTTAAGGAAAACAATAAAATTCAAAGACTGTGAAAAAAGTAAGGGGATGAAAAAGTGTCAATAGAGTATTTTAAGTATTATATGATATTAAATCGAAAGTACGTAACCTCTTCCTTTACCGTTGGGGGAGGTCACAAGAACGGACCTCTTAGGGTCCCTGCCCCCTCGGACCACCCGACGGCAGACACTCCAGCGTGTCTCAACCTGTACTGACTTCGCTGAATCGTCGTCGTCGTCGTCGTAATCTATATCTTACTCTTTCAGTTTGTGATTTGAAAGTTCATTAAGTGGAAGTTTGAAAGAACCATAAACTATTTTGAATTTACATCATATTGTCATTTTAAGATATAAACGTGGTAAAAACCTTACCTATAAAGTGAAAGTGTACTGAGTAAAATAAATAAGAAAGTTGAGTAATACTATCTTTTAAATAATACATAAATAACTCGTATACAAGACACGGTCTGTAATACGTTTTGAACAATACGGTAAAGTAGAAGTGTCGTTAAGATATTCAATTTATGGTGACAATGAGAATGGTAACAGTAATAATAAAAGTTATAATACTGGTAATTACTCCCAATTCATTTAACAGAGTTCTTGGTTAATCATCGTCTCGAATCTAAGTTCGTATTGTAAAATCAGATCTCAGAGGTTTACATTTTTAAAGAATCATAAAATAATGTAAAATAGTAGACTGGTCATATAATAGTTGATAAATTTACGTTAATTTATACAAAGATTATATAGACAAACGTCATGTACGAGATAACGAATGTATAACCATCTAAAATTTTTTACAAAATTTTATTAGACATTGGTACATAGAATCATTCACAAAGTTATGTGACATTAACTTACACATTAATTTAAGTAGATACTGTTCTTACATGAGTAACCCATCCTTAACATAAACAAGAAAAAAGACATAGGATGTTCAAATCTTGTCAAGTAGTGTAAACCGTTAATAAATCAAATATTAACAACTAATCCATCAACATAAAAGGATATGGTCTCACTGATATTCCTACGTTATATCGTTATACCCTTCATGGTACGTCTTTCTCTTTGGTCTAACCTCTTCTCTTAAGTTTTAGACCTCGTGTCTTGTCTCTCCATGTTCGATCTTTGATGAGTGACAGTTCTGACTTCTACAACCTGTTGGATCGAAGAGGAGATCAAATTAAGTTAAGTCAAGTCAGTGAGTCAGTGCAGATTGAGAAACACTGGGGTACCTGACGTCGTACGGTCCGGAGGGACAGGTAGTGGTTAAGCTCCTCAAATAAGCTTGAGTACAGGTAACTCAACCACTACGGTAAATTGGTAGAGTGGGAGACAGCAGGGGAAGAGGAGGGCGAAAGATGGAAAGGGTCGTAGTCCCAGAAAAGGTTACTCAGTTGAGAAGTGTATTCCATCGGTTTCATAACCTCAAAGTCGAAGTCGTAGTCAGGAAGGTTACTTATAAGTCCTGACTAAAGGAAATCCTATCTAACCAACCTAGAGGAACGTCAGGTTCCTTGAGAGTTCTCAGAAGAGGTTGTGGTGTCAAGTTTTCGTAGTTAAGACGTCACAAGTCGAATTAAACATCAGGTTGAGAGTATAGGAATGTACTGATGACCTTTTTGGTATGGAAACTGATCTATCTGGAAACAACCATTTCATTACAGAGACGGAAAAATATACGACAGATCCAACCGGTATTAAAAAGAAGGTTCCTTGTTCACTGAAAATTAAAGTACCGACGTCAGTGAAGACGTCCCTAAAACCTGGAGGGGGGGTTGTTTTTTTTATTATTTCAGACAGTGACAAAGGTGACAAAGGAGTAGAGAAACGGTACTTCACTACCCTGGTCTACGGTACTAGAATCAAAAGACTTGAAACTCAAAATTCGGTTTAAAAAGTGAGAGGAGAAAGTGAAAGTAGTTCTATGAGAAATCAAGAAGAGAAAGACGGTATTCCCACCACAGTAGACGAAGAGGAGATCTACTTAGAGATATTTCAAGATGAAGTCTTAGTCTCCAAAAGTTTTTCGTACTTCGGTGCCCAAATATGCCACCGTAAGGTCTACGGTTTTTGGTACTGTTGTCTTCTTTTTAGTTCCCTGTGAAAAACAACTTTATTTTCTTTACAAACGTCATCAACACCCACGGTTCTTACCCAAAACTCCATTTAACCTAAAAGTTCAAAGTGTAACTAAAAAACTTCATATTAGTGAAATAAAAACTATATGTACGACACTTATTATAAAAGAACTAAATTTAAAGAGTTATATTAACACAACGTTTTAATGAACTGTAAAGAACCTTTGAAACCTTTACTACCCTTTTATCCATACTTGGTCTCGTCTTTACTTAATTGATTTTATGGAATAAAAAGAACTTTTTATAACCTATGTACCTAACTGTTTATAAAAGAAGGTAAATTATATTTGTATATTTTGTCCTGTTTTGTGGTGAAGTTTCATAGTCAAGTCAAGTCAAGTCAAGTTAAGTCAGCGAGGTAGTACAGGTTACGAAACGCTGGGGTACTTAGTGTCGCGCGGTCCGGAGGGACAGGTAGTGTTTGACGGGCTCAAGTGAGTTTGAGTACAGGTAACTCAGTCGCTACGGAAGGTAGGTAGAGAGGGAGACACCTTGTGAAGAGGATGGTCGTAGTCCCAGAAAAGGTTACTCAGTTGCGAAGTGTACTCCACCGGTTTCATAACCTCAAAGTCGAAGTCGTAGTCAGGAAGGTTATTGTGGGTCCTGACTAGAGGAAATCCTACCTGACCGACCTACAGCAACGTCAGGTTCCCTGAGAGTTCTTAGAAGAGGTTGTGGTGTCGAGTTTTCGTAGTTAAGAAGTCGTGAGTCGAAAGAAGTGTCAGGTTGAGAGTGTAGGTATGTACTGGTGTCCTTTTTGGTATCGGAACTGATCTACCTGGAAACAACCGTTTCATTATAGAGACGAAAAGTTATATGACAGATCCGACCAGTATTGAAAAGAAGGTTCCTCATTCGCAGAATTAATTTACCGACGTTATTGGTAGACGTCACTAAAACTTCGGGGTTTTGTTATTTCAGACTGTGACAAAGGTGACAAAGGAGTAGATAAAGGGTACTTCACTGCCCTGGTCTACGGTACTAGAATCAAAAGACTTACAACTCGAAATTCGGTTGAAAAAGTGAGAGGTGAAAGTGAAAGTAATTCTCCGAAAAATCAAGGAGAAGTGAAAGACGGCATTCCCACCACAGTAGACGTATAGACTCCAATAACTATAAAGAGGACCATTAAAACTAAGGTTGAACACGAAGAAGGTCTGGTCGCAAAGAGTACTACATGAGACGTATATTCAATTTATTCGTCCCACTGTTATATGTCGGAACTACATGAGGAAAAGGATAAACCTTGGTCAGACAACAAAGTACAGGTCAAGATTTGAGAGTTTGACTTTACGTAATAAAATGACAATAAAACGAAGACTTTTTTATATTTGAGAGAAACAAACCATTCCTAAAAAGTTTTTATGGTTTTGTAACCGTGATTTTAACAAACTAAATCGATGATTAATAATAATTTCTGTATGACGAAATTTTAAATCCTATAGACAGTATATTACACTTAACAATGTTGACCTAATCATTTTTTTTGACAATCATGTCCTACTTATTCCATGAGTAAACAAAAATTAATAATAGTTAAAACCTTTGAAAATAACTTTAAATTATGGTAAACATTTTCCTCACTTTTTAAGGGACTAGTATCATAGAAAAGTTAAAGTCTTTAAACACTTTTAAAACATTGTTATCAGTGTCATTTTATAAATATTATTATTTCGATACGAGAAAATAATAAACGGATTAAGTTTACTCAAAGTATAAAATGTAATAATAGAATTAACTAATTTTTATTTTACTATAGTTATATTTTAAAATTTGTAACAATTATATTACTTTCACTTTCAGCGAGTTAGCACAGACTGAGAAACGTTGGGGTACCTGACATATCAGGAACCCTAAGACATCCGGTCTTATGACCTCACCTATCGGAAAGGGAAGAAGTCGTCTAGAAGGGTTGTATCCCTAACTTGGATCCAGAGGGCGTAACGTACCGTCTAAGAAATGGTCGACTCGGTGTACTCTTCGGGTTCTTACGACCTTACCCATTAAATAGGGAAGGGGTCACCTAGAAGGACTGGGTCCTTAGTTTGTCCCCAAAGGACGTAACGTCCGTCTAAGAAATGGTTGACTCGATGCTCCCTTCGGGACATTATATTATCATTTTACAGTTTAAATTTTCGTACTTCATTATTTTTTTTTATTCGAATAACATCATGAGTCAAAGAATAGAGGGATATAAACTCGACGAAAACCAAATAAAATACTGATTGTCGACAAAAATTTATTCAAGTGAAATTAAGTTTAATTAGTCAGTAAACTTTAAAATTTTTAATTACATCGAATACGTATGTTTGATACATCTCATGAAACTGTTCGATTAGTAATGTCCAACGTCTTGTTTACATAATAGAGTCGATCACTTCAATTAGAACATTGATGAAAAAGGTTTTTCTTTGGTTACCTTAGTTTTGTAACAGTCCCTACAAACTCTTTGTAAATCCGGAACCTATATTCAACATTCTCGCAATACGAAGACCCTGGGTCGTAAATTTTAGGTATTGATACTGTGTTGTCGGTTGTTCACCAGACTTTTATACTTCTTCATGAACCATGGACCCTTCAGTTTTACGACAGTAAATAACAAAAAGACCCGAAGGGACACCGAGTCTCCAATTTCGTAGACGGAGGTTACACCCTATGGGCTCAAGCTAGGGACCCAACCCTTCTAGGGGACCTCTTCCTTTACCATTGGGTGAGGTCATAAGAACGGACCACTTAGGGTACCTGCCTCTTCGGACCATCCGACGTCAGGTGCCCCAGCGTTTCTCAGTCTGTGCTGACTCGCTGAAGTGAGTAAGTGAGTAACAAAAAGATGGTGTATGAATAATGGTATATTTTTCTTTTGTAGAGACTTATTGAGTAAAGAATGTTCGTTTCTAGTATCACCGCCCTATAATATTCCGTTTAGTGTAAAACTACTCACTGTATTTTTCATGTACTTCCCGTGACTCCGTGTTTGGTACAAAAACGTCTTTTTAAAGTTAGAATGACTTTTTTTATTATGTTTATTCTCCTTATTAATGTTTAGTTCGTTCGAACCAATCCTTCCGTGTACTAGTTGTAAGTACCTACGCCAAATTCTTCTTATAAACTTCTTTATAATTTTACTAGTCTATTCACGAAAGGTGGGGAGAGAAAAAGATCATCGAAAATTGTTTATTAAATTATGTACCTAAATCATAACCGTTTGCACTTACGAGTAGTGAAACTCATTTAGTTACTGTCTGTGACTGTACCTCATTTGAATAGTCAGTAAACAGTTTCCATCTTTCTCAAGTAAAAAATTTGTAAAACACAATAAATTTATTAAATGACTTCGTATTTGAGATGTCTCTAATTGTTTTAGAGATGGTGTAAGAATCACCTCAAATCGTGTCAAAATACAATGTATTAGGTTAACAAACTGAAGTTACCATTTTAGGTTTTACACGGGTCATTTCTTTAAGAAATTTAAAAAGATTATTTTTCGATACTTTAATTAATTTAATTTATTGTATACATTTTAAGGAAACGAGTCTCATCTGTTAGTATACAAAAGGAAGGAAAAGATTCTTAACATTTTACCCTTAATACTTCTTTCCATATCAACATTTTCGAAAACAAAAAATTCACTTCTTTATTGCACGTTTAAATTTATAACAGTATCTTTAATAATGCAGATGAAGGAGTCAGAGAATCACTTAAATATAATATCTAGTTACCTTATTAGTACTGTAAAACTGTAGTATGATTGAGTCCATTTTATAGATAATATTATATTAGTGTACTTGACGATGACGATTCAGTGAAGTCAACACAGACTGAGACACTCCGGGGTATCTGTCGTCGGATGGTCCGAGGGGGTAGGGACCCTAAGAGGTCCGTTCTTGTGACCTCACCCAACGGTAAAGGAAGAGGTTACGTACTTTCACTTTTCACTTTCACCTCAGAGAGTCAGTACAGACTGAGAAGTGTTGGGGTACCTGACGTCGGATGTCCGAGGAGACGGGTACCCTAAAAGGTCCGTTCTCATGACCTCACCCCACGGTAATTGATAAATGATTTAAATTTTTCGAATTTTACATTATAACACAACGTAAATATTAATAAGTTTTATTGACAATTTTAATATTAAAACCATTGAAATTTAATTGTTGATATATGTATATTGATAATTAATATATTGTTAGTGTATGAATATTGTTTTAATACTAAAACTATGAAGATCTACTTATTAATATATGGATAGTGATAAACGTATAAATATTTATGTAGATACTTATAACTTTTGTTACAGTTATATCCATATTAGGAAGTATCTTTTTTGTAAGTTAAATCAAGAATTTGTAAACATTACAATTTTACATACAAATCCAAATAGTGACTGATCATTTAAATAACCAATTTTTATAAATAGATATGAAAATATATAAAGGGAAATTCTATCCTGAGGACTCGATACACCATACATAGTTTATAAAATATCTATGTAAATAGTCATATAACCCGAAAGGACCATCGAGTCCGTCATTTCGTAGACGGACGTTACACCCTCTGGACCCAAACTAGGGACCCAGTCCTTCTAGGGGATCTCTTCTTTTACAGTTGGGTGAAGTCATGAGTACGGACCTTTTAAGGTACCTACCTCCCCGGACCATCCGATGTCAGGTATCCCAGTGTCTTTCAGTCTGTGCTGACTCGCTGAAGTGACCATGTGAATAGTTATATAATAAACGTGTAAATATAATTTGAAGTCTAATTTTGACTAAAATTTTGAGATGTTTCATACTTACATAAAATACCATATATTAAGTTCTATAAATATCTCTAAACTCTATTTGTAAAAAGGTACTGTCACTTACGGAAGTCAGGACACGTGTGGCTGACAGAAAAAAGTGGTCTTGATTATTACTTATGATCTATTACATAAATCAATTAATCGATACATACGTTACGATATGAGATCTGAACATTATTAATCCACTTCTCATTAAAAAAAATTATAAAATAAAATAAAGAGCCGTAATTTGAATCTCTTTTTACGTAAGAAGAAGTTTCGATACCCCTTTATCGTATATTATTCGATGTTCGATTCTATTGATACATTTTTGTAAATATTTGTGACTGAATATTTACAGTCCTATTACTTGGCAGTTCAATTGATACTACGTCAAATTTTAGTACACAAAATAAAGTAAGACAAACTACTTCATCGAGGGTTTAGTGATTCCGTTGTACGTTGTTTTGTATTAAATTAACGAGAGATAATATTACGGTAAGACTATTGTTTTGAAGTAAGTTATTAACTTGTCATTAAAAGTTCACGTCATGAGTATTCCTCATCACGTCTTTTATGTGTCTGTTACGTACGAAGGAGTTGAAGTTCCACAAGTAATCACTCTTTCTATGATTGGTTCGAATGAGGTAACTTTCGTCTTAATTCATTTACCATACCCTTTATGTTTCGTAGAGATGTCGTCGTGTCTATACCATCGTCAATGAAGGGGAACCTCTCTTTAGTCTTCCGGTCAAAGTTTTGACTTTCGAGTCAATACTTTAATCAACTTTTTTTTTTGACATTAAATTGATTGGAATAATTTTAATGTCAATTATCTCATATAACAATCTTGAATTAGGTTCTATATGTTACAGAAATTGAAGTACTTACAACGCTGATAAAAAGAAACGAAGGTATCCCTAAAATCACAATTGAACTTCTTCGAGGTTCATGATGTTCAAACTACCGTAAAATTTAATTTTCAACGACCATAAAGTATTTTTATATGTCATTACTTTACTGTAAAAGGGGGTATATGAAAGGTATAAAGAAGGTTGATAGTCTAGTCTAGTCTCTATAAAATCTAGATTACCACTTAGTAAAGGGAAAGGGACTAAAAACATAAAGTACTAAAAATTCATTTTAATGTATCTGTTAAACGTGATAAAACAATATACAGTTAAGGTCAGTTATGTAACTTGACTTGAGGGTGGAGGTGGGTGGTGAGACGGAATTGTGTGTGTGTGTGCCTCTCCGACTTAGTTTATACTTTATTTGTACAGAATCTATAAATAAATTCGTTCGAACTTTCGTTTTGTCCTTGATTTAGTGACTTCATCTTTCTTTTCTTTTCAATTTAACTCTATCTTCTCGTTATCAATAACCCCTCACCGATGACCAGGATTGTTTACCCTGACCGAACCGAGACTTTGGACGTCCTTCGTCAGTCCAAGGATCAGAACGAGACATAGAAAATCACTTCCACGGGAGTCAAATCGGTCAGACATTTATGGAAAGACAGTAGTAAAAAATATGTGTAGTAAATCGTTAGGTGGTATGACGTAGGGATAGTGAACTGTTTATAAGGACCTAGGTTGACGTAGAAGAGGTATGTTATCAAATCAAAATAAAAAAGAAAATAACTTACTCTCTGACTCTAACTGACGATACACATTTTATCTATTAATTACTCTTGGATGACATATCGTGTCCACTGAGATGAGTTACAAGACACCACTGGATTTTCCCTTACTTTAGAATTTTTCTCCCCTATACACACACACACACACATCCACAAGACAGTGATTCAACACAGACTGAGACGTTGGGGTGTCTGATATATCGTGTGGTTCGAAGGGACAGGAAGTGATGGAGTCCCTCAAAAGAGTTTGAGTACAGGTGACTCGACTATTACGGTAGGTTGGTGGAGTAGGAGACAACAGGAGAGGAGGACGACGGGAATTAGAAAGGTCGTACTCACAGAAAAGGTTATTCAGTGGAGAAGTATAGTCCACCGGTTTCGAGGTCTAAGTCATAATCAGAAAGGTCACTAAACCACATCAGCGAGTCAGCACAGGTTGAGAACGTTGGGGTACCTGACAAACATCGGTCGGTCCGAGGAGTCAGGTACCCTAGAGGGTCCGTTCTTATGACCTCATCCAACAGTATGGAAGAGGTCCCCTAGAAGGGTTGGGTTCCTAACTTGGGTCCAGAGGACGTAAAGTCCGTCACAGAAATGACTGACTTGGTGGTCCTTTCGACATCGTAAAAAAGGTTTCTTGTGTGTCCCAATTAAAGGAAATCCTAACTGACCAAACTAGAAATACAACAGGTTCCCTAAGAGTTCTCATATATACCGACCAAGTGAAACGACAAGTCGTTTTTAATTATGTTGTTACATTTTCGTTTATATTAGGTTATTTCTAATCAAATTTTTACTTTTACATTTTGTTACGGTGAAAACAGTGATAAAAATTAAAAAATAAAAGTTTTTGATTAGTAAAAAGTGTTTTATATTTCTATAATATTTTTTCTCTCTAATTGTTCTCTCTGGGGGAGATGGGGAGGGGGGTTTTTTTTTCCCAATTGAACTAAGAAGTCCGAACTAAGACTGTTATCCTAATAGACCAACCAGTAGTGTTACAATAAATATTTTATATTTAGACTTGTTTTAAGTTACGAGAAGGTAAAAGGAATAAAAAAATACCGAGAGGTAATTGGAAGTAAATTCAGGGTAAGTGTTAGAGTAGGAAGAGTGAAGAGGTCTAAAGAACGTAAGAAGAAGGTAAAGAAGTGTCGAAACGGGTAGTCAAGTCACGTAAAGTCAATTCAGTGAGTCAGCACAGGATGAGAAACACTGGGGTACCTGACGTCGTGTAGTCCGAAGGGACAGGTAGTGGTTGAGGGTCTTATATGAGTTTGAGTACAGGTAACTCAGCCACTACGGTAGGTTGGTAGAGTAGGAGACAGTAAGGGAAGAGGACGGAAGTTTAAAGGGGCGTAGTCCCAGAAAAGTTTACTCAGTCAAGAAACGTAGTCCACCGGTTTCATAACCTCAAGGTCGAAGTTGTAGTTAGGAAGGTCACTTATAAGTCCTGACTAAAGGAAATCCCACCTGATCAGTGTATGACGTCAAAATGTTAACATTGGACGAAGGAGACCAAGGTGAATAAATGTATAGATACGGAGGTAAGTTTACCTATACAGAAAGGAAAAGAGGAAACTGACAACGAAGAGAAGAAAAGAGTTGATAGACAACTCTTTTATCAACCGAAGGAGTTTGTTGGTAAAACGGAAAAACGTAAATAAGAAGAACCCCTACCAAAACTAGTGACGGAAGACATGTTACAATCCTTATAGACAGGTATCAAAAAGTCCGTGAGATAGATAGTCTAGATTAAATGAACAGTGAAGGTGACATATTAGCATTCCTTAAACTAAATCCAGTTTAGATTTCATCCAAAAAGAAGTAACATTTAGACTTAAAACGTTATTCCTCAAGTACTAGACTCGGCGTCAATCGAGGGTCAGAACAAAAACGACTGACACATCTTGAAGAAGTAGAACCGATGTTTCTTCTTTTAGTTAGACTAAAGTCATAACTGGTAGACCACTACAGGCACAATCTCAGGATAGAAAACAACAACCTTCTTCCACAAACGATACAGTCACGCGAGAAAACCGATTTTCGACAATCGGAAACGGGACGAAGTAAAACATGAGGTTCCGGTTTGAACGGACAATGAGAACTTTCTTATATTAAAAACCACAATCAAGATCATCCAGAAGTGTCTTGGTAACTTGAAATCGAAGAAGTCGTAATCACCAACCCCGTATCTGAACCTTAATGACACTATAACTTACCAAACGAAACCTTTACTTGTTTCTAGTAAGACAACAATAACTCTCACGTGGGTTCATGTCGTAAAGTCTGAAAAAACAACCGGTACTCTCGATGAGGTAAAGAAGATTCCCTAAAACGCGTGTCATCATCTATATTACCAGTAGACTCAATTTAAGCGGGTAAGGTCAGGTAAAATCAAGTGACTAAGGATTTTACAGTCACAAGTGTGAAAGGTAGAGGACAAACTAGTGAAGATTAAATGGAACTAAGTGTCTGGATCGTAAGGTCCAAGGATATATTATAACAAGAAATGTCTTAGTCTGAAATGAAAGTAGTGGTCAGTGTATATGTTGACTCGGTACAAAAGAGAAACAGAGTCCGAGAAGTAAGAAAGTATGGTCTGGTAGAATTGACAGAGGACTCTTTAGACATACGTCCAGTTCTTCCTTGTCAATGTTAACCTGTACCTTGTTACTTGCCTGAACAAGGTTTAACCCTTTCCTCATGAGTTCCGACATATAATGATTGAACGAATAAATTGAATATACGTCTCATGTAGTACGTCTTACGGTCTGACCTACTTCGTGTTCGAACTTAGTGCTAACGGTCCTCTTTATAGTCATTGGAGTCTTTACGTCTACTGTGGTAGGAATGCCGTGTTTTACTCCTCCTTGATTTCTTTGAGAACTACTTTCACTTTCTCCTCTCACTTTTTCGACCGAATTTTGATGAGTAGTGAATTCTGTCCACTCCTTTGTTACCTTTGTCACTGTCTGAAACAAAAGAACCCGAGGTGTTCGTGACACAACCACTAACGTCGGTACATTAATTCTGTGAACGAGGAACCTTCTTTTCGATACTGTTTGAATCTGTCGTATAATTTTTCGTCTCTGTAATGAAATCGATGTTTCCAGACATATCAGTTTTGATACCAAAAAGGTCATTAGTACATACCTACACTCTCAACCTGGTATTTCTTTCGACTCGTGGTTTCTTAACTACGAAAACTTGACACCACAACCTCTTCTGAGAACTCTCAGAGAACCTAACGTTCCTCTAGTTTGGTCAGTTAGGATTTCCTTTAGTCAAGATTTATATGTAACCTTCCTGTCTACGACTTGGACTTTGAGGTTATGAAACCGGTCGATTACACTTCTTGACCGAGTAACCTATTCTGAGACTTCGACCCTTACTGACTTCCGTCCTCCTCTTCCCCTACTGTATCCTACTCTACCAACCTACCGCAGTGAGTGAGCTACCTGTACTCAAACTTGTTCGAGGTCAACAACATCGACTTGTCCCTTCGGACCGTACGACGTCAGGTACCCCAACGTTTCTCAACCTGTACTGACTCATCTGACTTTACTTGACTTGACTACGAAACCCCCTTTTTGTTTTGTTTTGTTTTGTTTTGAAAGGAGTCGTTGGAAGTTCCTTTATATTAGTGACGAAAAGTTTATTAGAAATATATAAGAGTGGGAACACAACGTGAAACGAGGTGAGGAGATATATTTCGAAATAAGGAAGATTTTAAATTTACATAGAATAAGTTTAGTAATTCAGACATTTCGGACAGAGTTTAGTTTTAATCTTACTCTTTTTAAAGGGGTAGAGGAATCAATCTTCACGAAAGAGACAAATGTTTCGATGACTACGTAAATAAACATATTAAATAAACTAAAATTACTAATTTTGATTACATTTAACGGTGAAACTCGTTATATCCGGACAAAATAGTTGATTTAACGTTGACAAGACATTTGTTAAATATGTATGTAAATATATGTATATTAAATACATGTATATATACATATATACGCAAATATATGTATCAAAAGTAACAAAAACAAAAGGTATTAATTTTTCATGTTTATATTTTCATTACTACATAAAACACTTTATGTCATTGTATAGATGGTGAATTAATTAGGTGTCCTTAATAAGAAAAAGTAACAAAACATTAAAAAAATTAACGATTTATTTTTATACAGTAAAGTCAAAGAGAGACATCCTATCTTCCTGGTTCTAATATAGGACTTTTATTCACTCTATATTAATTCTACGATAATTAATATAAGACAAAATTACCGATGGGTAGTTCCTGGGTTATTTCAAATCATTCAAACGTACCTTCCAGTTATTGTTCCTTTAATTAAGTTAAATAAAGGATTAAATTTGACTTTTTACTGTCTTTCAAAAGGATGGGAGACAACTAACTCCTGGTTTACAAGATCGTTACTAAAAATAGTATATAACTACTATGTTACTTGACTTTTGTAAAATAGATTTTTCAAGTAGATATTTCCATGGTACAAATTATTAATATTATAAAATTTTATTTAGTTAAGTTTAGTGTAAGTACATTCTATAAGATGACTTTCTTAATGTTGATGATTTATTATAAACACTGGAAAAATAAGAATAGAGATTTTGGAGTGAAGAATTGTAATGAAAGGGTTCAGTAAATACATCAAAAGTAAAAGTCGAAAGTCATTGAAGTTCTTTAATCGAACTCCCTTTAGTTCCAACAGTGTATAAACGTCCTACAAGAAAAGATATTTTTAGACTTGTTATAAGGTGACATAAATACGTAGTGTAGGAGAAATAGGTAAGAAGGTAACTATCTATAAATCCAACAAAGGTGCAGTACGATAACACTCATTACTATGTTTTTTCACCACCGTATATAGAGAAATTCTATCACTAAAGTAAAGAAAACCTATATGTAGGTCTTTATCCTAACGATCTAGTATTGTAAGCAAGAAAGAAAGTAAAAAATACAAAAACATTTCAGAAGGATATCAAAAGGTATCATTGTCGTAGTTAAAGTAAAGATTGTTTTCACATGTTCTTTCATGTACATGAAAACAAGACGGTAAAAGATAAGAGACCAGCATGTCGTCATTCGTTCGTAGAAAGGTGACATCTCAAAGATAAAATCGTCCCTTCCGTCTACTATTTACTTTTGATTTTATTTAGTTTATAGTTTATTACAATAATATCTCTTTTGTGTCGTTCTCCTTGTTGATGTTTTCCTGTTCAAACACCCGTATGTCAAAATTGATCTCAATATTCCCTTTCCGAGTGTCTAGTAAAACCTCGTTTCTAGACTTTTTCCGTCTTCATTAGGTTAACCGGTAGACGATGGATCTTCTTCTTGAAAGGTCTACCTTATGTATAACGTCTTACACAAAAGAAATATATTTTTATTCCTTTAGTAATTATAACAGTTAGTGAGTACAGTTATATTTAATAAGGTTTAAATTATAAGTTACCTTTATACGTTGGAGATCTTCTATTGATAAAAGAAAAACAATAGACGATATGAGGGTCATATGTCTACATATAGATAGTACACTACCGGTAAGTTATTCAAGAATGTTAACCTATTTATAACAAAATTTATAATACTCGGTTTAATAAACAGTTTACCTTTATAAGTAGAACAGTAATAACGAATGAAAGAAACTCTTGATGATATCCGGTGTTCAATGTTCTGTGGGTTAAACTTACCGTGTTATCTATGCGTGTTGTTCAATATGTTACCATAAATCAACCTCTTAACCAATCTGTCAAGTCACGGAAATAGTTATTGTATCCGAAATATAAACAAATAGTGTTATACTGTTCAGACTCAATCTGGTGATACTAGGATACATATTCGATTAATTTACATCCTCGTTTAATAAAGTACAATCGACGAGTAAACGAAAAGGGGGAGTTCTTATACGAGATGGATGAATAAGGTATCCTATATATCAAAGAAGAATAGTCACCTCATATAAGATGTACACTGAACGAAACCGGTTATGTCACCGACAATTTACTATGTGAAAAATAAGACTCTTCTACGTATTCTTGTATGATCATAAAGGTCGTAATAAAAACGAGAAAAGAGATAAGGTCTTCTTATAAGTCAAGTCAAGTCAAGTCATCGAGTCATCACAGGCTGAGAAACGCTGGGGCACTTAGTGTCGTGTGGTCCGGAGGGACAGGTAGTGGTTGAGGGTCTCAATTGAGGGTTAGTTCCTGACCGGAGGTCCTTCCGAAAGGTTTTTTCCTGTGTAAATCCCGTTTACGTATCAGTGACGGTTAGGTGTCATGTAATTATGGTGTATGAGTATATGTGACTTCACAACTCTAATAAACAATGACACTGGGATAGATTTTTCTTTTTACTTATTTTATACAAATATTAATTTTAAGTCACTTAAATTTGGAGTCTGTAAAACACTTAACGATTTCTATGTAACTTTGACCAGTGAAAAATTTTTTTGTAAAGTCAGTCGGTTGTCATACATTATCTCGATAACTAAATTAATCTAATTGATTTATAAAACTGTATTACCCATATTATTTTATACAAGAAAACGAGTATTTACATAGACTGTTGTATCGTATATAGTTCAAAATTGAATAAGACATTAAGTAAAACAGATGTAATGAAGTGATAATAGGACTTTTAGGATTTTATAGTGGATTAACATATAATTTGGAGGTGAATAAACAAACTGACACGAAGTGATAAAATAAGTGAAATAAATAATGTGAAGTGTCCATAGTACAAAAAAATGTTTAACTTCTAAACACCGTTACAACGTAACTCGTTCAGATAACTCGTTAACCTCAGTAAAAAAGTTGTCGTGAACAAGTTAAGTGTAGAGATACAGTGTAAAACCATTAAGAATGCGACAACAGGTACCCCAGTGTTTCTCAGTCTGTGTTGACTCGTTGACTTGTTGTCATAACATGTCATTCGTACGACGTTATAGACACTGTGTCTCTTCTGAAAAGTTGAAAATTTTAGTACAATTGTAAATTTTTGTTAAAAAGGTAGACAGCTTAGGAGTTTGTGACGTTGAAGTTAGATTAGTAGACCTCGAGGAGATTCAAAAAAGCTTTTAGTAGAACAATGATGATAAAAATTTTTTAATGGGGTAAACATAACATTGTTACACTTCATGTCCGTATGGAAGAACTTCTATATTCCCAAGTCAAGTTCTGATAATGTTATTTCACTCATTTGTGTCAAAAAAACCAAAGAACCATATATATTTTAATTACGAATATGGTATAACATCAGATGATTTACAAGTTATCGTAATACAGATTTTTGTTACACACATGGAATTAATTTTAAATGAAATAACGATTTTTTACGATTGGTAGTAGATTCCAAAATACCTCGGTATCGTTATTATAGTTTCTGGGGACTGATGTCTAGTAGAATTGTTTACATCACTAAGATAAAAGGACCGTATAAAGTTCGTTTTACTACTACACAATTGTAAAATATTCCGTTTGTATATACTTCATTCTGTCTTCATTTTCTCCTCTTAAATATCTTGTTAATACAAGAACGAATACTTTTTTTAACCTTTTTACACAAAAAATTGAAATAAATAAACAAAAAAATTGAAATAAATAAAAATAAAAATCTCATCAAATTCAAAGTGTCTTTTGGACTTCCCTTTCCTGTCTTTAAAGGATATATGCAGACAGAGGTGTGTGTGTATAGTAGAGAGTAATAGTTGTAAGGGGTGGTCCGTTTACTGTCTTACCAGTAAACAATGTTAATTACTTGGATGTAACCGTATTGTAGTAGTAGGTTTCAGATATTCAAACATAATACAAAGGGAGAACCACAAAATGTAAGACCCAAACCTGTTTTCATATTGTTGTACATAGTTGATAATGTTACAAAACGTCTCGTACTTGATAGATATTGAAGACGTTGGTGACTAGAAAAGGATAGAGGTATTAAAACGGAAAAGGTCTCACGACATAACAGTCGTAGTGTCTCATACATCGGAAAAGTCTCACCGAAGAAAGTGAATTGTATTCATTCACCGAATAGAATAAGAGAACTGTAACTGAAAACGTCTCATCATCACAAAATTAAAATTACTTTAGATGGAATAGTTAATAAAGAAAGTACCAAGTGTAGAAACCATAATAAAGATTTTTAAGTAATGGCATAGAGTCCAGTAGATTCAAAAGAGGATTGAATGGAAGATTTCAAAAAAATATCAACACTTAAAATCTAAATACAGGTACTAGATAAAACTCAATTAAAAACACTTTCCATATTTAAATATTTAGGTAAAAAGGGTACACTTACAGGTCAACAAAGTCGTAGTAAAACAATTTTTTTTTTGTGATATAGACGAGGTAACAAAACGTAAACGAGGAAACGGTTTCTATAAACTCTATAATAAATAATTGAAAAGTTAAAAACAGAGGTTCAGTGGTAGTAGGGAACTACATAAAGAATACGGTGGAAAGTGTCAGACTAGAAAGGAAGAGTAGAGACTGTAAATTATTGAATCACGGAGTACCGAATCAAGACTATGGAGAAGAGAAATAGTTAACAAAAATTAGTAAAATATGTAAGAGTACCGAATTTGTAATAAATCTTACGTTACCGAGGATTTAGTCAGTCTTAGAAAGGAGAAGTCAAGACACAAATTGATACATTAGTTATAGTGGAGAACTACATGTTATCCGAACGATATTGAAGGTACCACTTGAGGTGTAAGGGATAACGTAACAGTGTAACTTTTCAGGCTAAACGTCACGGACTAACACAGTAATAGGACCAACGAGTAGTCAAGTCAAGTCAAGTCAACGAGTCAGAACAGGCTGAGAAACGCTGGGGTACTTAGCGTCGTGCGGTCCGGAGGGACAGGTAGTGGTAGAGGGCCTCAAGTGAGTCTGAGTGCAGGTAGTTCAGGCACTACGGTAGGTCGGTAGAGTAGCAGTCAGCAGGGGAAGGAGCCAACAGGGGAATAGGAGGACGTGGGTTAAGGAGGTCGTAGTCTCATAAAAGGTTACTCAGTTGAGAAGCGTACTCCACCGGTTTCATGACCTCGAAGTCAAAGTCGTAGTAAGGAAGGTTTCTTTAGGGTCCCAACTAGAGGAAGTCTTATCTGACCAACCTTGAGGAACGTCAGGTTCCCTGAGAGTTCTCAGAAGAAGTTGTGGTGTCAAGTTTTCGTAGTTAAGAAGTCGCGAGTCGGAAGAAGTGTCAGGTTGAGAGTGTAGGTATGTACTGGTGACCTTTTTGGTATCGGAACTGATCTGCCTGGAATCAGTCGTTTCATTACGGAGACGAAAACTTATATGATAGATCAAACCAGTATTGAAAAGAAGGTTCCTCATTCACAGAAAATTAAAGTACCGACGTCAGTGGTAGACGTCACTAAAACCTCGGGTTTTTTTATTTCAGACTGTGACAAAGATGACAAAGGGGTAGATAAAGGGTTCTTCACTACCCTGGTCTACGGTACTAGAATCAAAAGACTTACAACTCGAAATTCGGTTGAAAAAACGAGAGGAGAAAGTTAAAGTAGTTCTCCAAAAAATCGAGGAGAAATGAAAGACGGTATTCCCACCACAGTATACGTATAGACTCCAATAACTATAAAGAGGACCGTTAGAACTAAGGTCGAACACAAAGAAGGTCGGGTCGCAAAGAGTACTACATGAG
The DNA here is from genome assembly GCA_006410555.1 of Capra ibex. Taxonomy (NCBI): domain Eukaryota; kingdom Metazoa; phylum Chordata; class Mammalia; order Artiodactyla; family Bovidae; genus Capra; species Capra ibex. Next base: position 17,841,099 of record SJYO01048061.1, on the reverse strand, counting down.
ACGTATATTCAATTTATTCGTCCCACTGTTATATGTCGGAACTGCATGAGGAAAAGGATAAACCTTGGTCAGACAACAAGGTACAGGTCAAGATTGACAACGAAGGACTGGACGTATGTCTAAAGAGTTCTCCGTCCAATCCACCAGACCATAAGGGTAGAGAAAGTCTTAAAAGGTGTCAAATAAAACTAGGTGTGTCAGTTTCCGAAACCGTATCAGTTATTCCGTCTTTATCTACAAAAAGACCTTGAGAGAACGAAAAAGGTACTAGGTCGTCTACAACCGTTAAACTAGAGACCAAAGAGACGGAAAAGATTTTGGTCGAACTTGTAGTTCCTCAAGTACCAAGTGCATAACGACTTCGGACCGAACCTCTTAAAACTCGTACTGAAATGATCGCACACTCTACTCACGTTAACACGCCACCAAACTCATAAGAAAACGTAACGGAAAGAGTAACCAACGAGTATGGTTTTCCAAAAAACAGTAGTTGGAGAGAGGAAGAGAATATAAGGTGTCACTCAGGTAGTCATATATAACAACTGTGAGTAATTTTTATATATAGTTCGTCGGTAGTAAAGACTAGGTCCAATAAAGTCATCGGAGAATTGATCAGAATATCGTGAAATCATGAATATAGATACATCAAAAAAAGAGTGATCCTCAGTCGATGATCCAGTTCGGATTTGATATAATACCGTGAATTGTGAAGTCTAGAAATTTGACTGAAAAGTGGAGTCTCTTTTACAGGCAAAAATGTTACTGCATGGATTAGATAGAAGGGAGGGGGCAAAAAACAAAAAATAAAAAGGGGGAGATCATGAGAGGACAACGAGAAGGTAAAAAAAAAAGAGAAGATTCTGTGTGACCTTAAAAACAAAAAGGAAATTTTTTATACCTACGGAGATGTAAGTTCCAGAAATGGGTCCCGGAAGGAATTTTGTGACTGAAAGAGTAGTCTATAGGTGTACCGAACGAATAAGGAAGGTTAAAGAATTAGTTTACAGTAGGAGGGACACTATTGGGAAATTGGGAAAATGATCAGGAAAAGAATGAAATACAAATAGATCTCGTATAATGGTAGACTACTTTATATGTAAACTGGGTAATTAAAAAAATAACGAATAGAGGGTACGGACCGTATATTTAGTGTACTTCAAACCTTACAAATAATAAAAAAAGTCCATTAAAGAACCGGATTTCACAGAGAATGTTTTTTCGATCAGTTTTTATAAAGAACCAATTTTGAGAGTCTATAACAGTTTAACAGAAGGTTTTTAAAGAAACTATACGTTTGAGGGAGAAATACTTCCAACGACGAATTTGTAGTAAAAGTAGATACAAAACGTTACACTTAGAACTACCCAAAAATCCTTTAATCGTTCATCTTCGTAAATATAGTCATAATGTAATTTAATATAAAGTAAATTAATACTTAAAAGGTAAAACCTTATAAGGTATAAGGTTTTAATAAAGGTGAAACAGAGAAAATCATAGACAAATAAATAAAACGGTTGATTCTGGGTCGAAAAAAAGGGAGGTAATAACTAAAAATTCTTAAACTTTATATCAATCTTTTAACCATGAAATCAACACTTAACCCAACGGATATTAAAAGGTAAAAATGAATACGTAAAAGAAACACACAATGAAAGGTACTAACACGACAGTTAAAGTACATAAAATTAAATATTAAAAGAAACGAATACTAGGAACAAATAACTCAACATACTGTGTGAATTTTTCATCCTCGTTAAGGAATTTAAAATTATAAGTCGTTCTCTTTTTCAAATAAATTTGTATTTGTGTTTACCTGACACGACTTCGTAGGGGTCGTGTCGAAGTGTTGATTCCACTTTTATCCTTAGTTTATTAAACATTTTCTGACTGATATAACAGAGAAGTGATCTCTTAAACCCTCTGAGTATGTATATCCAGATTCCTTTGACAGTCGGAAAGACGAAAATTTAAAAGAAAAGGGGTAAAAGAACTTATGATCAATCAAAAGATTATTAAATGACGTAACAATTATGACGACAGAAGTAATATAAGGAAGGTAACACACTAATACTCAATTTATTAATGTCTTTATGTAATAAATACACACGTAAACAACCCTATAATATCTAAATTATGTCAATAGTCGTTTAAATTTAGTCAAAATATATAGTAACCTATGTAAATTTAATTTTACATAAGTCCTAATTTAATTTTACAAGTCCTTTTACCAATAAACGAAAACATAAAACATTCATAGACCTTACGAACGGTTATCTCAACTCACCTTAGGAGACAAGATGGTGTAGAAAACCGTTACATTCGTAGAAACCTCTTGTAGTACCTATAACTTCCCCTATTTTAGGTTTCAACTTGTAGATACATTTAAGTATCTAAATTATAATCTATGACAGGTTTTTAAACTAAACCACCATATTCATATTCGTAACGTAAACTATCAGTAACATTTTATAAAAATTGGTTAAATCACTGAATGTGCTAATATTACAATGTGTCAAAAATCCGTCAATTTATTCTAAACTTGACGACGGTGTAATAAAAAAGGTCACGAGATACGATAAACCCGATCTTAGACACTTTTATGTGACTGAAATAAGATTATAAACTTCCTATAAATAAGATCATAAAGGAGATCGATGTAGTCTTATTTTATTGAACCTCTGAACATTCTAGTGTCTCTTCGTCGGTACGTTTTGACGTAAACGTGAAAAAAAGGTTTCTCTTGTCTTCCTTTCCCGTAATATAGACTCTCTCTTACTTAACCTGTATTACTTCGTTTTCTCTTTCAGGTCACTCCGTCCTCTTCTCGTACTCCTCAAATCCTTGTCCAACCTCGTCTCTCGATGATATTCTCTTATCTCTTCATATGTCTTCAGTCTAGTACTTAAAAATTAACTAACCAAACGAAGAAATAAATTGATTAAATGTCGATTATTGTGTAAACCACTAAAGTAAAAGAAGACTCTTGTCGTTTGGTTGGATTATCTTAGTGGTTTCTACCATCACTTATCTGTCGAATACTTTTATAAGAAATCGATTAGAATAATAAACTAAGTTTCGTTATTAGTTTTGTACTTAAGACATAATAACTACTTATAGAAGGAATTTAAGAGGAAACCCTATTTTATATACTCACTGATATAGATAAATAATATTCGACAAACTCCTAAAATTTTTATAAGATATATCGTGATTCTTACTTGTTACTATTAAATATGTTATTTTTCCAAAAATACATATATTTTGACTATTTAAAATAACGAAACGACATCGTAAGACTTAAAACACTACTTTCATATGGTCTAAAAAGAATACTTTCTGTTCAATGATAGTGAATCACTGAAACTTATTCAAGAATTAAAGTCACGATTAAATTTACTGAGGTAACAGGATTATGTGACCCCTCCCCCTTTATTTACTCAGTGGAACAAAGTTTTACACTCATTCACAGTAGAAATTATAATGATCATAGACGTAACACAATCCGTTCGACTAAAATACACGACCGTGTTTTGGATACCGAGTATTTGAGTTGTCTCCACTCACTCAATACTATCAGAATCTTTATGTAATTACTTTAAGACGTTTGTAGTCATACCATGTAATCAGAAGTAGTGTAAACCGAAATAATTTGTGTGTCTATCTACCCTCCGACAGTACATGTGGTTAACAAAACGAAAAAGTTTTACTGGGTTCCTTTATATTTTCCAAAAGAGAAAAGGTCGATAAAATTATAGTACACATTTACTATTTAAAAGTATCAAACAACTAAATTTCTTACTCTGTCGAATCCTAAAAGAGTAGTGGTACTAAATTATAAGTAGTTCCCAGATATTTTATAACCTGTCTTGTCTCTCCTTTTTCCTCTGACGGTTCTGTGTCAAAGACGGGAATTAAATACTAACGAATAAAAAAGATTTCTGATCTCTTTTATATTCCAATCGAAGTCTCATGTACAAAACTTTCTGTTTCAAAAGGTAGTTTTGGTCACCCCGAACTTGGTATCCTTTCCGTTCCAACTAAACAAGTAAAGTTCTGTTTCATCTACAATTTTACTTTCTATACGGTCGACTATTAATTTTGAATTTGTGACTCGAGTAACTTCCTTTAAAAACGAGATGACTGGTTAATATACTTGTAAGTCAAAAACTCAAGTTTAATTTTTGTACTAAATGTTAGTCCTAAAAAAAAAATTTACACCCCATTATACATTGTATAGTACATTAATTAAATCTAAAACATTGACTTTCTACGGTCAGTGAAATTTTTACAAGACATTATATATAAGATTTTATGAAGTGACTTACATAAGACATATGTATGAAGAAATCGAAACCCTGTAAGAAAATTGGTCCTGAAATATTATCGTACTCATTTCATACAGTTTATGATTTGAGTAGAAAGAAAGTTTGTATCAAAGGTTCAAATAGGTTACATATAAGAGAGGATTTCGGTTTAAAATACTACACATATATAATACAGTAATAAAGAATAAACAAAGAGAGTATAAACCGTTCCATTTCTAATATACTGTGATGACCACGGAAAGATTACCTCGTAATGTATTTAAAACAGTCCCTGTTTGAGAAGACAAAATCAACGACAATAAGTTAAAAATATTACCATACTATCAACTATAACAACTGATAATTATAGAGAATAAGGACTAATATTATATAACGACATATAACAGATTTGTGAGTCATAATAATCAACCGATATACTTATGTATGAATAGGAAGATAGGTAGATGTGTGTGTGTCTGTGTTTGTGTATACATACATATGTATATATACACACAACATATATATGTATATATACACGTATATATACACAAATATAGTTAATACTTATCATTCCTACCTGTAAATTTTATATATAAATTTTGCTCTACAGTGCTTTACGTATACGTAGTTCTCCCAAAATCTACACTATTTTTGTTATAAAGTTCCGTTCTGTATCCTGAGTACTTTAAGTGAAATTATTAACGTGTTTTAGACATCTCGATAAATCTTTGAACAATGATCCTAAGAACGTTATAAAATTACAGAAAATTCAAAAGATATAGTGAAATCCAATCACATCTATAACTGGATAATGACACTTCTCTAATATCTTATACTTCAAAAATTTTAATTAACTGATAAAATTTAACTCCATTATGACCAAATATTACAAGTAAATTAGATGAAATTTTGGTTTTAAATAGGACATTTAATAGTCAACTTGTGAGAATAACATTTCCTTTGAAAACTTAAAGTAATTACTTCACCGTTATAGTAAATTCTTAGTTTGTAAACCTTTATTAATATAAAGATTTATATAGATGATCTAATGACATATTTATAATTGTTTTTGGGAAAACTTTCATCTTATATTTTTCACTATATAAATCGATTAAGGTTAGTCTAAGACACGTAAGATGACTTTTTTTTTTATAGTCCATCTACTAATTTTAATAAGAAGAGACTTTTAATTATAGGTAAATTCCTATTTTATAACTGAAGGTATGAGTTTATAAGTATCATACGTTACCTTCTATTACGAATCTCTGACCTGACTGGTTTTAATAAATAAACAAGAGACTGGTTTCCCTAGTTATTACTAATTTTTTTTCCTTATTTGTACAATACCTTGATTTGTCACTTCCTTACATCTCAATTATAGTGACTCCGATGAGTTTTATTAACCTTTATTAAGGATACAAAAATTTTACAGTTTTCGTCAATTCTGAATAAATGATCATATACTAGACATTTAAGAATAAGGATCCGAAGATACGACGTCACCTTTGAATATTAGATGCAATGTGGTTGACCTACGTGATTCCGAAGAAAAGACTCCACAGTGTCTATACTACAGTGTCTAAAGTCCTTTTTACTGAAAGACCGTTAGTACCTCCGTCTCAACGATAAACAAGACTTCATTAACATAATAGAAGACAATGGGTCACTGATCTCCGTTTGTACTCTTATCACGAAAGACATGTAACCAATGACAAGATACACCAAGAACAAGACCCAGTCAGAGATTCACCACAGGTCGAGAAAAGTTAGGGTCCCTGACGTCCTACCGTCCGAATGGACAGGAAGTGATAGAGGACCTCCGGTGAGTTTGAGTACAGGAAACTCAACCACTACGGTAGGTTGGTAGAGTAGGAGAGAGCAGGGGAAAAGGAGGACGGAAGTTAAAAGGGGTCGTAGTTCCGGAACCTACTGAGCCGGTAGTCACTGAGCCGAGAAACGTACTCCATCGATTTCATAACCTCGAAGTCCAAGTTATAGTCAGGAAGGTTTCTTATGAGTCCTAACTAAAGTGAATCCTAACGGACCGAACTAGAGGAACGAAAGGTTCCCTGAGAGTTTTCAGAGGTTGTAGTCTCAAGTTTTCGTATTTGAGAAGTCGTGAGTCAGAAGAAAAACCAGGTTCAGAGTATAGGCAAGTACTGATGATCTTTTTGGTATCGAAACTGATCTGTCTGGAATCAGTCGTTTGACTATGGAGACGAAAAATTATACGACAGATCCACACAGTATCGAAAAGAAGGTTCCTCGTTCACAGAAAATTACATTACCGATGTCCCTGATGGATCACTAAAACCTTGGGTTCTTTTATTTTAGTAAGTGACAAGGGACAAAAAGGGGTAAATAAACGGTACTTCACTACCCTGACTTACGGTACTAGAAGCAAAAAAAGTTAGAACTCAAAATTCAGTCGGAAAAGTGAGAGAGTGAAAGTAGTTCTCCGAAATTAAGGAGAAGTTAAAAACGGTAATCCCACCACAGTAGACGTATAGACTCCAATAACTATGAAGAGGGTCGTTGGAACTAAAGTAGAACTCGAAGTAAATCGGACCGTAAAACGTACTACATGAGACGAATATTCAATTTATTCGTCCCACTGTGATATGTCGGAACTACATGAGATAAAGGTTAAAACTTGGTCAGGTGTCAAGGTACAGACCAACATTGACGAAAAAGAACTGAACGTTTGGACCAAAAAGTTCTTCGTTCATTCCACCAGATCATAAGGGGAGAGACTCTTAAAAAGTCAAACAACCCTAGGTGAGCCGGTTTCTGAAATCGTATCAGTTACTTTGTCTGTAAAAAGACCGTAATAGAACAAAAAAGTTACTAGGTCACCTACAACCGTTAAACTAGAGAGTAAAAAGACAGAAAAAATATAGGTTGAAGTGTATACCTACAAGAGCCAAGTACATGACAACTTCGGATCGGACTTCCTAAAAGTCGTAATGGAACGAACAAACACTTTAATCATGTTAACACGCTATCAAATTTGTAAGAAACCGTAACGGGACGAAACCCTTACCTTACTTTTGACTAGAAAAGGTCAGGTGACCGGTGACGACTCAAAAGGTTGAAACGACCGTATGATTCGCGGTGTGAAAGTGTCGTAGACGAAAATCCTAAACTTTATCGATTCGACTGTACGGTAGTGGACGGGATCGAAACAAACATCACTACGAAGGATTCCAGGTGAACTAAAGTGTGAGATCCTACAGACCGAGACCCACTCACTAGTGTGGTAGTAACAATAGACCCAGTAATTCTGGAAAAGAATATGTCCAAAAGACACATAAGAGTACCTAAGGGACCGACATACCTATCAAGAACCTTGTTAAATTGTAAATAGGTATAAAAAATTGATAGTTCTCTACCGAAAATGATAACACACATACTCAAGATCCGTCTTTATTGTTTAAACGTTTTAACAACGTTAATTATTTATAAGTTCTTATACGATTTAAACCTAAAACATAGACTGGAACAAACTTAAACGATGATATCCTATCTTTGAACCTTCAGTTCTCGTAGGTCACTACTTGTATAATAAGTTTGAGAGTGTAAATGAGTAGACTTAGTATTACGATACCTTTCGTTCTGATACTGTTTGGTTCCTGATGAAATCTAACGTGGTCAATAAATTACTATTTTATGTCGTGAGTCAAAAATTTAAGAATGGAGTTGTGTGTCTGTGTCCTTCACCTCTAAAAATACTAGTAGAAAAATTAGAGGAGATTGGTTTCACTGTTACTATGATTTTTAGTTTAGATACCAGATTTAGACGTTTAAAACCTTAATATCTATTCAAAAACTTAAAAATCCAAAAGATCAGAGAACACACACTAAAACCATTAGTTGACGTCAATTTCCACTAGACCTTCAACTCCATTAAAAAAATATTACGGGTTGTGTACTTTTAGAGGAGTGGTTGTTTTCATGAGGGGAAGACGAGTAACATTGAACTTCTGGTACATTAATAACACGAACGGACTCTTTCAATGGATGACTATCATTGTCATAAAAGAAATGTAGAATGGGATTAATAGTACGAAAAAAAAAAAAAAAAATGTTAAGTCTTCATATAGTATGAGGTGTTCCGGTTGACGTTTAGATTAAATTCTTCCGAATGTTTAGTTTTCTTATGTACATCCTGACATCAGATCTGTTCCCTTATATTAAAAGGTATACCATTCGAATATTTATACTCAAGTGAATGGTCTCTGAAACTTAATTTACACGAGGATTTTTCACCACCACTAACTAAAGAGTCATTCATATCTGTCATTTGATTAAGTCACCCAAAGACGTGTCTTTTCAATACTACAGTCTTTAAGGAACAGTTTAACCTCTCCCTTCTCAGGTTCAGATTGTTTCTGTCCCTAAAACCTCACCTGAATTATACTGAACTACATGTGTAAATAGTAAATCTATACAAAGACCTATTCTAAATTTTTTAGTTAGTAAAATTATCCGTAAATCTTTAAGAAATCAGACCCCTTCCTTCGTAGAATATTTTATAAAAAACTGACAAAAGATTTCTTGTCTCTACACCCAGAATTACGACAGTCATTTTACTAAACGAACCAAAGTTACACCTACCATTCTACGATTAAGTCGTTTTAAGATCATGATCATGATTTGGTGGTGTACATTAGAAGTATCGATGATCCAGAACAGAGATTAGTCTTATCTTACTATTCTTTTTGATCAACATCCTTGATTAATTAACAACCAAGGAGGTTGTTTATATTACCCCATGTTGAACGTATTAATATAATCCTAATATATTAACTTTTTCTATCGTAAAATATCTAGACCTTTCGTCAAGGGATATACTTGGTGGTGTTATGTTTTAGAGATGGAAACGGAATTTAAGATCAGAATTGGTTAAGTTTGGTTTGTACCTGGGGATCACAGGGGCTCGTTCTTGATATAATATTCCGTAAAGGGACCACCAGGTGACCGATTCTGAGACTCGAGAGTTACTTTCACCGGACCCAAACTAGGGACCACTCCCTTCAACTAGGGTGTATGGTGGTTGATGTCTAAGGTATACGACGTTGATTTCTAGAGAGTCCGGTGTTGTCTCTACCTTCTAGGGTATACGGCGTTGATATGAACTGTGCGGGTTTAGTTATTTACAAATTTTTTACTTGATATAATAGTATTATGTTCGTAGACAATATAGTAGTAGGATTGTAAAAGATCTTTATACACAATAAATGGTTCTATTGAGATATGAATATTCAATTATCTTTAAAAGACCATGTCAACATACTAAAAGAACACAATATGAGTGATCTTAAGTCTTACCGTGACTCCAGTGACGTCATGTGATACCGAAAATATGAAGTTTATAGAAACCACCATACGTTTCAATGAATAGTTAGGGAATAATTCATTATCTTCAGATAAATCATAACGTGTATATTATAAGGGAAACCTCAAGAAGTTCTGAACCCCGTTAAAAAGGTCGTGATAGTGAGGACACTGATATTCTCCATTCAGATTAAATTTCAACGGTATCTCCAGGAAACCAAATTTTGACAAGTGATCCCATCCTTTGTTGAAGAGACTTGGATAAAGTAAAAAACGTTCCATAAGTCATACGTAGTTTAGTAGTTATTTAAAGTGTTATTAATACAAAAAACAACAGGGTATCACTGATATGTAACTTAATTAAGGGGTTTCAAAGGAGGAGAAGGATGTAAAATACAGTTAATTATTATTTATAGTGGAATCGGTTAACTCTATACTGATGGCATTAAATTTTGTAGTATAAGTCACCCAAATAGTAACAGAATTTAGTCCATCCTCAGACTAGAACTTCCGAACGAAAAATTTTGTCCGGGATGACCGTTAAAAGACTCGGAGTCTAAGGATTGTTTTCGTTTGAAGTGTGTTACTTTATTACAGTTCTTAAATAAGTTTTCCATGTTAGGATCTCCTCATTCTCATTCTGATATCACTGTATTCTGTCCTTTTCTCTTTTCGCACTACTTTATAGTGAGAAGACCGATGACGAGGTACACTTCGGAATTTTTTTGTCACGTTTATGAAGATATCTGAGTATTCCTGATCGAGGTACCGTTTTGACGGCCCTCTGTCTTCTTTCCTAAATAGAAGGATAATGAGAGACTAAAAGACAAATTAAACTAAGTCTGGTCTTCAAAGTAACGGACTCCGACTGATCGGGGTTTTCAATCACGGAAGCAAAGTTTGTTCTAAAAAAAAAAAAAAAAAACGTTGTTGTACAAAACGGTGTGACGACTTTTAGTTAGACTAAAGATCTCACCGACGTATTACCTGGTAGATTTTGTTTATAATTCACGTACAACTCACTCACACATCGCCCATCCCTGTTGAAGGACTGACCTCAATTACACTTTCACTTTCAGTGAAGCAGGAAAGGTTGAGAAACGTTGGGGTACCTGACATATCAGGTACCTTAAGAGGACCCATCGGAAAGGTAAGAGGTCCCCTCGAAGGGTTGGCTTACTAGTCTAGGTCCAGAGGGTGTAATGTCCGTCTAAGAAATGGCCGACTCGGTGTTCCCTTCGGTTTCTTATCACCTCACCCATCGGATAGGGAAGAGGTCACATAAAAGGACTGAGTCCTTAGTTTGGTCCCAGAGGACGTAACGTTTGTTAAAAAAATGGTTGACTCGATAGTCCTTTCGGGGACTAACCTCAATTGTACCCCTGTATTTTATTTTTATTACGACAATTTTTGGAATTATCCTAGTATTTATTTTAAACTAGAGTTGTAGTGTAGTGTAGTGTAATTTTTTAGGGAAGATCTATCAAATTTTCAATTTTACATGTTCTGCACATATTTTAAAAAAAAATCAGGTCTTATACAGGTATAGAGAAAATCTCCCCAATGATGGAATTGTTTTGTCTCTTTCAACTTTACCATTATTTTATAACTTTTATTTTGAATTTGGTATAATTTACATTCTTTGTACATAACGAGTTTTCTACTGTACTTTACATATATTTCTTTTAACGTTTGAACCTCTACTATGTACTTTGTGTATATTCCGTGTTTTCTTGTCTCTCTCCGATGACTTCTCATTTCTTTTTTTTTTTTTTTTCGTTTGTTTATGAATCCATTCATCTGTTTTCGTTTTGGGTTTTTAGACTTCCTTATTCTTAGTACAACTGTATGATCATTGATCATCTTTAGATACATTTATAGTCATTTGAGTTGACTATATATTAAACTTTAAGAATTGTACTTTATTATGGTGTGGATTTAGTTTATTACATTCACTATCTCTTTACCATGGAAATAAGAGATTTTACCTCTATTCTGTTACTGCAGATGATTTTAGAGAGTGACAAGTGTACCTTCCTACACAATATTGGTGTTGACATTGTATTTTTTTTCCTTCCTACAACTCTACCTCTATTTCCCTTGTCTTAATAACAATACTTCTGGATGTTCAGAAAGATCTGGATTGTAGGTTTATCCCCTGACCTTACGTTTTCATCCGTTAGTTCTTTGTGGACCCCATTGTTCGTTTAAACTGGAACCTCATGTCTTATTTCGTCCCGTTTCCGATTGTCTCAAAACGGTTCTCTTACGTGACCAGCATCGTTTGTGGCAGAAGGTTGTTGTGTTCTCTTCTGAGCTATGTACCTATAGTGGTCTACCGGTTTTACCTTTAGTCTCACTAATATAAGAAACGTCTGTTTCCACCCCTTCGAGAGATATGTCAGTCGTTTGTGTTCTGACCTTCGACTGACACCGAGTCTAGTGCTAGTGAAATGACGGTTTAAGTCTGAATTTAACTTCTTTCACCCCCTTTTGGTGATGTGGTAAGTCCATACTGGATTTAGTTTAGGGAATGCTAATATGTCACCTTCATTGTTTATCTAAATTCCCTGATCTAAACCATCTGTCTCACGGACTACTTGATACCTACCTCCAAAACATGTCCTCTGTCCCTAGTTCTAGTAGGGGTTCTTTTTCTTTACGTTTTTTCGATTTACCGACAGACTCCTCCCGAGTGTTTATCGACACTTTTCTTCTTTACGTTTTTCGTTCCCTCTTTTCCTTTCTATATCAGTAAACTTACGTCTCAAGGTTTCTTATCGTTCCACTCTATTCCTTCGGAAGGAGTCACTAGTCACGTTTCTTTGTCTCCTTTTGTTATTTTACCCTTTTCGATTCTAGAGAAGTTCTTTTAATCCCTATGGTTCCCTTGTAAGGTACGTTTCTACCCGAGTTATTTCCTGTCTTTACCATACCTGGATTGTCTTCGTCTTCAATAATTCTTCTGTACCGTTCTTATGTGTCTTTTGATATGTTTTTTCAAGAAGTACTGGGTCTATTAGTACTACCTCACTAGTGAGTGGATCTCGGTCTGTAGGACCTTACACTTCAGTTCACCCGGAATCTTTCGTAGTGATACTTGTTTCGATCGCCTCCACTGTTAAAGGTCAACTCGATAAAGTTTAGGACTTTCTACTACGACACTTTCACGACGAGAGTTATACGGTCGTTTAAACCTTTTAAGTAGTCACCGGTGTCCTGACCTTTTCCAGTCAAAAGTAAGGTTAGGGTTTCTTTCCGTCACGGGTTTTACGAGTTTCATGGTGTGTTAACGTGAGTAGAGTGTACGATCATTTCATTACGAGTTTTAAGAGGTTCGATCCGAAGTTGTTATATACTTGGTACTTGAAAGTCTACAAGTTCGACAAACATCTTTTCCGTCTCCTTACTCTCTAGTTTACCGGTTGTAGGTGACCTAGTAGTTTTTTCGTTCTCAAGGTTTTTTTTTTTTTTGTTTTGGTAGATTAAGACAAAATAATTGATACGGTTTCGGAAACTGACACACCTAGTGTTATTTGACCTTTTAAGACTTTCTCTATACTGATGATCTGGTGGACTGGACGGAGAACTCTTACACATACGACCAGTCCTTCGTTGTCCATTTTGATCTGTTCCTTTTAGTCTGACCAAGGTTTATCCTTTTCCTTATGTACTTCCGACATAACAGTGGGACAATAAATTGAATATACATCTTATGTAGTACTCTTTACGACGTGTCCTACTTTGTGTTCGACCCTAGTTATGACGACCCTCTTTATATTATTAGAGTGTATACGTCTACTGTGGTGGGAATACCGTCTTTCAGTACTTCTTGATTTCTCGGAGAACTACTTTTACTTTCTCCTCTCACTTTTACAACCGTATTTAGAGTTGTAAGTCTTTTGATTCTAGTACCGTAGGTCAGGGTAGTGAAGTACCGTTTATCTACCCCTTTGTTACCTTTGTCACCGTCTAAAATAAAAACCGTCCGAGGTTTTAGTGACGTCTACCACTGACGTCGGAACTTTAATTTTCTACGAACAAGGAGCCTTCTTTTCGATACTAGTTTGATCTGTCGTATAATTTTCGTCTCTGTACTAAAACGGTTGTTTGTAGACAGATCAGTTCCTAGACCAAAAAGGTCATCAGTACATACTTACAGTCTCAACCTGATATTTCTTTCGACTCTCGGTTTCTTAACTATGAAAACTTTACACCACAACCTCTTCTGAGAACTCTTAGGGAACCTGACGTTCCTCTAGGTTGGTCAGGTAGGATTTCCTCTAGTCAGGACTCACAAATAAACTTCCTGACTATTACTCCCACTTTGAGGTTATGAAACCGACGGATTACCCTTCTTGGGTGAGTTCCAGAAACTTTTCTGGAACTACGACCCTTTCTAACTTCCGTTCTCTTCCCCTTCTGTCTCCTATTCTGCAAACCCACCATAGTGGCTGAGTTGACCTGTACTTAAACTCATTAGAGGTCCTCAACCACTACCTGTCCCTCCGGACCGCAAGACACCAGTAACCCAACGTTTCTCATCCTGTACTGACTCGCTCACTTAACTTGACTTGGCTCGTCCGTTAGATTTTTTCTAAACTAGAGTGAGATTAGATTTTACCAATCTTTATTCTTCCAGTTATTACAAGACTCATGCTTTTAACTAAGTGTCTTTATTCAACCTAAACAAAAGTTCTTGTTATTTTTTGACTACTATAGATAGATAGACGGATAGATAGAAAGATGAGAAGTTTTAAATAAGATCCTATTTATATCCCCTTTATTTAGTTATACATTCACTGTTTGACAAATTAAATGGTATAGTTCTTTCATCCGAGTGAAATGTCTTTTTCTTATTTTACTGTAGAGATGTCGTAGATATTTGTACCTTAAGTATAAACGGACTGAATTTACAGTCGTTTATTTAGTACTTTATTTATGTACTTTTATATTTAATTTGACCCAAATCCTTTCCTAAAAATTCTATCATACAGATTTCATATATTTTATTATACTTCTTCATTACCCAACTTAATGTATATATGGAATGTACTTCAAATCCTTTGCAGTATAAGTTTGACTTTTTGGATGTTTACCATTTTTAGTTTTTATTAATTCTTTAAGACGTTTAGTGGTTCTTTATTTGGTCCTTTCTTATCTTTATACCTCTTTTATATATTTTTATATTAAATGTCTCCTGTTTTGAGTTTAAGATATATTCTATGTTTTTTAGTGTCGATCGGTCATTTACTTTTATTTTTACATGATATAATATAAGTACTGTATAAGTTTATATTTTATAACCCGTTTTAAAGGTCAACTTTACTGTCCTTGAGAAGTGACGATCATCTTTAAACTGACAACGTCATTCATACCGTACATCAGACTATATGTGTTAGTTTTATGTTGGATGTTGATCTTTAGAAGAGGGTAGTATACACCGGGTCTCTTTAAGAATGTATGTAGACATTCTTTTATACAGTCTTCTTTTGTAAAATCTAAAGACAGTAAATACATAAAATTTTTACATACATAAGGGGTATATTTATGTATACTTTAAGTTCCTATTTACGACTATTATAATCTCATGGACACTCTGTACACTAACTCTCACTCTTTCCCCTTCTTTTTCCTTACTTACCTTATTATTTATAACTCATTTTCTTTTATCTCAACTACCTACTTCTCACATATGGAATTGACTTTACATAAAAATTGAGTTAATACATATGTACTCAATTTCTTTCTTTTGTCAGGGTATCAAGTCCTTTCGATCGTACACCAATGTACTATTCACTAATTCCTTCAATTTTAAGGTCGTATTTTAACGATCACTCTTACGTGTAAAGGACGAATCGAATCAAACTTCATGTACCTGTCAACGTGTACAGTGTCACAGTTCGACTGTCGCCCTAAGCTAAGTCGTCATAAAAGATGAAAGTCCGAGTGGAAAGTTTTACACTATTAAGACGAGACATAATCCAAACCCCTAAGTTGAAATTTTGACGAATTGGTTACGAATCTTATTGTTTTTCATGTTTGTTATTTGGGAGGGAGTACTCGAAATAAAATTTCTAAATCCAACAGTCCACTTTTCCTATCAACAATAATTGAGTAGAATGAGTGAAAAATTTTATGACATAACTTTGTCAAAATTGTCACATAACTCTTTATTAACTTGAATAACTTGTTAGTGTCTTTCTTGAAGTTATGTTATAAGAACAAATGATTACAATTTGATTTTAGTTATACATGTTACTTTAGGATCAAAATAGGAGTCTAAAGAGTGTCTTTCTCGGAATAGTAGGGGTGAAGAAATAAGGTCTTGGTCTAGTTTATGTAATTTCTACTGGTTTTAGTTAAAGGAGTTAAACAAGTCAATTTCTTTTGATGTAATAAAATTCTTATTTATTTTAGTAAGAATCTTACTGAGATACGGACAGAAGATCATATATTGACAGTTTAAAAACCTTCAAAACAAATATTTAATTTTTACTTTTATGAAATAAGTATGTATACAGAAAGACATTGGTAACACCACTTTCCATCCAGTAATTTATATCGGTTTTTACCAGACACTCTTGAACTTAATCAAAAAGTCTCTTGAGTCTCTAACGTTTCTTTTCTAACTACTTGACCCTCGGTTCTTTGAACTCATATTCCCGATCAGAACGACCCCTATACAACATCCTTAACTCTATGTAGTAAAAGGGTACTTTAAGAGATCAAAGAGTACCACTTTTTCTTCTTCGTTAATCTTCGTGTGTATATATAACGTGTAAATATAAATAGGTCATGTATTTCTCGGGTAAGTGAGTTCCTTACGAAAAACTTTTCGATGGTACATGTATGGAACAAGACGTATTACCCCTTCGTCACTATGTCTCACTTCTCTACTTTTCGACTCCCAAATACGTTCCCTCACCAATTTTATTAACAAGTATTTTGAATTAGATGTTTAGTCCTTTCTTTATAGTAGTATCCCTACTCTTTATTCCCCGAAATTTTTACATCGTTGTTGTTTCCTAAAATTCAGAATTCATCCTACTTTCGTCAAACCTCAACCTCTTGAGTCCCTGATTTGACCTAACTATTGTCCAACCTAATCTTTATTTACTTTCACTCTATTATCTCCTTAACATCCAAAACCATTGTCGTTCAAGTTCAAAAGTTGAGAAGAATAAAATCTCGAAGACGTGACTGAGAGGTATTAGTCGATAGGAGAGGGGAGTGATAGTGTTATAAGGAAAGTTTTCCATGATTCCGAAATAAGAAAGTCCTACTTTGAGGTTTAAGAGTAGTCACATGAATATATAAACACCTGTGATCTTAAACTTTGTGCCAAAAGAACCCCGACGACCATATGAGATGTGATTGTAAACTCTTCCTCTAGATGGGTTTACTTTTACCTAAGTTTTGTCTCTTTTCAACTTAAGATTCCTTAAAGTTAAATACTTTCAACTTAATTAATACATTTAGTTTACAACAATAAATCGGTTATTTAGTACGGACTGAGACGCTAGGGTACCTGACATCGTGTGGTCCAAAGGGACAGGAGGTGGTAGAGGGTCTCAATGGAATTTAAGTACAGGTAACTCAGTCACTACAGTAGGTGGGTAGAGTAGGAGACGACGGGGGAAAAGGAGGACGAGAGTTAGAAAGGACCGTAGTCTCCGAAAAGGTTACTCAACCGAGAAACGTAGTTCAACGGTTTAATAACCTCGAAGTTGAAGTCGAAGTCAGGAATTCTACTTATAAGTCCCAAATAATTGAAATCCTAACTGACCAAACTAGGGGAACGACAGGGTCCCTGAGAGTTCTCAGAAGAGGACATGGTGTCAAGTTTTAGTAGTTGAGAAGTCGTGAGTCGAAAGAAATATCAGGTTGAGAGTGTAAGTATGTACTGATGACCTTTTTGGTATCGAAACTGATATACCTAGAAATCGTTTATTGTTTCATTTAGTTACACTAAAAACACAAAAACAAGGTATAGTTCTCAAGAGTAAACATTTCTAAAATGGAGAGATTATAAATTTCTGACATAAGGTTCTAACACTGGTAAGTGGACATAAATAGTAGGGACCACCGAGTCTACCATTTCTTCGACGGACGTTACGTCCCCTGAGACCAAACTAGGGCCCAACCCTTCTAGGGGACTTCTTCCCTTCCCGTTGGGTGAGATTATAAGAATGGACCTCTTAAAGTACCTGTCTCCTCGGACCGTCCCATGTTAGGTACCCCAGTGTTTCTCAGTCTGTGTAGACTAACTCACTGATTGTGTAGTAAATTTTGTAACACCGTTAGGTTATATGTAAAGTAACCTACAAAGGTAAATCATATTTTTAAGTGTTAGTTTATCGCTAAACAGGATTAAAAAAAATTTCAAAAACACTTTTGAATTGAACTCTAGACGGGAGAAATATACAAAATTCACATGTTAAGTCATTTAAAAGATGTCCGTCTAATAACATGTCATCTAGAGATATTGAATGGAACGTATTGTCTTCAAAATAAGGACAACTAATCGTTGAAAGGTGAAAGGAAGGGGGTCGGTGATCGATTGTGTTAAGATCTACTTCAAGACCCGAACTCTCTGGGTAAATACTTAAGAGTCAAATTTGTACCTTGGTGGACCTTACTTACTTCCTACACCCTCACTTACATATATCTGTACTTTTTACCTACGTTCTGACTAAGTTACGAATTTACAACGATTTACTCCTTTATCGGTACCCTTTGATTCTGTTACCGATTTCTACCTCACAACATGACTCTTAGTTCATTTCTTGTACAAGTTTCTCTCTACACCTATCTGGTCGATGAGTCTCTAGTTCTAACTTCTAATCGAAAATTTAAACGTTCACACCTACAACAGTGACTGGAGTTAATATTTAGTGTCACACCATTCACCACTTGTTTTAAGACTAACTTCACCATTATTTTTTTATTTTTTTGTTTTGTGACTTTGTGACCACCATAGTGGTCACATTATGTTAACGAAAGGAAAAATTTTTAATACAGAACTGGAACAAAACTCCGTGTTAAATCTCCAAGAAGTTAAAAGAAACTCATTCTAATTTAAAGTGGGTTGTTTGAGGGAATTGAACGTAGATGAGAAACTCTGGTGTTACGTAGATGAGAATAGTAAGGTTACAGTCTTTATATCCCTGTCGAAGATAAGGAGTTTTGGGTGTCTTAATAAATTTAATCGGTCAAGTGTCCCTTGGGTACTTTACATCGATTGAAGTAGGTGAACGGAATGTATTCGCCGGGGATTCGAAGACCAATGACCATGGGAAAAGAGATGGGACCCCAAGAGAAGAAACACCGGGACACACTGTCGGAAGAGAGGAAATCTTGACGTTCAATGTTAAGAAGGTAGATAGGTTTACATTAGTCACAGTAAAACGACACAGAAAGGTATTTTCTTAGAAATTTAGGATTTTACTTGTAGAGAACTTGTATAAAAATAGTCTCCTTCCTAACATCAATGTCCTTCTAAACTCTCGTTCCCTTCTAAAAAAAAAGAGAAAAATAATGAAAATCATCAGTAACACAGTATAAACCTTCGACTGGTCTCATTAAATTGTTCCTTTTTTTGTAACCTCTTTTTCACTCTAGTAACATCCTGGTTACTTAAACTTTTTCGGTAGACATGACCGACTGCCACTCTCGTTCCCTTTAAGTGTGTGTGTTTTTTAACGATGAAGTTATCATCTTTGTTTTTTACCTATAAACCACTGTCATTTTAATTTGGTGTTATAGTCATATATGTCCGAGGGTCCTCTTATGAAAAATCGTTTTGCCTCGATTTTGAAGTTTTGTGACTACGCAACACGATACCGAGTTCTTCAAAGGAGGTCTCACACTTTTGAACCGAAGAAAAGTGATGTAAATTTTTTTTTTTAGTACGACGTTTTTAACGACTCGAGGTGTAAAGAGGTACCTTTAATTGGTTAAATTTTTTGGTTCTCGTCACTTTACACTAAGTGAGTGAATGTTAATTCTGCTCGAGTCATATAAGTCGTAGTTGTATTTTAAAAAGAAACCTGATCGTAACAGGGTTCTCACAAGTCATCACTATATTTCCCAGTCCGAATAATTTATAGGGTACCCCTTGGGTGACGTATTCGGTATATCAAAGACTCATCATAACGTCGTTACTCTTTACACATCTACAAACCAAAATACGTATATAAACGTTGGATGCGTTAAAAATCTTTGAACCCAGTTTTTTAAACACGGACTATAAATAACCGTCATTTAAAAAGAAATCAAGTCATCTCATATGAATTGAGTCTAAAACTGAAACGTATGAAGGGTACGGAATTTCTAAAAAAAAATGACACTTTGACCACTTATGCAAAAACTTAAAAACCAAGTCAAGTCAAGTCAAGTCAGCGAGTCAGCACAGGGTGAGAAATGGTTGAGGGCCTCAAGTGAGTTTGAGTACAGGTATCTCAGCCACTACGGTAGGTCGGTAGAGTAGGAGACAACAGGGGAAAAGGAGGACGGGGGTTAGGGAGGGTCGTAGTCTCAAAAAAGGTTACTCAGTTGAGATCATAACCTCAAAGGCGAAGTCGTAGTTAGGAAGGTTACTTGTGGGTCCTGACTAGAGGAAATCTTACCTGACCAACCTAGAGGAACGTCAGGTTCCCTGAGAGTTCTCCGAAGAGGTTGTGGTGTCAAGTTTTCGTAGTTAAGAAGCCACGAGTCGAAAGAAGTGTCAGGTTGAGAGTGTAGGTATGTACTGTTGACCTTTTTAGTATCGGCACTGATCTGCCTCAAAACAACCGTTTCATTACAGAGACGAAAACTTATACGATAGATCCAACCAGTATTGAACGGAAGGTTCCTCATTCACAGAAAATTAAAGTACCGACGTTAGTGGTAGACGTCACTAAAACCTCGGGGGGTTTTTATTTCAGACTGTGACAAAGGTGGCAAAGGGGATTAGTTACTATTAAGATGAAAGAACAATAGAGAACAATTATATTTTATCAGATTATTAAGACTGACTTTTTTATATCGACTATTTTTCTAAACGTTATCTCAAGACTCTATTCGAAAGTAAAACAAAATTAAATAATTATCTAAAAAACTTACTGTACTTAAAATGGTAATCACTTGTCTACAATTTATAAAGTCTCTAAAAATTCATAAAACTTTAAGGTTACCTAATGTAAATCATAAGTAAATATGAAAGAATTTTTATAATAAACAATTATTTGACTTAGTAATAAAGTAAAAGGATTCTTAATATTCGTTTTAGTCTCTATCTTGACTTTAGGACTTTTCATTCTAAGATAAATTAACTCTTAATGAAAAACTATACTTATATAGGTTATAATTAATACATACACTAGTACGGAATATACGAATATTACAGTTAATAAAATAATATTACTGTTATTCTTTTTCATATTAAGCCCCCTTCAAACACATGTAACATCCATTAATACAAAACATATAATAATGACTTTACTAAAAGTGGTGTCTTGAATGACGTAAGACATTCACTGTACAGTTACAAAGACGATTAATGTTATTGACTTTAGGTACATTGATAATTATCTAACAATACGATAGAAAGTCGTATATTAAGAGTTTCTAAAGTTAAAGAATTGAATCAATATCATCTTCGACCCTTTATTTTTGATATTTTTATTTTATAAATTAGTATTAAACCTTTGTAAGACTATATAAATTGAAAATAGACTTCTATCTTAAAATTAAATTACAAATGAAGGGTTTAATAAATTAATCTGAGATCTTATTTAATAGAAAGTTGAATATAAACCTTACTAAAGATTCTACATCTAAAAATCAAATTCTTTCGTCTCAAAACTTAACTTTTCTTTGAAAAAAAATTTGAGAGAATCTTAAATTTAATCTAATTTATAAGTTGAGACAAGTTTTCTCATATAAGATACATATGTACGATGACTGATAAAAGAAATTTTATTCAGTTACACAAAGGTAATTATCTTGTGACTCCTATTAAGATAAAGAGAACTTTCAAGTTACTACCTAATCATATTTAAACTTCCTCTTTATACTAGTTCACTATGACAAATTATCTTCTAAGTTGGACTACCATCATAAAACTGACGACCGTACCTTGTTGGATGTACAATGTCTGAGACTAGTCGTATTTTCGTCAATCACATTCATTTATATACGAAAGAATTTATTTGAAAGGAATTATTTTGTATAAGAAACATCTTATGGTTCATATGTGTTGTTTCTGAAACTGTCAAATCACTCTTAAACATTATTTTAAATCTACCCTAAAAACCAAACAAACAAAAGAAATAAAAATCTTTCCTTTCTCTCTCGGACTTACATATTGAATAGATCCTCTAAATACACATAATAGGTTCGATCAGGAATATTAAAAATAGGACAAAATATACTTCCTATGTCCCGGAATCATCCGTTTCTATAACTCTAATCTTGAGTTGACTGACTATGGTTCAATGAGAAGGATTGTATCAAAAACGAGTCTTAAGAATCATTAATTGAATGAACACACACAGAATTTAGACTCAAGGATCTTAAGTTTTAAAACAAATCTTTAATCCTCATCCGTATAAACTGAGAGGGAAGTGTAGAGAATAATTTTCTTTGGAATGTTTATATTTTAATCTTTATATTTTTTAAACTATTTTTAAATACAAATCTTTAACACGTCATCAAACTCGTAAAAAACCGTAACGGAAAGAAATCCTAACCTTACTTTTGACTGGAAAAGGTCAGAACACCGGTGACGACTCTAAAGGTTTAAACGACCGTATAACTCACGTCGTGAAAGTATTGTAGCAGAAAGTCCTAAACTTTATCGAGTTGACCTAAAGGTAGTGGAGGTGATCGAAACAAGTATCACTACAAAGGATTCCGGGTGAAGTGAAGTGTAAGGTCCTATAGACCGAGATCTACTTACTAGTGTGGTAGCACTAATAGAACCAGCACTTCTATAAAAAACATGTCAAGAAGACACATAAGAACGGTGGAGAAAAATTATAGAAGACGAAGACAATCCAGGTCTAGTAAAGACAGGAAATAGTTCGGGTAGAAGCGTACTTTACAAGGGACCATAGAGATTAAAAGAACTTCTCTAGAGATCCGAAAGGGTAGATAAAGACGAAATAACTGATACGGTTTCGGAAACTGACACACCTAGTTTTATTTGACACCTTTTAAGACTTTCTCTACCCTTATGGTCTGGTGGACTGGACGGAGAACTCTTTAGATATACGTTCAGTCCTTCCTTGTCAATCTTGACCTGCACCTTGTTGTCTGACCAAGGTTTATCCTTTTCTTCAGACAGTTCCGACATATAACAGTGGGACGAATAAATTGAATATACGTCTCACGTAGTACTCTTTGTGACCCGACCTGTTTCGTGTTCGATCTTAGTTTTAACGACCCTCTTTATAGTTATTGGAGTCTATACGTCTACTGTGGTGGGAATACCGTGTTTCACTTCTCCTTGAGTTTTCGGAGAACTACTTTCACTTTCTCCTCTTACTTTTCAACCGAATGTCGAGTTGTAAGTCTTTTGCTTCTAGTACCGTAGACCAGGGTAGTGAAGTACCCTTTATCTACCCCTTTGTCACCTTTGTCACAGTCTGAAATAAAACCCCCCGAGGTTTTAGTGACATCTACTACTAACGTCGGTACTTTAATTTTTTGTAAATGAGGAATCTTCCTTTCAATACCGGTTGGATCCATCGTATAAGTTTTCGTCTCTGTAATGAAACGGTTGTTTCCAGACAGATCAGTTTCGATACCAAAAAGGTCACTAGTACATACCTACACTCTCAACCTGACACTTCTTTCGACTCACGGTTTCTTAACTACGAAAACTTGACACCACAACCTCTTCGGAGAACTCTCAGGGAACCTGACGTTCCTCTAAGTTGGTCAGGTAGGATTTCCTCTAGTCGGGACCCACAAGAAACCTTCCTTACTACGATTTCGACTTTGAGATTATGAAACCGGTAGAGTACGTTTCTCAACTGAGTAACCTTTTCTGAGACTACGACCCTCCCTAACCCTCGTCCTCCTTTTCTCCTACTGTCTCCTACTCTACCGACCTACCGTACTGGTTGAGTTACCTGCACTCAAACTCCTGAGGCCCTCAACCACTACCTGTCCCTCCGTACGACACTAAGTACCCCAGTGTTTCTCAGTCTGTGTTGACTCGCTGACTTGACTTGTCTACAAATCTTTTTTATCAGATTGACTAAAATAGAAAGTAATAAAGAACAATTTGTTATAAATTTTATATAAATTAAATTATAGTGTCTATAAAGGGGTACTAATAAAGTAAAGAGAAAAAATAGTACAATCAACAAAACAACTTGTTTACAGTTTAATGATGTAGATATAAAAGATTTAGATATAAGAACTTCTATATCTTCGGTAGACTTTTGGTTTTTCATTTTGAGACGTGTCTCTTTACGACGAGTTTAAATATAACGTTATTTCATAAACGACGACCCTCCTAAACCCCCGTCCTCCTCTTCCCCTGCTGTCTCCTACTTTACCGACCTTCCGTAGTGCTTGAGTTACCTGGACTCAGACTCACTTGAGACCCTCTACCACTACCTGTCCCTTCGGACCGCGCGACACTAAGTACCCCAGCGTTTCTCAGTCTGTGCTGACTCACTGACTTGACTTGACTTTCATAAACTTAAAAATATCTACTTAACTATTTACATATGTAAAGATTTTTATACTAAAATCTCCTATCTACACATTAGTTCATTAGTGTTTGGATAACGAAAGACATACTTACTTCTGTCACGTCAATTTTTAATAAATACTCGGTTTATCTTTTTTGAAAAACACCTTGGTATGTATATAGTAGACTCTAAATCAAGTACTCGTTGTACTAAAGATTTTACGGTATGTGAATTTTTGTTTTAACTATTTACGTATACGTCTAGTAAATCCTGTAAAACGGATTCATGTACTTCTTTCTGATTTTTTTAAAGTTCTTCAAGTCGAGATAACATAATAAGACTAAATACAAAGAAACTATATATGGTAATAATTAAATCGTCAACGTTGAAAAGGAATTAGTCGAATTTTTACATTAGACGAAATTTTGGATCAATTATTTGTACCGTAAGATCTGTCTCTCTATAGTCTAAAATGTCAAAGAGATCCATCGACGACTTTTAATAAAGAGGACTTTCACGAAAACTACAGGAGAGATTAAGGACTGTATACTGGAACTAAATAAGAAACTCGTATCGTTGTGTAAAAAAAAGGAGGGTTACAAGGATATTTTTGTACCAACGTGGGTCACGTCGTCATTAAGTCTCAAAGTTTAGTTTCTCAATAGTACGGTTCCTTATTTACACTTGTTCTCTTTCGACCGGTCCATCCACAGTATCTAATAACTCCCCTTCCAAACAAAGGCCCTTCTCTACTGTCCAGATGAGTCGACATTCGAAACCCAATCCTAGATATCACTAAATCAAGATCTCGTCATTCGATTTCGTCTTTTCCGGATTGTTCAGAGTATTTAGAACTGTACGTGTTACTATTTACGATATATCGTGACTCCATTACGTGTAAAATCTTATACACTTCATTCATGTTTCATGAATGAAACATGTTGGATTATACTTTGGGACCAATACTTGATACTAATATCTTTATAACATGAACAAAAGATAACTAATGACTTTCACTTCTCAATTCTATTCTGTCTATTGTTTCTTGTCTTATCATAATTTTTAAATTACTCTTACTATCAAATCAAATTCCTAACGGTTGTTCGTTACTTTTCCTGTATACTCTCTTATTTGTGTTCTGGTCCTTGTTTTCTCGTATTATTGATTAGACTTAAAGAATATAACCAGGTGTGTTTCATGTGATCTCGAAAATACAAAGTATAACATATTGAGTCCACCTTACTCTTTAAATAAGTCGATTAACCTCGAGTCACGACGCACATCCGGTAATCGAAATATACCTCTACATAATCCCCGTAGAGTCGTAGTCTTCAGATAAAGGTAATTCTCTAGAACCGAAACAGTACGTTGGTGTGATACAGTATAAGAGTATTACGTATATATGAATCTATATCAATGTCTAAATCTTCTTTCTATGTATATAAAGTATATGAATTTATAAGAAGTAGAATATGGTCTGTACTACAAACGGAACACCGAAACTAAGGTTGAAACATAAACCATCGTTAACTAAGTATTTTGACAATGGTACTTCTCCAGGAACCCTTTTTAAGTATTTGGATTTTAACCTTCCTTGATTTTTAATAAGTTTAAATATATTTATACATGAATCAACCCGAAGGGGTCTCAGATTCAACATGTCTTAGACGGACGTTACGTCCTCTATACTTAAACTAGTGACCCCACCCTTCTAGGGGACCTCCTCCTGTACCGGTGGGTGAGATTATAAGAACGGACCTCTTAGGGTACATGTCTCTTCAAACCGTTCGATGTTAGGTATCACTACGTTCCTCAGCCTGTACTACCTTCGTTGACTCGTGTGTGCGTACGTACGTGTGTGTGTGTGTGTGTGTGCACGCACGTATATATACTTTCACTTTCACAATTAACGAGTCAACATACCCTGAGAAACACTGGGGTAACTGACAATCGGACGGTTCTAGGAGACAGGTACCATAAGAGTTCCTTTCTTATGACCTCACCCAACGGTACGGGAGGGGATTCCCTAGAAGGGTTGGGTCCCTAACTTGGGTTCAGAGAATACAGAAGACTTAACCATCCACCCAAGAAATGGTGATTACGGTGGATCCTTCGGGATTGAAGTACTGAAGACCAGTTTGAATCGTAAAATTTGTATTCGTAAATCATGTAAAGTGGGATTCTTATGTACCGTT
This sequence comes from Capra ibex, assembly GCA_006410555.1. Classification (NCBI taxonomy): domain Eukaryota; kingdom Metazoa; phylum Chordata; class Mammalia; order Artiodactyla; family Bovidae; genus Capra; species Capra ibex. The sequence continues at coordinate 17,814,570 of SJYO01048061.1, read as the reverse complement.
CTAGTATATAATAAAAACATAAAATCAACGATTCAGTACAGACTACGAAATACTGGGGTACCTGATGTCATGTGGTTGGACGGGACAGGAAGTGATAAAGAATCTCCAACGAGTTTAAGTACAGGTAACTCAGTCATCACGACAGATTAGTAGATTAGGAGACGACGGGGGGCGAAGAGGAAAACGGAAGTCAGAAAGGGTCGTAGTCCCAGAAAAGGTTACTCAGTCGTGAAACGGAGTCCATGAGTTTCATAACCTCAAAGTCGAAGTTATGAAGGTTACTTATGAGTCCTAACTTAAGGAAATCCTAACGGACCAAACTAGAGGAACGACAGATTTCTCAAAAGAGGTCGTGGTGTTAAACTTTCGTAGTCAAGAAACCGTGAGTCACAAGAAATACCTGGTTAAGAGTGTAGACATGTACTGATGATCTTTTTGATATCGAGACTGATATGTTGTGAAAACCGTTTCACTACAGGAACGAAAAATTGTACCACAGATCCAAATAGTGTCGAAAGGAAGATTTTTCGTTCATAGAAAATCAAAGTGTCGACATTAAATGGTTGTCGTCACTGAAACCTCGGGTCTTTTATTTTAGACAGTGACGGAGGTGAACGTTCTAGGTGAACGTATATATTGATAACCATTTCTCTTTCCTGTCCTCTGTTGTCGTGACCTCTCAAAATTTATATAAATCCCCTTTATTTATAAATATCTTCACGAAATTGACTTTATTGTCTCATTGTTTGATTCTGGATTCACGAATTGTCATTCTTACTGTCTTCCATTCTACGAAAGTTGATGTTGTAGTGGTATTTCTGATTCTATAAAATTTCTTCTCTGTGTTACTTTCCTCCTTTATATTACTCAGTGTAAAATTTGATCATCTTCCAAGTCAACGTTAGAAATTCCTCTTTAACGTTCAATTCTCTCCCTAGTTCATTTCGTTTATTATATAGTATATGTTTTGTAGTTCTTATTCTCATTGTCATGTAAAAAATTAACTTTTGAATTTTTTGTATTACGTTTTGTTACGAGTAAGAATTTATTTTGCGAAGAGTTGAACCATAAAATTATATCTCTTTATTAATAAGTTCATACTAATATATAAAAGATTATACATTCTAGAAGGTTTACATAGACCCAACGAGAGAGAAAAAGTCCTTCATTAATCCTTTACACAAGGTTGTTTTATACTTTCGTGTATATACGGGTACTTATAAAAATTTTTATCTAAAACTATCGTTCTCTCTCTCTCTGTTAGTCTGTAAGAAATACTATGACACTCGTCAAATCTGAACCCCAGGGTTTGGAGGTCCGACACCTGGTCATAAATCATACTCTAGTCACCGTCGAATGTGACTAAAGTCAGTGAGTCAGGACAGACTGAGAAACGTTGGAGTACCTGACGTCGTACGGTCCGGAGGGACAGGTAGTGGTTGAGGGTCGCAAATGAGTTTGAGTATAGGTAAGTCAACCACTACGGTAGGTTGGTAGAGTAGGAGATAGAAGGGGAAGAGGAGGACGGGAGTTAGAAAGGGTCGTAGTCCTAGAAAAGTTACTCAGACAAGAAGTGTAGTCCACCGGTTTCATAATCTCAAAGTCGAAGTCACAGTCAGGAAGGTTACTTATAAGTCCTAACTAAAGGAAATCCTACCTGACCGATCTAAAGGAACGTCAGGTTCCCTGAGAGTTCTCAGAAGAGGTTGTGGTGTCAAGTTTTTGTAGTTGAGAAACCGTGAGTCGAAAGAAATATCAGGTTGAGAGTGTAGATATGTACTGATGACCTTTTTTAGTATCGAAAATGATCTGCCTTAAAACAACCGTTTTATTACAGAGACGAAAAATTATACTACAGATCCAACTAGTATTGAAAGGAAAGTTCCTCGTTCGTAGAAAATTAAAGTACCGAGATCAGTGATAGACGTCACTAAAACCTCGGGGGTTTTATTTCAGACAGTGACAAAGGTAGCAAAGGGATAGATAAACGGTACTTCACTACATTCGTCGATTTCAGTAGGGGTTTGGTACGGGGGTAGGTGAGGTACCTTTTTAACAGAAGGTCCTTTAGCTAGTGACCACGGTTTGCCCAAACCCTGACGACCAAATTAGGTAGATGTTCACTTCATAGACGTCTTATATAAAGGATGTAAAATCTTTCTTTAACGAGTCTAACTTTCTTCTAGATTCGTTACCTTTTTATTGTCTTTCTCTTCAGTCTTACACTGAACTTATAGATCTAGATGGACACAGATTTCGGTCTTACAAAATAAAGAAAAATAAATATAATCAGAGAGATCATTTCAGCGAGTCAGCACAGACTGAGAAACGTTGGGGTACCTGACACCGGATGGTCCGAGGAGACAGGTACCCTAAAAGGTCCGTTCTCATGACCTCACCCAACGGTAAAGGAAGAGGTCCCCTAGAATGGTTAGGTTTAGTTTGGATCCAGAGGGCGTAACGTCCGTCTGTGAAATGGGAGATTTGGTGTTCCCTTCAGAGAGAAAATAAATATAATTGGGTATGAGAAAAGAAGGAAAGTGGAATAAAATGAAGGTAGTAAGGAGTGGTAGAGGTATAAAACGGAACTTCATCAAATTTCACACAAACACATTTTCCCTTCTTGTTAAAACTGAGGTATAATCTAGACAAGGAAGACGAAATTGAAACACGAAACAACGAACACGAATCAGTGCGACCGGAACGTAGAAAACAATTTCTTATAACGAATTTCAGACTTTATATATCCTATCGGATAAGAGTCCTGAGACTGGAAATTCTCAGGTAAGTATTTCTCTATTTTTTCAACTTCTTGTCTCTTATTTTAAACAGAATAACCTCAAAATGTCCTTGTACTACTGGACTGGATACACCTGTCAACGTTCTTGTTTCTGTAAAGGTTGTTGGCTGGTGTGAAAAGGGGGTCGAACGGAACTTTTCACGAAACGACTTTGGGAAGACTCTCTAATACCCCAAAACCGGGGCTCGGGGTTCAGTGAGTATAGGAATGTGCCGGGACGTCATTTGAAGAGACGAAGTTTAAGTCACAAAATCAAACAAACTAGAGTGACATACATTCCGTGTGTTTGAACATAAACCATTGTAAAGTAGTGAATTTTAACTTTCTATTGAAGATTTCTTAGATCATTTATTTAGAGATTTCTCTTTGTTGTAAGTTAGTAGTTTAACTATCATAGTAAGAGTCTATGAGTTTGTAAACAGAGGACAACAACTTTCTTTTTTTAAGAGTAATAACTCATACAATGATACCACGTGAGTATGAACAATATACGTGTTCTTTTTCCTGTGTCAATTCAACTGGGAACTTGTTGTACCTAAACTTGATGTACTCAGATGAATATGAGTTATTAAAAGTTCTCAATTTATGATGTCATGATATGTCAGACTCCAACCAACTTTGACAATTCATCCTTTAATCCGTACTCGTTGTTCGACACCGGATCGGCTTTTCCTACGTTCGACTATCAATTTGAGATAGACTCTATGGAGTCCTCTCGGGTGTCTATACGATGTTTTTATTGTCTCTAAAATATTAAGGACGTGAACGGGGGATTCGTGTGTCACCTATATTTGATTGGTGTCCTCGAAGTTCATTGGAATACGTCGACCCTCGGACAATTCCCTAGTATTTATAAGATATGTATATACGTACGTTCGATTCAACGAAGTCAGTACAGGTTTAGAAGCGTTGGGATACCTGACATCGGAAGGCCAGAGGAGACAGACTAATATTGTCTGACTTAATACCCTTTTGTATGTGTTGTCTTGGACAATAATATATTGAACGTTAACAGTTAGCCGGAACTCACATACGGGTAAACGTAAGGGAAAGAACTAATCACCACTCATGTTCGGGACAAAACGTCTCTCGTGTTGATTTACTTCTCTGCGCTTTATATTTTTACCTTTTCAGTTCTCCCTGACCCTCCTCCTGTTGAGGAAACCTCAATCAACGGAGGGTACAGAACTCTTACAGATTATTTTCTAGACAACCGAACTCGACTTGGGAAATCATGTAGTAAGGTTTAAAAACGAGACTATTCTGTTCTTGAATCCTTCTCTTTATTTGACTGAACTGTTTAGGTACCTTCTCCTTCTTGGTCCTATACCTCCTAGTTGATATCAGTCTAATTGGGGGTGTAACAAGTTCCTAATTGACATGAATTCCGGAGGTGGTCTTTAAACGAAGACATCCATAATATGGTCCAAGGGGAGACCACAAAATTGAGACCCTTTATCACTTTCTGTCCCTTCCTTCAGACCGTACGACGTCAGATACCCAAGTGTCTTAGTCTGTGCTGAATCGTTGATTTGTTGTCGTTGAAATGTTTATTGTTCTTACCATTCCAGATAGAAAGGGTTAGGTTCTTATAAGAAGGTGAATATTCCGTTAGTAGGGATACTTTTACGAAGTAGTACATATGGACTAAAGTTCACGAAAGTTAGTGAGAGAGAAGAGTCCATCAGAGAGAATTTGTATTAGTACGACAAAAAAAAAAGTAGAATTTAATATCTCGTTAGTAAGTCTGAAAGTGAAAACAGTCTGACGAGGGATATGTAATCTCAATTTTTACTTTGACTTAAGTTTATTGGTGTGACATTTTTCAGGTACATTTATATAGAAGAAGTTTTGTAATTTCTAGAAAGTTCTGTCTGTCTGTGTCATCTGGTTTTCCACACACTTATATATTTCACTTCTTCATTTTCATTGAAAATGGGACTGTTGTAACAGTAATAGTCCGTAAGAAGAAACACAAAGAGGATCACCCATCGATCCCATGTTTTCAAGTTTGTTCTATCTCTGGAATCTCTTAGTCCTCTTTAAACTGTTTTTAATAGTCTTAATTGAACAAGTCTTGAGACCTCTAATTGATCTCAAAACGTCGTTAGGTCGTTGTCAAAACCCCTTTTTTCGGACTTAGAGACATTGTTGTTTTTATCGAAAAACTACAAAATTTAATAGAATAAAGGTAGGTGGGAAGAGACATAAATACCAACGGAATTTAGATTGTCGACCTTTATTTCATTTTTAGTCGTGGGACCGTCGGTGACTTCCACGGTTTTGATCAAACCTCGAAATAGAAATGAGTGATGAACGTTTTACAGTAATAAACTGTGATCATACCACCAAGGTACTTTCCAGGTTGAAGGTGATCCTTCTGACCAAAATAAACTCCTACCGTAGTGACTGAGTTACCTGGACTCAAACTAACTTGAGACCCTCAACCACTACCTGTCCCTCCGGACCACACGACGCTAAGTACCCCAGCGTTTCTCAGCCTGTGCTGACTCGCTGACTTGACTTGACTTGACTTGACTTGACTTGACTTGACTTTCGAATAGGTGACACTTTCGGGTGGAGGTGGGCGCGGGGGGGGGGGGTGGCGGGGTCAAGTCCCTATAACAAGTGTTAATTAATTTCGTTGAGAAAATTGTAAAATAGACCAACTCCATCACCTATCGTCAATCCCACTATTTTTGTGTCTTTTATTACTCATAACCGTTTTTATACCTTATAAAACTTACAATTAAGTAACGATAATCCTTATAATTCACCTTCTTTAAATTTTATGTTGGTGACACCTTTGCTCCAGTGGACAAGGAGTTCTTCATTTTTTCAACTTGAAAGTTCTTATATTTAATCATGTTACTGAGTTTTAAATAAAATATAATAGAGTATTATAACTTTAACAAAAATTAGATTTATGTATTTGGTGTCATCCACTAGATGTAAACGTGTATAGATGATTTATCAAACATTTGAAATATATGACTCTGTTTGTAAGAATTCTGATTACAGAATTTAGAAGTTTAATTCATATGGATTAGAATTTTCTATTTTAGTAACCGTAAATATGTATAACTTTAAAATATTATTTTTGTAACTTCTGAAAATCCTTCTATAGAAAATAAAACGAAACGAACTGGAACTTAATTCGGAATTAATTTATTGAGACCGATGATACACCTGATTGACTTAGTATACCTCATCGCACTTCTGAGAAGACAATAGACAGTGGTAGTAAATTGTAGTCATTGTAGAGATTATACAATCCTTGTAGTCACTCGTAGTCCTTGGTGAAGATTATTTACGAAATAAAATGTATATGATTCGCGTCTTCTGAGAATTCTCAGGGAACTTGACGTTCCTCTAGGTTGGTCAGGTAGGATTTCCTTTAGTCAGGACTTACAAGTAACCTTTCTGACTACAACTTCGACTTTAAGATTTTGAAACCGGTAGACTACGCTTCTTGACTGACTGACCCCTTTTTGGGACTACGACCCTTTCTGACTTCCGTCCTCCTCTTCCCCTACTATCTCCTACTCTACCAACCTACCGAAGTGGCTCAGTTACCTGTATTCAAACTCATTTGAAGCCCTCAACCACTATCTGTCCCTCCGGACTGTACGACGACAGGTACCCCAGCGTTCCCCAGCCTGTGCTGACTCGTTAACTTGACTTGACTTGTCTTCGCGTCTATGTTGTAAGAAATTTTCATCCACTATCTCACTAAAACTTTAATCAACGGTACTTCTGACTTTTTATTTACAGTTTCGTTTCGTATCCTTTTTTTTTTACACCCCTAAAGTAACCACCAGGTCACTACCAGGTATTGTGAGAGTCACGTCCCCCAGGTCCAAGTTAGGGAGTCCCTGGATCTAAGATGTACCGTGTTGATCCTCAAGTGTACGGCGTTGATTTATAGGGCGTATTGTTTACCTTCTAACTTCTCGGACGTACGGAGTTGATTCTGGACCACGTCGGTTTATTTACTTATATATTTAAAAAAATTTACTTTTCTTCTTTACCTTTTGTAAATACCCACCGGTTTATAAAACTTTTACAAAATTTAACACGGTAAGAGATATTTTACATGATTTCTTACTTCTCTACTCATACTAAAAATAAATTGATTTAAGACTATTAAGGTTCCGAGTAAAGGAGGGTTGAACGTTATCGAAGTTCTTTAACCAAGTTCCGACAAGAAAAAATACTTTCCGACTTATTATAAGGTAGTACTTATATATGGTGTAAAAGAAATAGGTAAAAAGGCAACGAATTGTAAATTCAACAAATGTGTAGAACCGATAACACTTATCACGATGTTAGACAGTTTGACGATTCGGTTTTCATACTTAGGAAGAGTCCTGTACTCTTCTATTTTACTCTACAGAGTCGAGTTAGTTTCTACTTCTCTTTTTCCCCGTTTAAATAGGAAAGTTCGAAAAACAAAATAAGTCCGGAGGTTACCCAATCTACTACAGGTGGGTATGACTCTTTAATACGAGGGTCGATGGTTTTGACAGTTCTTATAAAATCAATCTCTTCCCTCTGTTCATAATTAATAAAAAAACTGTTTACCGTGATTGTTATATAAAGATAAATCATGTTCCGATTTTACATTCAGTCTATAAATAATATCATTTTTTAGTGACAGAGATGTACATCGTCAATCTATGGAATTTCTTATATAGTGATTGTTTTTTTTGTTTTTTTTTTCTTCCTAGTCGTGTTATAATGAAATTAAAAAAATGATACAAACGAAAGGTAATATTGTCAAAAACAATAAGAAAAGAACCAAATAAGACCATCCTTTTATTATTCTACCCTTTTATACATTTTATTCTATATCTTTGACCCATATAAAAATCACATGAAGTAAAATGTACCCTGATATTGAGGTCCTTTTGTACACCTTTTGGATCCCCCTATGGTTCTCCTTTAAAACTATTGTCCTTTAGACTTAAATCCTCTTTAGTTTCTTTAAGTAAAATTAATATCTTTAACTGGGTCAACTGTTTTTTAAGTATTCTTTAAAGTAAAGTCGGACAAAAAAAAAAAAAAAAATTATTCCTTCTATTTTATCTGTCCCTTATTCTTAACGGATACAAAATAAAAATTTCTTTTCAACTATTATCTTTTAGGATTTACAGAACCAACTTCGACAAGAATTATTTGAGAAGTAGGTTTATAAAAATATTGTTAAGAGAGTGAAATGGTATTACTTTAAGATTACCATTTTTTTGTACGTTTACACTGTCAATGATCTTTGATTATAGATCGGACACGGGTAAGATATCCTGTCAAGACACCTGATTTAAACGAAAAACAAATATAAGAAGTACGGTATATAAAATAGGGATACTGTAAATTAAATTTTGTTTGAAACGTAAAGAGTATAAAATGACTTTGATGAAAATGTGTTAAATTTAAAGTGGGGACTCTTCCAATTAAATATCAGATCCTATTGGACCCCTAATCATTCAAAGTGTTTACACTACAGTATTTTCCATTTAGATAGTACACATATTTTCCCAATTTAACTCGACGGGATTACCTTTTTATCACGGGTCCATTCTTGTTTGAGAACGAAGAGAAAACCGAAGTGAACATCCACTATTTGGGTAATCAATAGGAAATCAATAGTGGAACTGTAGTGAGGTCGTTTTGACGTCTCATAGTTTTATTTTTATGTGATAAAATCAAATAAAAGGAATACGAAATACGGTCCTAAGTCTCAGTAGATCATCGGATAACAAAACTATAAAGACGGACGTTTCGGTAGTAGAAGTACCTAGGTCCTCATCCTTACATAGTTATAAAATTGACTATATTCGTTCCATTTCTTAATATGTATGAATATTAAGTATCTATATTTCTTTATATGTTGACAGGGTATCTATTTTATGGATAATATACATATTCATTTTGTGTTGTACCTTCTTTAAACTTACTTAACAATCGTACCAACTTTTTACTCTACTGTGACTTACCTTGTATGTTTAAAAATACGGAGTAAATGTAAAATTTTTATTCGTGTATCTAGAATTGTCTGAGTAGTGTTCCTACCTTTATCTTTGACATTAGTCTTTAGAAGGTCGTTTGTTTTCGGCTCCTGGTCTGCCGAAGTGTCAAATTAAGATGGTTTACATCTTTTCTCGATTGTGGATAGGATGAGTTTGAGAAGGTCTTTTAACATCTCCTTCCATTTGAAGGTTTGAGCAAGATACTCCGGTGGTAGTGGGATTATGGTTTTGGTCTGTTTCTACGGTGTTTTTTTCTTTTGATGTCCGGTCATAGTAACTACTTGTATCTACGTTTTTAGGAATTGTTTTAAAATCGTTTGTCTTAGGTTGTCGTTTAATTTTTCTAGTATATAGTACTGGTTTACCCGAAATAGGGTCTCTACGTTCCTAAGAAGTTTTAAGGGTTTAGTTAGTTACACTATGTGACCTAATTGTTTAACTTTCTATTTTTGGTATACTAATAGAGTTTTCTACGTCTCTTTCGGAAACTGTTTTAAGTTGTAGATAAATACTATTTTTGGGAGGTCTTTCGTCCGTATCTTTCTTATATAGAGTTAAATTATCTGTCGTATATAATATTTGGGTGTCGTTTATAATAGGAGTTACCACTTTTTAACTTTCCTAAAGGGGATTTCAGTCCTTGTTCTGTTCCCACGGGTGAGATTGGTGATGATAAGTTGTATCAAAACCTTCAAAATCGGTGTCGTTAGTCTCTTCTTCTTCTTTATTTTCCTTAGGTCTAAACTTTTCTTCTTCATTTTGAGAGTGACAAACGTCTACTGTACTAGGAGATGTATCGTTTGGGATTATTAATGCGATCTTTTAATGATCTCGATTAGTTACTTATATCATTTCAAAGTCCTATATTTTAATTGTGTGTATTTAGGGAACGTAAGAATATATGATTGTCACTCTTTTGTCTCTTTAATTCCTTTGTTAAGGTAAATGGTAACGTTGTCTTTCTTATTTGACAATCCTTATTTAGATGGATTTCTTCGTTTTCTGGATATATATCTTTTGATATTTTGTGACTACTTTCTTTAGTTTCTATTGTGTCTATCTACCTCTTTATATGGTTAAGTACCTAGTCTTCTTAGTTATATCACTTTTACTCATATGACGGGTTTCGTTAGATATCTAAGTTAGGTTAGTGATAGTTCGATGGTCACCATAAAAAGTCTCTTGGTCTTGTTTATTAAAGTTTTAAACATACCTTTATGTTTTTTTGAGCTTATTGGTTTCACTAGAACTCTTTTTTCTTACCTTGACCTCCTTAGTTGGACGGACTAAAGTCCGATATGATGTTTCGATGTCAGTAGTTCTGTCATACCATGACCGTGTTTCTGTCTTTATATCTAATTACCTTGTTTTATCTTTCGGGTCGTCATTTAGGTACGTGGATACCTATGGTATAGAAACTGTTCCCTCCGTTCTTATATGTTCCCTCTTTTCTGTTAGAGAAATTGTTCACCACGACCCTTTTGACCAGTTAGTGAACATTTTCTTACTTTGATCTTGGGAAAGATTGTGGTATGTGTTTTTGTTTGAGTTTTACCTAATTTCTAGATTTACGTTCTGGTCTGTGATATTTTGAGGGTCTCCTTTTGTAACCGTTTTGTGAGACTGTATTTAGTGTCGTCCTAGAAGATACTGGGTGGAGGGTCTCATTACCTTTATTTTCGTGTTTATTTCTTTACCCTGGATTAATTTCATTTTCGAAAACGTGTTATTTCCTTTGATATTCGTTCCACTTTTCTGTCGGAAGTCTTACCCTCTTTTATTATCGTTTGTTTCATGGACTGTTTCTTAATTAGAGTTTTTATATATTCGTCGAGTACGTCGAGTTAAGGTCTTTTTATTTACTGGGTTAGTTTTTTACCCGATTTCTTGATTTGTCTGTAAAGAGGTTTCTTCTGTATGTCTACCGATTGTTTGTGTATTTTTATACGAGTTGTAGTGAGTAATAGTCTCTTTACGTTTAGTTTTGGTGTCACTCCATGGTAAAGTGTGGTCAGTCTTACCGACGATAGTTTTTCAGATGTTTGTTATTTACGACCTCTCCCACACCTCTTTTCCCTTGGGAGAATGTGACAACCACCCTTACGTTTGATCATGTCGGTGATACCTCTTGTCACACCTCTAAGGAATTTTTTTTTTGACCTTTATCTTGACAGCATGCTGGGTCGTCAGGGTGACGACCCGTATGTGTGACTCCTTTTGTCTTAACTTTCTCTGTGCACGTAGGGTTACAAGTAGCGTCGTGACAAATGTTATCGATCCTGTACCTTCGTTGGATCTACAGGTAGCCGTCTACTTGCCTATTCTTTCGATACCATGTATATGTGTTACCATATACTGAGTCGGTAATTTTACTTACGTAAACTTAGTCAAGATCACTCCACCTACTTTGATCTCGGATAATATATCTGACTGATGATGATGATGATGATTCAGTGAAGTCAGCACAGGCTGAGACACGTTGGGGTATCTACCGTCGGGTGGTCCGAGGTGGTAGGGACCCTAAGAGGTCCGTTCTTATGACCTCACCCAACGATAAAGGAAGAGGTTACGTACTTTCACTTCAGTTTCACTTCAGCGAGTCAGCAGAGGCTGAGAATCGCTGGGGTACCTGACATCGGGTTGTCGGAGGAGGCAGGTACCCTAAAAGGTCCGTTCTCATAACCTCATCCCACGGTAACGGAAGAGGTTATGTCTGACTTCATTCAGTCTTTCCTTTTGTAGTTTTGTCATATGATTACATATATATACCTTAAATCTTTCTACCATTACTACTGGGATATACGTTCTGTCGTTTTCTCTGTGTCTACAATTCTTGTCAGAAAACCTGAGACACCCTCTTCCGCTCCCACCCTACTAAACTCTCTTATCGTAACTTTGTACAAAGAATAATATACACTTTGTCTAACGGTCAGGTCCAAGTTACATACTCTGTCCGACGAGTCCCGACCACGTGACCCTACTAGGACTCCCTATTCTAATCCTCCCTCCACCCATCCCCCAAGTCCTACCCCTTGTGTACATGTGGGTACCGACTAAGTACAGTTACATACCATTTATTTGACGATGTTATAACATTACATTTATCGAGGTTAATTTCATTTATTCAATTAAAAATTTTATTCGTGTATCAAAATAAAGTAGATTATTAAAAACCACTCAGTTAACATCAATTATATTTTATCGAAAGAGGGATAGAACGAAAGTCAACGACCTTATACACCGTGTTTAACTCTTTAATTAATGTCTTTTTAATTACCGACCGTGTCAAACTATTTCACCCTTATTATTGTTTTTACATCGTCTTTTTAGTCGACTCACCGTACCACTATTCTCATTTCGTAAAGAAATCTATGTCAAAAACCATGAACCTGGGAGAGTTGAAATTTTTTATGTTTATAAAACAACACTAAAAATAAAAAGTTCCCTCACTAACTTTTACAATAAAACTTAATATCGATAAAGTTTTATTGTAAAAGTTAATGATAATAAAGTATTATAATTAAATACTTTTATATATTTGGACATTCAAGTGTTTGACCTCAATAAAACTTATGGACTCTTTTTTTAATTTTAAATTCAAAGTACAGGGTAATGAAAGGAAAGAGAGGACAAGTAGTGAAAAGAAATTCTTTTCACTGGGAAAGTTAACTATCATAGAGTGTAATTCTTTGGAATGTAAAAGACGAAAAGAAAGTAAGATAATATATAGGTGTAATTTTAACACTTTAATTAAACAGTCTTTATACAGAGAACTTTCCAATTTCTGACCGAACTCTTACAGATCTAAAAATAAAGAAAATAGTTCTATACTATGTATAATTATATAATCTATAATCAAAGAATCAGCTCAACCAATAAAAGGATAGTTTTACATTACCTAAAGGAAAATAAAAAGTGACTATGAATAAGTTTTAGTACATGATATTAAAAGAGAATGTCATAATACGTTTTTTAAAACCAAAACCTAAAATTATCAAGTGATGTTTTAATTTTGTTCGTTTCAATTCGACTGGTATCAAGTATTACGATAGTATATTAATTAAACTGACGATAAAGTCTTAATCTCTGAAATTATATACATTTCAAAAACTATGTAACCGACCATACTTCATCTATAAGTAATAGATCACATAAAATAATTTACAGTAAAAGTTTGACCGGGTCACTGAGGAGGTCAGTATGTTAATATAGAAAATAAATCATGATATAAAATTGTACATTAATTACGTAAAGATATGTTGATATATAAATAACTCTCTACTAGTACTCGGTTAGGATGGTATCAATTGAGAAAATATTTGAAACCGATAGGTGTGACTTTAAGACATGGGAACAAAAAATATTTAAAGTCTCTAAGACGATGAGAGAAAAAATAAAATGCGTACCTATTATGGTCGTGACGAAACACGACACAAATCAAATGAACTTTGGATTATTACTAAGAAGGTATTTTCTAAGGAAGGTGTAGGAAAGTATACTGTAACACGGGACAACGGAATTCCCGATCCTCAAGTATCGTCTCTGGGTTTCTTATTTGTACCGTCGAAGTCACTGACGTTGTAAAATATCAGAAAATAAATAAGAATTCAAAACAGGTGAACACATTGTATATATAAATAATGAATGACTAAATTATAACACTTAAAAATAATTATCTTTTGTGTAACACTACGAAACTAACCAGTAAGACATCAAGAAATTTTTAATAAATTATGGATATTGAAAAAAAAGGACATCGAAAGTCTATTTGGTACCGTCATTTATTAAACCTACAGAAACTTGATCACAATCGGAAATCCCATAATAAGACGTCCAAAATGTCGATTTCTTGTGTTTTTTTCTTTAAAAAGTTATTTAGTTTTGCTACTCTTTTGTTACCAAGACTCTGTGTGTACGACTGGAATCCTACGAGTTTATACAATTTATTAAAGGGACCGTAGAATAAAAATTTAATCACCCGTTTCCTTTAATTTTAAGACCTGACTAAGATTTTATATTTTAGTCACATGACAAACTTATAGAAAAATCACCTAGTTCTTTACTAAAATTAACTGGGTAAGAAAGAGCCTGATAAAAACGTACTAAGTCCTATAATTTTTTAAATGGTAGTTGATTAAAAAACAGTATCGAGAGTCCCTTACATTTGAGTAACCAGGACTTAATAATTAACTATTATTGAAGTCAAACCTGAAGTCACCATTATCAAACCAGACCTTTAATAGACGTTTTGTATTAGAGGAATCCCTAAACACGACCTAAGTAACCCGTATTTGATGTGTAATGTAAACGTTGATCGAGTCAATAAGTAAGTTAGTGTGGGTCTATATAAATAACTTTCCAACTTAGTCCATTACACAAAGGCCATTTGAAAAGATTTGATTTAAAGTGAATTCCGAATAACAGGAGGAACAGTAAAGTCACTACGGAGAGACGAAAATATAAAATTACTACATGTTACACTTATTTAAGTACTCTGGAAAATTACAAGTCTAACAAACGTTCGACGAGTTTCAAGAAAATATATTTTACGGAAAGGGTAAGAATCGTTTCGTGTCTTTATCGTGTGTGTAAAAATTTTTTAAATTTGATGACTTGTCTTCAAATATAACGGTTAACTTAACGTCTTTTTCAATTTAAACATAACTTTATTAAGACTAAGTCTCTGTTTTGAACGTCAATGTTTTATTTAATCAGTACCCCTACTTTATATGTCTTACCCTTTACATCAGATATTATTACATTATAAAAACATACTATTGTCTACCATTGATCTAAAACCATTAGTAAAACACTATATATTTTTTGTAGAACAGTGATACAGTACTCCTCATTGATTGTGTCATAACATCCAGTTAACATGAAGTTGTTTGTTTGTGTATCTTTTACTCTAGTCTAAACACTAATGGTCTCCACCCTCAGTCCCCTCCCCCTTAACCTACGTCCCTCATATTTCTATAGACGAAAGTCAATATTCTTTTTATATATGATCTATACATTCCATGTTGTTGATAAATATATTAATTGTATCGATATACAGTATGTGCTTTTGACAACTCTGAATTAGGATTTAAGGGTAGTGTTCCTTTTTTATAAGTGTCAACTTAATAAATTGTGAACGAATGTGTTTAACGTAAAGGATGATTTAAAAGTTATATGACTCCTGTTGTGTCGAAAATTATACAAGAGTATAGAAATTTTCATATATACCTTCACTTTCACAATCAGTGAGTCAACACAGACTGAGAAACACTGGGGTACCTGACATCGGGTGGTCCGAGAAGACAGGTACCCTAAAGGGTACGTTCTTATGACCTTACCCAACAGTAAAGGAAGGAAGAGGTCATGTAGAAGGGTTGGGTCCCTGACTTAGGTCCAGAAGGTGTAACATCCATCTAAGAAGTCGTAACTCAGTAGTCCCTTCGGAGTGGGAGTGTGGGTTATTCGATTAATTTACTTATCTTTTTACAATGATTATTAACAAACCTTTTAATAAAGTTTGAATTCATCGGACAATTCATATTCGTACAACTGAATCTATCTTTAAACAAATACAAGTACGTTTGTGACTTAAAATTAAGGGGAAAAAATGTAAGGTAGGTCAATTATAAGAAATACGTCACAATCAGTTTCCTTATTTTTGCAATGAAAGATACTTAGAGTTTTAATAAATATCTACTAATAGAGTTATATAAAAATGGTCTTCTATAGAGACTCTAGTTTAATATGAATTAAAACTCTTATATAACAGAAATCACACTGAGTTGGTTTATCGGTGTATCCCCTCGAGATTGGATTGTTTTCTTATTTAGTGGACGATTTGTCCTGTAGGATTCTAATGAAAACGAAAAAGTGTCATTTTAGGTTCTAAAATTGGTAAACATATTAAAAGGTTTTTATAAAAGAAACGAAGAGTATTTATACAAACAGACTTATAATACACTGTAAGTTTTGTTTAATGTCGTTTTTCATTTCTAAAAAAAACCGACTGATTGGTCAAAATGTAAGACATAATCGTACCTTAATATAATATTATCGATCTCTAAGATGAAGTTTCGTTAGTGTCAATTACTTTTACTTGTTTAAGATCGTCGACGAAACTATCCAAAGTCATTGACTACTTTCCTTCACAGAAATTTAATACATTTCTACTTTCTTTGTCTCGTATAGAAATTATCAATTTATAAATTAACGGAACCACTCTTATAATTTTTTTTTTTTGGAGACAGAATATACCTCATATATAAAATTGTAAAAGAAGACCACACCATTAAAATTCGTTTAACATTGTAAACTGAAATATAATATTTTGCTTTACGTTTCAATCTCTGTTGTAGTAATGTATTAAATAAAATTTACTAATTTTGGTGGAAAACGTGTTTTGAGACTTGTTAAATTTCAAAGAAACTTCAGTAAAGTAAAGTATTCGTAAAGATTTACGATTTACTAAAGTCGTTTTTCATACATTTCTATATGATAACCCCTAACGAAAGACTAACTATCGCACTCTTTGATGTATCTAGGGTGTTAGTTACTTTAGTTTATATTTGACTACCTTTGATAATTTCGTTTTGTTTAGAGAATTTTTATATAAAATTCGAAAACTCTAATAGAATTCTTCTACGTGTTTCCTTCTGTACGAATGAGTTGTGTTTATTTTATTTAAAACTATTCTTGTTACTCTCAGACACCGAGAATCCGATATCAAGTTGAGGACGAAGTCCTGGTCGTACTTACTTTGGAGTGAGTCCAACTTACCTCATTCTTTTACACCGAAGAAGAGGGACGGAGTCTAGGATAAGTTCTCGATGTCATAGGGTTACCTGTCCCCGTACCGGTAGGACTAAAAAATATTGGGGTTGTGATATGAAGACTCCGTATCACTCACGTCGGTTTCACGACTCCTAAAGGAAGAAAATGGGTCGAGGGTAAACTTCCTGACTCCGAAATTGGATTCCACACCGTTTAATATTTATAGTCCCGGGGTTAAGATTGACGGAGTCGAGTGAATGTACTACCGTCAAGTTACACTTTTCTCTGTTCAGTTCTTCTTGTTTTCCATGTTTGTTTGCTCGTTTGTTGTTGTCGTTGTTTTTCGGGATCTTTCTCCCCCTCTAATCATATATAAACTAATAAAAGATTGAGTAGGTCAAAAGTTGTTTTTATAATACTCTGAACGTTTCTATTCCCTTTCACTTATACGCGTTTCTTTTCGTCCGATTTCTTTGAGATTCTCCCGACGGTATATCCTGAACTTTCGTTAATAATATTTATACAAGTTTCTTGATTTCCTTCAGTACGTATTTCTTCATCTATTTCAACACCATTGTTATATTATGGATTATAACTTATAGTTATTTCCTTTTAGTAAAATTTTGTTTTCAAGACTACAAATTGTCATGTTGTTTACTTTTTGATAATCTTCCATAGTTTTCGTCTAAACTTTCTCTTTTTTCCCAGATATTTAAACTACTAACTAACAATTACTAATACGTTAGACTTATTGTTTATCCGTTTTTTTTTCTGTTTTTACTTGTCTGGAAGTGTCATTACTTCCCGTAACAATTAATGTGGTTGTACACTTATTTCACTCATGGTCTTCCTCTTTCTTATAAAATTTTTAACGTCTCATGAAGAATTAGACCTACTTACTGTAATTATAAAGTTCTTCGAGTCATTAGATTTTAAATCTATTTACGTTTCTCTAGGTGTCGGTTGCATAATATAATTTTTAATAGTTCCTGTTTGTGTTGCTTTCTCTTTCTCCTTCTCGTTTTCTTTGTACTGAGTAGTTTATGTTACATTGGGATTATTCTATTTGTCCACTGAATAACAGTCTTTGTTTACTCCGGACTTTTGTCACCCTACTGTATAAGTTTCACGATTTTCCTCTTTTCTTTGTGTTTTTTCGACAGTTGGATCTTAGAATATAGATCGTTATATAGAAAGTGTTTTCTTCTATTTTTCTACTTCCGTAAGTGTTTGTCTGATGACGACCGTCTTTATTCAAGTAGGTTACTTTTATTCACTTAGTTCTAGCTTTAAACTTTTGTGTTACATTAGGTCTTCTTTTTATAAATGAACATTTTCTATTATGTTTACGTATAAAAGAAGACTGAAGACAATAGGTTCCGTTTTTTATTAAAATATTTGTTATAATTATGTCAACTTAAAAAGTAAGTAATTGTATATCTCTGTATTATAGAAACTTATTTTCTCCGTGTTTCTTCTGTTCACTCACGTTTCGAATACAACTCATACATTAATTATAATCTATCGTTGAGTTTAGTGTGTCATAGTTTACAACTCTTTATCTTTACATTTGTTCTTTTAATTGTATGTACAGTTTAAGATATTTTATGTATAGAAGGTAAAGAAGAAAGTGACATCGATTTTGTATCTTTTAATATACTTCATTATTAATATCGTTTCACGACCACCCGCATAATATAAGTCTATAAAATTTTACAAGTAATTTTCTTGTCTTATATCATTATATTCATTATAAATAGATAGATGATTTTATGTCAATCATATATAAACTTCACCTAATATCACTTCAATTCTCCAAACAACCCTGGATCTTGTTACTAAATTTTTTTATTGAATGTTTATATCATTTTTTAAAATTCTCTTTATTTTACAATTCCATCTTTTATAAGTACGTTTTCTTTCGTCACTTCACTCATCTTCTAATTTTCTGTTCATATATATTTTAGTTTTCATTTGACTGTCTATATTTAAGTTTATATAATTACTACTGTACGTTAGACTTACATATTTTCTTAAACTTACTTACTACCTTAATAACAGTCTTATAAAAAATACATTATGACTATACAAGAGATGACCACTATACAGAATTTAAGTTTCTTTGTTTATCAAACTTTCATTTTCCTACCTTTTATACACAGTACGTTATCATTGGTATTATTTCGACCTCATCGATATAATTATAATCTGGTTTTTTCTAAATCTTGTTTTTTAAAAGATCTCCATTTCTTTGTATTATCATTTTCTCATTTATGTATTTTAGTAAGGTCGTTAAAAACGGTTGTTTTAACCGTTAACTTTTCATTGTAAACCCTTTTACTCCGTTTTTCCCTGTGGTTTTATCTCTAGTTTTGTTATGTCTTGTGGTCACTCTTGAGTGTTTGTACAGATTTTATACAATAAACTGTTGTGACTTCCGTCTAAAAATAGCGACTCGGTAGACCCTTCAGGGTGAAACATGTGATTTGTCTCTTTTAAGACAGTTAAATGAAGTCATTTCGACCACCCATCCCCTTCTAGAGTTTAGTTATTGGTCAGAAGGTGATCTTTGTTGATCTTTGTTGATCTTTGTCGTCTCGTTTTATTTGAGTTGTATCCGTCTCCTTGTTTCATTATTTATCTTCTCATCTTTAAATTTATTAGCTTTTGTTTCGGTTATTTTAGCTCAACCAAGATACTTTTTTGTCCTCTTTTTACTATTTTAAATTCAATAAGTCTAATTTTTTTCGTTCTTCTAAGTTTAATAACATTAGTATGTTCTGGTAAATATACTTTATAGGGTTTTTCCATTTGACAACAGTTTATATATTTCGACTAAAACACACATACATATATAAAAACATATATATATATTTGATACATACATATAAATATCTATATCTGGTATCTGACTTACTGATTGTGATAGTGATTAATTGTATTACTTATATACAAATACATATATATATATGTGTACACATATATATATATATATATACCTATACTTCCACAAAAATTACCCTTTAACACAATCTAAAAAAAAATTAATTAAATAAATAAAAAAATAAAAAAATTTAAAATTTTAGAAATTAAGAATGTACGTAAGGGTTTAATTTAGAGAAAGTCTCTATATTTATGAGAAGGATTTTTGTCTTTGTTCGGAGACGTCGGTTCTCTTTCTATAAGGATACAATAAGAAGTACTTCAGTTTGGTACAAACAATTTCTAGAAACAAGTAAAATCCCTCGTGATTTTTGGGATAAGAGAAGTGTAATTCATTGACTTGTAACCCAAACGATTCCATGAATCACTTAATCCTTTTGGAAAATAGACGTTGCAACAAAATACTCAGTGCCCGAGGTAGTGAGAGTGCATTACTGTCTTTTATTAACTTTGTTTATACGAATGATAGGATGTTATCACTATCTTTCGTGTAAAAGGGACTTGGTTATGTAGGTAATAGAACATTGGAATCCCTACATTCACTTCAGTGAGTCAACACAGGCTGAGAAAAGTTCGGGTACCTGACATCGGGTGGTCCGAGGAGGTAAGTACCTTAAAAGATTCGTTCTCATGATCTCACCCAACGGTAAAGGAAGAGGTCCCCTAGAAGGACTGGGTCCCTAGCTTGGGTCCAGAGGACGTAACGCCCATCCGTGAATTGGCAGACTCGGTGGTCCCTTAGGGATTCCCTACATTTCACTTCAATGAGTCAGTACAGGCTGAGAAACGCTAGGGCACCTGACATCGGGAGGTCCGAGGAGGCAGGTACCCTAAGAGGTCCGTTCTTATGACCTCACCCAATGGTAAAAGAAGAGGCCTCCTGGAAGGGCTGTCTCCCTAGCTTGGGTCCAGAGGGTGTAATGTCAGTCTGCGAAATTGGAGACTCGGTGGTCCCTTCGGGGAACTCTGATGTTCTAAGGAATCAGTTTTAATAACCAAATTATAAAAGGTAACCGTATTAAAGTTTATTCGTTTTCTGTTTTACCCTAAAGTTGAAACAATAAGTTTTAAGGTCATATCAAAAAGTTTTAAATGGAACGACGACGATGACGACGATTCAGTGAAGTCAGTACAGATTGAGACACACTGGGGTATCTACCGTCGGGTGGTCCGAGGGGGCAGGGACCCTAAGAGGTCCGTTCTTATGACCTCACCAAACGGTAAAGGAAGAGGTTACGTCCTTTCACTTTTCACTTTCCCTTCAACGAGTCGGTACAGACTGAGAATCACTGGTGTACCTGACGTCGGATGATCCTTTTTGTATACACTATATCATGTACGGTGTACGATCTATATATAGTATTAGATGGTAGATCAGTTCCGATACCGAAAAGGTCATCAGTACATACCTACACTCTCAACCTGACACTTCTTCCGATTCACGGCTCCTTAACTACGAAAACTTGACACCACAACCTCTTCTGAGAACTCTCAGGGAAACTGACGTTCCACTAGGTTGGTCAGGTAAGACTTTCTCTAGTCGGGACCCACAAGAAACCTTCCTTACTACGATTTCGACTTTGAGGTCATGAAACCGGTGGAGTACGCTTCTCAACTGAGTAACCTTTTCTGAAACTACGACCCTCCCTAACCCCCGTCCTCTTCCCCCGCTGTCTCCTACTCTACCGACCTACCGTAGTGACTGAACTACTTGTGCTCAGACTCACTTGAGATCCTCAACCACTACCTGTCCCTTCTAACCGCACGACGCTAAGTGCCCAACGTTTCTCAGTCTGTGCTGACTCGCTGACTTGACTTTGTACTTTTACTAAAAATTTCATAAAGAAGTTGGACTTCTCTTTTATGTTTACAAATAAGTTTCCAGTGAGTCAAGTTAAGTCAAGTAAGTGAGTCAGTGTAGGCTGAGAAATACTGGGCTACTTAGTGTCGTCCGGTCCGGAGGGACAGGTAGTCGTTGAGAGCCTCAAATGGAATTCAGTACAGGTAGCCCAACCATTACGGTAGGTCGGTAGAGTAGAAGACAGCAGGAGAAGAGGAGGACGGGGGTTAGGGAGGGTCGTAGTCCCAGAAAAGGTTACTCAGTTGAGAAGTGTACTCAACCGTTTTCATAACCTCAAAGTCGAAGTCGTAGTCATGAAGGTTACTTGTAGGTCCTGACTAGAGGAAATCCTACCTGACCAACCTAGAGGAACGTCAGGTTCCCTGAGAGTTCTCAGAAGAGGTCGTGGTGTTAAGTTTTCGTAGTTAAGTAGCCGTGAGTCGAAAGAAGTGTCAGGTTGAAAGTGTAGGTATGTACTGGTAACCTTTTTGGTATCGGAACTGATCTGCCTGGAAACGACAGGTAACTTAGCCACTACGATAGGTTGATAGAGTACAAGACAAAAAGGGAAGAGGAGTGTTGAAATTTGAAAAGGTAGTAGTCTCGGAAAAGATAACTCAGTCAAGAAACGTAGTCCACCGATTTCATAACCTCAAAGTCCAAGTCGTAGTCAGGAAGGTTTTTTATAAGTCCCGGTTAAAGGAAATCCTAACGGACCAACCTAGAGGAAAGTCAGGTCCCTGAGAGTTTTCCGAAGAAGTTGTAGTGTCAAGTTTCATAGTTAAAAAGCCACGAGTCCAAAGAAATATCAGGTTGAGAGTGTAGGTATGTACTGGTGACCTTTTTTTTTTCTTTTTTTTGTATCGGAACTGATCTACCTGGAAACAACCGTTTCATTACAGAGACGAAAACTTATACGATAGATCCAACCAGTATTGAAAGGAAGGTTCCTCATTCACAGAAAATTAAGGTACCGACGTCAATGGTAGACGTCACTAAAACCTCAGGGGATTTTACTTCAGTCAGTGACCAAAGTGACAAAGGGGTAGATAAACGGTACTTAACTACCCTGGCGTACGGTACTAGAAGCAAAAGACTTACAAGTCGAAATTCGGTTGAAAAGGTGAGAGGAGAAAGTGAAAAAAAGTTCTCCGAGAAATCAAGAAGAAGTGAAAGACAGTATACCCACCACAGACGTAAAAACTCCAATAACTATAAAGACGGTCGTTAGAACTAAGGTCGAACACGAAGTAGGTCGGGTCACAAAGAGTACTACATGAGATGTATATTCAATTTTTTAGTACCACTGTTATATGTCTGAACTGGATGAGGAAAGGGATAAATCTTGGTCAGTCAAGGTACAGGTCAAGATTGACAACGAAGGACTGGACGTATGTCTAAAGAGTCCTCCGTCCAGTCCACCAGACCATAAGGGTAGAGAAATTCTTAAAAGGTCTCAAACAACACTAG
This sequence comes from Capra ibex, assembly GCA_006410555.1. Taxonomy (NCBI): domain Eukaryota; kingdom Metazoa; phylum Chordata; class Mammalia; order Artiodactyla; family Bovidae; genus Capra; species Capra ibex. The sequence continues at coordinate 17,791,718 of SJYO01048061.1, read as the reverse complement.
GTGTGTCAGTTTCCGAAACCGCATCAGTTATTTCGTCTTGACTTTATAAAAGACCTTGAGAGAACGAAAAAGTTACTAGGTTGTCTACAACCGTTAAACTAGAGACCAAGGAGACGGAAAAGATTTAGGTCGAACTTGTAGACCTTAAAGTACCAAGTACATGACAACTTCGGACCGAACCTCTTGAAACTGGTAGTGGTATCACACAAGTATTTGGTTCTTATCTAACTTGAACCGAATCCCACTATAAGACGAAAGTTAAGTCGAGAATGACTTTAGACTCTTGTTTTAGATCAAATATAACTTGTAAAATCTTACAATAGTTAACCGTATATTTATACATAGATAAAAACGTTACTCTTTAAACATTATCAATTACTGATTCTTTTGTACAATACTAATTTATACATACTAATTGTAATTCTTGAAAAATTTATCGATTCATTTATTCTTTTATCTAACGATGATGTCCCTAAGGGACGACTGAGTCTGTCATTTCTTTGACGGACGTTACGTCCTTTGGACCCAAGTTATGTACCCAGTCCTTTTTGGGGACCTCTTTCCTTACCTTTGGGTGAGGTTATTCATAAGAACGGACCTCTTCAGGTACCTCTCTCCTTGGACCTCCCGATGTCAGGTATTCTAACGTTTGTCAACCTGTGTTGATTCACTGATTGTATTAATGATTGTCATATGAGTCGATTAATAGAGATTTTTCCTTCATGGGAAAATATCAGAAAGAAGGGACTTTTGTCTTTCCTCCGGTCCTAACCCACGACCATGAAACATACCTAGTACTAGAGTCCTTCGTTCTACCTCCTACGTCCTTCTTTCTCCATCCATCTACTTTTTTATTAAGTTTTCGACAATAATTTCGACGACGAAATAATTACCATCGAGTAAACACTCCTGTAGTGAGTTTTTAACACGGTGAGGTTTAACACATGGACTCTATGACATCGGTTTCGTGATTAGCGTGGAGTTAAACAACCTATAAAAGGTGGAGGTGACTACAGTTAACCGAAAATCAAGTCCATTTCGTATAAATCACTCAAAAAACAATACCAAAGTTAATCTTTCTATATAACACCCTATAACGACCAACTGAGATTTGACCTTTCACATATCTTTACTCGTGACTTTGACTCCAACTTCAGTCTTTATAGCACCCCATGACAACCACCTTAGTTTGACATTTAACGTATCGTTACGGGTGATCTCGACTCCCGCTTCAATCTCCCTTGGAGTATATTATGGTATATTAGTGGTTTTCATGGGTGATGTAAAAACAAAGAAACTTGATTATCTATAAATATTGTAAATTTACCATCGATAAAAATAATTACAAAGATACATAACTAGAAACATGAAAGTTGGATGGAATATACATATAAACATCATTTAAAAAACCATCTATTATATCTCAACCTAGAAAAAATTTTTAGGTGAAAAAGTTAGAGAAAGTTATCGAATTCAGTATGTATAAATCCTATTAATAACTATCCGAAACCGTTTCAAACAATAAAACAAAACATAAAACATAATAGAGACCAAAAGTATAAAAACAAAATAAATAAGATGCAATTACACCCGATGAAATTGTAAATTTATTAAAGGGAAACTTATACGAATAACCATAAAACGTACATAACAAAATGTCACAAATCACCAACGAGGTCTCTAATGTAATATGCATGTTTTGAATAGTGGCAGATGACCACAAGTATAAAATTGTCAAACTTTTTTTGATGTCTTAAGAATCGTTTAAACAGAGAAACTAAGAGTATAAATATTAACAGAAATTTTAAAAAGAGAAGTATATAAACTTAGATCGTAAAATTAAAGCCAAAGTTACAAGTTGGTATTAGTTCTTTTGAATAGTCTTCTTTCTTTTACCTAACACAAGTCAGTGTAAAGTGAAAAATGTAATAAGAAAGAAGATATGGTTACGAGAGTTGAAAGAAGAAATTAGCAAAGGAAATAAAAGTGTCTTGAACGAAAACCGGTGATAAAAACCCATCCAACTAACAACTGTTTAAGGACCCAAAAAAAGTACACACTGACATTACTCAAAGAGAAGTAAGGACTACCCATAAAAGTGAGCCATATTTTAATAACGCAGGAAAAGAGGTCGACAAATTTTATAAAATGTGAAGGAAAACCGAAGGTAACACAACCTATTCTTTAACTGGTAATAAGTTTAACAAGTGGGGTGGTGGTGATTTCAAGGTAAAGATAGACATACGAAAGTTATAAAAAATAGACAAATCAAAAGTCTTCAAACTAATATTAGATCTATCCATATCTAAATTCATATAGGATATACTCTAACCAAGTCAATAAACCCAGATATCCCAATACCGAACACAGTTTAAATCCCTCTTCTTAGTCAGTAATAAGGTCATGAAACGTCGTTTTGATAAAAATAGGAGACAGGAGTCCTGAGATTTTTGTTACTGTAATCTAAAAACCCAATATCAGGTTGTCAAAGGTCCTAGGACGGGTATAAAAGAAGTGAAAGAAAAAAGACACCACAAGTATAAAATAAAAACAAAACAGAAGTTCATGTAACTAAGAAAAGAGACAAAGGTGGTAAACAACAACTCGAGTAAACAACTCTAAAATACAATAATATAAAAAAAAAATAAATTTTTAAAGGTAAGTCAAGAAGTCACCCAAATAAGGTCTGTATTGTACTTCCTAGGAACACCCCAATTTTACCAGAAATATAATTACAACGTAATAACAAAATTTTATATTAATGACTCGTTTTGATCCATCTTCCAAATACCCTCGAGAGACATAAAAAATTTAATATACATGTAGATGTCGGTAGAGTTTTTATTTTTACTATTATTTTTTATTCATTTTTTGTTTTTTTTAGACGGGAATGAGATTTTTAAAGTTGTATTGTTATGAGTTTTTGTCTAAAATGTAAAAGTACTTCGACTAATTATAAACAAGATTAATCATTATGGTGTAATGTAAATTGTGACTTAAATTATTGAAAAAGTTTAATTACCAAATAACGTAGAGTGCGTGAAAACCCAGGTACCATTCACAAGTCGAAGTTTATAGAATGACCCTTAGAAAGTACTTAAACATTAGTCTACTGTCGACCCTGGTATCAGTAAACTCCTGGACTTACCTCTAACCTCCAAGTCAGTGTATCAACCGTTTGACCATAACTAACAATTGATTCCTATAATCAAAAAGAGATAAACATGGAGAGGAAACCACAAAAATACAAAAATAAACAAAATTAACGTACCATCACTCTTCCTTTACCGTTGGGTGGGGTCATGAGAACGGACCTCTTAAACTACCTCCCTCCTCTGACCATCCGATGTCAGGTGCCCCAGCGTTTCTCAGTCTGTACTGACTCACTGAAGTGAGTGAAATTTGAAAGAAGTCTCGTTCAGTAGGTTCTCTTGTCGAACCTTTACTCCTGCGGAAAATACTGTATCTGATTCTTCAATATCTATCAGTGAAGAAGTCGTGTAAAAATGGTATACTTCTGTCCGGACATAACAAATACTCTTCTGATGTATTCAAATACCTATAATCCTCGGATCTTGGTAATACCGGTTATACTAGGGACCGATTCACCTTTTATGACATTAAAATAATTTTATATTTTATTAATATATAGACATTGTTATATACGAAATTTCGAGATCGAGACCATATCGAGATCTCCTATGTCAAATATTTTAGTATGAAGACTACGGTTTTATTAAACTCGTCTATATATGTTATATTTCCAGTAATCGAGTGAGTTGTTCAGAGGATACAAAGAATCAAATGTAAATCCTTTAGGTGATTGTCATCACTTAGATGTATATAAGGTTTAAAGTTTTTGTATAAAAACTCATGGATTGGAGAGGTGTCACCTTTGTCACAAGTCTGAAATAAAACCCCCCGAGTTTTTAGTGACGTCTACCACTAACGTCGGTACTTTAATTTTCTCCAAATAAGGAACCTTCCTTTCAATACTGGTTGGATCTGTCATATAAGTTTTCGTCTCTGTAATGAATCGGTTGTTTCCAGGTAGATCAGTTCCGATACCAAAAAGGTCACCAGTACATACCTACACTCTCAACCTGACACTTCTTTCGACTCACGGTTTCTTAACTACAAAAACTTGACACCACAACCTCTTCTGAGAACTCTCAGGGAACCTGACGTTCCTCTAGGTTGGTCAGGTAGGATTTCCTCTAGTCAGGACCCAGAAGTAACCTTCCTGACTACGACTTCGACTTTGAGGTTATGAAACCGGTGGAGTACGTTTCTCAACTGAGTAACCTTTTCTGGAACTACGACCCTCCCTAACCCCCGTCCTCCTCTTCCCCTGCTGTCTCCTACTCTACCGACCTACCGTAGTGGCTGAGTTACCTGTACTCAGACTCAATTGAGGCCCTCAACCACTACCTGTCCCTCCGGACCACACGACACTAAGTACACCAGCGTTTCGCAGCCTGTGATGACTCGCTGACTTTACTTGACTTGACTTGACTTGGAGAGATGACCGACTCAATGTAAAAATTCCCTTTTTTTATTTACAGAAATGAACAATTTTAATGATTAATACACGTTCACACGGTTTAACTTCTATCTCATGGGTATGATGTAGTAATAATTGAGGTAGATTTTAAAATACGACGAATAATCTCTCATTTTCCTGTATTAAAGGGACTTTAATGGTATATAAGTATACATGTTTCTATTTTTCATTTATCTCCAATACAAAATAGTCTTTTAAACCAGGAACTACAGGTTTTTAAGGAAACCCTATACCAATACTTAGTCAACAAGTCTAGAAATATCACAGGTGAAATAATTTTATAAATAAATTTTATTCACACCGGTTTATAATATTATCGTAGAACAAATCTTAAGACTTTTGATCTACGTTCTGTCACAACTACTATTTTATGTTTATAATAAATAATGAATTCATATATCTTTACACATAAGTTTCAATGTCCATGTGTATATATCGTGTAAATTTATCATTGCTGACATCGTTTCTTAGTATTAATACATTGACAACATACTTCTTTTAAAGTCATTCAAGAAAGAAATCGGTATTAGATACATCTCAGGGGAGATCCCTCCTAGTCGAAGACAAGACTTTCAAATTAACAATTAATAGTTTATGTTAGGAGACATTATTATGATTAATCAAAGATTCACCGACATGTTGATAAGAGTCTCGATAGTAGAACGGTCAACTGTTCTTTATAACACTATAAAATTACAAGATACTCACGTTATGCCATCTTCTGTATCACTTCTGTTTTTGACAACTTGCCGTCAACCGTTAAGGCTTGGTCAGAGAGCAGATGACAAGGTAATTTTAGGAGTTACAATAAACTCCTTCTGATATTATTGAAACCTTTACGGAGGTATCTTTTGGTAAGTCATGAGATACTTTTAAAACACAACAATGTGAACTAAAAAATTTGACGAAAGAAAAGTATTATAATCCTTCTCAACGTAAATAAAAATTCTTCGAATAAATCTTTTGTTGAATCGGATATATAAAAGTATAAGATTACACGGATTGATGAAAGGTTAATTTTGTAATACGTATATTAATATTTATAAGATATTAATTATAATCTAATCTAGTGTCTGTAGTAAATTTTCGTTCATTATATTAGTTACTTTCACTATATTAAAAGTCTGAATGTATAATAATCGTCAAAATACGTAAATTATCGATATTAAATATTTGTACTAATACCACTACTATTTCTTACCTTATTTATAGATTTACGGTCTAAGATGTCATTCCTAATTCAGCTTTAGATTAAATAAAACAGAAACAACTATCGGGGAAGGTAGAGATTGTAGTGTAAAAAGTTACTTATAGTGTTACACGTACGATAAATAATAATTATATACACACATTCACTTTAGCGAGTCAGTACAGTCTGAGACGTTGGGGTACTTGAATAGGTCTGGTCTTTTGACCTCACCCATCGGAAAGGACAGAGGTTCCCTAGAAGGATTGGGTCCAGAAGGTGTAACGTCCACCTAAGAAATGGTCGACTCGATAGTCCCTTCGGGTTCTTATTACCTCACTCATCGAAAAGAGAAGAGGTATCCTAGAAGGACTGGATCTATACCTTGACCCCAGAGGACGTAACGTCCGTCTAAGAAATGGTTGACTCGATATTCCCTTAGGGGTTATATACACAGTCATATAAAGAAAGCATATAAGTGCGTACATTATAGGTTAGACTTACAATTATAAAATATAATTCTGTCTTTATTTTTCGGAACTAGTAGTCTTATTATGGACACACACACACAATCAACGAATCAGAACAGACTGAGAAACGTTGGGTTAACTGACATCGGGTGATCCGGGGAGACAGGTACCCTTAGAGGTCCGTTCTCATGACCTCACCCAACGGTAAAGGAAGAGACCTTATTATGAATCTATACGGATTTGACGATTTACCTGATGTCTAACGTTTTAATGTCCAAAAAGAAATTTGCTACTTTCTATACTAATTAAAAATAAAGGTTTAATTAACGAAAATTTTATAAGTGGTTTATTTACATAGAACTTAATAAAAATTGTTATTATCAAAAGACTAAAATATATATACTGTAGATAGAAGACAAAAGGTAAATAAAACAAATATATTTTGATGACCAAATACATTTTCTATTAAGTTCAAAAGAATGTTTTAAAGATATTTACTTATTGTCAAAAATAAAACAATATATGTATGAAGGTTTATAGTTTCTTAGACAATCGTTTGTACTATAAAATTGTATGTTTTATCGTACAAACATATATGTTTACACATATATGGTATTTTAGGATGATATCTAAGGGTATTGGGACCTTTCAAGAGAGTACGGGATGACTGTTAAAAGAAAACGGTGGGAGGTCGGATCCCGTAGGTAACTAGAAGATTGATAGTGTTATAAAGATAGTAAAGATCTTAAATTACATCTGAAATGTCATATATTAGAGAAAACAGATCAAAAAGTAAAATGTATTATTTAAACTCTAAATAAGTACGACTTTAATAATGTAGATAACTGAATAACCAAAAATAATGAAAACCTTCAGAAAATCGGTACTAAAAGGACAAATTAAAAAACGGAGGAGGAGAACGAAGTTAAATTTGTATGCTCTCGGACACACTATAACAGGGTGTTCAGTGACTTCAAGTTAAAAGAAAAACAAAAATGAGAATATAGACACGGATAAAAGACATTAATAAAAGGAAGACATTATAGATTAGACCGTAAGTAAAGTAGATAACATAAAAATGAAACCTATGAAAAAGTAGAGGTCTTTAAGATAAACACACACAAAATATATAAAGAAGAACCATTCGGATAAAAAGATTTAATAAGTTGTTTACATATAAATGTTATAGACAATATCATGTAAACTCTTAAGGTGCCTGTCTCCTCAGACCGTCCGATGTAAGATACCCCAGGGTTTCTCAAGCTGTGTCTATTCAGATTGTGAAAGTGAAAAGTTAGAGAGGTAAAAATAAAAAAATTCGTTTATGAATTTTGATTAACCTATCACACGGTTAGAATGAATGTTAATACAAGTAATATATCATCCTGTTGATGGTTGATAATGTGTTACCTTCTTCAGGTACGTATACATTGTCAGTACGTAAAATAAATTAGAACGGTGGAGGAAACGTTGTCTTAATAAAATATTATAATGAGTAAAATGGTATAAGTCTAGTTAATAGTAAGAAGAATCTTGTTTCTATATTAGTCGTATTTGTTACGTATTAAGGGATAAGAATTACAACGGATGATTATATTATCCTGAAGGGACCACCGAGTCTGGCATTTCGCAGACAGATGTTACGCCCTCTGGACCCAAGCTAGGGACCCAGCCCTTCTAGGTGACCTCTTCCTTTACCGTTAGGTGAGGTCACGATAACGGACCTTTTAGGGTACCTGTCTCCTCGGACTATCCATCGTTTCTGACCCTGTGCTGACTTACTGAAGTGAAAGTGAAAAGTGAAAGTGATTATATTATTGACGAGTTTCTTCCACTAAGGAAAAAATTTGTTTTATAAAAAGGAGATTTTTATGTAAAACTTGATTTTAAAATCTCTAGACTACATTTCAAATTAATTAGAATGAGAATTCTTGTATCACTACGGTTTCTAAGTACTTTTTAGGAAATACTAAAATTAAAAAGTAACTTTTGAATAAAGGGTGAGTAAAAGGAGAGTAGCAAGGTCGTGACGATATATTTGTATGAGACTATAAAAACTTGCCTTTGGGAATTCACAAGTACTCACACGTTTTTTACGTGTGAACACCAAAACAAAACATCATACGAAAGTGTATTGACTTTAATACGACACTTTAAATTTGTACAAAGATACAAAAACATCCCTTCATTGACTATAAAAGGATCTACAACTAATAAAGAATGACTACCAGAGATTTAATGCTGAAACGAATGTACTTATTGTACCTGTAGAGGTATTATTGAAATAGGTATAAATATGATTCAAACCGAGTAGTCCTGTTTTCCGTATAGGTATAAATTACAAGTGAAGTCATCGAGTCAGCACAGACTGAGAAACACTGGAGTACTTAACGTCGTATGGTCCGGAGGGACAGGTAGTGGTTGAGGACCTCAAGTGAGTCTGAGTACAGGTAGCTCAGTCACTACGGTAGGTCGGTAGAGTAGGAGACAGCAGGGGAAGAGGAGGACGGGGGTTAGGGAGGGTCGTAATCTCAGAAAAGGTTACTCAGTTGAGGAACGTACTTCACCGGTTTCATGACCTCAAAGTCGAAATCGTAGTAAGGGAGGTTTCTTTAGGGTCCCGACTAGAGGAAGTCTTACCTGACCAACCTAGAGGAACGTCAGGTTCCCTGAGAGTTCTCAGAAGAGGTTGTGGTGTCAAGTTTTCGTAGTTAAGAAACCACGAGTCGAAAGAAGTGTCAGGTTGAGAGTGTAGGTATGTACTGATGACTTTTTGGTATCGGAACTGATCTACCTGGAAACAACCGTTTCATTACAGAGACGAAAACTTATACGATAGATCCAACCAGTATTAAAAAGAAGGTTCCTCCTTCGTAGAAAATTAAAGTACCCACGTTAGTGGCAGACGTCACTAAAACCTCGGGGTTTTTTATTTCAGCTGTGACAAAGTACCAAAGGGGTAGATAAAGGGTACTTCACTACCCTGGCCTACGGTACTAGAAGCAAAAGGCTTACAACTCGAAATCCGGTTGAAAAGTGAGAGGTAAAAGTGAAAGTAGTTCTCCGAAAAATCAAGGAGAAGTGAAAGACGGTATTCCCACCACCAGTAGCCGTATACACTCCAATAACTATAAAGAGGGCCGTTAGAACTAAGGTCGAACACGAAGAAGGTCGGGTCGCAAAGAGTACTACATGAGACGTATCTTCAATTTATTCGTCCCACTGTTATATGTCGGAACTGGATGAGGAAAAGGATAAACAACAAGGTACAGGTCAAGATTGACGACGAAGGACTTAACGTATATCCAAAGAGTTCTCCATCCAGTAAACCAGACCATAAGGGTAGAGAAAGTCTTAAAAGGTGTCAAATAACACTAGGTGTGTCAGTTTCCGAAACCGTATCAGTTCTTTCGTCTTTATCTACAAAAAGACCTTGAGAGAACGAAAAAGGTACTAGGTCACCTACAACCGTTAAACTAGAGACCAAGGAGACGGAAAAGATTTTGGTCGAACTCGTAGACCTTAAAGTACCAAATGTATAACGACTTCGGACCGAACCTCTTAAAACTTGTAATGAAATGATGCACACTCTACTCATGGTAACACACCATCAAACTGGTAAGAAAGCGTAAAGGAAAGAAACCCTAACCTTACTTTTAACTGGAAAGGGTCAGCACCGGTGACGACTCAATAGGTTTAAACGACCGTATAACTCACGTCGTGAAAGTGTCGTAGTAGAAAGTCCTAAAGTTTATCGAGTTGACCTTAAGGTAGTGGAGGTGAAACAAGCATCACTACGAAAGATTCCGGGTGAACTGAAATTACATTTATAACGTTTTAAGGGAAAGTCTTACTGATAAAGTTGCATGATTGAAAAGTTTTGTTACGAGAGAAAGGTTTTTTATGACATAAAGGTTTAACAGATATAGATCTTGTTACGAACTATTAGATCCACACACTAATGGAAATAAACCTACCTATATTAAAACATACAGTAGTGATTAAATTAAAAATAAGACATAATGGCACTGAACCTGATAAAGAACGTCAGAAAGTCTCAAGTGTAAGACACTGTACTTAGATGTATATAAGTTTATATATGTATACACATACACACACAAATACCCCGAAGGATCCACTGAGTTCACCATTTGTTGGGACGGTTACGTCCTCTACGCTCAAATTAGAGACCCATCCCTTCTATGTTACCTCTCCTTTACCGTTGGGTGAGTACATAAGAACGAACCTATTAGGGTACCTGTCTCCTCTGACTGTCCGATGTCAGGTACCCTAACGTTTCTTAACCTGTACTGAATCGTTGACTTATATGTGAGTGTCAAACACATATATATATATATATATACTATATATAATCTATAACCTCTATATATATATATAGAGGACACCCCAAAGGACTTAATAGGTTAAACTAAATATAAAATATAAATCAAATATGTGACCTAATAGTAAAGGTACCAATTATAAAGTAATTCATCAAGAAGTTATGATAACAAGAGGGAAGAACAAGGTTCAAAATTTATATAAAAATCTAAAATTAAAAATAAAGAATTAAAATTAATAAAATTAAAAGGGTACACTTATGTAAAAATAAAGGAAATATAAGAGGTAAGGATCCGATCAATATAGAGGGACATCGGTTTTTAGATTTAATAAGGGATGTTACTCAAGTAGTGTACTCACCTCCTCCCCACATGTAAATTCTAACGATACATTTGGAGTAGTAAGATACACTTGAGACGGAGTTCAATGCAGGTTTAGTAACATAATATCTGAAATGGGAACGAAAATTCACATCGAAAGGAAAAGTAACAAGGGATAAGGTTCCTAATACATTTTCCCACAAGTCTCCAGATGTCAGGTCAGTAGAAGTTCCAAAACCGAGGAATTTGATCATTATTTTCAGATATTAGAAGGATTATAATGAGATCGATAACCAAACTAACGACACGGTGGAAGAACCATACTCACCCAGACCGTCCTTAGATCCTAATGTTCCAGACTTGTGTACCACGTATTATTACTTTAGTAAAGAATACAAAACACAATAAAATCTCTCAAACATCGTAGTGCTTGTAGGGTCAGGTAAGACTTCCTCTAGTCGGGACCCTAAAGAAACCTTCCTTACTACGATTTCGACTTTAAGGTCATGAGACCGGTGGAGTACACTTCTTAACTGAGTAACCTTTTCTGAAACTACGACCCTCCCTAACCCCCGTCCTCCTCTTCCCCTGCTGTCTCCTACTCTACCGACGTACCGTAGTGACTGAGCTACTTGCACTCAGACTCACTTGAGACCCTCAACCACTACCTGTCCCTCCGGACCACACGACGTTAAGTACCCCAGCGTTTCTCAACCTGTGCTGACTCTTGACTTGACTCGACTTGACTTGACTTGTAGGGATGACGGAGTTTTCATACTTAACTATAAACACTCATGTTGCAACCAGTCCAAAAGTTGAAACTGGAGTTATAGTGCAATACAATGGAAATGAAAGTTCGGGAGTCTGAATGTTATACTTCCATTTCCCCTTTTGAGATCGGAAAAGAGGGGACCTTATGAGGATGTTAAACTAAGGAATCAGGAGAGGTTGGTTTTCGAAGGTAAAGAGTGTTATTAACATTGGACCGATGAAGGATTAAGAAGTCCCAACAAAAGAAAAGAAAAAAAGGGGTAATCAAAGAGTAATAACCCCAAACTTAAAATAGTCATGACTTTAATTTTTATATATATATAATCTGCCATTAACGAATTGTTATAAGACGGTCAAAGACAGTATGTATTTGTACTTAGTCGGTGTCCGTATGTATCCAAGGGGAGGAAGGACTTGGAGAGAGGGTAGGGAGTGGGGAGGGTCGTCAGATCAAACAGTGTCTCGTCACCCGACTTAACTATGTTGGTGATACCTCTTGACATTTCTCTAAGAAATTCTTTGATCCTTACCTTGATAGTATACTGGGTTGTTAGAGTGATGACTCGTGTATGTGACTCTTTTGGTATCAACTCTTTCTATGTACACGAGGTTACAAACAACGTCGTGAAAAATGTTATCGATCCTGTACCTCCGTTGAATCTACAGGTGACTATCTTCTTACCTATGTTTTAAAAATAAAATAAAATAAATAAGTTGTTAATCTCGGTGAGCGACTAAGAATAAACAGAAGAATGAGGTGATTTGTAAAGTTAAGACTCAGGTAGTTCTTTATTGATTTTTTAAGACGGAAACAGTCCGAAGGGACCTTATGTCCTCTGGACCCAAACAAGGGACCCGACCCTTCTAGGAGACTTCTTACCTTACTGTTGGGGAAGGTTAATCGAGTACAATTCAGTGTCAGATTTTTGATGTAGTTTACTGAACACCGGTAATGTAAAGAGTATTTAAAATTAAAGAAGGTGAGTTTAAGTCTTTGACTCAACACCGTAAACTTCGACAATACGTCACAGTCCTGTATGAAATTAAAAGAGTTTCTGTTTAAAGAGTATAAAAGGAAAAGAGAACTGATTTACTTATCCTGACTTACAAAACAGGACTGAAAGTTAAAGAGAGAACAATAGTGAAGAACTTTTGTCATCAAGTGAGTCGTGTTTCGAAGAAAAGGAGTTCAATTGTTTTGACTAAGGATCTCTTATAGAAATGTAAGAGGTGGTACACTTTCAATTTTTTTTTATGTACAAAATGTCAAATGAACTAAATTTAAATAAAAATTGAAAAGAGTTGTAGGAACAGAATAAAAATTAGTTTCAAACCTAAGGGAGACCGAAAGGACAGGATCATCGAGTCTGCCTTTTCGCCGACGGATGTTACGTCCTCTGGGCCCAAGCTAGGGACCCAGTTTTTCTAGGGGACCTCTTCCTTTACCGTTGGGTGAGGTCATAAGAACGGACCTTTTAGGGTACCTGGCTCCTTGGACCATCCGATGTCAGGTACCCCAGCGTTTCTCAGCCTGTGCTGATTCGCTGAAGTGAAAGTGAAGTGAGACCGAAAGGTCTTAAGTCAAGAAACTTTTTCTCTGCATTCCCTTCACTGTCCTCCGACTTTTGAACATGACTAAAATTCCGATAATAATTTTTGTGTGGTATTTTAAAGATGTAGAAACATTTTGTCATTAGTCTACTAAGATGGTGTGAGTACCGACGAGAAGATTTAATCAAACCCAAGGACTTACTATGAGTAAGGCTAGTTGATTGGACGGTGGTAGGAAGTACTACAGTTCTCGATAATTTGGACCGGAATTTGGGTAGGTGACGTCGTTAAAAGTAAAGTAAGGTGAAATTGAAATATAGGGTGACGGTGTGGTTATGTAGTATTAGTCTTTATGTGTCAGAGACTTGAGAATTTTACTTTATAAGATGAACCGTATTATAATTAAGAAAGAGTAGATTCAGAGGATTTGAGTGAGAACGTGACGTGATGTGAATGAGAAAATTACGAGAATCACTTGATATGATAAATATTTTTATACACATTATATTTATTTGTTACATTTGTCATCATTGTTCTCTTGAGTTCGTGTGTTCTTTATCACATACACATATCTGAACATACATAGAGATCAAAAGATATATATGTTTATACGTATAAAGAAAATATATTTATTTACATAAAGTATGAAGATTACATATGACTGTATATTACATACATATACTTGAGGTTTCATACAGACATACATATAATATATGTACGTGTGTGTATGTATGTAAATACACATAGAGGTCACAAACCCTTTAGTCGTAATGTGGACGGAATAGTTTATGGGCGGGTCACTGTTGACAATTAAATGTGTCATAAAAGATATAAGATTCGTGATAAAATCTGGATTTCTCTTTCTTGTTTATAGTCAACTTTTTAACTTCTTTATACAACGGAAAAAACTAGAGTGTAAGTCTATAAATGGAAAGTCTCATACCCTTTCGTACGTTGTTAATATTGAAACAAAAGATTTACCATTATTTATGATACGTCGTTTGTTTCGGTTGTCATAGTATTCCCAACAACTAACACTCTTGGACGTTGAAAATTCGGACAGAAAGTCAGAAGTGATTCTTCCATGTTGTACGTGAAAGTGAGTGTAAAGTACCGGTTTCGTTTTTGAACCGATGTGGATTGAAGTATTACTAGGAGAGGATACGTTTTTTAACCTTCTCTTTACATGTGACCACTGATTACTATGAAACTGTAGCTCAATAATAACAACCTTCCGTACCGTTACTTAAATCGTAACGTCTCATTGACGACGACGACGACGATTCAGCGAAGTCAGCACAGGCTGAGACACGCTGGGGCATCTGCCGTCGGGTGGTCCGAGGGGGTAGGAACCCTAAGAGGTCCGTTCTTGTGACCTCACCCTCCGGTAAAGGAAGAGGTTACGTACTTTCACTTTTTATTTTCACTTCAGCGAGTCAGCACAGGCTGAGAAGCGCTGGGCTACCTGAACGTCGGATGGTCCGAAGAGGCGGTTACCCTAAAAGGTCCGTTCTCATGGCCTCACCCCACGGTAGCGGAAGAGGCGTCTCATTGATGTCCATATATCTTTTTTATTTTATCGTAATCATGATACTTAATACGACATATATCATTCTTTAATAGTTAATTGTTCTAATCCTTCTTTTAAGAAACGTTATAACCTACGATCCGTGATCTATTTATGTGAGACTTCTCTAAGGAAGTGATATTCTCTAATTTTAAATCTAACTGTATGAATGTTTTGTTTTCGTGAACATGTACCTTGAAACTGGGTTGGTTTGAAACTACAAAATCGTATGGTATCAGTTGACAGACAAATGGTCAAAGAGAATAAATCCTCTAATATTTAAATAAAATCCGTGTCTTAGATCGTAGTAAGGACTTTACATCGTTCGTTATTTATTATTGAATATTTCTCTCATTGTTTAAATGTAACTACTCTAGTATTTTGAGTCCAAAATTTCATCGTAGAAAAAGTGTAAAATAAAACTTTACTACTTTGTTTCTTTTCAATAAGTAAAAGTCAATACTCATACACACTCTTCCTCTATTACAGTTTTGATAAAAATAAAAAACAGAGATCTGAAGTTAAGTCCTTTTTAAAATGAAGAATCCATACACAATACACTTAAGAATTTACTTAAAAAGGTCATCATCTCATTATTAGAAACAAACCTTAAGTTCGAAAGAAGTCGATATTAGTTTGTGGAAAGTCATAAGACCCCGATTCCAAAATTCTATTTCCATAAACGGTGTTAAGTGATAAAAATTTTTTTTCACTTCTTTTTTAACTTTTAATTTTTTGCTCTTATTAACGGATCAAAACTGAACACTCACTTTTAACGAGACTGGTGAGTCACTGTGTCTTACGTTGACGACTTTGTAATTGTTATTTTTTCCATCGGTTCTTTTAATGATCTCACCTGTTTTACGGAAAGGTCAGGTAATCTAGTGTCGTATAGGTCGATATAAAAATTGTATACAAGACTCTAAGGATATTTTATACTTTTACTAGAGATTAAGTTAGTATCCCAAAGTCGATTTCTTTGTCGGGTTAAATAGCTTGGAAACAGTCGATTATGGTTTCCACGTAACTTCCTCGTCACTTTCGTGTTCCTTCAGGTCCCGTCGGACGAAGAGACCGAGGTCCGGTCCCGAGAGATCGAACGGTGACCCACAATAACACTACGTTTACTGACCTTCGGTCCGCAGGTGACGTATACTTAACTATCTCTTCCTTTGTTTTTATTGTTTTTTGTTTTGTTCGTCTTAGTGTCAAATCTTTTGTTTAGAACCGTACAAGTCACCGTAAAACTCGGAGATTTATTCTGTAAATTTAGCTAAGTAAGTCGTCCTAATTCCTTTTTGTTGTCTCTTATAGCTTAAATGGACGTCCCAAAATACTCCACCATTACCAACTGTACCTACACTCTCAACCTGACACTTCTTCCGACTCGTGGCTTTTTAACTACGAAAACTTGACACCACAACCTCTTCTGAGAACTCTTAGGGAACCTGACGTTCCTCTAGGTTGGTCAGGTAAGACTTCCTCTAGTCGGGACCCTAAAGAAACCTTCCTTACTACGATTTCGACTTTAAGGTCATGAAACCGGTGGAGTACGCTTCTCAACTGAGTAACCTTTTCTGAGACTACGACCCTCCCTAATCCCCGTCCTCCTCTTCCCCGCTGACTCCTACTCTACCGACCTACCGTAGTGACTGAGCTGCCTGCACTCAGACTCACTTGAGACCCTCAACCACTACCTGTCCCTCCGGACCACACGACGCTAAGTACCCCAGCGTTTCTCAGCCTGTGCTGACTCGCTGACTTGACTTGACTTGACTTACTAACTGTTTTAAATATTCTTATTTTTCTTACAAGTAGAAGGAGATTAGTTAATCGAATGGTATGTCTGAAATTTTTCGTTAAAATTTGAAGAAAAAATTTAATTTTCAAACTCTTTCATACAACCACATTACGTAAAGTTCTTCTTTTTTTCTATGTGTTTACTATTAGTCTTATATAGCAATAAGGTTTTTTTTCACATTAGTGATGTAAGATCTGTTTTGTCTACTATAATAATATTTTACTATGTTAATTAGTCTTAATTGAGATATAGAGTTTTCTTGTATATTAATTAATAAGTAATAAAAAACAAGATTCCTATACCCAAGACTCGAGATACTAGACACTCGTTTTGTTTTGGGGATAACTTCACATTAAGGATATAGAAGTTGACAAACGATTTACAAGTTTTAGTATTTTAATTTAAATTTTTTCTGGATAAGGTTGTAAACGTTACTTTCTCTTATAAATAATAATTTTTTACTACGACCCATCCAAGATTTGAAGGGAAGTGAGAGACATATCTAGAAAAAATGAAGGGAAACACAGTAACCATATGTCTGTCACACAATCTAAAGTCCCGATAAGAGGTTTCTGAAGACCCGACAAAACTATTTCTTCGTGTACTATCACAATCCCTTTCGTGTGACTAACTTTGGTGGATGGGACCGGTCCGTGGTATCATTATTAAACGTACTCAACAAAATACTGTCCTCTAGGACTATTCCTTATACCTTGATTATTCGGTGGTGGTTGTCCTTCTCAAGCCCTTTCCAATTTTCCTCTGCGGTGCACAGGTAGGTGAAGGGTCTTAGGGAGAACGATCGTAGGTAGGACCGACTTGGTACGTACGCGGTGGTCCTTTCTGAGACTTAGTCTTTCTAACCGGTTTCTGGTGGGCCTTTGATTAGGGTAGTTGTACTTTGGGTTCTGACGCTCGGTGCATCGTCTCGTCAAGAGGACCCAAGGGAATGGGATGACGAGAGGTGGACCCACGGGAAAGGGTTATTTTAGAGAACGGAACAGTCGTGTACACAGAGGACCCTGTTAAGTAAAGGCTCACAATCTGTTCTCGGGTCAAAGGTCGGGACCTTCCCCAGGGGGAAGGACGTTGTTATCCTCACACAAAGAGACTGAACAATTTTAATCTTTACCTGGATACTGAACTAAACCGGTTACCTCACCATTAAATTCGCTGTCCTCTGTAAAGACCGTCTTCATAACGTTCAGTGTTACGATAAATATAACAAACAAAGATGACGTAGAACTTTCGTTTCAGATTTACTTTACTTTTACTAGACACAAAAGATCTTCCCGATTATAATTCGATTGGTTGAATACAACCCTTTTCACATTATTTTAAAACAAGACGATTCGGTGACCTTTCGGTGATATTTCTTTTTAAATAACTACTTGACTACGAAAACTTAACGCCACAACCTCTTCTGAGAACTCTCAGGGAACCTGACGTTCCTCTAGTTTGGTCAGTTAGGATTTCCTTTAGTCGTGACTTATTAGTAACTTCCTGACTACGACTTCTACACTTCTTTACTGATTAACCTTTTCTGGAGGTACGACCCTTTCTAACGTCCTTCCTTCTCTTCCCCTACTGTCCTACTCTACTAACCTACCATAGTGGATCAAGACCCTCAACCACTATCTGTCCCTTCGGACCACACGACATTAGGTACCCCAGTATTTCTCGACCTGTACTGACTCACTGACTTGACTTCGGTGACCCGAAATTTTATCAAACGATGATGGAATCACATCTATTGGGGTAAAAAGATATTTGTCTTTATCCGTCAGTGTCTCTTCTACGACGAAATTGTTTATTGACGTTACACACCGTGTAAAGTATTCAGGACATCTCTCGTCTTTTTCCCTCTTTGAGAATAACGTCGTGCCCTTTTTATTACTAAGTCCATTATCTCACTATTTTTCTTGACCACTTGACCTATGAAAACAATTACTCTTCTGTAGTCCCTACATTACTGGAATATTGAGAACCTGTTTTTCAACCTTTTTTATAATCTTCGTACACACTAACCGATAACTGTCTTTTTTTTTTAGTCCATAGTATATATTTAAAAGTACAAACTATTTTCCTTACTTTTCTATATTTCTCATGTTTAATAACCGGTAAAATTCTTTGTCGACGAAGAGTGTGTGTTAAAGATCAAGATGTGAGAGTAATTAAGTAATTAGTCCATTGTTTTAATGTAATCGATCGAACGAAAGAGAACCTGAAAATGAAATCTAGTCCTTCTTTTCCTTACGTTTTGTGTCAATTGTTTATCGTTCTTACATGGTACTATTTCCAGATGGCTTTTCGATAACACTACTGCTCCCCGAGACAAGGACAAAAATTGTTGTATTGTTTAATCGATTAGACTTAAAAAAGAACGATATTTTGTGGAGGAGGTCAATTTTCCTATGTACTTTGTTGTTGTACAATTAAAGTTTTATCTCTATTTCAAGTCGTAACCATCTGGGAGTAAATTCTTGATCACTTTCCACACATACGTTTTTTTATTTTCTGACGGAAATATTGATGATGTATTATTTACAAAAGGAGTATATCATTCTCAACTTCTTACATACTTATTTTCTATTCCAATCGGTTCACCTTTCTTTTACTCCTTATCTCATCCGTACTTTTCTTTACGTAACGTCTATATACTCTCCAGTAGGACTCCATGTCCTTACCCTAGTCTCCTGTCTGGGTCTCCTATATACATCTAAAGTCATAGTTTTCGATCATTAAAGGTAAAATGTTACAGAATGATATAGTCCTTCTACAACATAATTGGTTCGTTACCCCTCTATCCCTTTCCAGAATTCATCGATCAACTATAAGTCTAACATAAAGGTTTTGTGTCTATAATATTGTCAAAACCCCTATCTAACATTAGTCTCCGTTTATTCGTACAATTTTTTTCTTACTTAGGATTTCTTATTATACCCCGTACACTTACTTTTAAAATACTTAGATCTTCTCGAAGACTCTTACTTACACACTCTTTCCTCTCTTCCTTCTTAAATGAAAAAAAGGGTTCACAGACCCTTCTATAACTAGTGTAAATAACTCCATTCTTAATTGGTCTTCCCTTTTTATACCCTACTATTCATCCTTACTCTTTTTACAAATGGACAAAAGTCAACCCTCACTGAATCTTCCTTACTTACCACGTTAGGATCACAAAAACTATTATTGACTCCCGAGTTCCGTAGGAAATGACGGTATGTATGTTAGAACCGGTTTATATTTTTATCAGTACAATAAAAGTACTAAAGAATAACTCGAATTGTACAATTGATATCGTTTTATAATGTTCTTATTATAAGTATACACGTCCTATATTAGTTTATTAATTTTTATCGTAAAAGGAGATATATCAACTCGGTACCCTTGTTATCTAATTTTTTTTTTTTTTTTGACAATGTAAATTCTCATCAGGTTTCTTAAGTTTGTGTGTCTTCGATGGTTCTCTTTTATTGAATCACAAAACCACTGACACATACATGGAACCAATGGTAAAGAATCACTAAGTTTCCACGATTTAGGTACAGGATCAATCACTGTCGTCTTTAGTTTGTAATTTAGACTGTAGAAGGATTCTACGTTAGACATAAACTATACGTAACTCTATACGAGTTCACAAAGGTTCAAAGTACACTACGTTCTGAGGTCTGGAAGACCTGAGTCAAAATGATCTAAGTGAGAATGATTCCTCATGACTGACGATTCGTTTTTGCCAGACTACCCCCCCACATAGGTTTCACTTTTTCGAGTCTTCGTAGAGAGACATCCCTTAGAACCAGATTTTCTTCGACAAAATCATAGTTAAGATTCTCATCTACGACGATAAAAGTTAGGGGTCGGGAAAGGACCGGACGAAAGGTAGGAGATCGAGACAATAACAACGGAGGGAGAAAAGAATTCTTAACTCGTACCGGTTTACCCAATGAACCCCGAAGGGAACACCGAGTCGACCATTTATTAGACGGACGTTACGCCCTCTGGACCAAAGCTAGGGACCCAACCCTTCTAGAAAACCTCTTCCCTTTTCGATGGGTGAGGTCAGAAGACCGGACCTCTTAAGGTACCTTATATGTCAGGTACCCGACGTGTCTTCTGTGCTCCAACGGATTACGGACTGACCGTACCCCTATGTTTCTGTTCGGACAATAGAGTTCCACTTTTTTTTTTTTTTTTTTTCAAGATTCTACACGAGGTCCTGAACAGACTCAAAGATTTTCGATTCCTATATAAGAACGAATTGAAAGAAAAATATAGGGAAGAACGAAAGAGTTAAGGGGAGGTTGACTTTCGTAACGGGTTTATTATGAACTTGTTCTTAGGGGTGAAGTCCTAAATGAAGATCTTTTATTGACTGGATTCAGTGGATAATAAAAAGGTTTCACTCATCAAGGTAATTGTAATAATGTAATGTAATTTTCAGGAAAGTCGACTGATGTGGTCTCAATTTCGAGAACCTAAAAGAGTGAGTAAGGGAATATATTCATAAATCTAGAGAGGTCTAACGATAATGAGAGAGAGAGAGACATATCTATACTCCGATTTCTTGAGAAGACCATATCGATCACGTTACCTCCTGACTCATCCTGGTAGTGTAAAAAAAAAAAGACAACGTCTTTCTTTTAAGAGAATCCATTTAAAATACTAACTTTATTTTAGGTGATACCTATTGTTTGGATTTTCAATTAGTAACTACATCTTTTACGTAAACTTTTTGAGATTGTGAATAAGTACTGTTTTTGAGAGTCATTTGAGAAAGAACTTCAACTTTTTACTATAGATATTTATTAAATGTCGATTATAGTTTGAATCTTTGAGTTTCACTCTTTGAGATTCAATAGAATGATTTTAGTCCTTATTTCGTTCCTACATGGGAGAGTGGTAACAAAAAATTATAGAATGATCTTCAGAATTGATTATGTAATTCTTTTCCTTCCTTTTTATCCTTCCTCCTTTATTATTGACACAACCAAGAGTCTATTGTACTAGTCAAGTCAAGTCAAGTCAGTGAGTCAACACAGACTGAGAAACGCTGAGGTACGTAGCGTCGTGCGGTCCGGAGGGACAGGTAGTTGTTGAGGTCCTCAAGAGAGTTTAAGTGCATGTAACTCAGGCACTACGGTAGATCGGTAGAGTAGGAGACAACAGGGGAAGAGGAGGACAGGGATTAGGGAGGGTCGTAGTATCAGAAAAGGTTACTCAGTTGAAACCGTACTCCACTGGTTTCATGACCTCAAAGTCGAAATCGTAGTAAGGAAGGTTTCTTGTGGGTCCTGACTAAAGGAAATTTACCTGACCAACCTAGAGGAACGTCAGGTTCCCTGAGAGTTCTCAGAAGAGGTTGTGGTGTCAAGTTTTGGTAGTTAAGAAGTCGTGAGTCGAAAGAAGTGTCAAGTTGTGAGTGTAGGTATGTACTGGTGACCTTTTTAGTATCGGAACTGATCTGTCTGGAAACAACCGTTTCATTACAAAGACGAAAACTTATACGATAGATCCAACCATTATTGAAAGGAAGGTTCCTCATTCGTATAAAAATAAAGTTCCGGCGTTAGTAGTAGACATCACTAGAACCTCGGGGGTTTTTATTTCAGACGGTGACAAAGGTGACAAAGGGGTAGATAAAGGGTACTTCACTACCCTGGTCTACGGCACTAGAAGCAAAAGATTTACAACTCGAAATTCGGTTGAAAAAGTGAGAGGAGAAAGTGAAAGTAGTTCTCCGAAAAATCGAGTAAAAGTGAAAGACGGTATTCCGACCACAGTAGACGTATAGACTCCAATGACTATAAAGAAGGCCATTAGAACTAAGGTCGAACACGAAGAAGGTCGGGTCGTAAAGAGTACTACATGAGACGTATATTCAATTTATTCGTCCCACTGTTATATGTCGGAACTGGATGAGGAAAAGAATAAATCTTGGTCAGACAACAAGGTAAAGGTCAAGATTGACAACGAGGCACTGGACGTATATCCAAAGAGTTCTCCATCCAGTCCACCAGACCATATGGGTAGAGAAAGTCTTAAAAGGTGTCAACTAACACTAGGTGTGTCAGTTTCCGTATTAGTTATTTCGTCTTTATCTACAAAAAGACCTTGAGAGAACGAAAAAGTTACTAGGTCGTCTACAACCGTTAAACTAGAGACCAAGGAGACGGAAAAGATTTGGTCGAACTTGTAGACCCTCAAGTACCGAGTACATGACGACTTCGGAACAAACCTCTTAAACTCGTAATGAAATGATCGTACACTCTACCCACGTTAACATACCATCAAACTCGTGAGAAACCGTAACGGAAAGAAACCCTAACCTTACTTTTGACTCGAAAAGGTCAGGACACCGGTGACGACTCAAAAGGTTTAAACGACTGTATAACTCACGTCGTGAAAGTGTCGTAGTAGAAAGTCCTAAACTTTGTCGAGTTGACCTTAAGGTAGTGGAGGTGAGCGAAACAAGTATCACTACGAAAGATTCCGGGTGAACTGAAGTGTAAGGTTCTACAGACCGAGATCCACTCACTAGTATGGTAGTACTAATAGTCCTAGTACTTCTAGAAAAAACATGTGAAGAAGACACATAAGAACGGTGGAGCAGAATTATAGAAGACGAAGACAACCCAGGTATGGTAGAGACACGAAATAACTCGTGTAGAAACGTACTTTACAAGGGAACCATAGAGATTAAAAGAACTTCTCTAGAGATCAGAAAGGGTAAGACAACAAAAGGAGATTAAGAAACGTAACTAGTGACTCCTTCCGAAAGAATAGAGAAGAACGGTAAGAAACCTTAAGACATAAGTCTACGAATATAGAAAGGAAAAGAGGAAACGCAAAGTGAAGAGAAGAAAAGTGCCGATAAACATTCCGAAGGGGTCTGTCGGTAAAACGAAAAAACGTAAAAAAAAGGGTACACCTACCAGAACTAGGGACAGAGGACATGTTACAGTGCTTGGAGTCAAGTATCAAGTAGTCTCTGAGATAGATAGACTAGATCAGGGAATTTAGCTAAAGAGTACTATCAGATAACCTTTTAGGTTTTCTTAGATACTTAGGACCTTGATTGAATATTCCTTCAGTGTCCTATATTCCAAGTATATTTTTTCAGTTAAAAGAGGATATCCGCTAGTCATTTACTCGCTTTAATCTTTAATTCTTGTTTTATAATAAATATAAGTGTGGGGGTTTTAACTCATGAATTTATATTTAGATCGTTTTAAACCTGTCCAAGATATACTCTTTTGGACATTTTGAAATTATCTAGAATCTTTTATATATATTCACCTCTATGTAAGGTGTAAGTGTATATCTTTCTCAGTTATAACAGTTATACAGTTATCTAAGTTACGTTAGGACTAGTTTCAGGGTCGTTAAACAAAACTTCTATATTTTTCTTTAAGATTGGAAATATATCCTCTCCGTTTGAGGGTCTCATGGGTGTGTTTTGAACTTCTTATCTCAACTTCTTCGTTATGACGGTCTTAGGTTTTGAAATAATATTTCCATTCATTAGTCCTGACACACCACAACCGTTCTATTATCTACATATCCATTTACCTTGTATCATCTGTCGAGTCTTTATCTGAGTGTTTTTATACCAGTTGACTAGAAGTTGTTTCCTTACTTCCATTATCTTCTTTCTATCAGAAAGTTGTTTACAGTGACCTTGACATTCCGTAAGTGTACGTTTTTTGCTTTGTTCTATATCTGAAATATGGGAAATGTTTTGAATTGAGGTTTACCGAGTGTCTAGATTTAATTTTTGTGTTTTGATGTGTTAAAGATTCTCATACTACTGACTCATATGACTTATATGACTCATACTACTACTCGGAAATCTATGATTAAATTTCTGTACTAGGTATTTTTTTTTCTTTACTTTTGGACCTGAAAGAATTTTAATTTTGGAAAGGAGACACTTTCTGTTACAGTTCTCTTACTCTTCTTTTCAGTAACTGACCTTCTTTTACAAAAGTTCTCTGTATAGACTATTTACTAACAATAAGTTTTATATGTTTATTTAGAATTTTAAGTTGTCTGTAATTTGTTGGACTAATTTTACCGGTTCTAGAATTTTCAGTGGAATGGTTTCTCCTATATGTATACCATTCATTCGTATACGTTTCTACAAGGTGTAGTATGTGACAGTGTCTTTATCATTAATTTCATTCTATGACGATGGACGAATGATCTTATCGTCTTTAGACATTGTGGTTATTGTGGTTTACGACAGTTCCTACACGTCGGTACACTTGCGAAAATAACGATCACCCTTACGTTTTATTATTTGTTGAAACCTTCTGACAAACCACCAAAGAATGTCTTGATTTATATGAGAATAATATGTTAGGTGGTCAAGTTGAATAATTTGTATCAATGGGTTTCTACAACTTTTGAATATAAGTACGTTAATGAACGTGTACCTATAAAATCTCGTCAAACTAGATAATTACGGTTTTAAACCTTCATTGGGTATCCACTTACCGATTTGACATCATAAGGTCTGTAACCTTATGTTAAGTCTTGATTTTTATTTACTCGATAGTTCAGTACTTTCTCCACCTTCTTGAAATTTACGTATAATTATTCACCCTCTTTGGTTAGACTTTTCCGATTACGATACTAAGGTTGATACACTGTAAGACCTTTTTTGTTTTAATATCTTTATTATTTTACTAGTGACTCAAGATCCATAACCCATCCCTACTCACCACTTATCAACCTTGTGTCTCCTAAAAATGTCTACACTTATTTGAGATATACTATAATTTTACTTCTGATATATAGTAGAGGTATGTTTAGTTTACATGTTTTGGTTCTCACCTAAAATCCACTATAACTACAGAGTTATATACAAGTCGTTAATATTGTTTACAAGGTGAGACCACTTGTAACCATTATCTCCTCAACTACATACACACTTCTGTCCTACAAATACCTTTTAGAGACACGGAAGGAGAATTAAAACGACACTTAGATTTTGACGACATTTTTTATAGATAATTTGTTTATACAGTCACCTCTTAGTGAATGTTTCTTCTCCGAGTCTAAAAAACTCAGTAATATCTCATGTCTAAAACCTTTCTGTGTTTTCTTTTTATACGTTAGTATAGATAGTTAGATCGATGGTTAGATGGATCTCTTTTTTAAAAATTTACTAGTATCATCATTCAACTATAGGTTTTATTTGACCAACAGTATCTTTTGGTTAGATACAGTTTACGTCAATTATGTAACTTAATCAACATCTTACTATTAACGGTAATATAACCGTATCACCACTAGTGACCCGAAAAGAAAACACATCACCCCTGTTTCTAGACTGACTGGACCTAAGGTCTCTTAAATTATCCACTCTTGCCTCTCATTACTTTTATCTCGTGAGGAACTACTAAACTTGTGAGGAGTTTTGTCCTCGTACGCTCTATAACCATTCACCTCCTCCTATAACCTAATTCCTACGACAAAGAAAAAAAAAAAAATGAACAAAACGTCGTTTTTTATAATTTCTTAAAGGAATAACATTTTTCTTAATAAGAACTTCTCCGAAATTTTATGTTTAAGAAACATCTCTACGTGGTCACCCTAAGTTACGTGTGCACCTCTAAAACCGGAACCTACCTTTATAAAGATTAAGTAAGTAAAATTTTCCTTTTGTTTCCTTTTTAAACTATTAAAATTGTCACTCATCTATACTCTCTAAAGAAGACTAACACATGTAATCGAGTCACTGAAATCTTCGTTTTGACTGACTCCTGACTTTTCTTCCGAATCTTTTGATCAACGTATCTTTTCATCCTTTTTACTTAACTATATTTATATCCTCTTGAAGGAACTCCCAATATAACTAATTACTCTCCACTCTTACACGTGGAACATATATACACAGGGATCTATATAAGTATTCGACGGAATGTCCGTCTTACATTTTAAGTCTACACCAAAATTTCGTGTGTGGGGGTGGTTAGAGTCTTTAAATTAGTTCCCTCTCTCGTTCAAACTTCTATATACGTTCCTCTACTTACAACTGTTGACCAAGACTTACGTCTTTTCAGTCCGTCACTCCCCGACTACTTTTCATTTTCAAAGTCATTGAACATCTAATACCTTTACAGATATTTTTAAAATCTTAATCCCATAACCACACTAAGTAATACTTCTATCTTCCTCCATCAATAATTGTCTTTCTGTCTTCTATAGCTTTAAGTCCTCCACCAAGTTAATAAAGGGTGACTTTTAGATTCACACTGTTAATCATACAGACTCCAAACTACCTTCTTTTTAATCTCCTCTTTTGTAGTTCTTTGATACCTCTTATCTGGTATGTAAATATGACTTACTTTATTGACCATTTTATGTTCCTTCGTGTGATTTTAAAAACGACTTACTCCTCTAATGTCTTCCTATCTACTGACGTTTGTCCAACCTAGTGTAATATTATGTATTTGTGTTCGTTTAGTTTCATCACCAGAAAACTCTCACATCTATAATTTCTTAAACCCCCTCCAACTGATTGATGACCCTTGACTCTATTGGATCTTATTTCCCGTGTTACTCAGATTGAGAGTACATTTAATTCCTCAATCAGTACTACTAGTACCTTTACATCAATCGATACGATTAATATCAGAGAGAGAAAAAAATTAACCCTATATCAACGAAATGGTACAACAAAATCAAAGACGTCACGTTACTTCACTTAGTCGATATACTTACGTATATCGGGGCGGGAGGGGTAGTAGGGTGAGACCCAGTTGTGTCTCGAGACCCCACTCGAGAGACACGATATGTCGTACAAGGGTGATGTACGGTTATGATGTACACACCTGTCCCTCCGTATATATGTGTGTATATACGGTTATGATTAGGTTAAGTAAGGGAGGGAGGGGTCGGACCACAGGTGTACAGGTAAGAGATACAGAAACAGAGATAGAGATGGGACATTTATCCAAGTAGTCATGGTAAAAAGATCTAAGGTGTATATTCACAATTACATGTTACAAACGAAAAGAGAAAGACTGAATTCAAGTCAAGTCAAGTCATCGAGTCGACACAGGCTGAGAAACCCTGGGGTACTTAACGTCGTGCGGTCCGGAGGGACAGGTGGTGATTGAGGGCCTCAAATAGGTTTGAGTACAGGTAGCTCAGCCACTACGGTAGGTCGGTAGAGTAGGAGACAGCAGGGGAAAAGGAGGACGGGGGTTAGGGAGAGTCGTAGTCCTAGAAATGGTTACTCAGTCGAGAAGTGTACTCAACAGGTTTCATGACCTCAAAGTCGAAATCGTAGTCAGGAGGGTTACTTGTGGGTCCTGACTAGAGGAAATCCTACCTGAACAACCTAGAGGAACGTCAGGTTCCCTGAGAGTTCTCAAAAGAGGTTGTGGTGTCAAGTTTTCGTAGTTAAGAAGTCGTGAGTCGAAAGAAGTGTCAGGTCGAGAGTGTAGGTATGTGTGTGAAAGACTGGATGAAGTGAGACTAACTATCTGATCCAGTAGGTGTAGAGAAAAAATATCCTGACCTATGAATCCTATAAACACTTACCTTCATTTCTTTTTACCGTCCGAGTCTCTCTTGTATTCCTCGACAGATCCAGAAAGAAGTTGAGACGATAAAACGATACACACCCCTTTATATATCCGAATGTCAATCACGATCTTGGACCTACTGTCGTCATAATTTCAATTCCCTGGTGAGAATCGAATAAGACTGTTAATGAATTGTCTCGTTTCGGTTTAGAACATATTCCGTCGTTTCATATTCCGTACCATAGTCTGTCACATAATGGAATAATTATAGAAACTGATAATATTATTGACTTATAAATGGTTACATAATAAATTTCTTATTAGACTACCATATTTACACAGGAGTCACTCCCCTTAGTTCTTTAATTTTACGTTTTTTTTAAGTTTTAATAACTTATACGTATTTACTTCTTGACTTTGATAGTTTATCGAAAGTTATAAAATCTTTAGTAAAAAATGTCATTGAAAATTAAAAAGAGTTAGTGAACCTGTTAAAAATTTTATTCGTATCTATACAAAATAAACAAAAGTCTCCTTGGGTTTATTAACACTTCTAATAACAAAAGATCACCTTTATTTTTCCTTAAAATAAATAGTTTATCTTCAGTCAATAAAAAAAGTTTTAGTACCCTGATAACATATTAAATCATTTTCTCTCTATCTATACTTTCTTACTTTTTCTTTTTCACTATCTTTAAACTAGTTTAGTACTGAATGGACTCTCAGTAAGTCTATGAAACGACATATTTATTAACTCAACCTTTATGATGTTGTCTGACAAGAGTGGTGTTCTTTTTCAATGAAACTGGATGAAACTGGTACGATCCTTACACTGTAAAAGTAGATAAAAGTGTATAATCTCGAGAAGGTAAGGGTCAAAAGAAAAGAAAAAAAGAAAAAACAAAAAATAAAAAATTTAAAATTTTAGAAGTTAAGAATGTACGCAAGGGTTTGTACTTGGGGGGGAGAGTGGAGGGAGGGGTGTTGTAGAGAGACCCAGTAGGGGTACGTGGTCGGGGTTCGTACGACGTGGGACGCAGTCTGTATCTGACCGCTAAGTTAAGAATGTACTATCATATGTACAATCTTACAGTAAGAGGGTTTAGAGGGTTAGGGTTTAGTAGGGTGGGAGAGGGAGAGGGAGACTCAGGTTTTCAGGCAATATGTGTAGACACAGAAAAAAGGACAGAACGTATGTCCCAGCAGTAACGGTAGAAGGATTTAAGGTATATATACACAATCATATGACATAACCACAAAAAGAAAGACCGAATGAAGTGAGACATATTAGCCGAGGTCAAAGTAGGTAGAGTCTTGACCAAGTTTACTTAAGAAAAATTGCCGACTCATTATGAGGTAACACATATACATGGTGTCGAAAGAATAGGTAAGTAGACGACTACCTGTAGATCCAACAAAGGTACAGGACCGATAATATTTGTCACGACGCTACTTGTAACCCCATGTACACAGAGAAAGTTAAGACCAAAGGAGTCACACATACGGGTCGTCACCCTAACGACCCAGTATTCCATCAAGATAAACGTTAAAAAGTTCCTTAGAGGTGTGACAAGAGGTATCACCGACATGATCAAACGTAAGGTGGTTGTCACATCCTCCCAAGGGAAAAGAGGTGTGGGAGAGGTCAAAAGAAAACCTTTATCTTCTCTTCTCTACACATTTTTTAAATGTTCCACTTTTTTATATTTTATCTTGAAGTTTCTGTATACTCAGTTTTACTTGAAAGTTACATTCACTTCATTATAATTGTAGTAGGAAATAACGTAATCGTAGTAACGATAACGATGAATTTTTGAATCATATTTTGTCCTTCTAAAATTGTACTGATCTTTTTGTAGTACATGGTTCCCAGTTTATTTATACTAAGTTATCCTATTCTTATTACTTTTAGTACAAATGGTTTTAATTTTATAAAAACTAATATATGAAAAAGTGTCTGTAACATTAAAATTCCATCTTTTTTGTTTTATATGAGTAGAATTTAGTTAAACCACACACACGTACACACCCCCCCAGTTAAGTCCATAAAACTCATATCCGTTCAAATAACTAGTTCTTCTTTTCAACTAAAAGTTATATATATATATAATAAAAAGTTATATATATATCAAAAAGATATATATAAACAAACGTTATATATATAAACTATATATATACGAATGTGATACTATTCGTATGTTTTATTATAATAAAATAAGATGATAATCTTATCATTTCGTGAGAACTTTTCTATTTTAGGAACCAATGACGTCAAATTATTTTAAACCCAATAATCCAACGAATTTTTTAGTAAAGTACCCGACTGAAGTTTAAAATTTCAGTTAAATGACCGTTAAAGTCCCTGAGTACTTCGACAATTTGTGTGTGTACGTATAAGTTTGTGTGTATGTGTGTAGTGTCTGTGTGTGTACGTCTGAGAACCCATCCAAAAATGACATTTGAGACTCAAGAGTACGAAAGTCTTCCAACAAACATTCCAGGATAAACATATTTTGTGTGTCATGGTTTAACATTGCACCTCTGAACCCAGGACAAAAAACGAGACGATCAATAGTTCAACTAGTGGAATCTGTCTAGTAGTGGGAGTCTTATAGGAAAAGATATCATCCCTATTACGGTAAAGGAAGAGGTCTCCTAGAAGGGCTGGGTTCTTAGCTTGGGTCCAGAGGAGGTAACGTCCGTCTGCGAAATGGCAGACTCGGTGCTCCCTTCGGGGATTGCTCAGGATGTAGTGTACGTATAACACGTACGTATTAAATTTTTCTCGAACCCTTACCGGACGTCATATTTTTGTCCTAGTTTATAAAATTATTAATACTTTTCGTTCTCTTCAAGGTTTTTATCCAAAAAAACGGAAGAGGACTTAAAGGACCTACGGAGAACTTTCGAAATAATTTACGGGTGTTCTGAATTCGTAAATTCAAAGTACATTCGAGACTCCTTTGATGTTTTGTTATTTGATATTTTCTATATCCGTCCCAGGGGTACTTCAAAGAGACCTAAGGATATGATTTAATTTCCCTTCCAAATGTTGCAGGTTGGGTGAGGTCATGAGAACGGACCTCTTAGGGTACCTACCTCCTCGTACCATCCGACTTCAAGTACCCCAGCGATTCTCAACCTATACTGACACGCTGAAGTGAAAGTGAAAAGTGAAAGTACGTAACCTCTTCCTTTACCGTTGGGTGAGATCACAAGAAAGACCTCTTAGGATCCCTGTCTCCTCGGACAACCCACGGCAGATACCCCAGTGTGCCTCAGCCTGTGCTGACTGCACTGAATCGTCGTCGTCGTCGTCGTCGTCGTCGTCATGCAGGTTTCTTTAATTATAGGACATTTATTTCCTATTCCTACAAGAGTTTAAGAAACCCCCGTCCTTAGACGAATCCTGCGTGGTTGGAACCGAAGGGTTACCTTGTCATGTAGGTGATTTCTCTTTTACTACCGCAGATTAAGTATTTGGACTCTTTTTGTGGTCTGCGATAACGGTCGTCAAACGCGGTGACAACAGTAACTGTTGGACCTACTGCACTCAGTATAGGAGGTCCTAATAACTGGCCCCTCGATACGACTGCAAACGACCCCGGTGACCTCGGTGACCATAACGACGCCGAACCGAAGACTTGACGTGAGGAGAGGACCCGGAGGTAAGTGATCTAGGTCCGTCGGAAGGTCCTCGGCGTTGAAACCAATGACTAGGGTCCCGAAGGGTGATCGAGAGTGTCTCCACAGACCACAGTCAGACAGATGGTGACGAGGCTCATAGTCCGAGAGAAGAGACGATTCGACTGTGACGGTAGACTCGATGTTCCCTCGATCGGGAGAGTCAGGCAGATTGGCCTTCGTCTGGCCGAGACCTCAATACACGCACGGTCCGAGAAAAACCGCCCTTTTGAATGTTCCGAAAGCGAGGACAAGAGGTGTCTAGGACGTCTCTAACTTTTCCTCCCGACCCCCGACGGTATTTCCGGTACTTACCTTTCCTTAAATTTTCACTTATCGGACGAAAAAAGGGGTTCCAAGTCAAGTCAAGTCAGCGAGTCAGCACAGGCTGAGAAACGCTGGGGTACTTAGCGTCGTGCGGTCCGGAGGGACAGGCAGTGGTTGAGGGCCTCAAGTGAGTCTGAGTGCAGGTAACTCGTGACATGAAGTCGGTCGACAACGCCTTCCGTGACTTTGATGACTCCTGACTGACCCGGAGTCCGGTGACGACCTCAGTGACGACGGCGAGAGCGACGAGTCCGGAGACTTACCACTCTTCCTGGCGACTCACCAAAATGAAACGAGAAGGTCTCCAAATATGTCCTTTACCTTTATTCTAGCTGTCTTTTATTGTATCAAAGATTCAAAGATACCCCGCCGCCCCCACACGTTTTTGTGGACGAAGAAACAAACACCCTGAGAAGGAACAAGACCCGGGCAGGTGAGTACCATCAGAGTGTTTAGACCCGTGATTTCCACTTCATGTTCGGGAAGCGAGGTTTCCCTCTTCGGGGAGTCCCACGGATGGACTAACCTCCCATGACACACCCGGACCCCAAATATGGCCCTCACACTGAGTCGGAAAGGATGGACAAAACTACGCCGTTAAAAGAGTAACCAAGTTGGACATCCCAAGTGAGTCGGTTAAAGACGTAAAGAGAGTCCCCATTTACCGAGGTACACACCGGCATGTAAGGTATGTGGACACACTCCTCCCTGCAAGTCCCGTAAAATACAGTAATAGAGAGACAGACATTCTCTCTTAAGAGGGCGAAAAACTCTTTATTAAGTGGTTAGAACTAAAAATAAAGGTTTTACAATCTACAAGTGAATAATTTTTTTTTTTCAATACGACCAATTAGTCCTGTAGACTGTTTGTCAAATTTATAAGAATTTTAAGGATCTTATTTGACAAACCTTTTCATTATCGTTCAGATTTCCAATGCAATTATAATATTTAACACAATTCAGACACCGACATTGAAAAGGGATCCTGATATTAACGTAAAACCAAAACGAGAGGTAGGAACTATTTCCTAAGGGACTATCAAGTATTGACAGACAAATCGTTACAGAATAGGTGTTCAACCTCTTCCTTTACCGTTAGGTGAGGTCCTGATAACGGACCTTTTAGGGTACCTGTCTCCTCGGACCATCCGATGTCGGGTACCCCACCGTTCCTCAGCCTGTACTGACTCACTGAAGTGAAAGTGAAATAGGTGTTCATTTTAATAAAATCTGATGAGACGAAAGTGTACAAAAGGCTCTCATTTTCTCGTTTCTATTTTGGATCCATTCACAAACTAGATGTTTCTATTGAATTCAAAAATCGATATTAATTTTTTTATAATGTATATTTAATTAGTTCATGGTTTAGTGGATGTTTCACTATAACAGTTTGAGTTTACGGAGTGACTCGGGGTCTTTAAGTTCCGACGTGTAAATAAAAATGTAAAGAAGGTTAAAAGTTTTGGTGAAAAAAAAATTAAAAATAAAAATGAAATAAAATGAAATGTCATGACATAAACAAAACAGTATGGAGATGTACTTAGGTGTGTCTACATGTACTCAAGGGTTAGGACTTGGGGGGAGGATGGAGGGTGGGGTATAGTAGAGAGACCTAGTAGGGACACGTGGTCGGGGTTCGCAGGACATAGGACATAACGTGTATCTGACCGATAAGCAAAGAATATACTATCATAAGTACAAAGTCACGGTAAAAGGGTTTAGTAGGGTGGGAGAGGGAGTCTCAGGTTTTCAGGCAAGATGTGTAGACACAGAGAAAACGACAGAACGTATGTCCCAATAACAATGGTAGAAAGATTTAAGGTATATATACACAATCATATGACATAACCACAAAAAGAAAGACCAAATGAAGTGAGACATATTAGCCGAGGTCAAAGTAGGTAGAGCAATCTTGACTAAGTTTACATAATAAAAATTACCGACTCATTATGAGGTAACACATATACATGGTGTCGAAAGAATCGGTAAGTAGACGACTACCTGTAGATCCAACAAAGGTACAGGACCGATAATATTTGTCACGACGTTACTTGTAACCCCATGTACACAGAGAAAGTTAAGACCAAAGGAGCCACACAAACGGGTCGTCACCCTAACGACCCAGTATTCCGTCAAGATAAACGTTAAAAAATTCCTTAGAGGTGTGACAAGAGGTATCACCGACATGATCAATCGTAAGGGTGGTTGTCACATCCTCCCAAGGGAAAAGAGGTGTGGGAGAGGTCGTAAATAACGAACGTCTGAAAACCTAGTGTCGGTAAGACTGACCACACTTTACCATAGAGTAACACCAGAACTAAACGTAAAGAGACTATTACTCACTACAACTCGTAGAAAAGTACACTAACAATCGGTAGACATACAGAAGAAACCTCTTTATAGATAAATCAAGAAACCCGATAAAAAACTAACCCAGTAAATAAAAAGACCTTAACTCGACGTATTCAACGAACATATAAAAACTCTAGTGTCTCACAACCTTGAAGGATAAAGTTCGAAGGCGTCTCCCGGGACCCACTACTCCCTTATGTCTTCTGAGACCATTAAATTTTTAAGGAAATTTATTGGAATATATAGAATTTACGTGAATTTTCTATTAGACTTGTACGTAGTTTAATAAATAATATGACTTTTCTTCTTGTATCTTGATCTTGAGGCACTGTTTTATTCATTTGAAGGTTCTGAACGGTTCTTGTGATTTTAGAATTCTTTTTTTTCCTACCAGATGATCTTTAGTTTTATATGTATACACCTAAAATCTCGATTCTTTTGGGCATAAGTCTATAGTAGAAACTATAATCCATCCACATACCCGAAGAGTTCATCGAGTCTGTCATTCCTTAGACGGACGTCACGTCCTCTGGTCCTAAGTCAGGGACTCAACCCTCCTAGAGGACCTCTTCCTTTACCGTTGGGTGAGGTCATAAGAACGGACCTCTATATCCACATATGAATTGAAGTAAAAAACTTACAAATAAAAAAATCATCACTTAACTCATTTCATCTTTGGTTTAGTTTCTTAATAATGAAATTAAATATAATTTAAAATAACAAGAAAATGTAATACCTTCCTTAGTATCGAGAAATCCTAATAAATAAATATTTTGAGATAACGAATTGTTTATTTTGAACTGATTCTAGTCAAGTAGTGAACTATAATGACCAAAAATCTCGGATGACTCCATTCGTTTAACTTTCTAAAAGAAAAAATTTCACCAAATGGTCAAAAATTAAATTGATGTTTAAACCTTGAATTGAAACAAATAAATGATATATTTATTTAACCTAACAAAGTATTATATATAGTAAACAGAAGTTTTGTTAAGATAATGATGGTCGGATTCATAGTAGAAGTGAAATATCTCCTCTTCGAATTATAGGACGAAAAATATTTCAGTTCTATAACGGTTTTGTTTTGAGTTTCTTGTGACCTAAGATTTTGTTTTGTATGTTGTGAGGAGCTGATAGTAAACAATTACAACAAGTCAACGATTCAACACAGGTCGAGACACGTTCGGGCACTTAACATCGGACGGTCCGAGGAGACAGGTACCCTAAAGGGTCCGTTCTTATAAATTCGTCCAACGGTAAAGGAAGACGTCCCCTAGAAGGGTCTAGTCCCTGACTTGGTCTCAGAGGACGTCCACTCAAGAAATGGTGACTCGGTGGTTCCTTCGGGGTCAGTACTGGTAATGGATAAGTGTTAAATCTAAACTATTCTTTTCTTTGTTACACGGTAGTTTAGAGGAAGTAAATAGATTCATATACTATTAATAAAGTCTAAATTTTTCTTTTATTCTTTTATGTTAATAAAATAATTCATAAAGTTTTGGAATTAACAAGTGTCACGGAAACAAATTTATACTACACTTAAGAACGGAAAGTAATTGACTTCGTAAAAGATAATCGTAAGATTAATGTAGTTGGTGTGTATGACCCAGACAATAAAACATGAATAATAAAGATACATCTGAAGAAATTTTTAATCCTAGATTGAATGTAATAGAGTTTCCTCAAGGTCTGTACTGTTAATCATGAAATCTTTAGTTTCAACGAACGAAAGAATACGACATTGGTATAGCCTATATACGTACGGAGAACAGAAAGTTCGGACTTTAATTAAAGGACTTTACACGTAAAATTGATATTCTATTCGTAACTCAGGGGTTTTTCTCAAACGAAGTCACTTCTTATTGATTCGGTATCCGTAACGAAAGTTAGAAATTATCTTACGTCTAATAGGTAACTTTTCGTTTCGGAAGTAAATTATTTAACTTATCTTTCTACTAACCTTCATTAATGTTGACGAATTTTTCATCCAGTGAACCTTTTCAGTTTAGATTCTTAGAGAGGACCCCCTGACATCACAAAAATAAATTAAAATTTATCTTTATAAAAATAAATAAAATTCGTCGATTATAAAAGAAAATAAGAGAATTTTGATATTAACAAACCATACTTATTAAGTCGTCATTCATAAGAAAGTAAATCTTTATTTAAGACTTTAGACATAATTACAATCCATTTCTCCGTGTAAAAGTTACAAGTAACTTTAATTTTGAGTATGTACTTTGTAAATAAGAAGATGAAACGATAGTTCAGCTGGAATAATATCCACCATACCAGATAATATTTGAGTGAGTTTCATTCTTACATCATTTTATGAACTTTACAAGTTTCTTTTTTCTGTGTGTCAATTTTAATACATAGATCACTTTAATAGGAAGTTTTTACTTCTTCTATATGATTCCGTTCTTAACTTCTTTAAAAACGGGTACTCGGACAGAACTTCATTGACAATATTCTTTAAGAAGTGTCTTTTGTTTTTACGATATTAAGTTTTTAAAATTATGTGTATTCCTTTCGTTCTTGTAATCTATTCCTTATAGATGACCATTTTTTTTACAAAATAAAAGATTGAGTTGAATAGATTGTCTATTCTAAAACAAAGTTTATTATTATCGTCGTTACATAGTCTACTAATATCGTACACTTATTTACTTTATTTAATGTCGTTACAACATTCTCTTTCCACCCCTTTTAATACTTAGTAAGCAACACTCCACACACGTGATATTAACTTTACCATATCAAGATAACCTTTTATTTAAATATAAACAACATTTAATATAATGTCTGATCCGTTGGTGATAATTCACTTTTTTCCCTTTATATTAATTATACGACTCTCTTATATTTAACCTTACTAGTTAATTAAAGTCTCTTTCTTTCGTTATTTACTTACCTCAACTTCCTTACTTCTCGTTCCTGTGACTATCTTTTTCCAATGTTTATACCATACATAATTAGGTTTATGTATTTATTGTGGTTAAAATAACCTAATAAAATCATTAGAAGTAAAATCGAATTAACGGAAAAGTTTTTGAAATTTAGGTTTATATCAATGTAATATTACATGATTCCGGATACTGAATTTGTACTCAAACTCCCCTTGTGTTAAACACAGTGTTCTCCATCGGTATAATTAAAACCTGTTTGATCTGAAATCTCGACCTCTTCCGTTACCGTGGGGTGAGGTCATGAGAACGGACCTTTTAGGATACCTGTCGGCTCGGATCACCCGACGTCAGGTACCCCACCGATTCTCAACCTGTGCTGACTCACTGAAGTGAAAGTGAAAAGTGAAAGTGTGTAACCTCTTCCTTTACCGTTGGGTGAGGTCACAAGAACGGACCTCTTAGGGTCCCTACCCTCTCGGACCACCCGACGCTAAATACCCCAGCGTGTCTCAGTCTGTACTGACTTCGCTGAATCGTCGTCGTCGTCGTCGTCTGAAATCTCGTTTCTTTTAATAGTCCCTATATCTCTATGTAATATGTTTATTTTTCCCCAGTCAAGAGGTTCTACTATATAATTAGGAATTACCCATACACATTCCGTTTTTGACTATCTTGACACGTTCCTATATCTGTTTCGATGATAATATCAACCTTTGTAGTTACAAGGGATAGTCATCGACTGTCTAGGTCGTCCGTTTTTTAGCTGCTCCTATTGTGACTGACTTGTTGTGACAGATAGTTCACCTGCATGAACTGTAAATTTCTTATAAAATAGGTCGTTGTCGTCTTATATGTAAAAAGAGTTCGATCGTACCTTATAAACTAACAATCCCGTTACTTACAAAAGACATACTCTGACATTACGATCTTTCACTGTAGTACGTGGACAGTCTTGTCTCGACATGTTGTACTTACTTGTGATTACTTTTGATACTTAAAATCAATTATTATTTCATAGTTATAACCAAGTAGTCAATATTGTTTATATCCGTTTTTTCCATCCCTTGTGATATAGGGTGGTGGTCTCTCGAAGTCAGTGCAGACTAAGAACCACTGGGACACCTGATATCGGGGGAGCCGAGGAAACAGGTACCCTAAGAGGTCCGTTCTTATGACCTCACCCAACGGTAAAGGAAGAGGTTGATACATGGCTCCCAACACTATTTCTCCCCATCTATTCTTTAAAGACGTGAAAGTCGACGAGAATTAAAAACCAATGGACAACAACTGAATAAAATTATAACGATTTAGGCAAAACTCCAAAAGCGAATTTTTTTTTTAGACAAGGTAGACGTTTATTCCTTTTATTCCTTTCAAATAGGGAAGAAAAGGGGTAGACGTATTTAAAAGAAAAATACCAGAATAAACTGACCGAGTTGAGTTGGAGGTAACAAAAACAAATAACACCGAGTCAACCATTTCTTAGACGGACGTTACGTCCTCTAGACCCAAACTAGGTACGTACCCAGTTCTTCTAGGGGACCTCTTCCTTTACTGTCGAGTAAGGTCATGAGAACGGACCTCTTAAGTTACCTGTCTCCTCGACCCGTCCAAAGTCAGACGTTTCTCAACCTGTACTGACACGATGAAAGTGAAAAAGAAAGTTCCTTTTTCGTCAGAAATATAATAAAAGACAAAACCCGTCTTTCGAAAATGAGGTGTCAATTGATACTACAATCGACATCCAAAAGGTATCATCAGAAAATCGACAAACTCCTTCAAGTTAAGATAATCAAAGGTCTTTGATGATGAAAAATGTCTATGTCTACAACGTAAAAAAGTCCACGAAAAAGACGTGAACGTGTCTATACACTCACAAATTGAGGAAACGAACATAACAGTGACAGTAAACAGAATTAAATATTAACACATATAAGTAACTAAAAACATAAATTTAACGGTTTGAAAGGAACCTGTTTTGAAGTGAACTAGTACTACATGTATCTAAAAATATACAACGACCTAAGTGAACAAGTACAAAAATTCCTTAAAGTACACATATAAGTATTACATTTAATTACACACCGAAACTAAAGAAAACTACAGGAATAGAACGTAGGTACAACTCTATTAGGACCGGGTCACTTTACTCAATATTTGGACCACATCTTGACCCTATAGAAAAGATGGAATTTTTAAACTATCTTAATTAAGTCGAAGAAAACACTCTTTAAGAATTAATAATTAAGTTACAATAATGGAGTATACAAATGAATGTGTAAGATAACAAGAACGAAATTAAAACCGTTTAAGATCGAAAGATCTTTAAACAGTCAAAATAGTTTAAAAAGAATAAACAATCGTATTTCAACAAGTATTATAAAAGAGTATTAAGAAAATTATAGACATCCTAGATATCTCTACAAAGAGGAATTAAGAGTACTTGACTTAAAACTATGAGTATATCTAACTGACCCCAAATTAAGGACCCAACCCTTCTAGAGGACCTCTTCCTTTAACGTTGGGTGAAGTCACAAGAACGGACCTTTTTTAGGTACCTGTCTTCTCGGACCACCCGATATCACGTACCCCAAAGTTTTATCAGTCTATGTTGAATCGTTGATTTGTTGTTGTTTAACTTATATACGATAATGTTTTTAAACCGATAATCTTTTGAGTCGTACTATACTTTTATTTGAAGATTATGGTACCGACGTCAGGTATCCCAGTGTTTCTCAGTCTGTGCTGACTCACTGATTCGTGTCGTGTCGTTATGGTACGTACGTTTAAGAAATAAAAGTTTATTAAGTTCATTCTAAAGGAGAGAAAAATTTTTAAGATATATGAAAAGAAATAAATACTTCCTTATACTCATTAGACAAATGAGTAAGTCAACGTAAGTATGAAAATAAGGTAACTTTCATTCGATCAACTTATTAATCTTTTTATTCTTTTTTTTTTGAATCAAAGAGTGATGTCTTTACTAAGAGTTTTTACAATTACCGTAGTAGTACTAAAATTACTGTTAAGAGTGAGGTAAAAATTGTAGGAAGATGAGAGCGTACACTATATACCTATCTTATACTGTATGATTGTGCACTGTATTGTTCATAAAGAGTTCGACGTCTAAGAACTCCTGGGGTCCGAGGTGTGTCTAAACCTCAGTTAGGAACGAATTATAAAAGACCATTAAGACTACATTCTTCAGGACTTATGTAAATGTCTTGTGACTAGATTTTCCCGGTACAGATACGTTTAGTTGAGACACAAAGGAAAATAATAAAGGGTTTTCCTTTTATACAGATATATTGGGAATGAAACGTGGTAGTTCGTTTACAAACTATTTGTGACTGTATTATACTTTTAATCCAACCTAAATTAAAAACAGAAGTATACCATATGTAAAATAACAACATATTAAGAATTTTTATTGTAATTTTTTCTCCGTGTCTCTTCAAAGGTTACATTAGACTGGAAATTTTGATCATCATATCATATTAAAAGTTCTATTTTGTGGTAAAACCGAACTATATAAATAAAAAGAAATACAAATTAGAAATAATTGACGGTCTACATGGAGTATGTGGAGTTTCGTCTGAAACAAAGTAAGTCGGAAACCTGACATATTATGTGTTTATATACAAAGTTAAATTCTAATAGTAAAGACATTTAACTACAAGTTTGTACTACGAAGGAAAAACACATAAAAACAAACCAGAGTCTGGTCTTTTATATTTGTGTAAAAAGTAGTGTAAAGATCGGTTTTTAATTAATATCTTCATTATTACTTTTGAGAGCACACTAAAGATACCTTTGTCATTACTGAGTTGTAAAGTTCCAACACTTTATATATAGTTTTGTTTCGATGAAAAATTTTTTTGACGATTCCGTGAACTAGCGTAAACTTTTTACACCATCAGTCTTATTACAGGGGTTTATACGGGTACAGGATTAAGGGTCTTAAACACTTGTCGTGCAATGTATCATGTTCCCTGAAATGTCCACACTAATTGGATTTCCCTATTAGATCCCATGGGTTACGTTAGTGTTCTTAGGATTCTCCACCTTCAAATTTCGTCTCATTATTTTCACTGGAAAGTCTTCCTACTAACCAGTCTTTCTACGTCACGGGAACCGAGACTTCTATCGTTCCGGTGTTTACTCTTTAGTTTTTCGGACACCTTCGACATTTTTTGATTCTTTCCCTCGAGAGAAGAGTTCGGAGGACTCTACTTGTGTCAGGACGTTTGTGGAACTAAATTGAGTCATTCTAAATATAACTTGAAGACCGAATATTTACCTCTCCCTTTACCGTTGGGTGAGGTCATGAGAACGGACCTTTTAAGGTACCTATCTCCTCGGACCATTCGATGTCAGGTACCCCAGTGTTTCTAAGTCTGTACTGACTCGCTGAAGTGAAGTGAAGTGAAGACCGAATATTTTAACGTTCTGTCATACAAACACAACATAATTGTTGATTCAAACTCTATTAGATAAATAGTCGTTGGTGTTCGATTACATTATATTCATTTATACTATGTTTACTTGGTGATCACTTGATATCCGGTTTAAAACACTTTGCAAACCTGTCTAAAATTGAAAACAATCGCTAGTCTTGGTAATCTTTACCGTTAAAAGAAGACCAGTTTACTTTATCTTCACCTTTTTAATGATTTTAAGTTTTCATAAACTTATTAGATGAGTCAAGATATTTAAGTTCGTATATAAATGAATAGTGGTAATAACTTCAGTCCGTTTACATTCGTGATGAATTTTTGTCAAAAAAAAAAATTTAAAATTAAAAACGATCACTGTGTAAGATCAATCTTATGATTTTCCAATAACTAGAGACTATATTTATACACAGTTAGTTTTTTTAGATATTAACTAACACAATAAATAAAATATAAAATCTTCATGATAATTTGTACAATGTCACGAAAATGATAGGTTCTATAGAATGAGAATCTAAAAAAAATACGAAAAGTATAGTATACGTTCTGATTACACCTTTATGAACAACCTATGGAGTATATTACAAGAGCTTTCGGACCACAATATTAAATACTAAGGGTAAAAATTCATGTTTCTTAGACTCTATCTTACGAAATCACTAAAAGTGTTTAATTATAAAAAAGTCGGAGGATTGACGTTATTTTA
This sequence comes from Capra ibex, assembly GCA_006410555.1. Taxonomy (NCBI): domain Eukaryota; kingdom Metazoa; phylum Chordata; class Mammalia; order Artiodactyla; family Bovidae; genus Capra; species Capra ibex. The sequence goes on along the minus strand of SJYO01048061.1, from coordinate 17,749,175 downwards.
GATTCACTTAAGACGTGCATACAGGATTTAGTTACATGACACTAAAACAACAAATCAGAGATTCAGACTAGACTGAGAAACCACTGGGGTACCTGACATCGGGAGGTACGAGGAGACAGATACCCTAAAGGGTCCGACCTCACCCAACGGTAAAGGAAGAGGTCATGCGGAGTTAAGGTGAAAAGGCATAACTTAATGAAATAAAGAGGAGGACTTTTGATTAAAAAACCAGAGGTAAATGCATGAGTCCACACAAATTTCTAATAGAAAACTAAATGATGTAATCGATAAATTCTGGAAGACATAATGAAAAATCAATTTTAGTTTAACATCAATGGGTGTATTTACAAAAAATTTTTACTTTAATTTGTCCAGTACCTATCCTATCACCTACTCTTACGTATTTAGTATAAATGAGTGTTAATTTCTTTTGTAGTGGTATGTAACCGTGTATCGAAACGTACAACACTATGGGAAAATTATCTTTTTATAGGATTTGTAGTGTACTCAAAAGAATAAATCACGTCACGTGTAGTGGCAGTCAGGTAATAAATTTTGTCTATCAAAAGGTATGCAAGGTCGTCCACCGTCGTGTTACAATGATAAACTTAGAGTCAAACGTGAAAAATTGTCCGTTTTGATTTACTATTTTGGCGTTCTTGCGTTTGATAAAAGCTTTGTAAAAATCCCTCACATTCTGTATTAAAAAGTACTTTTTGATACATAATTGATATCGTTTTTAAACATAAGTAAATACTAAGATTCAATAAAAATTCACATCCTTTTCATTTTAAGTTTTATCAACAATCAAAGACAGGTTTAATAAAAAAGAGTCTTAGTAAAGGTCATGTAATTCACTACAATAGAAACTCTCTTATAATGTCAAATTGCTTAAATTTATTTTACTCTGTAAGAAATTTTTAGACAAACGGTAATCACTCTATGTAATAAACAACGGATGTTAGAATTTTGATATATGAATTACTTCAATTTTTGTTTTGTTTCGTAATCTTGAGAAAAATCTTACGAATTAAGACACGTCGTATCCCGTCTTTTTAAAAAAGGGTAATAGGTTCGATTGAAACAGGAGACAAGAGATAGAGTTACTGTAGTGACAGGTTGACTAAAATAGTTAGGTCATTGAGTCAAAAAAGTTCGACCGGTAGAGGGAAATGGAATAAGATGTGTAGTTGAGAACAAGACAGAATAGTTAAAATGGTGAATTTATAAATACCCTAGACAGATCAGGAAAGGTAAGGGGACAGTGAAGTGACCAACGTCGATGGTATAGTGGATCGATTGGAGTGGTCGGAGTATTTTATAGATGATCGGAGTTCTAAGAGTGACAATCAAACACAGTTACACTCTCTTTAAAGATTTTATGTTAAACACAGGATGGTTAAATAAAAATTTTTAAGTAAATTTTCAAAGAGGAACGAAAACCATATATAAATTGTAAATGTGTTTTTAATTCTTTTAAAACAATCCACAAAATATTCATTAATTATTTACTCTTTAACCTAGGTTGATATCTTAAATTTATAAACTCTTTTCTTTTTTTTTGATTTATATTGTCATAATACTAAACTATCATGACCTCTTTAAGTCCTATAATATCCTCGTATTGTATTTTCCTCTACAAGTGTTTTTAAAAGGGACTCTTTGTTGTAAATACAACTCCTTCTACTACTCTGACCCCTCTCTCTTCTTTCGTACCCCATATTATCAACGTCCGTTATCATGACCGATCCCCAAGATATAGGAGGGTACGTTAAGGTCACCTTGTGAGTTCAGAGTTCTCACATAAACTTTAAACATCAGTACTCCTTAACTACGTCAAGGATTAGTCTAAACACAAAATCTTTGAGTTTAACGTACTCTTTTTAATAAACACCACGTCGGACTCCTTTTACTTTCTATTTCGTTCCTTGACTTACTTATCATACTCTTACATCAAAAATTTTGAATTATCGAAATAAATTAGAAGTATAAGTAATAACTAGATATGTCTAAAAACAACACTAGGACATGAATGTCCAACAAACAGAGATCCTTAAACAGGTAAAGAAGATCTAATATGTCAAATAACCGTATATTAACAAGTATAATCAGAAGATACTAGGAAATATAAAGACACTATAGTCAACATTATATAAGAGAAATAAATAAAAATTATATTTAAAAGAGATACGAAGTATATTGTTTTACATTTTTAAAGACTATGAACGATAAAGTCGGAGGAAAGTTATTTATAGATCCAGGTACTAGATCCGGAGTGGGTGTGTGGATAGTATCTGAGTTTAATTACAGATTAATTTCACTCCTTAGTTCCCGGTGACACCTCATCGACGTCGATAATTATATAGATGAAAGATTCCGATGTCAAAACCCCGAAGGGTCCACCGGGATCATCACCAATTCTTGAACGAACGGTCACGTCGTCTGAATTCTTTACACCCAAGGTAGGGACCCAACCCTTCTGGAGGACCTCCTCCTTTACCGTTGGGTGAAGTCATAAGAACGGACCTTTTAGGGTAACTGTCTCCTAAGACCACCCGATGTCAGGTACCCTAGCGTCTCAACATATGGTGACTCGTGTGTGTCGTGTCTATTTCGATATCGATATCGACAAACTTACTATCGTAGTTGTGGAATACAAGCACCTCAGTCATTACATTAAAAACAACAGACAAGGACACCTTTCTTTTTCCCTTCATTAAATTTGGGTCCTCTTTGGGACCTTTACATCCTCTCAAATCGTATGTGACCGGACAAGATGGGTATAGAGAACCTGAAAAATACACGATGTCCACTAAAGGTTGTCGGTTATAGACGTAGAGAAAATGGAACCTAAAAACGTTTCCGATCGGTGGATGTGTCGAAACCTGCGTCTGACTCGTACGGTGTCTAAATATCACAGGTCCTCGTCGAGAGTTAGTTACTACAAATAGGGTACCCATACCATTTTACCTTTACACGTAAAAGTGACAAAGGTGTTAAAGGGGTCATCTAAGTAGACTAATTATGAAATACCATCGAAACGATTATAGTACGGGTAATAATTTTTAATGACGAAGTATATAATTAATAAATTATTATAGTAAAATATTGATTTCTTAAAGAGGACTTAAGACTTGAAGAACCAAAAACATGTAATTCTGTGATTTAAATATAAACACTACGATTCATTATGTATAATTCTGTGATCTAAATATAAACACTACGATTCAGTTTACTATATTCAACTTTTTACGATGGTGAAATATATCCATTTTGGTTATTCCTGAGTCCAGGAAATTCTTATTTCTATACAAAATAGAGTTTCGTCCCTTTTTTTGAGAATTGTCGACTCGAGGACCGATTTTTACCCATTCACTATATTAATTACTTCATCTTTTCATTACTTTTGGTCAATAGTTGATAACTGTTCAACCCTTTACTTATGATATCATCGATAAGTATAAAAAAACAACAAGACTTTATATGTACATGCATATCATATTTATTAAAAGGAGAAGACGTGTAGAGAAAATGGTACCTAATAAAAAAAAAGGATAATAAAGTACTTCCCATATTCAACAACCATTATAGTTTTATTTTTTAAACTGTTTTATTATAATAAGTAATGACTTACTGATATCATGATTTAAACATAAATCACTAAGTATAATTCGAAAAGTTACCCTTCCAATTCACATAAATGGACACATTAAATGTTAATATAATAAAACCTTTTTATCAATTAAAAACTACAAATAAAATCTCAATTTTATTCCTCGTATATTACTATGACTATAATATGTCTGTTCCCATCACTACAATTTATAAATAACAAGAATTAAAAACAAGAAGTCATTTAATTAGAAATCCCTTAGAAATGACGATACTCTTTCCAGGACGAAGTTCGTTCACTTAATCTTTCAAAGTCTTATAACGAAAGGTTCAGAAAAACCGTCTATCCCACAAAACCCTTTGATCTGAGATAATTAGTGTACGTAAATGGGGTCTGTAACTGGATCTTGTTTTATTTTATTTACCCTTACCTGTGCACCTTAAATACCACCTAAACCACCTGAGTCATCATAGGTACAAGTCAAATGTCCGAATCGTCACCGTTATCAAGAGTACTCCCGTAAGACTCAGTTATGTGTTTGTCCAGTCATATCGGGTCCCAGACCCGGCAAACTACTATCGTCGTCTCGAAAGTAATTGCTCAGGACATGAACTGACACCAGTGAAAAAGACCGATATTTTCCTCACAGGTTTGGTCGAAGAAGTCGGAAGAACCTCTAAGACATTCGATTTGTTATTTGAAATTGATTATAGTAATGAGTAAATATAAAATGGTCTGTCTTAACACAAATAAAATTGTCTATAAGACACGGTTACCCCGTCGCAAAGTAACAGTACTTGAATCAGATGTAGTGAGTTTCTATCTAGATAAAATTTTCTTTCATTGATTTTTTACACTAATGTATATTATCACTGTTAAATAGGACTAAAGATTACCTTAGAATTGTAAACGATTACACTGTCTACACTCTTTATAAAAGTGGTCTCAAAATAAAAATCAAAGTAATTCGATATAATACTTCTACCACCAGAGACCGATGAATATTTATTCACCCAAATACACACGAGTTTAAAAAATTGTATATATTTACTAAAAAAGATTGTCATTTCGGAATAGTTTTCATAAGCGTCAAAATCTCATACTTAAGAATGGTAGATAGTCTATCGTTATGTTTAAATTCTTCATTCATGCGGAAGTAATACTATTATTACAAAAAACGAAGTGCTTCTCAGATAGAAAGGGACCGAGGAAGGGAAACAGGGTTGTTAAGGTATAGTCTTAACAGACAGATTTCAGTTTTGTTCTCTTTGATATACTTTGATTGTATGGATAATTACTCGTAAAAAAATAGGTATTACTTTTACTTACGATAGTTAGAAAGGAGGAGATAGGAGTAGGATTTATTACTGTAACTAATTTTTGATAAGACGATAAATTAGAAATTTCTAAGAAGACGAAAGAGACTGACCTTTTACACACTTTTACCCAGTTCTTATTGCATCTACTCTTATCTATAAAAGTGAGTTGTGACTATAGGAAATCTGAGTCTCCGTCTAAGAACGGTTGTTATATTACCGTAATGTTATCATTTTTATTTTTGTTTAATATAATTATTATGTCGTAAAGATGTCAGTCACAGTTTTTTTTTTCAGTCACAGTGGTTTGGATAAGGTGACTGAAGGTATTTTTAACGAAAGTAATAATGACCTCATAAATAGAAAAGAGTCGTCTCTTCCCAGAGACTCTGTAAATAATCATTATTAATATAAAAATACAAATAATCGTAATAATATACATATATAATATGTCCTATAATTACATAAAAAATAAAAATAATCAAAGGTCAAGACGGCAACTTTTAAAGACATAGTAAGACTATAAACTGGTACATATCGACAAAAACGGATGAAAAGAGACAACAAAATCTTTGAAGAGAAATAGAACCTATCTATTTTAAAACACCACTATAAACAACTACCCTCTTAAAAAATAAGTAAAAATAAACCGTAAATCAAACTTTTGATTCTTCCTTATTTTAGGTACAGGCATCTACTGGTATTAGTTCTATATATAACATATCATATTTTAGACTTCTGTACTCTAAGTTTTAGAACTCGTAAATACCTTCTTCTCAACTTAAATAAAACTTTAGTCCTGTCTTCATAAAAACGGTATAAAAACCCGGAACACATTTCCGAGTCGCTTTTTTCGACGGTGTCATGTTAAATCTTTATAGTAACAGGAACCCCGTCTGAGTCCTTACAAGTCTCTTCCCCAAATACTAAATCCTTAAAACGAAAAAATAAAAAAAATAAAATTAAAAAAAACAGACATGATACGTCGTATACTCTAGAATCAAGGGACCCAGTCCCTAACTTGAGTACGGAGGACGTCACCTTCGTGTTCAGAGTGGGTGACCTGACGGTCCCTTCAGGGATCCTTAAAAGAACTACTACCTACAACTTAATAAATAAACTTAAGAATTTTGTTAAATTCTTAAAATTCTCAATTATTTGTAATCGATACTCCTTTAATTTATACACGTCTCTTTATAATTTGTACATATTTTAATACTCCTTATTGACATTTTCATTCTCTCTCTTGGATCTTAAGACTCTAGAAAGTCTCACTAAACGTAATTGTCTCTATTTCTCGTATCACTATACTCAAGACCACAGGAATTCTTAATATTATCACTATTATAAATGACGATCACAACAAAAGAAGATAAAATGTTAAAAACAAAGGTAGTTGGTTTTAAATTAAGTAATACTACCTCCTTTTCATTGAAATAATTTAATAATTGACATTATGTATTTTTTATATGAAAGAAGTATGTAAAGGGACGTTCTATTTACTAACATGATCCATGATGAAATCCATTTGTAAGTCCAAATTTTCACCCACGTTATTAGAGACGGACAAAAGTTGTCCGAATCTTAACATATTCCCTCTGACCTTTATTTATTGAAATTTCGTTCACACTAAACAGTCTTTTACTCATTACACAGAATAAATTATAGTGTCCGACGTAGTTAAATGACATCCTTTTTTTATATATATACATTTCGAAGGATTAAGTTCCTATACTACTCGAAGGGTCCACCGAGTGACGACTTCTTAGACGGACGGTTACGTCCTCTACACCCAAGTTGAAGACACAGCCCTTCTAGGGGACTTCTTCCTTTACTGTTGGGTGAGATCATAAGAACGGACCTCTTTATGGTACCTGTCTTCTCTACCCCCTGATATCAGATAACCCTGCATTTTCTCACCTTGTACTAAATTGTTGATTTGTTTGTCGTTTTTGTTTTAGTTTCTATATAAATCAATTATATATTACAGGTCTTTATATATACGTGTTGTAAAAAAGACGTAAGTAAACGATTCTTTGTCTGAGTATTAAGTTTTATGAGTACCATACGTACGGGGTCCAAAGAAGAAAACATAAGGTTGCTTTCCGGTGGGTAAATTGGAAAGATCCCAATAGAACGGGATGTAAGGATCCACACCACGATCCGATTCTTTTACCGACAAAGTAATACCCTCTGTGTCTAAAGAAGAAGAAATCGAGTGGATACTCTTGTTGTTTTATGTGTAAGTATTCCAGGTTTACAGATTTAATGGTATGTTTAATTTCCTAAAACCAGACACCAAGAACCGTTGGAGAGATCACTACTTTCACCGTATGTTATCTACACCTTTAGTACTAAAGAGAACAGACTCTGTTATGAAATCATCACAGGAGATAATTTCAAATACAAATAGAAGGTCTTCAACGATTCTTTTATCTTAGTCGTGAGACTTGTATTCAGTTTAGTTTTTCTAGGTTATACGATCGAACACGTTATCTCCGACAGATCTACATACCAAAATAGGTGTAGTTAAAAGTCACGTCCTTTTAACAAAGATGAAGTAATAAGGGGTTTCATATTTTAGGGGTTGGAGTGGTATCTCTCGTGTCAAACCGTCATGGTTGTTTACGGAAATCCAACAAATTTATAAAGGGGTTTCAACAAACAGACAGACTCAGTTGGTGACGAGATGTAGGAACGATGGGAGGAAACGTGTAATGAAAGACTTCACAGTCTATATTGAAGTACAAAGATTGCTGTCATTTACCTCTGTGTAAGAAGAGAGAATTCAAGGATTTAATATAACCGATAATTCGGTACGTACGTACGTACGATTCAGTACAATCAGTACAGACTGAGAAACGATAGGACACCTAACATCGGGCGGTCCGAGGAGACAGGTAACCTAATAGGTCCGTTCTTATGACCTCACCCAACGGTACGGGAAGAGGTCCCCTATAAGGACTGGATCGTTACCTTAGACAGAGAATGTAAAGGAAGTAACTGTCTGTCCGATTTTGGTGGACCCTTCGGTATCACAAATTATTTTGTTGTTTTCCTTGTGACTAATACCAGAAGAGACAGAAGACTTCGGATAGTGACATCGTCTTTCGTCCGTGTTATGGAAGGCAGGCAGTATCCAAACGGAATTGGTCCAGAGTAGAACACGTCCGGTCTACGGTGTGTAGATCTATCTTGAAGGACAAGGATCATAGGAATATATGAAATTTCACATATGTAAAATTGATTAACAAAGTATAAAAGGGTTAAAATAATCCATCCCTGAACGGAACATATACATTTGACAAGTGCTTTTACATGGTATGGTCTCTTTCACGGTACTCATGTTTGACATTAAAGATGTGATACTTTAAATAATAGGTCTGAAAATACCTTTAGAAAGTGAACATTTATAAAAAGTTTGTTTTCTCCTGTTAGACACAAAGTTTTTTTTTCGACAGGTCTACTATAAAGTTTAAATACGGGTCATGTATTATAGGGGAAATAAATGTTCATATATTAAATGAAAGACACTGGTACTCGTGAAAGACTCGTCCAGAGGATTAAATTTGAAAAAAACCCGAAGAAAGGTACAAAGAAACTCAACATTGAACCCTTTGATTAAAAGAAAAGACAAACCGGATAGGATATTTCTCGTCTCTGTAATGAAACGGTTGTTTCCAGGTAGATCAGTTCCGATACCAAAAAGGTCACCAGTACATACCTACACTCTCAACCTGACACTTCTTTCGACTCGCGGCTTCTTAACTACGAAAACTCGACACCACAACTTCTTCTGAGAACTCTCAGGGAAACTGACGTTCCTCTAGGTTGGTCAGGTAGGATTTCCTCTAGTCAGGACTTACAAGTAACCTTCCTGACTACGATTTCGACTTTGAGGTCATGAAACCGGTGGAGTACACTTCTCAACTGAGTAATCTTTTCTGGGACTACGACCCTCCCTAACCTCCACCCTCCTCTTCCCCTACTGTCCTACTCTACCGACCTATCGTAGTGGTTGAGTAACCTACACTCAAACCCATTTGAGACCCTCAACGACTACCTGTCCCTCCGGACCGCACGACACTAAGTACCCCAGTGTTCCTCAACCTGAATTGTCGTTGACTTGGCTTGACTTGACTACGGGACATTTGTTTTCGTGAGTTAAACAGAGAAAACACAATATGGAATATCCTATTCAAACAAACAAACAAACAAAAAAGAGAGAGAGAGAGAAATTAAAATCAGAAAAATTTCCGTCCCTCTTAAAACTAAGTTTATATCTTCCCTAAAGAAGGATGTTTCAATGACCAACATCTAGTCGTTTTTGTTAATTAAATCATATGAATAATTAGGAATTGGATAACGTTAGATTTACAGATCTCGATAAAGTGAAATATCACAGTCTTAATTTGTAAATTCCTAAAATACTCTCTTTTCCAGTATGACGTGGACTCTCCTTGATCTGTCCTCTGACGATTTTACCCTTCTAGGTAGTACAACGGTACGTTCAAACTAAGATTCAGTTCCTCTCTTTTTTCCTCAAATATACATTCTCAGGATCTGAGAAATTCTTTTCAAGTTGTCCCTCTGACCTCTTAAGACCTTGGTTCCCGTCGAGATTAGAGGAACGGTGAGAATCAGTAATCGGTTCTTGTAAATCATTCTTTGAATAGTAATATTCACACCGACTACCTAAAGTCGTGTCGTCGAACTCGGGAACCAGTTAATATGAGGATAAGGGTTCCGATGATCAAGATGATGAACACAATATGTCTGTTCGAGGAGGTGCCGGGTAAAAGAACTCTTTTTGGAACTTTTCATAATAATGAAACTTGAAATCAAGATTGACTACCTTAACTAGAACTTCAATGTCGACTATGTGACAGGGTCGTGATGACAGGTAAGATTTAGTGAGGGTCAGAGTCAATAGAGAAGTCTCCAGTACGACCGGATGAATCATCACACTGGTTTTGAAGTAAGGACTACAGAGACTGGGATTATCAGTATGGAACAAAGAGTCAGGTCCCATCCATGCACATAGACCAGTGTCAAATTTATCTCGTTACTTCCTGATTACTCCGTCTCCGTTCGGTTCACCTAGTAGACCTAAGATATAAATGAACGGGGTAAAAGATTCATGTCAATAAGAAAGAGGATGACTAGTTCCAATTAATAGAGACTGTAATTTACTCTGCAATTTATAGAGAAACGAATAGAAGACTAGGGACCCGTATAATTAAGATTCCGGTGGACAACCACCGGTATTGAATGTAGATTTGTCCTGGGAACAACAGGGGATGAGTCTAGGATAAGACACACCCTAAGGTTCGAAACCTAGTTGAAGAGATATTCGATGGTACACCCTTACAACCGATTCGTATAGTGTTTATAACCAAACGAAAGTGACATGTGTTTCAATTCGGTTGTGATGATGTACCTTCGAATATCTCTTGAACTAGGTAGATAATAAGACCCCGAAGGGACTATCGAGTCAACCATTTCTTAGGTGGACGTTACGTCCTCTGGGACCAACCTAAGGACCCACCCCCTCTAGGTAACCTCTTCCCTATCCTATGGTTGACGTCATAAGACCGGATCTTTTAAGGTACCCAATATACCAGGTACCTGAGAGCTTCTCAGCCTGTACTGACTCGTTGAAAGTGAAAGATAATGAGACTCCATTAAGACCTGGAAGATCTGGAGTAAAGCTTTAAGAGGTTCTTCATCTACGATTCACCCCAATTTACACACCCGTAAAATAATCCTTTTTACGGGCACTCCCTTCCTTTTTCCTCACTCCAACCCTTCGATTTTCTTAAACCCTCTTAGAAGTTTAACGTTATGTTCAGTCTGGGACCGTTTCCTTTCTCCCTTTCTTTCGACCACCTGTGAAAGATCTATCGTTGTGTTAGATTCTTTTCAAGTAGACTCGATGTCTCATCAAGAACTCAGTCTCTACCGACAGCTTTCTGATAGTACGCCGAGTCCTTACCCGGACTGAAACATAGGTATGGTATGAATCAGTAACTAACCCTTCTTTAACACCTTTAGTACCGACACTTCATTTGTACCTGTACCTAAAGTACCTATCGTTGATCTCGAAGACCAGTTAATACGGTAGTATCAACCCTTCAGTCGGTCACATAAGAATAGTGACTGTGTGAAAAACACACTGGACCCAATCTAGGGACCCAACCCTTCCAGGGGACCTCTTTCCTTACCGAGTGGTGAGGTCATAAGAACGGGTCTATTAAGATATTATAAAGTAAATAGAAAACTTTTTAAAGGTCCTCTTTAAATTTACTATGTAATTACGTATTCTTGATTAGAGGTTAATAAAGGTTTCAACAGACGTAGTATAAGTCATATAATGTGTAAAGGGATTTTAAAGTGATCTACCACGATACATAATTTATATCATTTAAATCATTACCTATCAAGTAGAATTACCTGATAGAGAAAATAATAGTAAAATAAAATAAATACTGATAGTTTGTCCTTTGACCGTAATCTACTGAGACAAAAATTGTTGTAAATACCTGGAGTAAATACCTTCCTGTATTAACCGTGTTCAATATTCTTCCGTTTTACTTTTTCACGTTTTCGGAAGGTGAATTGTACTGACGACTCCGACAAATTACTACACACTCTCAAATAGACTAAACAGTACCAAGTATGAGTGGAAGACACAATAGTGTAGAGAAGACTCTACCGATTAACTCAATATTAAATATTTAAGATATCTTAGAAGAAAAGATCTTACACGTCATTAATAACTATGTGTAATTAACTGGTAAGTTCTACCTAGACTACTTGGTATTTTTTGTGTCCGTGAATGAAACTTTAATGTATAGTGTCCACAATAGTCCGTCTCAAATAACTCGAGAGACAGTTTCTTCCAGTTACTTTTGAGAACCTTTTACTATATTCGTATTAGTAATGCGGGACTTTTATTAACAGATAAAATCCGGATATAGTCGTTTGGTAAGAAAAGACTATTTAGGTTTAATCTTTGAGAAATCCTAAGACCGATTATACAATAATGTATCATTGTTCAAATAAAATGAGTCATAAATTTTTGGTAATCATTGACTTGACGATATAGAGGATTTTTTATTTCTGGATACCAATATCTTCTTTTCGTCCGGTGAACAAAGAAAGAAAAAAAAAGGAGAATTTCTAAATCGACACCTTCGATAAAAAATTTTATTACATACTTCTTTCGACCGAAATGGGAAGTATTATATATCATAAAATAATACTAAGTCACTGATATTTAGAAAGGGTGTTCCGGGATAAGAGGGACCTGAACGGTTGGTGAGAATTGATTGGACGTTCGTGTAGACATACGAGGTGCCGTGTCACAGGGTTAACACATGTCAAGATCTTGGTGTGTCACAGTATATACAAAAAAGAGTAAACATGGTCGAGAAGAGAGAGGGTCCTTTGAAAAGGGAGTCTACTACGGTATTGACAAGATAAGTAAACAAAAAATAACAGACAGTGTAGGATGACCTTAAATTCGAGGTTTCTCCTCCTCGGAATATACAGAATATGTTCCTGCACAAAGGACTTGAACCCTATATCCTTTTTACCTTACCAACAAACACCAACTTCCTTAGTAGTATAATCGACTTTTCTTCCTTAGAACTGTGTGTTTCATACAAAATTAATCTCATTCGTGTAGGTTTACTTTTTTATCACAACTTTTCATGTAAAAACATACAAATATATCTCACGACAAAAAGGGTTCGTCCAAAAACTTTTAGTAAAAAAAAGGATGTTACCTCGGTCCTATAAAGTTATAGATACGAAAGTATGAGTCGACTCAAAGTTGTCGTAGGAATGAAATTATAGGAAAAAAGATCAAAATGGACACACATATAAAGACACACACACACACACACACACACACACACTCTCTCTCTCTCTCTCTCTCTCTCTCTCTCTCTCTCTCTTCTTTCATTTTTTTTTCTATTTTCGAAAGTAAAGTACAAAATTTACACTTTAATATAGTGTAAAAAACAACAAAAAAACTCGGACAAAATAAGTAATAATAGGGATTAAAAAGATTGTATAAATAAAATTTGGTACCATGTATGTTTTTATATAGTAAAAAATAAATTTAATAAACTCGTGGTCATGACGATCATTACTATCCCATTTTACACCGAAAATGTTTCATATTCATTTCTTAACAATTTTACGGTCCCGTTTTATACCGAAGACTTTTATGTTTGTCTGTTTCCTAATACTCTTACGGTCATAGACTTATCTATTATAGTGTAAAGAACCAGATGACTAAGTCTACACTAATATTAATACTTATATTTACGTCAGATTAAGTTGAGATTGGACTAATCAAGACGTATTTGAAAGTTTTCAATTAGTTGGTTCATCCAGTAGTGTACACATCCAGTAACGAGAATCATCGGAAACTATATTTCATACCAACGTGAAGAAAAAAAAAAAGAAGGATTTCGTTTTAACAATTGCACACTCGGGAATATGGTGAATGTCATGTATCAATCAAGGTGAGGTTGACGGACGATACAATAAGACGTTTACTGTAACCATTTCAATTGGAGACTAACCTAACAAATAACATAGGACCACTGAAACGATTTACTATTGAAGGCTGTAACCCTTCCACGAGTAAGGAGAAGTACGAACGACTACTTTCTTCTAAAACTATATTGAGAAATGTTAATAATAAATATTAAAGACGGACCCCTAAGTGAAGACTTTAAACACAACTATCATTACTCTTACAACGACTAAATGAAAACGTTTACACTTCACTAAACTGTAACGATAAATAAATGTCATAAAACGGTACTCTTAAATATCGTGGAGGTGATAACAGTCATAATTTTATTAAAAAGTTTTGAGGAATGAATAGTCTTAGACCAAAGGTTTCTTTCCTCCTTTAAGAAAGAATAGTTGTTATAAAAGTCTAATCGAAAAATGAAACTATAAACTTTCATCCTTTTAGGTGTATATATATAGGTAATATATTATGTATCTAAGTAATATATATTATCCAAATTCTATGTAATATATTATATATTTTCTAATTAGTTTATACTTTTTAAATGACGTTAAGTTAGATTAACGTTTTATATCTTCAAGTCATTTCAAAGACCTGTGTACCAGTCACATGTCTATAGCTCGTATAAGATTACTGATCGTTACTTATTATGATTTTAAACACATTTATGTTACGTTATAATAAGTAGATACTTTTTAATTTTAAATGGTGAATCCTCTTGTACCCTTCTAGATCTCCTGTAATGCGAGTCACTTTATTTAGTCCGTCTCTTTCTGTTAGTGGAATACAAAAGTTGAATGTAAACCTTAGTTTTTTTATTTTGTTTACCTACTAATATTGTTTTCCCTTGTATAAGTGTCCATACCCCTTGTTTGATCAACAAAGTTCACCCTCCTACCGACCCTCTCTTCCTTCTTCCTTTTCCACGAATTCTCTACGTTCGATAATTCATAATTTATTCTATTATCCTACATTATATGTAAAGTCCCATATATAAGTCATAAATATCATTGAAATTATATCAGACATTTATAACTTAGTAATATAACATATGAACTTTGATTATATTCAGTTGATATGTAGTTTTCTTTAAATTTTTCTATTTAACACATTTTTAAGTTTCCTTGATCTTATAGTTTTTACCAAAACTTATTCTCCTTGTTTCAAGAGTAAGATGGACTAAAAATCTGAATGATACGTACTCTTTTCTTCTCTTCGATTTCTGTTTTCTCTTTTCCTTTCTATATGGGTAAACTTACGTCTCAAGGTTTCTTATCGTTCCTCTGTATTCTTTCGAAAGGAGTCACTAGTTACGTTTCTTTATCTCTTTTTGTTGTCTTACCTTTTCTGATCTCTAGAGAAGTACTTTGAATCTCTATGGTTCCCTTGAAAAGTACGTTTCTACCCATGTTATTTCCTCTCTTTAAAGTCTAATCGAAAGTCTAATCGAAACTATAAACTTTCATCCTTTTAGGTGTATATATGTAGGTAATATATTATGTACCTAATATGTCTGGATTGTCTTCGTCTTCTATATTTCTTCTACACCGTTATTATATATCTTCTTGATATGTTTTTTCTAGAATTATTGGGTCTTTTGGCGATACCACACTAGTGAGTGGATCTCGGTCTGTACGACCTTACACTTTAGTTCACCCGGAATCTTTTGTAGTGATACTTGTTTCGATCACATTCACTACCTTAAGGTCAACTTGATACAGTTTGGGATTTTCTACTATGACACTTTCACGATGTGAGTTATACGGTCGTTTAAACCTTTTGAGTCGTCACCGGTATCCTGACCTTTTCCAATCAAAAGTAAGGTTAGGGTTTCTTTCCTTTACGGTTTCTTAAAAGTTTGATGGTGAGTTAACGTGAGTAGAGTGTGAGAATAGTTCTATTACGAGTTTTTAGAGGTTCGTTCGGAAGTTGTCATACACTTGATTCTTGAAGGTCTACAAATTCGAATCTTTTCTGTCTCCTTGACCTCTAGTTTAACGGTTATAGGCAACTTAGTATCTTTTTCGTTCTCTCAAGTCCTTTTTTTTTTTTTTTGTTTTTTTGTTGTCGGATGAAAACAAAATAACTAATGTGGTTTCAGAAACTGACACACCTAGTGTTGTCTGACACCTTTTAAGAAGTTCTATAACTTTATGGTCTGGTGGAATGGACGGAGGACTCTTTAGACATACGTCCAGTTCTTCGTTGTCAACCCTGGTCCGTACCTTGACTGACCAAGGTTTAACCCTTTACTCATGTATTCCGACGAATAACAGTGGAACGACTAAATTGAATACACGTCTCATGTAGTACACTTTGCGACCCGACGTACTTCGTGTTCGACCTTAGTTCTAACGACTTTCTTTATAGTTATTGGAGTCTATACGTCTACTATGATGGGAATGCCGTCTTTCCCGTGTCCTTGATTTCTCGGAGAACCAATTTCACTTTCCCCTCTTACTTTTACCACCGAATTTTGAGTCATAATTTTTTTTTTTTTTTGTGTGTTTTTGTTTTTGTGATTCTAATAACATAGGTCAGGATAGTGAAGTACGTTATCTACACCTTTGTTACCTTTTCCACTCTCTGAAATAGAAGAACTCTGGGTTTTCTTCACGTCTACCTCTGACGTCGGTACTTTAATTTTCCGAGAACGAGGAACCTTCTTTTATATACCGTTTGGATCTGTCGTATAATTTTTCATCTCGGTAGTGAAACGGTTGTTTCAAGGTAGATCAGTTTCGATACCAAAAAGATCAGTAGTACATACCTACACTCTCAACCTGACATTTCTTTTGACTCGTGGTTTCCTAACTACGAAAACTTGACACAACAACCTTTTCTGAGAACTCTCAAAGGACATGACGTAATCTAGTTTGGTCAGTTAGGATTTCTTTTAGTCAGGACTTATAGACAACCTTCCTGACTACCATTTCGACTTTGAGGTTATGAAACTGGTGGACTACCCTTCTTGACTGAGTAACCTTTTCTGGGACTATGACCCTTTCTAACTTCCGTCTTCCTCTTCCCCTTCTGTCCCCTACTCTACCAACCTACTGTAGTGGTTGAGATACCTGTACTCAAACTCGTTCGAGACCCTCAACTGTCACCTGTCCCTTCGGACTACACGACGTCAGGTACCCCACCGTTTCTCAGTCTGTACTGACTCACTGACTTGACTACGTACGTGCGTACGACAGTGAAGTCAATAAAGACTGAGAAACGCTGGAATACTTGACATTGGACGGTCCAAGAACACAGGTACCTTAAGAGGTCCCTTCTTATAACCTAACCCAACGGTACGGTAAGAGGTTCCCTAGAAGGGTTGAGTCCCTAGTTTGGGTACAGAGGACTCCGAGGAGGTAACGTCCGTCTAAGAAACGACGATTCGGTAGTCCAGTAGGGGAGTCTAAATGATATTTCAATACTATTAGTTCTGTCACATTATAATCACTTGTTTTATCTGTTTCTCTAGACATGTAAAACTTTTTTTTTTTTTTTCAGGACTTTAGTTATGTTTGATTATACTAGTTGACTAGAAAACCTTTTTTCCCGATTCCGTCAAGTCATTTCTATCCAACGGCCCCAGGTCGGAGTCGTCTCAGGTCCCTATGGGAGTCCTACGTGCTGCAACCGTTTACTTACTTACTTACTTACCGTACCCCACTGGTTTGAAGTCACTCGCTCCGGGTAGTGAAATAAAAGTCTCTCCCGAAAATATGGAATCAACGTGTAACTCGTTTCACTTTTTACGTCTCAGTTGAGTTGTAAGGTAGTCATAATTGAAAATAACTATGGTCCAAAAAAGGACTTTCTCAGAATAAAAAACATGTAATAGAAGACCGGGTCTCCGGACAACTATAAAATACTGGAGAAAAACCATTTCCAACCAGTCGGTCTTGTTATTAAAAGAGAAATTCACAAAGAAGAATTCAAGGATCGGACGTAGTGGGAATTTCATGTCTCAATGTAAAAATACCTCGTTTCTAAATCACCCAATATGGTTTCTTTCTTCAATAATTGAGTTTCAGATTACAACGATTACGATTCCGATGACGAACAAAGAAGATGTGGAATTGATATACGTGAGGGTCCTTGTGTTACCTATTCCCTACACCCTTGAACCGTCGTTAGTAACCGAGTTGTTACAACGTTCTCAGACCTATTTGGACGGTTCATTCGAACTTACGATTGACGACGACGACGATTCAAGGAAGTCAACACAGACTAAGACACGCTGGGGTATCTGCCGTCGGGTGATCCGAGGGGGCAAAGACCCTAAGAGATCCGTTCTTGTGACCTCACCCAACGGTTTGTCCCCCAAACTTTATGATGAAAGTACGGGACCTCTAAATAGTTGATCTCGGGATTCAACTAAAAAAAGGTCTCTTTCCACCAACCCCTATCGGGGGACAATTACAGTCTTCTCAACCACTTTCCGTATTTTTATCATTCAGTCTCCCTAAGACCAAAACCCCATCTACGGGCTCGTCCAGGTCCCCCAGAGAGTTCAGGACTTCGGAACGAATAGTTCAGAGAAGGTGTACTGGAACAGTACCCACCCTAGAGGACACGACCGAGGACCGTTATCCATAAAATTATTTATCGTGACCTTTTCACTGGAATATAAAATCTTTTATGGACTTGAGTATGAACTAACAAGAAGTAAGTCACCGATTTAGTACAGGTTTAGAAACACTGAGGTACCTGAGATAGGACGGTTAGAGAAGACAAAATGTGATAGAGGGCCTCGAACGACTTTAAGTACAAGTGACTCAGCTACTACGATAGACTAGTAGAGTAGGAGACGGTGGGGAAAGAGGAAAACGGAAGTTACAAAGGGTCGTAGTCCCAGAAAAGTTTACTCAACTGAAAAACGTAGTTTGATAATCTCGAATATTCGAAGTCGTAGTCAAGAAAGTTACTTTTAAGTCTCAACTAAGTGAATCCTGACTGGCCAAACTAGTGAAACGACATGAACTATGGAAAATACTTTTAGTATAGTTTTACCAATTGTCTAGATTTACATTTGGAATCTTATTAAATTTTTGTCTTTTTTTAAATCTCCTGAAAAACAATTTTGTAAATAACCCAACATTATAATTCAAATAAAGAAATGTACACCGTTCTGTAAGACCCAAAAAAAACAACAACGAAAAATTTAGTCACGATAAAGTATTTTACGACGAAAACTTATAAAGACATGTTTAAAACCACACTTCAATCAAAGGAAAGAAATCCTATTTACGGGTCCTCATATCAATGGGACATTAATCTCTTCACCTCAAATTAAAATATATAGGTTGAAAAAAAAGGGGGAGATTTTACCGAAATAATAAAACGAAAAGGTGGTCGTTTCATACTGTTAAATTCAACTCCCGAAGGGACCACCGAGTCTGCCATTTCGCAGACGGATGTTACAACCTCTGGGCCCAAGTTAGGGACCAGCCCTTCTAGGGGACCTCTTCCTTTACCGTTAGGTGAGATCATAAGAACAGACCATTTAGGGTACCTGTCTCGTCAGACCATCCGATGTCAGGTACCGCAGTGTTTCTCAGTCAGTGTTACTGTTAAATTCAACCGAACGTTATTGAGGTCCTAAAGTGTAAAATTAAAAAAAAAAAATTGAATCGACAAATTTGTCCATGTAGTCAAGTCAAGTCAAGTCAACGAGTCAGTACAGGCTGAGAAACGCTGGGGTACTTAGCGTCGTGCGGTCCGGAGGGACAGGTAGTGGTTGAGGGTCTCAAGTGAGTTTGAGTACAGGTAGCTCAACCACTACGGTAGGTCGGTAGAGTAGGAGACGACAGGGGAAGAGGAGGACGGGCGTTAGGAAGGGTCGTAGTCTCAGAAAAGGTTACTTAGTTGAAAAACGTACTCCACCGGTTTCATAACCTCAAAGTCGAAATCGTAGTCAGGAAGGTTACTTGTGGGTCCTGACTAGAAATGTATCACCATAGAATAACACCAAAATGAAATAGTTTTTCCATTGATATAACTTGTAGAAAACTTCATGAGTAAACGGTAGAAATATTGAAGACATTAGTTACAGATAAGTATAGGACTAGTAGAATATTAATACAACGAAAACTGACAAATAAAACTGATAGTTCCAGGTAGATTAATGTCGATACTAAAAAGGTCATCAGTACATACCTACACTCTCAACCCCGTTTTTCTTTCGACTTGTGGTTTCCTAACTACGAAAACTTGAACCACAACCTCTTCTGAGAACTCTCAGGGAGAGTTCTAGTTTGGTCAACTAAGATTACCTTTAGACAGGACTTATAAGTAACCTTCCTGACTACGATTTCGACTTCGAGGTTATGAAACCGGTGGACTACTCTTCTCGACTGAATAAAAATCTTTTCTGGGACTACGACTCTTTCTGACTTCCGTCCTCCTCTTCCCCTGTTGTCTCCTACTCCACCGACCTACCGTAGTGGCTGAGTTACCTGTACTCAAACTCGTTCGAGGTCCTCTACCATTTTCATACCTTCGGTCCGTACGAGGGTAGGTACCACAACGTTTCACAACCTATACTAACTCACTGACTTGTCGTTGTTGATAACTAAGATATCTCATTAAATATATTATTCCTGTGTACTGTTTATACTCTACGATTTTTATAACAGATGTTCGGATAAGGAACGTAAAACAGAGGTAACATCTTTGAAAGGGACTCGTTGTCAAAATTATAACTATTTAAATTTAAATAGTTGAATAAAAAAAACCACCTGACAACGAAAAGCAAAACATAGTACAATTTTTTTAGAAACAATTAGAAACAATTTCAAGTACTTCATGAAAAGTATAAAAGACAAAAATTTACACGATACATAAACTTATAGTATCCGTAGACATAAAAAATTTTAAATAAAAACAGTTTTGAAATATAAAAAGTCGTATGTTTCGGAGACGTAAAAACGTCTCATACAATTTAAAAAAAATTAAAAATAAAAATGAAATAAAGTGAAATGTTATGACATAACCAAAACGGTATGTAACTGTACTTAGGTGGTGCTCACATGTACGCTAGGGTTTGTACTTGGGGGGAGGGTGGAGGAAGGGGTGTTGTAGGGAGACCCAGTAGGGGCACGTGGTCGGGGTTCGTACGACATAGGACGTCACCTGTATCTGACTACTAAGCTAAGAATGTACTATCATATGTACAATGTTACGGTAAGAGGGTTTAGTAGGGTGGGAGAGGGAGAGGGAGACTCAGGTTTTCAGGCGATATGTGTCGACACAGAAAAAACGACAGAACGTATCTCAGCAGTAACGGTAGAAAGATTTAAGGTATATATACACAATCATATGACATAACCACAAAAAGAAAGACCGAATGAAGTGAGACATATTAGCCGAGGTCAAAGTAGGTAGAGTAGTCTTGACTAAGTTTACATAAGAAAAATTACCGACTCATTATGAGGTAACACATATACATGGTGTCGAAAGAATAGGTAAGTAGACGACTACCTGTAGATCCAACAAAGGTACAGGACCGATAATATTTGTCACGACGCTACTTGTAACCCCATGTACACAGAGAAAGTTAAGACCAAAGGAGCCACACATACGGGTCGTCACCCTAACGACCCAGTATTCCGTCAAGATAAACGTTTAAAAATTCCTTAGAGGTGTGACAAAAGGTATCACCAACATGATCAAACGTAAGGGTGGTTGTCACATCCTCCCAAGGGAGAAGAGGTGTGGGAGAGGTCGTAAATAACGAACTTCTAAAAACCTAGTGTCTGTAAGACTGACCACACTTCACCATGGAGTAACACCAAAACTAAACGTAAAGAGATTATTACTCACAGACGCTAGGTTTCATACAATTTAAAAATCTCGGTAATAATTACCATAAAATGACCAACAATAATTTTTTAATTGGGAGTCAAAATGTAAAGGGAATATTTATTTATATTAATAAACGTACGACCGAAAAATAGGACATTGATATAATTTGAGTGAATAAACTTTTCTGGAACTACGACCCTTTCTAACCCAGTCCTCCTCTTCCCCTTTTTTCTCCTATTCTAACAACCTACCGTAGTGACTGAGTTACCTGTACCCAAACCCACCTGAGGGCGTCAACCACTACCTGTCCCTCCGGACCGTACGACTCCAAGTACCCCAGCGTTTCTCAGTCTGTGCTGACTCGTTGACTTGACTTGACTTGACTTGGTATTTTAATTCCTTCAAACTGAGAATTATTGTTTTCATTTCAACTCACTATGAAAGTTAGTATTTCACCTATCATCTAAATACAAAATCAAACCTTAGACACCGAAGGGAGTATAGAGTAATAACTGAGAACAATTTTTACCACCATACGTAATGAAGTCAGAAATTTTGTTTTCTTATTTTAGTGTGACTTACTAACTCTTTAGTCAATTACATTATAACTAACGAATAAAAATTTTAAGAACAAACTAAAGACATGGAACATTAATATGTATAAATTAGAGTATTCAATCAACTCCTATAGTTAATTGAAATCGGATCACTTTTTGCAAAAAGGACTGGAAACTGATCATTAACGACGACGACGACGACGACGACGACGACGATTCAACGAAGTCAGCACAGGTTGAGACACACTGGGGTATCTACCGTCGAGTGGTCCAAGGGGGCAGGGACCCTAAGAGGTCCGTTCTTGTGTCCTCACCCAACGGTAAAGGCAGAGGTTACGTACTTTCACTTTTCACTTTCACTTCAGCGAGTCAACACAGACTGACAATCACAGGTCACATTTTCGTTAACAAAGGGTAACATAAAAAAATGACAATACTGAATAAAACTCCTGCTTGAATTTTAGGTTTAAGTTAAAATATTTTTCATTGTTTCATGTGTCCTATAGAAATAGTTCCCTTTTTGTATTACACTTCTATTCTTCACGTATGAAAAATTTCTCAAACCTTGAAAGTAGAGTTACTTCTAGTTCATTGTGTCCTTTTATTCTATAGATCAGTGAATAGTGACAACAGGGAATCTAAAGAAAATGTTACTAATATACCACACTTCATCGTCCAACAACCTCTTTCTTTACTGGTGGGTGGGGTCACAAGAACGGACCTCTCAGGGTCCATGCCCCCTCGGACCACCCGACGACAGATACACCAGCAAGTCTCAGCCTGTGCTGACCTCGCTGAACCGTCGTCGTCGTCGTCGTCCAATAAAGTTTCAATAAAATACCTAAAACTCATTAAGAATCTTTGTCTCCTTAAAAGTCTCTAGACTCGTTAAGAAAGTTAAAATTACGTAAAAGTACTTGGGATGAGGATGAGTAGTTGTGTATCGTGTAATGTCTAGTGTCTTGGGGTCTCAGATTATCATAGGATCGGAGGTCGGATATATGGCATTTAAATTCAACTTGGAAATTTTCCCTGTTCGTTTTATCAGTTATATATAGTGTTTGAGGTATCTAAATCATAAAGGATTAAAGAAAAATATACTGTGACAAATACTTGTAGAATGTTTAGAGACTTTGTACGACAAGACAAAAGATACCTTTTCGACGTTTTGGACTCTAAAAAGAATTATAAGATCTGCATTCTGATTATCTGAGATCGTCTTAATAAAAGTCTCACAAGTGTTTTTAGATCCCTGACACCATTTTTAATTCCTAAATAAGTAAACTTTTACTTATTATTAACGACATATTCTTACATAATTATTATGATTAAAGATTATAAGTACAGTTTCGTTTTAAGGGTCAACAGTTAGTTTCCTCGTGACACCCAATTACCATATGATACTTTACAAGGTATTAGAGTATGTATGTAAAACTATTATAAACTAGGACCTTTCGTTGTCAACAATTAAATACGTATATAAAGGGTAAAACCAATATTCGAAGAACCTTGTTCCTGACACTGAAATGTATAAACGTATAAACCCAGAGATCGTCCATAGTACATATAACGTATATTGTATAAATTATGTATTATATTGTTCTCAGTATAATCCATTTGTTATTGATGAAGTTAACCCTCGATTATTGAATTTCTTTTACATTGACAGTGTAACATGGATTAAAATGACTCATGAAATTGTATCTGAACTACTTAACTTCAAGAAGATCAACGAGTATAGACTTATAAACTGTAAAAAGTACGAATAAAAGAATAAACTTAATATCTAATGGTTTGTGTTTATATAGTTAAGACATAATTATTATAACCCAAATAAAATGGTCTCTTTTTTTACTGGTAAGATTTTTCTCATTTTTACTTGGACTATTACGTTCCTCCAATTCCTCTTAACAGATAATGACTGTTTTTACATGAACGGAGTAAAAAAAAAAGAAGATTTCAAATTCCTCTAAATACTTCTAACCATATTTCGTTAAAGACTGGAGAATATCTAGTGTCTTGAGAACAAAAAGAAGGAGTAGGATAATAACGACAACGACGACGGCAAATCAACGATTCAACATAGTCTGAGAAACGTTCGGGTATCTGATATCGGACAGTCCGAGGAAAGATGTATCCTAAAAGATCCGCTCTTCTGACCTCACCCAACAGTGAAGGAAGAGGTCCCCTAGAAGGACTGGCTCCCTAGTTTGGACCCAGAGGACATAACCGTCCACCTAAGAAAAATGGTGACTCGGTGAATCTTGTGGACTACCGATTTGATCAAGATACATACACAATTGAATACTAATTTTATATAAATTACCAAATATGTAACAATAATTCAACGTTACATAAAATTTTTAAATAGTGAGAATAGTCAGTTCTATTAGTAAGTCAAGTCAAGTCAAGTCAGTGAGTCAGTACAGGCTGAGAAACGATGGGGTACTTAGCGTCGTGTGGTCCGGAAGGACAGGTAGTGGTTGAGGGTCTCCAGTGGGTTTGAGTACAGGTGGCTCAACCACTACGGTAGGACGGTAGAGTAGGAGACGACAGGGGAAGAGGAGGACGGTGGTTAGGGAGGGTCGTAGTCTCAGAAAAGGTTACTCAGTTGAGAAACGTACTCCACCGGTTTCATAACATCAAAGTCGAAATCGTAGTCAGGAAGGTTACTTGTGGGTCCTGAATGGAGGAAATCCTACCTGACCAACCTAGAGGAACTTCAGGTTCCCTGAGAGTTCTCGGAAGAGGTTGTGGTGTCAAGTTTTCGTAGTCAAGAAGCCACAAGTCCAAGAAGTGTAAGGTTGAAAGTGTAGGTATGTACTGGTGACCTTTTTGGTATCGGAACTGATCTACCTGTCAACAACCGTTTCATCACAGAGACGAAAACTTATAATTTTTATAGATAAACCGTAATCATTTTAATTTTATAATAGTAAAACTACTAAAAAAGGGGAGACTTCATGGGTAGGAATTATCTGTCATTGTTAGATTACTTTAAATTTTAACTTAAACACATATATTCGTGTCCCGAAGGGTCCACAGTTATCACCATTTCTTGTGAGGTCGGTCAAACCCTCTGTATTTTCTGTCCCTAAGCTTGGAACCCAGTCCTTCTAGGGGACTTGTACCCATACCGTTGGGTTAGGTCATAAGAATTGACCTCTTAGGAACCTGTCTCCTCGGACCACCCGACGTCAGGTATCTTAGTATCTCAACCTGTACTCACTTTGTTGAATTCTGTGTCCCTGCGTGTGTACATTTGTTTTCATTGACTTAGACACACTCAATAAATTACGGTATAATAATTTCATATCAAAGAAGATTTACCCTTAAGTAAGATGGAAGTTTACCTAATATTCTAGATCATAAAAGACGTTTTTTTTTTTTTTTTACGAGTCAGACGAAATCAAACGTAATTATCTCTTAACTGGATATCATAACTTTGGAATTCAATTTTAGAAGAGTTAAGATTTTTCCGATCTTAATTAGTTACTAATAACAACACCTAGTCAACCATTTCTTAGGTAGACGTTACGCCCTTTGGACCCAAACTTGGGATCCAACTCTTCTAGGCGACCTCTTCCTTTTCCGATGGGTAGGGTTCTAAGACCAGACCTCTTAGGGTTAGTACCCTAGTGTTTGTCAACCCGTGTTGACTCGATGAAAGTGAAGTGATAACATGAAAAATTAGTTGCCTAAATACATCAAGACTTAAAACAACAAAGTCAAGTCGAGTCAGAGTCAGTACAGGCTGAGAAACACTGGGGTACTCGACAGGTAGAGGTCGAGAGTCCCGAATGAGTTTGAGTACAGTCAATTTAGTCACTACGGTAGATTGGTAGAGTAGGAGACAGCAGGGAACAGGAGGACGGAAGTTAGAAAGGGTCGTAACCCCAGAAAAGTTTACTCAGTCAAGAAACTTAGTCCAAAACAAATGATAGTACTTTTTTATTTTAATATCTCTATAGACTTTTCTAAATAATATCATTGTTTTTACACTTGTCTTTACTGTTTTTCCTGTTTGATAGACCCTTATCTTAGTATTATAATTAGTCAACAACTAGGGTGGGTAAGTTTACCGTCCTTGTACTTACAGACTACTTGTCGATTTCTCAGTGAGTCTTTTAACGAAAGGAGACAATTTTACAGTCAATGTTTTGTTTGTACTCTAGGTGAACATTGACCACTTAATATTACAATTTTCAGACTAAACAAAATTTCAAAAAACTTTTAGACCGTAGACTCAGTGGTGAATGTACTAAAAAACATATGTTGTCGGACTTTCGTACAAATAAGTTACTTAATAGTCACCTCTGATCTTTACCGAATATTTAGACAAGGTAAGTGTAACGTCTTTCTATTTATTGTACCTTCAAAAATTCCGACATTTTACAATGCAACAAATGAAAAATAAGATTTTCGAAAAACAACTGTAGTGACAATCCTTTATACGGTACAGTCGATAAAATAGTCAATCTTGTGCGGGTAGTGAAAAGATACCTTAAATGACAGTTATCTTTATGGACTTTATGGAATGGAGACTAATGTTATCGTCATTGATAAAAAAACAACAATTTCTTTGTTAACTAAACAAGAATTTTAACACTGTTTTATTATGTGACGGTGACTACTCGACCGTCGAATGAAAAATTAATAAATGGTAAATTTGACGTGTGAAAGTGGATTTAAACCCAATCAAAACACCATTTTCCATTCATTTTCTTTCTGTTTCCAATCAACTACCCGTCATTACCGTCCCATATTTTACTCATTGTTTCGAGAAATCTCTAGTTGAACTGTCTGAAGTTTCTATAACATAAGGATTCATGAATAATAAATCTACTGACATTAAACACACCTTAATTCAAATTTCTTTAACTTTCAATGACTGTAGTACAAATATCTTAAAAGGTTGTAAACCCTTTCACAAATTCTTTAATTTTTAAAGAGAAAGAGTACGAACGAAACTAAACAAATAACCTCCTTTTTTTTTTTTTCTTTCTTTCTGTTTCTTTCGACTCCAGTGAAAGAGGAACATATAGGTAGGGAAATAAAGTAAGTACATGTAACGAATTAACGAACGGACTTTGCCTTTCACAGTAGATCATTAATTTTATTAGAACCTGACTTTCTTTATTATATACATATAGGAGAACTATATTCATTATTTTCCTTTCCTTGTTTTCATAGACGAATAAGAGGTTTTCATTTAAGTTACCAAATTCTTTGATGATATTCTAGGTATCGGATCCCACTTATTCTATTGACCCTTTAATACAACTTTTATTTATTCGTTCTACACTGATTTTCTATATACGTTTCACATATAAAATTATTTATAATTTTGGTACTAATAGACTTCAGTTGTATTTTTAACTTTTATAAATAATAGTTATTTTGAAGTTACTTTTAGATATATCAATCATGACAAAATTACTCCGTATTGTTTCCGTTTCAGAGAATTACATCTGTATATCAGTATATTTTTTGTACCCTTCTTTACTAATTTTTAATATTTAACATAGTAATCGTAGAAGTCTTATTATCTTCATAATTATATAAATACAAACTAGAAACATTTTGGAAGTAATAACTCTATTGAGAGTACAGTATTTTAAGTGGGAAATTTTTATTAAATCACTATAAATCATATAAGAGTCTCAACACGTCAATAGCGGTGACAGATTAAAATTCTATAAAGTAGTATGGTTATTTGTTTGTTTGTTTGTGTCTTCTTTGTGGACGTGTGTAATCGTCCGTTAGAGGTAAGTAATTGGGAAGGTCGTGACTCATTGGTGATTAGATGAAATGTAGAAATGTTTAAACTATACATATAAAGTATATTGACCTTAATATTCCAAACACCGGAATATAGATCGAAGACAGTGAATCATATTCCAAAAGTCACAGGTACAACATTGACGTCGTCCTGTAGTAAGAACCATAATGGTTTATAGAGTAATATACTTACTTTTTG
Source organism: Capra ibex (assembly GCA_006410555.1). NCBI lineage: Eukaryota > Metazoa > Chordata > Mammalia > Artiodactyla > Bovidae > Capra > Capra ibex. The sequence continues at coordinate 17,721,352 of SJYO01048061.1, read as the reverse complement.
TAAAATAAATAAATAAATAGGTTACTTGTTGACACCCCGGGATTTACCATTTGGAACTTTTTCTTCCCGATCGAAACGTCAAACCTCGATTCTACCGTGGACCGCCTTCTCAACTCCCACACCGGATTCAACAGACAATTTTGAAAACTAACCGAAAGAACTAAAGGCGCGTGTACCTGTCGCGCACTAGTGGTATCTGAGAACAATGTTACTTCGCGTACTGCTGAACTGGAAATTGCACTAACCACGTTGATACCGTATAATGTTAAACTGGAAATTGCACTAACCAGGTTGGGAGCGTTTTGGGGCAACGAACGGATATATTTGGTTCTCAAACACCGTTATTTCGCCTTGACGAATCTACCTTGGGGAGAGTGCAGACTAACAGAGAGCGAGTGGCTCCCCGACCCAACCGTCTGTCGTCCGAGTGGAGAGGAGTCCTGGGGAGCCGAAACGACTCCCTTCAAGGTGACGGAGAGAGAAAGACGCCTCGCGGGGACGTTTGTTGTACACTTAATAAAGGTTAAAAACCGATATTCCTTATTTTGATGATACTAACAAATACATGTACAAGAGTAACTCTGTATGTAAACGTGAAGAGAACCCATATATTGTTCCTATTTTAATGAACTAGTATTCTCTGAAGACAAATTATAAACTCCCTTGACGGATTGTCATAAAAATTTCATCGATGTTAATGTATCTCAAGACTACTTTCTGGTTTCGTTCAAACCAGAAAAGAAAAAGAGTTCTAAATAAAACCGATTAGACCTATGGAATGTAAAGGTATCAGTAAAATCTTTAGACTAAAGTTAAAGACGATTTTATAATACGTCGATTCAAAAAGTATCCCTAACACAACGTGAACATTCAGTCAAACACCTTGTGACTGTAACAGTCCTCGGCGCAATCCGTAATGACTGTTTTACCTCCGTACCGGAGGTCGGGGGAGAGGAGTAAGGCGTCCGTGCCTGGGCCCTACTTCCTCAATCCGGAACATTAAGACTGAACAGAAAAGGAGAGGAGCCGACTCAACTGACTTTTTCTTATAATTCCACGAATAACAAGAACTCTCCTCGTACTCTTCAGTGTTTCGGGAGACGTCGACACGAGTCTTTTATTAAGTATTTCAATTAGTAACTGTAAACAAGTTCCTGAAAATGTTTTCTCACGAGGTCCTACTCGTGTATCCGGTATCGAACTCCAGTACCCTCCCTAACTATAGACTTCGGACAAACACTCCTCTTACAAATACCGTTTACTCAAATGACTTAAATCCCGAATCTTTATTAATTTTATTAATCTTCAATTTCTAAATTCCTTACAACATTTCAATCGTATAAAATATACGATATTGAATATCTTCAATCCTTAAAAATCTCTGTGATATCGATCTTCGGAAAAATTCTCTACCACTCGAGTCCTACAATCCCTGTTTGTCCCAAATCCTTCTATTCATCATTTGACTCCTTACATCGTACTCAATGTTACATTAGTGTTCAATTGATATCCTGTGTAATCTTCTCCAATTATTATCTACTATTCCGACTAAGTCTCTCTTAGTGACTTCGTCCTTGAGACAAACTTCTCGTTGTTACTAAATACCTCTATTATATAGACCCTCTCCCCCTTGACTTTTACAGTTTGGAGACCGGATTACAAAAACATTTTCATATTTTTTCTTAGAATTTGAACTTTATTTGTCCGTCAGATTTTCTTTTGACTCTCCGACGGAGTAACGACTGTGGTAAGTAGAGAAGTCCAACTTAGGGACCGACGACCTCGACTTGAGGTCGTCTGTAGAACTACAACAGAAGACAAGGTACTTCTGTCTACAGAAAGGTAAGTACATCGAAGAGAAATAAAAGTAAGTTGTTACAAAATATCGAAAGTCACATGTTCGGAACGTGAAGAAGGATCAATTAAAAAAGGACTTATCAGGTAACAAAGACAATAATGTTCACCTTAAAAATGAATTAAAGTAACGATCACATATCTTTATCACAACAATATAACTAAAATACAAAACATTTGAACGACTCATAAACAATTAAGTCTATCAAAACCACCTAAGAATTCTAATAGATGTATGTTCTAATATATTAGGAACTTATCTACATTAAGATGAAAAACAAAAGGTTGGATACGCGAAATGTAAATACTTATAAATATCGGTTTGACTGAGCCCACCTTGTAGATCATGTTACGACTTATCTTTACATATATCATTCTCAGAAAAGAATTAGTATTTCACAAAAGAACTAGAAATATGAATCGTTACTAGGAATCGTTTTAATTGTGTATGAAAGTCTTAGTTTGTATTAATAAATGGATTGAAAGAGTTTTTTATATTTGTAATGATTTATTTTACTAAACTTGTTGATATTCAAGAATTAAAATGAACAAGTGTGTAGTAATGAATTTCTTTAACGTTCACATATAATACAATTAATAAAGACACTTTTCTTATACACTGTCTTTTTTTTCATTATTTTAAACGTTGGATAATAAAAATCACTAAAATTGACAAACGTTGATTAGAGTAACTAACAAAACCTTTAGTGATAATTGATATATCCTTTCCTCATACAGTTCCAACATATAACAGTGGGACGAACAAATTGAATATACATCTCATGTAGTACATTTTAGGGCCTGACCCTGACCTACTTCGTGTTCGACCTTAGTTCTAACGAGTCTCTTTATAGTTATTGGAGTCTATACGTCTACTATGGTGGGAGTACCGCCTTTTACTTCTCCTTGATTTCTCGAAGAACTACTTTCACTTTCTCCTCTCACTTTTACGACCGAATTTTTAGTTGTAAGTTTTTTTTTTTTTTTTTTTCTAGTACCGTCGACCAGGGTAATGAAGTACCGTTTATCTACCCTTTTGTTACCTTGGTCACTCTCTGAAATAAAAGAACCCAAGGTTTTAGTGACACATGTTACTGACGTAGGTACTTTAATTTTTCGAGAACGAGGAACCTTCTTTTCGATACTACTTGGATCGGTCACATAATTTTTCGTCCCCATAGTGAAACGGTTGTTTCCAGGTAGATCAGTTTCGAAAAAGGTCATCAGTTCATACCTACACTCTCAACCTGGTATTCTCGTGGTTTCTTAACAACGAAAACTTGTCACCACGACCTTTTATAAGAACTCTCAGGGAACCTGTCGTTCCTCTAGTTTGATCAGTTAGGATTTCCTTTAGTTGGGACTTATAAGTAACATTCCGGACTAGGATGTCGACTTTGAGGTTATAAAACCGGCGGACTACGGTTCTTGGTTGAATAATCCCTTCTGGGACTACGATCTTTTCTAACTCCCGTCCTCCATTTCCCCTACTGTCTTCTACTTTACCAACCTAACCCACCGTAGTGACTGAATTACCTGTACTCAAACTCGTTCGAGGTCCTCTACCACTTCCTGTCCCTTCGGACCATACGACGTCAAATACTCCAGTGTTCACTCATCCGTGTGTGTGTGTGTGTGTGTGTGTGTGTGTACGTACAGTCAACATCCAGTCGGACGTATGCTTATGAAGTTAAACGGATACCATCTGTCCTCACAAATCTGAATAAAAGTCTCATTAGTTTTATATACAACATTTCCTTTTTTTTACATTGAAATTACAAACAGATATAAATTTTTGTATGGTTTTCAATAATTTATTGAGTGACTTTAAAACGTAACCAAAATTGGTATGTTCTCCTTTTACCAATTTGATAAGAACATATATTTTAAATCCTTTATATAATTTACAAGAAACTTAACTAAAAATGGTGACTTCATAGACCCAGGGTTACATACTTCCTGTCGATTTAACAGTTTTTCAAAATTTATTACAATGAAAAGTTCCGTGGATAGTAGTGTAAGACCGATTTTAAACTAATCACATTTCATACACACTGAAATAATATTGTAAAATGCCAATGGTAATATATAATTACTCTCCCATTGTCCGTCCTTCCGGTCCCCAGAGGTTTACCCCCTTTATCGGACGTTCACCGTCTGTAAAAATAGAGGGAATTCGCCGTCCTTCTTTGTTTGATCCCTATATATATAAAAAAAGGAGAGATATATTTAAATTTTCCTCCAAAGAGAATTTTAAGACACAACGGTACTGTGGACCAAAGTGGACTTCAAGTGATTACGGAAAAAGAATACTTTTACAAAGAGAATTCGATACGATTACATGATACGTAAATGGGGTTTGAGACAGAAGTTCAGGGAAGGTGGAAAACCGAGTCTTGGATGAACCATTTGGTCATACAATATGAGGTTATAACAAGGAGATTAGATACATTTATTGTGATATACATACCACGAGACGGGAAGAAGTTCTAAGTTCAATTAGGAAAATACCGGGTTCTACTTGCTAAACCTCGGTTCTAATAGGGTTTTATGTAGGATACCCACTCCCCGGACCACGGTAAGATTCAAAACTCTGTAAGGAAAGAAAGTAATTGTCTGACGACTACTGATATATGAAACGTCGGTTTTTACCTCTTTGAGATATGTCAGTTGTTTTTGGTCTGGTCCTCGACTGACACCGAGTCTAGTACTTGAGGAATAACGGTTTAAGTCTGAATTTAGCTTCTTTCATCCCTTTTGGCGATCTGGTAAGTCCATACTGGATTTAGTTTAGGGAATACTAATATGTCACCTTCACTCTTTATCTAAATTCCCGGATCTAGACTATCTATCTGACGGACTACTTGATACCTTACTCCAAGCACTGTAACATGTCCTCTGTCCCTAGTTCTGGTAGGGGTACCTTTTCTTTACGTTTTTTCGTTTTACCGACAGACCCCTCCGGAATGTTTATCGACACTTTTCTTCTCTTCGCTTTTTGTTTCCTCTTTTCCTTTCTATATTCGTAGACTTGCGTCTCAAGGTTTCTTATCGTTCTTCTCTGTTCTTTCGGAAGAAGTCACTAGTTACGTTTCTTTATCTCCTTTTGTTGTCTTATCCTTTCTGATCTCTAACTTCCTGGATTCGATGAGGTAAAACAATTTCTTCTGAGGTAATACATTTTTAAGGGTCTTTTCTCGAAAAACCTTCAGGGAATTGGAGTGGGGTGGTGGGACCCTAGTTAGTCTTTGGTACCGTTCGGGTCCTTTACTTTTGGTTAGTCTTGGGTTGTGGATTGGGAAGGTGTCTTCCATTGGTTAATCTGCAGAGGGTTCGGCCTTTGAGGGTAAAAAGTTTAAAAAGTACGCTCTTATGGGACATATTCGTTACTTTGGGTCTCAAGCACCGAAGAGGGATATCAGTGACGTAGTCATAGCCACCCTCGGGATCGAGCTCGAACCATTATTTTTGAGAGAACGAAAACGTAGCCTATAGTCGAGGGACCACCAGTAACCCTCTAAAGCGCTGAACCTGTATTGTTCTAGAGAAGTTCTTTTAATCTCTATGGTTCCCTTGTAAAGTACGTTTCTACCGGAGCTGTTTCCTGTCTTTACCAGACCTGAATTGTCTTCGTTTTCTCTCATTCTTCTCCACCGTTCTTATGTGCCTTCTCCACATGTTTTTTCTAGAAGTGCTGGGTCTATTAGTACTACTACACTAGTGATTAGATCTCGGTCTATAGAACCTTACATTTCAATTCACCCGGAATCTTTCGTAGTGATGTTTGTTTCGATCACCTCCACTACCTTAAGGTTATCTCGATAAAGTTTAGGACTTTCTACTACGACACTTTCACGGCGTGATCTATACGGTCGTTTAAACCTTTTGAGTCGTCACCGGTGTCCTGACCTTTTCCAGGCAAAAGTAAGGTTAGGGTTTCTTTCTGTTACGGTTTCTTACGAGTTTGATGGCGTGTTAACGGGAGTAGAGAGTGTGATCATTTCATTACGAGTTTTAAGAGGTTCGGTCCGAAGTCGATATGCACTTGGCAATTGAGGGACTACAAGTTCGACCAAAATCTTTTCCGTCTCCTTGGTCTCTTGTTTAACGGTTGTAGACGACCTAGTACCTTTTTCGTTCTTTCAAGGTGTTTTTGTAGATAAAGACGAAATAACTGATACGGTTTCGGAAACTGACACACCTAGTGTTATTTGACACCTTTTAAGACTCTCTCTACCCTTATGGTTTGGTGGATTGGACGGAGAACTCGTTAGACATACGTCCAGTCCTTCGTTGTCAATCTTGACCTGTACCTTGTTGTCTGACCAAGGTTTATCCTTTTCCTCATGCAGTTCCGACAGATAACAGTGGGACAAATAAATTGAAGATACGTCTCATGTAGTACTCTTTACGACCTGACCTTCTTTGTGTTCGACCTTAGTTCTAACGACCCTTTTTATAGTTATTGGAGTCTATACGTCTACTGTGGTGGGAATACTGTCTTTCACTTCTCCTCGATTTTTCGGAGAACTACTTTCACTTTCTCCTCTCACTTGTTTCAACCGACTTTCGAGTTGTAAGTCTGTTGCTTCTAGTACCGTAGACTAGGGTAGTGAAGTACTCTTTATCTACCCCTTTGTCATCTTTGTCACAGTCTGAAATAAAACCCCCCGAGGTTTTAGTGACGTCCACCACTGACGTCGGTACTTTAATTTTCTGCGAATGAGGAACCTTCTTTTCAATACTGGTTGGATCTCTCATATAAGTTTTCGTCTCTGTAATAAAACGGTTGATTCCAGACAGATCAGTTCCGATACCAAAAAGGACACCAGTACACACCTACACTCTCAACCTGACACTTCTTCCGACTCGTGGTTTCTTAACTACGAAAACTTGACACCACAACGTCTTTTGAGAACTCTCAGGGAACCTGACGTTCCTCTAGGTTGGAAAGACTTCCTCTAGGTAAGACTTCCTCTAAAGAAACCTTCCTTACTACGATTCCGACTTCGAGGTCATGAGACCGGTGGAGTACGTTTCTCAACTGAGTAACCTTTTCTGAGACTACGACCCTCCCTAACCCCCGTCCTCCTCTTCCCTTGCTGTCTCCTACTTTACCGACCTACCGTAGTGGCTGAGCTACCTGCACTCAGACTCACTTGAGGCCCACAACCACTACCTGTCCCTCCGGACCGTACGACGCTAAGTATCCCAGCGTCTCTCAGTCTGTGCTGATTCGCTGACTTGACTTGACCACTGATATATTGTAGGTCGATTTCTGAACGACGGGGGAAGACTACGGATACAGTCTTCGAAAGAGATAGAGGAAATAAGAAATTATTTTGAAACAATGTGTTTTCGAGACTCACTAGTTCGGAGCAGAGACCGGGGCCTAACTTAAGAAGAGGAGGCCCCCGGTTCTTAGGGTCGCAGGATTAAGTTGTTGTTGGAAAGTAATTATAAATTAAAAATAAACAAATAACAGTGTAAAAGAAGACACTAGGTAGAAAAGAAGTGAAATATAAAAGAGGTAGATGTAAGATAATCAAAGAGTACAGATGTATAGAATCTAAAAATAACGGATATACTTCTTTAATATAAGAAGTAGTGAAGGTCACATCTAAAATAACACCACTCAAAGTCTTATCAAAAAGTTTTAACGTATGGAGACGAAGAAGAGTTGACGTAAGTTATTACAGAAGATAGGGTCCAGGAATCTTTGTGAAAACACAGGACAACTTCTTCCGTTGAATAAAGTACAGTAATATGTCACATAATAAGTCACACTACCAAAAAGACAGTAATACGTTCTACTCATATGTAAACGAGAAAATTCTTAATGTAAAAATACTAGTTGATTCAGAGATGAAAGTAATAGGAATATTACTATATACTTGGGTCAACAAATTTATAGGAAATACAGCACTAAATAATGTATACGTAAAGATTGACACTGAAAAGAAAACTGAACATACAATCAAGTCTAAGACATTTTCACTTAGACTCTTCACTTAAATGTAAATTATTTAAATAAAAGTTTCCCTTATGATGACACCTATTAATTTTTATTGAAATTTGTTCAGATCGGAAACCTCTTCCGTTACCGTGGGGTGAGGTCATGAGAACGGACCTTTTAGGGTACATGCATCCTCGGACCTTCCGACGTCAGGTACCCCAGCGACTCCCAACCTGTACTGATTCACTGAAGTGAAAGTGCGTAACCTCTTCCTTTACCGTTGGGTGAGGTTACAAGAACGGACCTCTTAGGGTCACTAGCCCCTCGGACCACCCGACGGTAGACACTTCACTGAATTGTCGTCGTCGTTGTCGTCGGGAACCTATTACCACATATAACTCGGTATCTCAAATAAGGGGTACCTCCTTTTTGTGAACTCGTATGGAGACTCTATAATGTTGAAAATAAGGTCTGGTGGTGTCATCTCACTTATAAAGTCATTTTTTTTAGTGTACTTAAAAAACAAAGGGTCACTTATATTTTCAATACAAACATTATATGACATCGGATACATTCACAAATTATTACATAGATAATTTTAAAACATATGTTAAAATTTCTCGAAATAACCATTTTTCACGATGAGAGACTCTGAAGTCGTTCAGTATTATTAAAACGTTATCATTGTAGTTTCTATTGATTAGTGTCCGGTAGTATTGTTTATATTGTTACTACTTTTTGAAATTTTATAACACTCCTAATGGTTTTAACTCGGTCTCTGCACTTCACTCGTTTAGAACAACCCTTTTACCACGGTTATCTGAACAAAGTGTGTAACAACGGTGTTTGTAAGTTAACATTTTTTACGTTAGAAATGTTTCGAGGCACTTCACTTCGTGTTATTCTTCACACAGAGATAACCAAAAACGAGAAGTAAGTGATAATGGAACGTTATGTAACCAATTGTGTTCCACTACGATTATCACGTTCTCGTTATAAACTCGTCCATACCGTCGTCACTTCCGTCACGGACACAGACCACCCATTTACCACCGGGGTTTCACTATTTACTCTGGATCCCACGTGGGTGACAAATACGAGGTCATAGTTTGAGGGATGAACCATAGAAGTGATTTTAGAGGTTCTCAGTGGATTGAGTTTGTCAAAATTTTGTCCTAGAATAAGAAAGATTAAGTCAGAAGATCAGAGAACTAACGAGTCAAAAAGGGTTGAGTATTGACCGTGTTGGAAAGTCAGGTAGTGGGTCTGGTTTTTGGATCTTCTGGAGAAAACAAGTAAACGAAACTAGTATAAGATGTAAAATCCAATAACTTTTGGACGGTAAGGTATAAGTTTTGAAAAGGACTAACAGTATCATGAAATATTGGAATTCCCCATCACCCCGATTTTTATATATAAAAAACAGTAAGGTCCTTTGATATAACAGTGGATTAAAAATATTAATACGTAACATTTTCATTAATTAGTACCCTTTATCTCTGTAAAGTTTTATCTCACGATTTAACTCTTATTTACAAATGATCCATCCGATTGAACAATTGATACAGATAAGATAGATCAGTAACAGAACAAGGACGAAATTTTTTATCTTAAGAATAAACGTATAGTTTCTTTTCGTGGTTGTCCTTTCAGGTCCGTGAATCACCTAGTTAAATCAAGAATACTATTTAATCGAACGGACGTAAAATAAAAGAGATAACGGAGAAAAAGGATTAACGAAGTAGTATAAGTCTGTTTAGACTATTTCTCCTTTCCTTTCCAAAGGTTAGTTTTAGATATCAAAACCAATTAAATCTGGGATACTAATGTGATATTAGTTACTTAATTTAACGATGTTCACTTTCCAACGAAAAGTTAGAAATTTTACGAATTTACTTAAAAGTAACAAGACGGATGTAAACTCACTTTACAACATCGAGGGGACTGAACAAGGTCAAGAAATAGACTGGCAGTAACGACCTTGTGGTTTAATTAGGTTTGTAATAAGTCACTTGGTTTGTGATGTATTATTTTATTACCCCACACACGAATGTATACACATACCTTTACACTCTCTTAGTATTTGTGTAGTGTTTAAACTTATTAGTATTTAAGACTGTACGTTAAGTCCATTGTATAATTTAGGATTTGTACATAAAAATAAGTTTCTCCCTTTTTTTATCTGTAAGTCAGTTAGAATAAGAACCGACTCAGTATTGAAAGAAACCTTCATCCTGTAGTATTGTCAAAAAGGAAGGATCCTGAAAAAGAGTCAACCTATAAAGTTTCATCGGATAAATAAAAATTACTAAACTATCAGACAGAAGTCACGAAAAATGTTCTAATTCAATGTAAATGAAAATACTATGATTTTTATGACAAGTTGGATTTCATGATTTCAGAGTTTTCGACGTGTATATCCGTCTTAATTACTGATCGACTGACACAAGAAGTAAACCAGTAGGTTTTACGTCTCACGATGAAATCGAAAATTGACAGAATTGATGACAACGATAGTATCCCAGAAACGTACATAGACAGTGAATGATCTAGAGTCGTCCTACTATTTTATGTACGAGAAACAATCCTTAGTTCCAAAAATTTTGGAAATTTTGGTTCCGGATAACTACTTGTTAAAAAAGGTCATAGACACCAACCACTTTAAGACAAAATATCTTTTATATATTTTTCTCGTTATAAAATGTTCATCTTTTGGATGAAGGTTCGATGTAAAACAGTTTATTTGTATCATTTCTTAATCGATCAGTACGATAACAAAGGTGTACTCTGTAGTTGTTAACATGTTTTGATCATAGGACTGAACGGAGTAAAATATGTATTCCTAGTTCAACTTTTAAATTGACTTTTTAGTTTAACAGTAATTTTAAATGAAAAGAGAGAAAAGTCTTCGTATTTCTTTACACAATCTCTAATAACTTCCGTTGTATAAAGGTTTTTATTTTACTTATTACGACTAGCTAAAATGAAAACTATCACAATCTTTAGTTATTACATCCATACCGATACCGATTGGAATCGAAATAAGTTCTAACATTTAGGTAAAGGGACCGATTCAAGATTTCTGATACACAGACTGGGATCAGGAAATTAAATTAAACTATATGTACAGTTTATGGGTAAATGGTAAATCTCGTAACACACACACAATAAAGTACACTTATAAATTGTTGTTTTACATGTTAGGTGTAGAAGTGAAATAACAGATGAACATTGATGTAAAATACTAGATCAAAATAAAAGTACATTTAAAGTTGACGTTTCAAAAGTCGACGACTGTTAACGAGAGTTTTATCATCATTGTTAAGTGAGGGAGTCTTAGTAAATTCTTATTATTAACATAGATATAAGAACAGTTATAGACTTAGATATATGAAGAAATAAAAAAGGATCTTAACACCAAACTTTATTATCGAAAATTAACGAAATCAAATATAAAACGACCATCGAACATTCGAACTCGAGGGAAAGTCTAGAAATCAAAGAGATTTCTGAAAATTAAGACCCTCAAGAAGTAAGATAAACACTTGAAACAAGATTTAGGATATCTAAAAATTAGAAAAAGAAATATATGAAACTTATGATTTATAGAAGATAATATAACTTAATATAAAAGACAGTCAACAAACATAGACAACGAACATTTTCTAATAATAGTCTTAGGTTATCAGATTTTAGTCAGTACCCTTTATAATTAATGAAATTTTATTTAATTGATATGTCTTTTTTTTACCAACCAAACAACGAAACCATACCTTTTTATACACTGAACCAACTAGTAAAGACATAAATAATAAAGAATCCCATCAAACGAGTTTACGTAAAAATCTTTTTCATTACCAAATGTAAATAATCAAAATATCTATGGTTCCTATTCATAACAAAACTATTTCATTTGATAAAAATAAAATGAACGAGTTTCTAAAATTCAAAAAAAAGACAAGAAATAATTTTGATAAAAACAGATTACGTACCTATTCCTCTTTCTTGTATAAAATTCTTTATCTTTTGTTAATATCTCTTTTCCTAAATAATACTCCATCTCAAAAGGTTTAATATTAAAAGTTCGTTCTGTATGAAGTAAAATGGTGACAGGGACAGAAAAGTCTCTCCATATATTGAAAACAATATTAAACTAAATCTGGATTTAACAGATGTTGTTTTAAACACTAAAAATTACATATCCACACCCTCTAAAAATTGTTATGCACCTTAACACATAGATGTCGGTTTCAGTTCTATTTTATGATGTACGAAGTTTAAGGGAGGATGTAAAGAACATTTACTGGAAACGGAAGTGAACTAGAGGACCTTTGGTTACGGGACTGAAGAGAGTCACATTGCAAACGATTTGAGGCTTTAAGTAATTTTACTTGAGAGTGTCATGTATCTGAAAACCGAGACAGAAACAAGTGAATCGTAATACTTACACTGTAATAAGGTGTTACTCGGACACAGTCATTAAACAACAAAGGAAATCAAGTCATCACGGAGTTAACATAACTACATGAAAACTCAAAAATAGTAAAGTAGTCGACTTCCTGTAAAACCGACAAAAGTCTAAAACCATCAAAACTTATTTCAACTTATGTTATGAGCATGGAAACTCATTTATGGAATTTAAAGACCAAGAATACAATTCAAATGTGATCGAAACATCCCTTGTTAAACAAGAGGTTTAACTGATATGTCTTAGAAGATTGTCTTTACATACACTGAAGGTGAAGGAAGTATGGGAGTCGTCGTGAATCATGTTTATTCTAACCCTAGAATCGGTAAGATTCTTCACAAATCACCATAGAGTGACACCAAAGTTTAACTAAAAATGATTCATTATTAGATAACTTGATATAAAAATTTACAAATTTACAAACGACAGAGGTTACTCTTCTTTTAACTTTCATGTTCATATTTTATCTTCAATAAATAGTGTAAATTTTACAACTGATTTATTTAAAAGTAAAGGATTCATACTGAAGTACGAGAAATAAGTAAAAGGGTAAATATAAAAAGGGATTACAGTAATATAAATTTGTTATCCTTCATATGAACAGTAAGAAATCTTCATTGTTCTTAATACTTATATCAATTCCAGAACTATATTAAATAAAATCAAAACGATTTTTTCACTAGTATGATTCTGAAGATGAAGATTTCGTCCATATTCCTACATAGGTTTCATTTGAAAATCACCAGTAGATAAATAAATACTAAATGTAAAAGAAGTATCCGAACAATTTTGACCCCTAACATTTATTACGTTTGATACTGTGTAACACCTATTATGAGAATTTTATTCCCTTTCTAACAGTTCCAACTCATGTACCTTAATTTTCGTCCGAGTGAAAAGTTGTCAGTCACTCTATTTTTCCTTTTTTTAGAACACCTTTATACAAGGTTATATAGTAGGATCGACATTCACGGGATAAAGGATAATTTCACTTTCCTTTTCGAGTCATGAAAGTCACGAAAACAGACATTCTCGTTACTATGGACTTACAATTTTTAACGTGAACAATAAAGGTTGGATTCTTTTTTATACTTTATAGTTCTTTATTTTTACAAAAAATTTCAAGGTTACGTACTATTTTTATCTACGACTGAATCTTAATCGGGTATCAGGATGGGTACACTTATTGGATCGAGAAAGTAAATATACTGTATACTACTGGATTGATGTACAAATTAAAGAAAAGGTTAAATAACCAATGGTCCTTGTAATATTATTTATCATTAAAATAATCAATAGAATCTAAGTCGACAGACGTGGACACAATCATTAATATTTGTTTACTAATTACACTATCTTCGTCGAGTAAAGTAGTCTCTTACCGTAAAAGGGAACGAGACTGTGAAGTAACACGGTCAGTAGAGGTTTGTATTCCAGTGTCGACAAGACACTGTAAAAATGTGTTACCATTTAGTCGGACAAGGTGTCTCTTTATTTTTTCTTTAAATTATTGGACTGTAAACTATCATCTTTTTTAATAAAGTTTATGTTCATTAAAATGTACGTAGAATACACTTTTGTTGTAGTCACAATTTCTTTATCTTTCTTTATAAAACTCTAAATTATACACCTGTATTGTTCCGGTAGTAGGACTCAGTAAATGGGTTACTCGTTCTGACTGTTAGAGTACTTTTGAAAGGTCGTTGGATGTACGTACGTTACGTTTTTTTGAGGGTTCAAAAATAATAAATACTTTTTTTTTAGTGACAAGTGAATATAAGTATGTACAAATAAAACTACATCTCGATGGTCTTCATCTACGCAGTGAAAGAATTTCACTGTACGATATTAATGTCACTTTAAATTCCAGATAAATACTGTTATTATCTTATAAGACAGGAAAGAAAAGTCAGGCACTTAAACAGATAAGACGATGGTTACGGTACGATAAAAACAATAAAAATTAATTTATTATCACGAAATTTTATAACATAACCAAAGACGGTATGTAGTTGTATTAAGTCGGTGTCCATACGTATACACGGGAAGGAGAACTTAGAAGACTTGAGGGTGGGGTCGCGTAGGGAGATCCAACAGTGTCTCGGGACCAAACTCAAAGGACTCAGTGTGTCGTTTAAGGGTGACGATAAAATGTATACCATCACATACAAAGGTACAACAAGAGAGGTAAACAGGATGGGAGGGGAAGGTCGGGGGTTGGGGTACAGGTTTTAAGAAAAGAGATACAGACATAGAGGGAAAGACGGGACGTTTATCCAAGTAGTCATGGTAGAAAGATCTAAGGTATAAACACGTAATTATAAATTTATAAACAAAAAGAAAAGGACTGAAGTGAGACATACTATCCGAGATCCAAGTAGGTGGAACAATATTGACTGAGTTTACGTAAGGAAAAACACCAACTCATTGTAAGGTAACATATATACATGGTGTCGAAGAAATAGGTAAGTAAACAGTTACCTGTAGATCCAACGAAGGTCCAGGATCGATACCATTTATCACGACGTTTCTTGTAATCCAATGTACATAGTAAAAGTAAATACCAAAGGAATTCCGTATTCGGGTCACCACCCTAAAAACCCAGTGTATCATAAAAATAAGAATCAAAATATCCCTTAGAGATATGACAGAAGGCATCACTACAATACGACGTTAATAAACTTAATCGTATGAACAATATAAATACAAACAAAAGTGACTGTAAAATTCTTAACGAATGATTTGACATACAGACATATAAATCTGTGAAATATATCTTATAACTGTAACAAGAAGGAAACTCTTTATAATTAAATAGATTGAATTTTTGATATCAAGAATAATATCATTACTTCATAAACCCGATCATGGAAACTATCTTGAACTTGTAGTATTAAGTAGACAGTTCATACTGAAAGTTATTTCCTTTACAATTACTGGAAATAATTATTAATCTCAAAACTATAAAATTTACAAATACGTATAAAGTGATGGACAGGATATTTTGTTAACTTTTTTCACTTAGAAAGAATTTTTTTTTTTTTCACTTAGAAAGATACTAAAATTACAAAAAAAGAACGAGAAACCAGTAAGGGGTTTAAAGTTTCACACATATAGATGATTGTATACATAAGAAAAGGTACTAAAGTGAGTTGAGTGGCAGAAATTTTACAAATATATATGACTACTAAACTTAAACATTTGAATGGGAAGTGGTGTTACCTGATAATATATACTAACGTCTGTACTTTAATTTTCTGTGAATGAACAATCTTCCTTTGGATCGGTCGGATAATTTGTTGAAATACTTGTTGGATCTGTCGGATAATTTATCGTCTCTGTAATGAAACAGTTGTTTCTAGTCAGATCAGTTCCGGTACCAAAAAGGTCACCAGTACATACCTACTGATATTTCTTTCGACTCGCGTCTTCTTAACTACGAAAACTTGACACCACAACCTCTTCTGAGAACTCTCAGGGAACCTGACGTTCCTCTAGGTTGGTCAGGTAGGATTTTCTCTAGTCAGGACCCACAAGTAACCTTTCTGACCACAACTTCGACTTTGAGGTTATGAAACCGGTGGACCACGTTTCTCGACTGAGTAAACTTTTCTGGGACTACGACCCTTTCTAACTCCCGGCCTCCTCTTCCCCTGTAATCTCCTACTCTACCAACCTACCGGAGTGGCTGTGTTACCTGTACCGAAACCCACTTGAGGCCCTCAACTACTACCTGTCCCTCCGGACCGTACGACACCAAGTACCCCAGCGTTTCTCAGCCTGTGCTGGCTTTCTGACTTGACTTCACTTGATATATAAATACAGAACACAAACCTAAACATAACACACAGATCCGGATATTTTAACTGTATGTACAAAAATTGGTGTGTTTTAGATACGGGACGGTAGTTCGTGGAAGGAAGAGATGTAGTGGGTCGTCTATGAACAAGTCTCTATATCCTCAGTAAGAACTATGAAGTATAAAGGAAGATACGGGGGTGTGGTTAGTGGTCGTTCGACAAGTAGACATGTACCCGGTAAGACAAGTAGAAAGGATGAGGGGGATGAAATTCGATAAACAAGTCTGACGATATTACAAGACTTAACTAACCAAGAAATAACTAACCGGAAATAAAACAAGAAAGTATATCAAGGAAAATCTATCGTTGGACCCCGGTAAAGATCTCATAGTTTGTTTAATGTATTAAGGAGAGTCATTCTCTTGGGTTATTGAAGGGTAAAGTTGGTCTAATTTTAAGATTGAAGAATGTTACTGAATCTAAGATGGACTAGACCGGGTTTTTATACGGTGAGATTAAAGTAGAGAGTGTCTTCTACTGTATATAGGTAATGACATTAAGTCTTAAGGGATCAGAAGAAAGTAAGGAAACTTGTATAGTTCGAAGAAAGGTAAAGTCTCGGAAACCTTTTCAAAACCGTAGGTCAATCTTAATATTATGAGGTATAGAAGTTCATCGATAAATGAAAAACAACATGTCAAAACTTAAGTTTACGGTGAAATAGTCTCTTGGGTTCTCTATGAACAGTAATGTCAGTTTGTAGTTAAATAAAGATACTATTATGGTTCAAATAAAAGAAATATAATAACTGATAATAGATTTTTATAAAATTAACGAAGAAATGGACAGAAAATTTATTGTATCATAAAATAAACTCCAGTTCCTAAGTTTAATAAGTCATATTACATAGGAATCTTTGGTTATATTAAGGTCCTAATATCGTCAGTAAGTTATTTACAACAACTGAATGGTTTCCTCCGAAGGGTTCACTACGACCATCATTTCTTGGGTGGACGGTTCCGTCCATTTGAATGCTCTGCACCGAAACTAGGGACCCAGCCCTTCTAGGGGACCTCTTCTTTTACCGTTGGGTGAGGTCATAAGAACGTATCTCTTAGGGTACCTGTCTCCTCGGAACGTACAACGTCAAGTATCCTAGTGTTTCTCAGTCTGTACTGACTTCGTTGAATCATGTGTGTACGTACTGAATGGGTATACAGACTTACAAACATAGGGGTGTCTTAAGTATACAACTATTGTATTAGAGGTAAAACTAACATAAACTTCTTCTCCGGAAGGTCTACATTAATCTAGTACTTACACTACCTTAATCACGAGAAAAACATAGTCTGACTTCTCTCGAACGAGAGAGAGTCTGTAAATTTCTTCAGTTCTTATCCCAGGAGTAATATGGGTCGGTACGACCGTGGAAGTAAATGCTGAAGGTCGGAAGTCTCGACACTCTGTATTTATAAGTAGCAAATTCGTTGGGTCAGATACCATAAACAACACCGTCAGATTCCTCTGATTCTGTAAATGGTTCAAGACAACAATAATCTCGGTTCTTATGAAAAATTTTGTATAAAGTCTTCTGTACATTCATAACACCGTAAGTTGTTAACACCTAAGTTAAATAGTTCACAATATATAAAAAAAAAGACTATATAAACAGAAGAATGAATAAAAATAAAGGTACCTTGAAAAGAATTATATAAATTATCCATAAGTAATAAAAGACACCTGATCGTCTTAATCGTCTACTTTCTTGGTGAATAAACAGGGAGATAAGTAAATCGTAACAAATACTCTACGGGTGACACTCGATCCATAGTCCCATAGGTCTCACGATGAAGTACTTGATGATAAGATTAGTCCTTTCTTAGAGTTATTTATTTATTTATTTATTTGTATAATTATGTCGTTTCTTCCATTTCACGATACTCCCATTAATTCATTCCATTTGTTATACAACACAAGATTCCTTTACAAATGTATCACGTAGATCCCTTCATAAACGATTATTCTACTTTCAAATCATCACTGTAGTCACTTTGTACTTAGTTCTATAGGTGTCTCCTTCGTAAGTACCGTATCTCTTTTCGTTTCTGGACTTCTCTTTTCTATCAACAAGGGGTAGTCTTCTCGTTTCTCAGGTCACAACGACACCGACTGACTCATTTGTCTTCTCGATCATCTCCACTTCTTCTAGATTGAGTTCGACTCAAAATACTAGGTTTCTTTCCTGAAACAACAACAACAATCATTCTACCCGTTAATAAATCTCCTCAAGTACGTCTCTTGACTATTTTAGACTGTACAAGAAACTCACCGGGTAAAAGTGACGAAAGATATGTCTTGTCTTCGTCTTCCTAGTTAACCTACTGACAACACTAATAAATCCACCCCCTATAACACACCCAAACTGTTTCCTGACTACCATTATCACTTTCACCGATCAAAACTCAAAAAACGAAACGACACAAAATGAAACAGTCTCCACTAATCCTTTGTGACCTAAAGATTACAATTAAAAATACAAATAATCGATCAGGTGTCTTTCGTAATCCAGGTATCCAAATATATGTTCGGACTCTAAATCTCAAGACCTGTCAACCATATACTTATGTTTAACTACTTTAATCACTCTGTGATTTACTAAAATATAAATCTCGATTATCTTTTATAATGTCACCACTCGGGACCTCGTACAACATTAAATCTTCACCAGTCGACAGTTCCTTGGTATCTCTCTTTGAGTATATTCTTTTTTTTTTTTTGTTTTGTTTTTTTTTTTGTTCCGGTCCTCGACCCTGACAAATTCGTCCGACCAACTTCATAAAGTACTGAATTCCCACATCTTTACTGAAAACGATTGTTGTAAAGTTTCTCAGGGACCTTCGGTATAAGTACTTACAACGTAATGTACTCAACAACATAGTACTCATTACTACGTCGGTCGTTATATGTCATTCTCCACAAAACTTCGTCTTCTCCGTTATAGAGATAATCAGTTACGTATAAACAGATATCCTGATTTCGTAACCCATTTTTGTCTCAGTCATGGGGTAAGAAAATATAACCTTCTGTTATACTCGGTCCCCATTGTAAAAACTGTTTTTTCCACTTCGTTACAAAGGATCTGGACTGGTCCTTCTCTACCATAAAACTGTGATATTTTTTAGAGGTGTACGTGTAAAACCTGTCATCATTTATTTATGAGCAGAGAGGGATACTAAGGTTCAGTGGTAATTTAGTGGTGTACGATTCAGGGAAGTCAGTACAGACTGAGAAACGTTGGGAGACCTGACATCGGGAGGTCCGAGGAGACAGATACCCTAGGAGGTCTGTTCTTATACTCGGGTATAAAAAATATTATGTAAAATTTTATTTAACATATATATCCTTCCCCATAGTATTTTTATAAAGGGAACGTAGCATTACGCTGAATTCCTATCGAGACCAAAATTAAAACACAAGACTAAAACTTTGACATAACAATATATTCTTTTAAGAGATTAGATTCCTTGTATATGTCCTTTGTAAATCTTTATTTACCGAGTCACAGACTTTAAATGAAAATTTACTAAGTCTTTTTATAATATGTTCGCTT
Organism: Capra ibex; assembly: GCA_006410555.1. NCBI lineage: Eukaryota > Metazoa > Chordata > Mammalia > Artiodactyla > Bovidae > Capra > Capra ibex. The sequence goes on along the minus strand of SJYO01048061.1, from coordinate 17,701,664 downwards.
ATAAACGAAACATTTAATTTTTTATAAAATCGAGAAATAAACTTAAAAATTTCTATTATTCCATTTAATTTCTCGATGAATAACTTTAACAATGTCAATAAAACTTAGAATCTATACACATGATAAGATAGAATACAATAAGACAAAATGAAATCATATGAACTAACATTTAATTGAAATAAAGGGTTTTATATTACGATAATTAGTCCTTTTACATCGTTTAGGACCGATACACTTTGGTATTTATCCAGGACACGGTTAGTCTTATTATATATAAGATTTACAAGTACTTAGTTTATTTGTTTCTACTCAACGATAGAAAAACTATATAAAACAGTAAAAATACGAGATAAAAAAGTTGATGTAAAAATTTCTTTAAATAAATATAGTATATTTTTTCTTGGTTAAATATCCGTGTGACGATTTTTTGAACTGATAACCACATTTTCTTATATTACTAATATGTATTGAATTTGTCTCCAGAGTAAAATAATAAAATTGTATTAGACTAAACTTTTTTATGATTATATTACAATATAGAATTAAAATAAATATCAATATCTGATTACTAGTAAGTCAGTGATTCTCCGGGAAACCATGAACCCTTCTCTACCGTGACTTTTATTAAACGTTCTATCTTTAAAATATTACTCTACTTAGACTTCGTTTCGTCCGATTTTCCGACTCTCCTTCACTGGGATGAAGACTAGAGTGAAAAGACGTTTATATTATACTAGTAACTGTACTTGTTTTATTCATAACTTGATGAGTCTTCATTCATTAAGTTTAGGTTATCCTAAAAACGAAGATTTAAAGATTTTTCTTCTTTAGTACAAAGACTACTAGAACCGTTTACGATCAATTAGTATGACCATTATTCCTACAAATGTCACCTACGATAAGTAGTGTTACAGTCCTGAATTATCTGAATACCTACCTGGATGTCCCGGAATACGACTCACTCAATTTAGTCTCTCTCTTTCTGTTTATGACACAATAGTAAATATACACCTTATATTTTTTATTTTGTTAGTTTACATATACTGTTTTGTCTTTGTCTGAGTATCTATGTCTTTTCTTGGATTACCAATCGTCACCCTTCTCCCTTCCTCCCTCCCCACTTTATCACGGTACCCTAATTCTTTTTTTGGATGACACTTATTTTATCCATTCGTTTTGCTATAACATGTCACGTCTCTTTATATCAGTGAAAATACTATTGAAATCTATCTCAATTAGAAAATTTTATAACTTAGTTCCTGAAGGGACTTTCAAGTTACCAATCCTGAAACGAAAGGTCCCGTCCACTACCCCTAAACTAGGGACTAATCCCTCGATTCTAGAGTGAACGGAACACCGGTTTTTTTTTTTTACTTTCACAATTTTTTTTTTTAACTATCACATTGTTTAAGTTATTTCTGAAAATTTTACCAGGTTTTTATAACTTAGTGACAACATATAGACTTTGATTATATTATAACATTTAGTCGAAATAAAGTTATATATGTATATATATCTCTCTCTTTCTTTGTAAAAGTTTTCCTGTTATCTGACTAATCATTGTTTAACCAAGTAACGTAATAGAAGTCATAAAGAAATACCCGAAGAATTTAAAGGTACAGTCATCGATGTTTTGTTCGGATCTTTTACCCTTTAATTTTACGTATATGTAAAACGTAAACCTCAAATAGGAAAACGAGAAAAGAACAAAAAAAAAAAAAAAAAGGTAAAAATAACCTGTATTCTTTTATAAGGGATTCCATTTTTCCCTGTCAAATTCGTATGACGACAAAAAAAGGAATATCAGTTTTCCTTTTAGTCTCAAAACTATTTCGGATCATTAAATTTAAAAGAAACCAGAGACTTTGAAAGACGTACCAGTCAAAAGTCCGTTCCGTATGACACTTAGACAGTGTAAACATAAAGTCCTTTTTTGTCTCATTTTCACTTATGGTAAACAGGTGTTACGTTGATATAACAAGAATTTATAAAACTCTATAAACTTAAACCTAGAAAGAAGGTAAAGGAAAGAATATTATACATAAAAACTTAAATACTTTTAACATCATCATGAAAATAAAAAGACACAAAGTCGATAAGTCAGTAAAACCACAATAGTCTCCGCTTCCTAAAGTCTGATACTAGAGACTTGAGGTCATATGATGGATAAGAAGGAGACTACCAGGGTGACAGATCCAAGTCCCAAGTCAAGAATAACTAACTTACTTTGGAGTTATATGCGTAATATAAAAAAGTCAAAATTACTACTTTACATATAACACAGAATTTTTATTGAGAGACTATCAGAATACCTCTAGAATGTGTAAAATTTTGATTATGTCGAAAACATTAAAAACAAAATATAGAAAGATAAATAAATTTTCTAGATTCGATATAGAACTTTTTACTTCGGTCTTGTTTGGACTAAGTACAAGTGTTTACAAAAAAGAAGAAAGATGACACGTGAAGAGAATCCGAAAACAGGACAAAGACCGGAAAAGTCTTAGATTGAAAATATTTTCGAGAAATCGAAACGAATATTCAACGTCACTAAAATGAGTTCGAATCGAAAAGTTAACGGTATCCATCTTAAAATCATTTTCAATTTGAAACAAAAAAAAAAAAAATTAAACCATAGTTATAGACACATGGAAACACGATATTAAAATTTATTAAGTAAACTTCATTTTGATCGATAGTCCATATTTTCACTAATTCGAAATTTACTTGTAAGAACGAGTTTCTCGTGAAAAGGAGTGGTGTCAATAAACCTAATCTCTCTAGACCATCTGGAGGAGATTTGGGGTCGAATGTGTATTTTCGTGTATGTATAAAACAATATAACTTTTGATGTTACGTTTTTTTCTTTTTTTTTAAGTTTTCATAGATAAACTTAAACAGTGCAACAGTCAAAATGTATAACCGAATATAAAGATCTCTCTACGGTGTAAATGTCTTTTTTTATTCCCTGAGTAGTCGTACACAAACTCAACCATAAATTTCTTATTTAAGACCTACTCCAACTTATCCTTTTTGTATCTATTAATCATTTTACCTGGAATCCTACTATGGATAATAGTCCGGTTATCAATCTAAAATCTTCTCCTTATCTTCATCTTTCCTCTTTTTACTTGTCGGTCATTACCTTCTCTTAATAAAGTCGTTTGGTTCTCGTCAACACAGTTTCTACACAGTACATTTACTGTTTAGTCTCCTTCCCACTGATCTATGACTCTTTACAAGTGACCTCCACCGTTGTGTTTCCTTTATCACTGTAACTATTTGTCGTCAATGTTACTTCCAACCTTCCTTTTACAATAACACTTCCCTATGTCAAAACATTCGTTCACCTCTGTCTCGATTACTCTTTAATTTATATCGAGACCCTGTCACTATAAAAATTCACCGAGTAAAATACTTAAATAACATCAGTTAGTCACACATTATTGATATAAAAACAGATAAATAACTCTACCAGATTTCTACTAAGTCAAGTCACCGGGTCAAAACAGGTAGGCAAACGCTGGGGTACCTAACGTCGTACGGTCCGTAGGGACAGGTAGAGGTTGAGGGTCTCAATGAGTTTGAGTTCAGGTAACTCAGTCACTAGAGTAGTTTGGTAGAGTAGGAGATTGCAGGTGAGGAGGATGACGGAAGTTAGTAAGGTTCGTAGTCCCAGAAAAGGTTACTCAGTCAAGAAGTGTAGTCCACCGGTTTCATAACCTCAAAGTCGAAGTCGTAGTCAGGAAGGTAACTTATAAGTCCTGAATAAAGGGAATCCTACTTGACCAACCTAGAAGAACGTCAGGTTCCCTGAGAGTTCTCAGAAGAGGTTGTGGTGTCAAGTTTTCGTAGTTAAGAAGCCACGAGTCAAAAGAAATATTTCAGGTTGAGAGTACAGTTATGTACTGGTGACCTTTTTGGTATCGAAACTGATCTACCTGGAAACAACCGTTTCATTACAGAGACGATAATCATACGACAGATCCAACCAGTATTGAAAAGAAGGTTCCTCGTTCGTAGAAAATTAAAGTACCCAGGTCAGTGGTAGACGTCACTAAAACCTCGGGGGGTTTTATTTCAGACTGTGACAAAGGTGACAAAGGGGTAGAGAAACGGTACTTCACTACCCTGACCTACGGCACTTGAATCAAAAGACCTATAACTCAAAATTCGGTTGAAAAAGTGAGAGGAGAAAGCGAAAGTAGTTCTCCGAGGAATCAAGAAGAAAAAGACGGTATTCCCACCACAGTAGGCACATAGACTTCAATAACTATAAAGAGGGCCGTTAGAACTAAGGTCGAACACGAAGAAGGTCGGGTCACAAAAAGTACTACATGAGACGTATATTCAATTTATTCGTGTCACTGTTATATGTCGGAACTACATTGGGAAAGGGATAAACCTTGGTCAGCCAACAAGGTACAGGTCAAGATTGACAACGAAGGACTGGACGTATGTCTAAAGAGTCCTCCGTCCAGTCCACCAGACCATAAAGGTAGAGAAATTCTTAAAAGGTGTCAAACAATACCAGGTGTGTCAGTTTCCTAAACCATATCAGTTATCTCGTCTTCAACTATAAAAAGACCTTGAGAGTGAAAAAGCTACTAGGTTACCTACAACCGTTAAACTAGAGACCAAAGAGACGGAAAAAATTTACGTCGACCTTGTAGACCTTAAAGACCAAGTACATGACAACTTCGGACCGAACCTCTTAAAACTCGTAATGAGATGATCGTACACTATACTCACGTTAACATACCATCAAACTCGTAAGAAACTGTAACGGAAAGAAACCCTAACCTTACTTTTGACTGGAAAAGGTCAGGACACCGGTGAAGACTCAAAAGGTTTAAACGACCGTATAACTCACGTCGTGAAAGTATCGTAGTAGATAATCCTAAACTTTATCGAGTTGATCTTAAGGTAGTGGAGTGATCGAAACAAACATCACTACGAAGGATCCCGGGCGAACAGAAACGTAAGGTCTTACAGACAAAGATCCACTCACTAGTGTGGTAGTACAATAGACCCAGCATCTCTAGATAAAACATATAAAACATATATAAAAGACACATAAGAACGTGGAGAAGAATTGTAGAGGACGAAGACAATCCAGGTATGGTAAAGACAGGAAATAACACGAGTAGAAACGTACTTTACAAGGGAGTTTAGATAGATTATTCAAGATTCCCTAAAGAAACCTTCCTTACTACGATTTCGACTTTGAGGTCATGAAACCGGTGGAGTACTCTTCTCAACTGAGAAGACTTTTCTGAGACTACGACCCTCCCTAACCCCCGTCCTCCTCTTCCCCTGCTGACTCCTACTCTACCGACCTACCGTAGTGACTGAGCTACCTGTGCTCAGACTCACTTGAGACCCTCAACCACTACCTGTCCCTCCGGACCGCACGACGCTAAGTACCCCAGTGTTTCTCAGTCTGTGTTGACTCACTAACTTGACTTGACTTGACTTAGTACAGTTTTGAAAAACAGTTATATAAATGTTTGATATATTTATATACAAAAGAATGACTCAATACAATAGAAAGACATAAATAAACATCACAGTACAAAAGACATTATATAATAAAAGTTATTGTTGTTAAATAAAGTTACAAAAAAAAAAACAGAAAAAAAACTCCATAATGAACTTGTCGAAAGATTCATTAAAAGAAAGTCAATAAGTAAAATTTTCTCGAATAGTTAAGAAGTAAAATGTTTTCTACTAAAAAAACACATAAAAAGTAGGAAATATCCCACATTTATAAACCAAGAAAAATCGAAAAATAGACCACGTCATTCTTGAACCCTTAATATCTTGACCCTTGTCAATTTTAATGACCTATAGTAAACTGATTGAATACCAACGAAGGAACGATATTCCAGTGACAGTTTGCAAATTAAGAAGACTAGTACGTATGTAGACAAATACAAAGAAAGATACCTCGTTTTGTACGTATACAAATAAGAAATACCGACGAGAACCCAGTGGAAGTAGAGTTGGAAAAGAAAGATCGAAGGAAAAGAAGGATCGAAGGAAAAGAAGGTGGAAGAGACCAAAATAACCATAAAGATAAGTGTTTATAACGAATCAATAGATATCTCGAGACCTAATCCCTTCCTTTTTGGTTCCGAACTATAAAAAAGGTCGAAAACAACTCGGACATACATAAGTTACATTGTCTTTATATAATCGAAACCAAAAGTTTGAAATCGTTGTAGTTTTAGTAGACCTCTGAGACTGTTTGTGTTCAAAGGTCCTGAGTAATTGTTGTATAGAAGACTAAGTCATCTAAACTCCTCTCTGAACTATTAAATGAAGAAATTGTTCAAGGGGTCACTATGACTACGACGAAAAGGTCCCTAGTATCGAACTCTTTGTGACCAGATCTAACTTTCTGACAGAGTGTAGTGGTAATAATTGATCTTTATAACGAAGAAAAGGTTCTAGAAACAGGAAGACCATAACTACGTGGAACGGAGTTTTTAAAACCTAGTTCTGAAGATTAGTAATCAATACGTTTTAGATTAAATTTTTGAACCTTTTCAAACCGGGATTGTCATAATGACAGGTAAGGTACTCGATAGAACATCGATTGAAATCTGAGGACTTGATGAAGACATGAAAGAGAAAAAAATGTAATCTAGATGTCGAAAACTATAGAGGAGTCCCTTAGGAAGGATAGCTTATGGACTCACTATATGGAGAAGGAATGGTCCGTTCGTTACTACAGTCGAAAAAGATCTTTGTATGAACAACAAAAATAAAATCTGGTTGATATAATCAAAATGAATGACTTTTAGAATCATTGAATTTAGTTAAGTAAGTAATAAAGTGTCAATGATGTCATTACTTAGGTTCCCACCTAATCTACCCAGTCACGACTGAGAGTGTTCCGACTTTAGTTCCACGAAAACTCCCAACCCAATATTATACCACTAAGTTAGTCCTTTCTTAGATATAGAGGTAAGAGAATCTCTTTCCTTTACCTTCTTAAGTATAAAAATACCCACATCCTTAGGACCGGCCTCTTCCGTTACCGTGTGGTGAGGTCATGAGAACGGACCTTTTAGGGTACTTGCCTCCTCGGACCACCCACCGTCAGGTACGCCAACGATTCTCAGCCTGTGTTAACTTCGCTGAATCGTCGTCGTCGTCCTTAGGACCGTCACACGAAGAAATTTGGATGGGTACGTTTCATCTTTAATCTTACTCAGTCGATCTTTTGTCTCAGTACATATTCCGTTAGTGTATCCACCGGATGGAAACGGTATAAGAAAACCAATCTTCATTCAGTGTCTAGAAAGAGTGTCACCTCCCTTTCCCTAATGTATTTTCGGATTTTCGTTTTCCGACCATTATACTCCCGGAAACTTCAGACAGGTGGTGTGATAACTTATAGAATATCACGATTCATTGTTATCTTAAAGAAACAACTAAAAACCTTTGAAGAAAATTAAAAAGAGAGATTTATTACAATTTAGAATTTCATATTACTACTCCAGTGTGAAGTATCTTATCGATATCGACTTCATATTACTATTATGATTAGTGACGATAACCATAAAAAACAAATTATTTATAAATAAAAATAATACTATTTAGATAGATGAAGACGAAACATTTTCTTACGTAAACCGACAAGAAACGATACGATGTTTAATAACTGTAAGAATTGTACTTCTGTAAACCAAAATTCATATTTTTACTTTAATTATCAATTACCACTTTTCAAGTTTTGTCCATAGTACAGTAAATAAAAAAAATTTACCGTCATGTCTTAAGAAGGACGGAGTATCTTTCAATCGAATCATTACCTTGAACAATGTTTGTTTTAGAAATTAGAATAGGATTTTTACATGTAAGTAAAATCTTATTATATAGAGTATCCGGTAATTTATACTTCACGAAACTTATAAAAGATTAGAGATTGATTATAAGGTGTTATGTAAGATTAAAGTCATAAGTCACATCAGAAACTCGTTATACAGAAATATTTAGTATTTCTCAACATATTTCCAAATATGTCACTAAAAGAAAATTTTTATATTGACAAGTAACTAAAGGGTATATAGAAGACATAAAAAGTATTTATTAAGTAAAAATATTATCGATCTATTATCACTTTAATTTTAAGAGTGGGTTCTAGTATTAAAACTCTTCCATAAAGATATCAAAATGAGAGACGTTTCGAGTATTTATAACTATGTGAATAATCATGAGAAAATACACAAATAAACTACTTTCACTTTTGTAACCGAATTTTGAGTCGTAAGTCTTTTGAATCTAGTACCGTAGACCAGGTTAGTGAAGTGCCGTTTATCTACTCCTTTGTCACTACCTGAAATAGAAAAACCCGAGGTTTTAGTGACGTCTACCACTAATGTCAGTACTTTAATTTTCTGTGAACGAGGAACCTTCTTTTCAATACTGGTTTGATCTGTCGTATAATTTTTCGTCTCTGTAATGAAACGGTTGTTTCCAGGTAGACCAGTTTCGATACCAAAAGGGTCATCAGTACACACCTACATTCTGAACCTGATATTTCTTTCGACTCGTGACCTATTAACTACGAAAACTTGACACCACAACCTGTTCGGAGAACTTTCAGGGAACCTGTCGTTCCTCTAGGTTAGTCAGGTAACATTTACTTTAGTCAGGACTCAAAAGTAACCTTCCTGACTACGACTTCGACTTTAAGGTTATGAAACCGGTGGACTACACTTCTTGACTGAGTAAAATTTTCTGAGACTAAGACTCTTTCTAACTTCCGTTCTCCTCTTCTGCTGTTGTCATCTACTCTACCAACCTACCGTAGTGACTGAGTCACCTGTACTCAAACTCATTTGAGATCCCCAAAATTTATTTATTTGTAAATAAACTTTATTTATAAGTCTTTAACTTTTACAACGTTTATAAATTTTTAACTTTCAAAAAAAATGATAAAAGTGATGTTTTATACAATTGAGTGTGAATACGCACATAATGTCTCTTCCGTTACTGTGGGCAGAGGTCATGAGAACGGATCTTTTAGGGTACCTGCCTCCTCGGACCATCCGACGTCAGGTACCCTAGCGATTCTCAGCCTGTGGTGACTCGTTGAAGTGAAAGTACGTAACCTCTTCCTTTACCGTTGGGTGAGGTCACAAGAACGGACCTCTTAGGGTCCCTGACCCCTCGGACCACCCGACGGCAGACACCCCAGCGTGTCTCAGTCTATGTTGACTTCGATGAATCGTCGTCGTCGTCGTCGTCGTCTTCGTACGTACATAATCCTTAATCCCTTAGTTAGTAAGTCACAGAACGTTCCTAACGACAAGGGTAAAAATCGTTGTACCCAAGTAATAAATAAACCAATTCAACTTAAAACCGTTAAAATATAAAAATCATAAAAAGTTTATCATAAAGTCGTGTTTGAAAAAGTAAAACAAACAAACTATCCTTGTTTAAAGTAGAAGGTTGAACGTGGATTAACACCTAAAACGAAATTATAATAGAACTTTTATTTAATTTCACTGGAAATAAAGTGAGAAATTTTCTACAAGTAATTCCACCGGTTTATTATATAGTACATATAATGACATCAACAGAATTTCCGATGATGAATTTAAATTATAATGATCCAACGTTCAATATCGAGAGATCTTAATAAGTCGTCTCGTTAATTATGAACCGAAGAAAAAAAGATATTTCTAGACCATTACTTAAAACGGACATTTTCTTTTTGTTACGTCTAAAACACATATCTATAAACATATCTATACATATACAATGAATGAATTTATACATTCACTCTAATACATCATAAACAGAAATACGTGGAACGAATAAAATTAATTCGATTCTAGGAGGTTCAAGTAGGTACATAGTGTTTACCACCTTAAAGGAATAAATTTCCAATTACCATAAAATAATATTTACTTTATAATATAGATAATATATATATATATATATATATATATATATATATANGACAGTTACGTCCTCTACCCACAAACTGGGGAGTCAGTCCTTCTATTGGACCTCTTCCTTTATCGTTGAGTACGGTCATAACAACGGACCCTTTAGGGTACCTGTCTTCTCGGACGTCCCGATGTCAGGTACCCCAACGTTTTATCATACTTGTACTGAATCACTAATTTCTAATTTGTTGTTGTTATATAATAAAATATATATATAATATATAATATATAGTATATGTATTATTATATATATATATGTGTGTATATATGGTAAGTAGACAACTCTATAAATCCAATTTTTTTACTGGAACAACTATAACGAAACTTTCATTTTAAATCGAGTATTTAATTCAAATACTATACTTTTATGAAGGTGTAAAACCTTCCTCATAGGGGATTACGATTAGTGACACGTCAAAGTTGTAAAAATTTCTAGATGGAAAGTCCCGTGGTACCTTATATAAAATAAAAATAAACTGTTCTTTAAAATCATGACATTAATTTTACCATTTAATGTACATCTTCAGAAATAAATTTGAAATTTTAAATATCATTACATCCGACGTTATAATTAAGTGACATTTTGTATCAACCCGTATCAAAAGTTTAAGCATAAGAACAAATTCTTTTGTTTTTTTTTTTTGGACCTCATCAAATGAATTAATTTTATCTTCATAAAGTAAACTTTGTTACAATGATGTAAGAGTTTGATAAGACCCTTTATTGATTTTATAGAGTAGTTTTCTTTCTTTTGTAGAGTAGTTTTCAATCAACTTGTTTAAAAAATTTAAGGAACAAATGTCTCTAAAAATAAGTGAACTTAAAGAATACTGATTTCATCTTTTCTTTTCCTAAATTAAAGGTCTCCCTACGAGTACCTTTCGCCGTAGTGAAATTTTCACACATAAAGGAAACTTGCGGCGAACATCGGTCTTGTCTTCTTTCTCCTATTCTCTTCTCACTGCAATTTTCACGGGACACCTTATTTTCTCCCCTTGTATAAACATAGTTGAGTAACGATACTATGAGATTCTTTTTTTTTCTTCTCCAAGTCCTCCTTACAATACTTTCCCTTGATCTACTACTGGACAAAGAGAGACACGGACGGTAGTAATGTTTTGAGTCGTGATTATTAGACGTTATCAATAGATCTGAAATGGCTGTCCTAAAAGATAAATTAAAGTACGTTACGACTCCTTTCAGTTGAAGTTTCCTCATTGTCAACCCACGTGTAGTAGAACTTGTAACTTTACTTACACAACAATAGTGAATCTCAAAATAGTATAAATCCTGGACATCACTCACTATACAGTCAGTGATCAGTGTACGAAAAGTCCGTAAACTTTACACTCATAAGATTTAACTCTGCATGAATTGATATTTAGTGTGTAACCTAAAACTTCTGTCCTGTTTTTTATTCGTTACATTTGAGAGTACTTATTTTACTTAATAAAATATAACTAATTTAAAACTTTTCTATCATAAAACTTATTACTCAAATTTATTTTATATATGGATTTTATTTAAAGTAAATAAAGAGAAATCGAAAAATTGTAGTGATGATCGTTTAAATTTTAATGTATAAACTTAGACAATATAAAGATAAACTAACGTGACTAGTCATAAAATCGGTCTTCATCGAAGGGGTTGCACGAGACTAATGACCCATATATTTTATGTTTATTATCAAATATTACTCCGTTCTATGATAGTAAATATGTCTTTAACTCAAGAGTTTGTTTTTGTTGTTTTTTCTATTTCGAATAAGACTTTGACTCACATTAAATCATTTGTATCCTACAACCTAAGACTTATGTTGTTTGACTCTTTGATTATTTACGTGAAATTCTCGTATGTGATTTTTCTCCTTCTGATTCTTTGTCAGTTTAGTTTGACGATTACCCTTTCATTAATCATTCCAGTCGAAGGAATCTATTGAAGAAATTTTTCATTTAAGTAAATAATATCTCTCCGGACAAGTTATCATAGACAGGGATGAGTTATTACTTAATCTATTGGATCTGAACTATTGACAATAACACCTTATTTGTTAGGACTACGAAAACTTTGTCAGTAAATACTGATTAACAATGGTATTTGTACACTATGTCCATTCTGACTCAGTTCTTTACAACATAAAAAGAATGATATACGGTGATTGTACAACGTTCCGATCACTAAACTCTGTGTAATGAACATACTCTAACAGTTACCATAGGATGTATGTTTGAATCTTGGTGGTCTTGAAAATGATAGGACGGAATTATTGACAATTCCTTCAAACTCTTAGATTAAGAAACGTGCGTTCCAAATTCCGAATTAACAGTTTATAACACAAGATATTGAAAACATTTTGTAAAGAGAGAAAAAAGAGAGTGGTCAAAGAAAGGAAGGAATTCTTTGGTCTTCGTTTTTATATTAAAAAACAATATGACAAGAAACCCTATCTTTTTAAACGAGTTATAACCTTTTCACGAAAAAGTGAGTAACAAATTTTCGTTTGAGTTTACTTTTATGACATGTCGTATTTTTAGTACTTCGATTTTTAGGTCACTGAAGTAAATACAGGAACCGAACTGGTGTCCGGTCGTACACTACAAAAACTATGGTTTGTATAGAGGTGTTTTGTGACTTTTGTTTTCCCTTTATGATATTCATATTTAAATAAGATGAAAATATCATTTCCTCCTCTCTATAAATCTTTTTATATGTCAAGAAAGTTCGGTTTTATTGTGTTAGACATTTCTTAACTGGTAACTTGCTTAATAAGTCCTCCTTTAAAATTTTTTTTATGTTCTGACAAATAGAAATATTGAATAGTATTATAAAATCATTGTACTTTATATTTTGGGTTTCTACATCAACAACTTAGTTGAACTGAAAGTATAACTTTTATAGACATTTTTATATTTTACCTTTTATTTGTTTTTATTTTTTACCGTTTTCACTATTTTTATTTCGTTTTGTTTTCGTTTAATAATTCTTGATCTGACATAATTAGTTATCGAAAAGAACTTCACAGACCCGATTTTGTTCTTTGGTTTAGGTATAAAGGTTCCCATATAGTTAGATTAAAGGATTTCTAAATCCATTGTTAAGTTAAATTTTATACACACATTGAAAGGGGTAGTCTAGTAGTATAAGTTTTTAGGAAACGTAGTATGTATATAAAATAAACATATTAAAATTTTAACTATACCTTTTCCTTTATTACGTATTAACCTTTACTGAAAAATTCATTCCATTAATTAAGTTCAATTTAAAATCTCCTGTCTGAACTTAGGATAACGACACGATTAACCAATAAATAGTCTACAATCACACGCAATCACCGACTCAGTGTAGACTGAGAAACGTTAGGGTACTTACCATTGGGTGTTCAGAGGAGACAGGTATCTTAAGAGGTCCGTTCTTATGACCTCACCCATCAATAAAGCAAAAGGTCCCCTAGAAGGACTGGGACCCTAACTTGGGACCATAAGACGTAATGTCTGTCTAAGAAATGAGAGACTCGGTGGCAAATAGTCTATCATAAGTAATTTACTATACAAATTTTTGTATCCCTGTAAAAGTCTACTTTTCAGTAAATCATATTTAATACATATAATTTCAAAATCCCTATTCCTGTGATTACTGGTATTCCTACTTATAAAACGGACTCCAAAATGTGATATAACAACAATGTTTTATAATTGTATTACGTAAGGTATATACCCTATTAAAGGAGATGTAATTTAGAATTTTTAAATATACCTCTGTTTTTTCTTGGGTTTATCGGTTTCGTTAGAACTCTTTCTTTTTGGTTCGGTCTCCTTAGTACAAAGGACTGAAGTCTGAAATGTTGTTTCTATCGCAGTAGTTTTATCATACCATTACCGTGTTTTTGTCTTTATATATAGTTACCTTGTCCTATCTTTCGGTTCTTTATTGACTACATCAATACTAGTTAATTAGGTACTGTTTCCTCCGTTCTTATGTGTTTTCTTCTTTCTGTCAGAGAAGTTATGCCACTACCCATTTGATCTGTCGATGTGTGTGTGTGTGTGTGTGTGTGTGTGTGTGTTTATCTTATAAGAAATTGTGGTATATACTTTCATTTGAGTTTTATGGATTTACATCCTGACCTATGATATTTTAAGATTCTTCTTTTGTACTCGTCTTGTGAGACTATATTTAATGTCGTTTCTTATTACCTTTATTTTTGTTTTTATTCGTTTACCCTGGATTTATTTGTGTTTCGAGAAGGTGTCGTTTCCTTTAGTATTCGGTCTAGTTTTCTGTTGGGTGTGTTACCGTCTTCTAAACGTTTAGTACACTGACTGTTCCCTAATCAGAAGTTTGTCGAGTACCCTGAGTAATAGTTTTTCATTTGTTGGGTTAGTTTTTTCACCTGTCTTCTAGATTAATCTGTAAAGAGGTTTCTTCTGTATGTCTAACAGTTCTTCGTGTTCTTTTCTATTAGTTGTAACAAATAATAGTCTCTTTACGTTTAGTTTTTGTATTATAGTGGAGTGTGATCAGTCTTACCGGTAGTATTTTTTGGACGTTTGTTATTTACACTCCCTCTCACACCTCTTTTCCCTTGGGAGGATGCGACAACCACCGTTACATTTAACCATGTCGGTGTACCTCTTGTTACACCTTAAAGGAATTTTAGATGTTAATCTCGATATCTCGATGTTAATATAGATGTTAATCAGCACAGGCTGAGACACGCTGGGGTCTCTACCGTCGAGTGATCCGAGGGGGTAGGGACCCTAAGAGGTCCGTTCTTGTGACCTCACCCAACGGTAAAGGAAGAGGTTAAGTACTTTCACTTTTCACTTTCACTTCAGTGAGTCAGTACGGGCTGAGGATCGCTGGGGTACCTGACCTCGGATGGTCCGAGGAGGCAGGTACCCTAAAAGGTCCGTTCTCATGACCTCACCCAACGGTAACGGAAGAGGCTCTCGATAGTATACTAGATGATTAGGGTGAAGACCCGTATAAAGGTCTCTTTGTGTATCAAACTCTCCTATATATGTGGGTTTCAGTAACGTCATGACAAACGTTATTGGTTCTGTACCTTCGTTGGATTTATAGGTAGTTTGCTACTTACGTACTTCTTCTATACCACGTACATATACTACCTTATAATGAATCGATAATTTTTACTTTATTACGGTAAACGTCGTTGTATCTATAGGGACCTCTAACAGTATAATTCATTTCAGTTTGTTTGTTTGTTTTTTCTGTTTATAGTATAGTGAACATACACCTTAGATTATTTTTCTTTTTTATATGTTTACTTGTATACTTGTTAGTCTTTGTCTGAGTGTATGAATCTCTTGTTTGAATCTCAAATGTCCCACCTTCCCAACCAGTTTCCTTCCCCATTTATCAAACCCTAACTGAACATGTGTGACGATATAAATTTTAAGTCGTCAGTGGATGACATATCGTGTCTCTTACGTCAAGTTATGAGATATTTTGGATTTATCCTTTTCTCAAACTTTTTTTGATCTATATAAAATACATATTGACTTAGTGAAACGATATGTACACTTTTATTGTGTTGTAACAATTAGTTGATACAAAGATATATTTGTTTTAATATTCTTTTGCTTTTGGGTAAGAGTAAAATTTTCTTATTCACTTAAATTGTACCACTGATCTTCTAGTTATACACTTTTAGTTAGCATAAAGATTTACAACTTTGACTACCTTTTTTTTATGGTGAGTGAACGTTACCTTGTTACTGTCTTTTTAGTTGTCGGATCTTCGTTTTAATTGTGTTTTTACAAATTCTGGAGATACCACTTTTAAACTTTTGTGGTGACTCTCTTTAAGCCTTGAAATTATTTCACATATTTTGTACGCATCTATCTCTTTGAGTTATCAGGATGAAACAGTCAACAGGGGTTTAATTTTATAGACAACAACAAACACAACAAGTCAGTGATTTAGTACATGTTGAGAAACACTGTGACACCTGACGTCGTACGGTCCGAGGAGACAGAGGGTGATAGAGGACCTCAAACGAGTTTAAGTACAGGTAACTCAACCACTACGATAGTTTGGTAGAGTAGGAGACGACGAGTGAAGAGGAAAACGAAGGTTAGAAAGGGTCGTAGTCCCAGAAAAGATTACTCGACTGAAAAGTGTAGTCTATCGGTTTCATAACCTCGAAGTCGAAGTTGTAGGCAGGAAGCTTACTTATAAGTACCGACTAAAGGAAATCCTAACTGACAAAACTAGAGGAACGTGAGGTTTCCTGAGAGTTCTCAGAAGAGGTCGTGGTGTTAAACTTTCGTAGTCAAGAAACCGGGAGTCTAAAGAAATACCAGATTGAGAGTATAGAGATGTACTGATGACTTTTTTTGGTATTGAAACTGATATGCCTGGAAACAGTCGTTTCATTACAGAGACGAAAAATTATATGATAGATCCTAATTTGATATCTAAGTACGTTAATGTTATTTCTAGGGTCATCCCTAAAACAGACTTACCCTCCCGTTCATATAACTGGTGGATCAACATTTACACTTTCTGGATTTTACTAACTTTGTTTGAACTTCTTTTTGTTTTTACACCTCTAAAATTATAATGGGGGTGTGTAGTTTTGATTAATATTTCGATATTCGTTCTTATTTGTCTGTTTTATTCTATTATTTTGATTTTTGTATCCCTGTATATGTCGACGTTTCAGTAAGGTATATTTAATAAAGATAACAGATTAACGTATCCACTACCTCTGATTACAGGTAGTCACTCAAGACAAATCAGTGAGTCAGTACAGGTTGAGACGTAGGGGTACCTGACGTCGTCCGGTCCGAAGGTACAGGTAGTGGTTGGGGGTCTTGAACGAGTTTGAGTTCAGGTAACTCAGTCACTACGGTAAGTTGATAGAGTAGAAGATAGTAGGGGAAGAGGAGAACGGAAGTTAGAAAGGGTCGTAGTCTCAGAAAAGGTCACTCAGTCAACGAGTGTAGTCCACCGGTTTCATAACCTCAAAGTCGAAGTCGTAGTTAGAAAGGTAACTTATAAGTCTTGACTAAAGAAAATCCTACCTGACTAACATAGAGGAACGACAGGTTCCCTGAGAGTTCTCTGAACAGGTTGTGGTGTCAAGTTTTCGTAGTTAAGAAACCACGAGTCGAAAGAAATATCAGGTTGAGAGTGTAGGTATGAACTGATGACCTTTTTGGTATCGAAACTGATCTACCCGGAAACAACCGTTTCATTATAGAGACGAAAAATTATACGATCCAACCAGTATCGAAAAGAGGTTCCTCGTCCGTCGAAAATTAAAGTTCCGACGTCAGTTATAGATGTCACTAAAACCTAGGGGGTTTTAACAGACAGTGACAAAGGTGGTAAAGAGGTAGATAAACGGTACTTGACTACCCTGGTTTACAGTACTAGAACCAAAAGACTTACACCTCAAAATTCGGTTGAAAAAGTGAGAAGAGAAAGTGAAAGTAGTTCTCCGAGAAACCAAGGAGAAGTGAAAGATGGTATTCTCACCACAGTAGACGTATAGACTCCAAAAACTATAAAGAGGGACTTCAAAACTACATCGAACCTGAAGTAGGTCGGACAGTAAATCGTACTACATCAGATGTATATTATAGGTATTCCTATTTATAAACGGACTACGAAACCTCATATAACGACAATGTTTTATAATTTATTAAGATGTGTAAGGTGTGTATCTCATTAAATTTTATTAATTTTTATCAGTTCTATATCTTTACTAGATTTATAAAAAGTCACCTACTCACTTATTTCTTTTTAGTCATATGTACGTTATCTTATAATAAGTCGGAATGTTTTCCTCCATTCCAAAGTAAATGTTGTACTTACCTAGACTTCTTGTAACACGGTTCACTTTATACAATCTATATCTTTCTGTCTATGACTTAATAGAGTGAAGAAGGACCTTAGAGTTTATAAACTGATAAAGATAAATTCTTTTATCTTACCAGATAGTACCAGGGTCCTCCACTTTATCACACCACTATCAGTCATCATGTTTCAAAATCAATACGTTCTGTTTGTTCAAGAATCTTTTACTACGTGTCACACCACTGAGAACAATTCTTCTATAATATGACTCTAAACCTGTAAATTTTATAAACAAAAGAACAAAAACAAACCACGATATTTGGTCTAATGCCGGCTCTCCTCGAAGGGGTTCAGACTCCAGTCCCCGTTTTCGGCCCTCCTGGGGTACGGTCTCCACACCACCGGTTCTCCTCGATGGGACGCAGGTTCCGGTCCCCACCACCAGACCACCTCGTTGGGGTGCAGGTTCCTTACCACCGACGCGTCCGTGTCCTCCCGGATCTCCTCGATGAGGTGTAAGTTCCAGTCCTCCCCACCGTCACTCCTCTATGGGGGAGCAGGTTCCATTCCTCGTCACCGACGTGAAACGACCTCGTCGGTACTTCTATATGCGGTGCAGGTTCAATTCTCTTTGGGTTCATTCTACCATCCACAACGTTCTGTCGTAGTCTCCCTCTGTGTGACTTTGGTATTAGTGTATTCTGATCAGGTAGATTAGTGTGATCCTGGTGTCGGAACAGATTGAGTTACTTTGATTCGGCACGGGACACCTCGGTGGCTTCTACCCGTCCAGTACCACCTCTCCAGACTGTCTTACACCAGGTGCCCTCTTCCCTTACCGTTTGGTGAAGTCATAAGAAGGGAACTCTTGGGGTCCTTGTCATACTTTTCCGTCTTACTATCCTATGACTTTCTCCTTGAGGGGTCCAGTCATCCACGGGTCATACGATGACCTCTAGTCACCTCTTTATTGAGGTCTTTCTTACTTCTCTACCTCGGTTTCGTTTTTGTTATGGGTCAACACCACACTGAACACTATCTTCGTTCCAGGCTACGACATTTCTCGTTATAACGTATCCTTGGACCTTACAATCCAGGTACTTAATTCCGTTTAACCTTCACCAGTTTGTCCTCTACCGTTCTCACTTACAGCTGTAAGATCCTTAGTGGTTTGATTTTACCTGACCTTAACCCCTTAAATTGAGTCTACTGGTAATATAGATGATGACGTCCGTCCTTAGGGAATCTTCTTTACGTTATCGGTAGTACCAGTTGTTTTCTCAGACTTTACGTCACGAACCTACGTCAGAGTTTTTACTGTCTTACTAAAGACAAGTAAAGGTTCCGTTTGGTAAGTTATAGTGTCAATAGGTTGAGATACGGGGTTGGTCATTACGACTTCTTCGACTTCAACTTACCAAGATACTTCTTGATATTCTGGAAAATCTTGATTTTGGGTTTTGCTACAGGAAAAGTAATATCCCCTGACCTTACGTTTTCATCTTTCAGTTCTTTGTGGACCTCATGTTCGTTTAAACCGGAACCTTATGTCTTACTTCGTCCCGTTTCCGATTAACTCAAAAGGGTTCTCTTGTGTGACCACTATCGTTTGTGGGAGAAGGTTATTGTGTTCTCTTCTAAGATGTGTACCTGTAGTGGTCTACCAGTTGTGGCTTTAGTCTAACTAATATAAGAAACGTCGGTTTCTACCTCTTCGAGATATCTCAGTCGTTTTTGTTCTGGTCCTCGACTGACACCGAGTCTAGTACTCGAGGAATAACGGTTTAAGTTTGAATTTAACTTCTTTCATCCCTTTTGGTGGTATGGTAAGTGCATACTGGATTCAGTTTAAGGAACACTAATATGTCACCTTCACTCTTTATCTAAATTCCCTGATCTAGTCTATCTATCTCACGTACTACTTGATACCTGCCTCCAAGGACTGTAACATGTCCTCTGTCCCTAGTTCTGGTAGGGGTACCTTTTCTTTACGTTTTTTCGTTTACCTACGGACCCCTCCGGAATCTTTATGGACACTTTTCTTCTCTTCACTTTTTGTTTCCTCTTTTCCTTTCTATATTCGTAGACTTACGTCTCAAGGTTTCTTATCGTTCCTCTCTATTCTTTCGGAAGAAGTCACTAGTTACGTTTCTTTATCTCCTTTTGTTGTCTAACCCTTTCTGATATCTACAGAAGTTCTTTTAATCTCTATGGTTCCCTTGTAAAGTACGTTTCTACCCGAGCTATTTCCTGTCTTTACCATACCTGGATTGTCTTCGTCTTCTATAATTCTTTTCCACCGTTCTTATGTGTCTTCTTGACATGTTTTTTCTAGAAGTACTGGTTCTATTAGTATTACCACACTAGTGAGTGGATCTCGGTCTGTAAGACCTTACAATTCAGTTCACCCGGAATCTTTCGTAGTGATGTTTGTTTGGATCACCTTCACTACCTTAAGGTCACTCGATAAAGTTTAGGACTTTCTACTACGACACTTTCACGACGTGAGTTATACGGTCATTTAAACCTTTTGAATCGTCACCGGTGTCCTGACCTTTTCCAGCCAAAAGTAAGGTTAGGGTTTCTTTCCGTTACAGTTTCTTACGAATTTGATGACGTGTTACCATGAGTAGAGTGTACGATCATTTCCTTACGAGTTTTAAGAGGTTCGGTCTGAAATTGTTATGCACTGGGCACTTGAAGGTTCACGAGTTCGACTAAAATCTCTTCCGTCTCCTTGGTCTCTAGTTTTAAGGTTGTAGACGACCTAGTAGCTTTTTCGTTCTCTCAAGGTCTTTTTGTAGATAAAGACGTAATAACTGATGTGGTTTCGGAAACTGACACACCTGGTGTTATTTGACACCTTTGAAGACTTTCTCTACCCTTACGGACTTGTGGACTGGACGGAGAACTTTTTGGATATACGTCCAGTCCTTCGTTGTCAATCTTGACCTGTACCTTGTTGGCTGACCATGGTTTATCCTTTTCCTCATACAGTTCCGAAATATAACAGTGGTACTAATAAATTGAATATACGTCTCATGTAGTACTCTTTGCGACCTGACCTTCTTCGTGTTCGACCTTAGTTCTAATGAACCTCTTTACAGTTATTGGAGTCTATACGTCTACTATGGTGAGAATACCGTCTTTCACTTCTCCTTGATTTTTCGGTGAACTACTTTCACTTTCTCCTCTTACTTTTTCAAGCGAATTTCGAGTTGTAAGTCTTTTACTTCTAGTACCGTAGACCAGGATAGTGAAGTACCCTTTATCTACCCCTTTGTCACCTTTGTCACAGTCTGAAATAAAACCCCCGAGGTTTTAGTGACGTCTACCACTAACGTGGGCACTTTAATTTTCTGTGAATGAGAAACCTTCCTTTCAATACTCGTTGGATCTATCGTATAAGTTTTCGTCTCTGTATTGAAACGGCTGTTTCAAGACAGATCAGTTCCGATACCAAAAAGGTCACCAGTACATACCTACGCTCTCAACCTGACACTTCTTTCGACTCGCGACTTATAAACTACGAAAACTTGACACCATAACCTCTTCTGAGAACTGTCAGGGAACCTGACGTTCCTCTAGGTTGGTCAGGTAAGATTTCCTCTAGTCGGGACCCACAAGAAACCTTCCTTACTACGATTTCGAATTTGAGGTTATCAAACCGGTGGAGTACGCTTCTCAACTGAGTAACCTTTTCTAAGACTTAGACCTTCCCTAACCCCCGTCCTCCTTTTCCTCTGTTGTCTCCTACTCTACCGACATACCGTAGTGACTGACCTATCTGTACTCAAACTCACTTGAGACCCTCAACCACTACCTGTCCCTCCGGACCGCACGACGTTAAGTACCACAACGTTTCTCAGCATGTACTGACTCGGTGACTTGACTTTACTATCTGGTCTACAAAAAAAAGAAGAGTCTTAAATGTGTAACACTGGATAAGGAATTACACTACCATAAACCTCCACTCTTGAAACCAACCAAAAGTCTAGTACTTCCACCTTGGAAATACTTACTCTAATTACGATAATATTTATATTGGTATCTCACGAGGGGACTCAATCGACCTTGTGTACACACCTGCGGGACTTTTTTGTTAGGAGATACTTGGTCCCTCTTCTGACAATGGTCTATAGTTTTCGCCGTTATGGAACCAGAACTGTATTCGGAGAAGTACTTGACACTTTTTATGTAAAAACAAATATTTAGTAGGTCGGATGTCATATAAGGATATCGATGGACTTACTTGAATCTGAAAAAAAGAAAAATAGTATGTGAACGAAGAATAACAAGAGATTCTCACAAATACTTAGATTTAAAAGTCACTTTGCCGATATGTTTAAACTTTTGACACTCTCCTTGTATTAAGTATTATACAGAGAAGTATGTCTGACTTAAGTCACTTGTACTGTGTTCGTATACTATCTCAGACCAAACATTCAAACACCGTACCAATTTTATTGTAATAATGACTATAAAACTCACAAATACACTAATAAAATCGTAGGATATATAGAACAGCTTTAAAATCTAGTAAAACTATATAGGATTAAGTCCTATAGAGTTCATCTAATTTTAACACTCCGTGGGTGGTATGACTATAAGTATGTCACTCTAAACACGGGGAAATATAATAAAAAATTCTTATGGAAGTTGTGGATATTCTTCTATTTTTTATTTCTTGATTGAAACAGTCGAACTGTAAAGTCTATAGGTAGTAGACTGATGACGTTTCATTGGAATATGTTTTCTCACTCGGTTAATCGGGACAGTGAGTGTCTGTCGATTCATGTTTTACCTAAAGTCCAATCTCAAGACTCTATAGTCTAAATTCTACACTGAATTTGTCATACAGGACACCACGTCACAATGTACTGACCGAGACCTCAGAAAGCGTGTAAAGACTGTTACACTGACTACTAACTGTCACGTCACAATCCCCTTAATGCCCGTACTACCTTTACCCAGTTACAAGTCAAAACAAGGAGGTGAGTTTTTCCTTCCTTGATCGAAAGGAGGTCTCAAAAATCCTTGGACTGTGGACGTAAACCCCATCCCCAGTCCAACGAATCCTCCTTTTTTCACTCTGTTCCTCTCCCATTATATCTGAAATGAATCCTTTTCATATGTTTAATCCAATAAAATATGTTAATACCAAATGATACCCTCTACCGTTACCGTTGGGTGAGGTCATGAGAACGGACCTTTTAGGGTACCTGCCTCCTTGGACCATCCGACGTCAGGTACCCCAACAATCCTCAGTCTGTGCTGACTCGATGAAGTGAAAGTGAAAGTACGTAACCTCTTCCTTTACCGTTGGGTGAGATCATAAGAAAGGACCTCTTAGGGTCCCTATCTCCTCGGACCACCGGACGGCAGACACCCCGGTGTGTCTCAACCTGTGCTGACCTCGTTGAATCGTGGTCGTCGTCGTCGTCTTTTTGTAATCTTAAATTAAAATTAAATCAAGAGAAAATATTGAGAATCAAGTTGATGTTACATCATTAAACTATCACTGTTCCGACCTTCTTACATTATAAGATCCATTTTACACTTCTTTGTTGAAAAGAATTTTGGATATTACTCTGTTTCCCAACTTATGTAGTTTTATGGACCTAACGTTAGTATTTATATATTTGACGAACACACAATATTTTACTCGTTACCTCAGTAAAACAAAGTGTGAATGTCTTTATCTTTTTCTCCCTTTACTGACTTATTGGAGTTAAAGAAGGTCAATTTGTTTGTTTTTTAATTTTTTTGGGTTTTGACACATCGTGGAATTGATGGATGAAGTCGTTGAGGACAACGATTTAATGTCACTTAAAAGTTGTTTTATAAAGGAAGTTAATTCAAAATTAAAATAAAATTCGGGTTATTGACTACTCTTCCCTAATATGTGCGTTACTTTTATATCGTTTAATTTCACAAACGAAGGAAGTTCTTGTATTATTGTTTATACGAAAAGCTGTTACTTCTATTAAGTAATATTCAAATGCACTCGATAACTTGAGTATCCTGACAAAGTGAAGACTTCTTATAAAAGTTAATATTATCCTTGACAGGAATTTCTTATTTCTGATTTTATATCACGATCTTATACAAACGAAAGGTAAGTGTATCTCAAAATGTATCAACTGACATATAAGTTTTCGTTGGTAGTGATATACGGTTTCGTAATTAAGTGAAGCTCAATTTCAAATTTATAAAAGAAATAAGTGTTCCCCAGACTCCTCAATAAATATTTTGGATTACCTAACGTTTTGACAAAGTCCACTCCTACAAATCTATAGAGAAAGGAGTAATTTTACTTTTATTATAAAAACTTTGAATCTCCAAGTCTAATTAGTTCCGAAATTTACTTCATACTGTATTTTAAAACTTTTTTTTACTTTATCTTACCATAGCAGATCAATACGACTAACTCGTCTTGTATAATATTATTACTAGTTTATGTTTTAGATACAATAGTTCGTTATTCTATGTTCGAGAACTCTATTCTTTGTTATTTAAAAATGTTTCCTACTGTTAGTTTATAGACATATAGATATAGATGTAGATACAGAGATAGATAGATAGACACGTACGTACACTGAGATACCTGACATCGGACGGTCCGAGGAGACAGGTGCCCTAAGAGTTCCTCTCTTATGACCTCACCCAAGACCACCGGAGGAGGTCCCTTAGAAGGACTACATTCCTACCTTTGACAGAGGGAATACAGAGGACGTAACCGTCCGTCAAAGAAATGGTGATCGTGGTGGGCCCTTCGGGGTAAACAGATAGATATATATTTTTACTTTCATTAAGGGAATTCAGTGTAATTCACTTTTAAACTTTTCTACAAGTTCATATTGTATTCTTCCCAATGATTATTACTTCACTATACACCTTACACAAGTGAAACAATAAAATAACATTTAATCGGTGGTGAATATAGAATTAAAGAGATCTTCAGGAAAAAGTCTAGAGGTAACAGAAATAAGATATTTGAAATAATGGTCTAAGTAGTTGAGTCGACAATAGACTTACCCTCAAACTGATAAAAAATCTAACAGTAATTTAACTCTCGTACGAATGGAGAGAAAAGGGTAATAGATAGGATCACAAATTCAGTTTTATCCACGATTTATAGTCAATGTGTATATGATTATATCCAGTAAATTAAAGAAGACTATAGTCACGTGAAGTCACAGTAGTACGTACTTTAATTATCCTTTCCTTCGTTACTACCAATGTTTTATCTATTGTATATTCTTTTCCAAAAAGACGATATCTCGTTATGTGTGACAATCTAATTAACTAGTTCTACTTGTATTTATTTTTATATCTATGTACTGTGTGTCTGTAAAAACACACGTAAATCATGCAATCTAAGGAATGTAAGTTTCTACTAACTTTGTATAGGTACAAAGTTATACATCCCTTCCTTGAGATTTAAGGAAGGGATTCATAATGGTTTTTACTTCCAAGGACTATGACTTTGTAAAAGGTTCGGAATAAAATAACTGAGACATGGGAGTAAAATAATCCACAGGTCTTGTTGTTCGGTACAATTATATATTAGATTGAGGGGATCAGTAGTTAAACATGATCGATTTACCTAACGTGTATTATTACAAGTAAGATTGTAAAGATAAAGGGACTCGAAAGTTTAAGGCAGGGTATACCATACGGTTCCTTCAAGGTCGTAAAGTTGAAAAATCAGAGATCTGGTAGTCACTCAGAGTAATTGGTTTAATCGTCTTATAATTATAAGGAAGGTTAGTGTATAATATAGACCCATTAAAGAGGTAGTCATGTCAATACCGTTAGTTCAGATTAGAAAGTAGAAGGAACTATATTGTAAGAATCGTACATAAACGTATAAAAATGTATGACTGGGTGTAGTTAACCACTGTGGAAAAATTTACAAAAAACAGTGCGATACGGGAGGACCTATTCCGGAATGTGAAGAGGTAGCCCCGATACGATCTTACAATGAAAACAATGTAAATACCTCTTGTACTCCTCACTAGACAATACCCAAGACTTCTGTTTGTAATAAAGAATCAGTATGTAAACCACCTCAGTAAGATTTCTCGAATATGTTCTCTTCCGTTCAGGAAATTCGACTCTATCTACCAACGGAGACAATCGTTTCCTCTCCTTAAACCTCTAAACTTCAAGAGTTTAAGTAGGTATTCACGTTTTCAGATGTTTATAATAAGACCTAAAACGCAGATCTAAAGACGGAACTTACGGAAATGGACTATGACTTTGAGACTTAAGTTAGTACAACACCTGAGTCATAAGTCGAAAAGAAAAAAATATTAATACTATATTCTCGACCTTCTCCTTTACTGTTGGGTGATGTGATAAGAACGGCCCTTTTAGTCACCTGTCTCCTTGGACCGTCCGTTGTCAGGTTCCCCAACGTCTCAACTTGCGCGGACCGAAGGGAGTATCGAGTCAACCGTTTAGTACACGGACGTTACGTCCTCTGGGTTCAAACTAAGGACCCAGTCCTCCTAGGGACCTCTTCCTTTACCGTTAGGTGAGGTCATAAGAACGGATCTCTTAGGGTACCTGTCTCCTTGGACTGTCTGATGTCAGGTACCCTAGGATTCTCAGTCTGTGCTGAACCGTTGATTTGGTGGTGGTGGTGGTTCGATGACTCGTATTTGTATTCGTACTCTACTCTTTGAACGATATTTCAACGGTTTTTCCTAAAGACTAAAGGGTCAACATGAGAGATAACCTGTACGTTCGAGAAGTTTAATGAGAAAACAAGATATTTGTCACTCTAAACAGTCTTCGTTAAATCATTAGTCTATTCGAATTTCAGTGATACTATTGGAAACGTGAATACAAGATGTCGATACTCTCTGTGTTACGGAACGGGATCTGGACGAGAAGTAGGCAACACACTTCTTGACATGTAACTATGGGATAATAAGACAGAAAGAATCTTAAGGTCATAAAGTAAAGGAAGTTGTTCTTTCGTTAGAAAGAAACGGAATTTATACACTTATTGGACTCGAGTCTTAGGGTACAAGTCACCGACAAAGACTCGATGTAATATTTAATCACACCACAAAAAACAAACCAACCACAAAAAAACCGACATTTGTCTACCGTATGAGTGTATTCCCCTTAACTTACCTTTCTGATATAGTTTTAAACGTCGTTACCAATCCTTATTACAATTACGAAGAGACTCGATCAACGTACCTCCCCGTTTCTCTTTCTTGTAAATGACCTTGTGTTTCTATCGTCATCGTAAACGTTCTCTATAAAGGACTGTTCTTGATATCGGAAATCATCTCCCTCTTTTGATTGAACGTCTTCATTCCTTCCCTCCCTCAATCTTCTTTTTAAAAAATTCGTATTAATGAAAGGAATACAAAAGATTAAAGATGGGTCTACGTTTGTGAAACTCCGTTATGTCTGTCCAATCAGATAGTCTCCTAAATCGTCCAATGATTTCGTATTTCTCCTTGATACCTTACTTTTTAATTTTTTTTATGTCGTATAAATGGTAGTAGAAGATAATGGTTAGGGATCTTGTTACATTCTGTCTACACGATAAAGATCAACTAATTCTATGAGACTCCCCGAAGGTACCACTGAGTCACCATTTCTTAGGTGGACGGTTACGTCTTCTGTGTCTTCTGTTTCTCCCAAACTAGGGACCCAACCCTTCTAGGGGACCTCCTCCCGTACCGTTGGACGAGGTCATAAGAACGTACCTTTTTAGGGTACCTGTCTCCTCCGAACGCCTGATATGTCAGGTACCCCAGCATTTCTCAGACTACGTTGACTTCACCCGTTCTATTAAACTTATACTTTATTGTGACATTTAATATAATCTTTTAAATCGGATATCAGGTCAAAGTCAATATTAACGATCTCACTCGTACTAAAGTAATTAAAATGATATGTTTATTTGACCTTTCGTTCATCACTTGAAACTATTATTCTAGTAAATCGTATATGGGTTAATCCTATAAAAATCTAAAACTTAAAATTCAATATTTTAACAAACGATGTTATTGAATTAGATTACTCTACACAACATGTAGCAGACAAAGGTTAGTAAATTTACGATTTTTAAGGGTAACTAAGAGAGGAAGACATGTTTAAAGAAAATACGTAGGTACTTTAAAACAAACCGGAAATGTACGTAGTTGATTCATTAAAATACGGTTATAGTCCATCTACAGAACTATATAATTCAGATCAAACCGATACAAATAAGTACGATCGAACAATTAGTTGTACGGAGGTTTACACATAAGGGTGCTACATTCTCTTCTACTGTATCTACAGTAGTTTAACTCAGTACTGACTTTCACTTTCTAACGAGATTACGTAAATTTTTCACTATAGGTTTTATATGTCATAAGTAGGGAGTGGGACACATCTAAATTAATATATAAAACTAAGTTGTAAAGTTTACCTAATTTCACCTTGCGAGAAAGAATTCATACCCTAAATCCGGACTTTTAGGACTACGCTACTTGAGTAAAGTAATAAACACTTGTGCGCGAATTACGTATTAGGGATTAAGAGGACAAATTTTTGTTTTACTTTTTTCAGACTTTGTGGCAAACTTTTAGGTGTAGTTATGATTTATATAAACAATAACACAATCATACATTCAAGTCCGTCAAATATAACGGAAAATAAAATTCGACTATCTACTTCTCGACATAAAAGTAATGGTTACACGTAGAGACTTAAATTAAAATATTAGAACTGTAAATTCAACAATTTATATGGTCGTATAGATTTTTATCTTTTAAGAAAGTCTTACACTCTTTAAAATAACCTTTTTAAAAGAGAAAAACTTATTTATCGTAATATCTTTAGTTCTAAAAGATAGTGACAGGGTTAACTACAGAAGAAGTAAGAGAAGAATTCTTTGTGTTAAACTCAAAAATTTTTTAAATTGTACTTACGTGTGTCAGATTGGTCTAAAGTAAATTTTTCAGTCTTTTTGATGGACATTTAAACCTTAAGTCAACAAACTAACTGTAAAATTTTATTATATTTACCTTACATCCGACCTTTATGTTGTTGTCGACCTCTTTTCGTGAATTTATAAAAAACAATTTGTTAATCGTTAAAAGGGTGAGATGATATTTGGGTGTACCTTTTGAGGGACTTCCGTATGTATGGTGGTAAGAAGTAATGATCTCGACATGAATTTTAAAAACACAGTATTGAATCTGACACAAAAGGTGTAATACTAAATTATTAACATAAATTATGAGTCATATATAATAATAAGAGAATAACATAATAATTACTACAATAAAATGATTATTACGTACCTCAAAATATCAGAAACATTACAAACATTATAGGAGAAGTAATAGTTGTAAAATTTCTATTCTGATATTCAAATCACGTTTAATACAACGTTTGATTAATGTTTACATATTCATTTACCCTATTATATGTATATGTACGTGTGTAAAAGAAACGTAGTATATAGTACTTAATAATATTCTTTCAAAATTTTATTTAATTATATTTAGGGTACCTACTCCTCGGACCGCTCAATGTCAAGTATCCCAGTGTTTCTCAGTCTGTGTTGAATCGTTGATTTGTTGACGATTAATTCTCATGTGGTAAAAGACCCGAAGTGTGTACCACGGTCACCATTTCTTGGGTAAACGGTCAAAGCTTCTGTACTCTACTCTCAAACTAAGAATTTAGTCTTTCTAGAGGAGTACTTCCCGTACCGTTAGGTAAAGTCATAAGAACGGACTTCTTAGCGTATCTTTCTTCTCGGATCGCCCAATGTCGGGTATTCTAGCGTCTCAGTGTGTGGTGACTTCACTGAATCCTACGTACGTGTGTTAAAAGGTAATGTTGAAAATTTTATAAAATGTGGAAACGAGTAAATAAATTTTATGAAAAAAAAAGTCTTTTTTTACATGGTATAAATAAGTTGTGATATTCAAAATTTTATTATAATGAAAACAAATACAAAATTTAGAAAGTTCAAAAGATTAGGGTGTCAAGGAAAAACATTGGTTATAACAACATGGTCACAACTGTCTTCGTGTCAATCACTATACCTCTTATTTAAGACCTCCTTTTGTACTAAGTTAAAGTACGGACTCAAAAATGGACTTTTGATTGTATAATTTTTATGTAAGATTTTTACCAAGTTTACAACTTTTTTCTTTTTCTAAGTTCTCGTTTTCATTCTACTTACCGTTTATAGTAGAGGAATTAGTCCAAAACCACTGTACTTAATTAGGGAAACGGTTTTATTAAAGTCACTTACATTAAGATTTATAAATTTACCCTAACTAGGTCTTATAGTAAAAGGAAAAGATATAAAAGATCCTTTTTTTTATCAAACACACTAAAACAACCAACCACCAATATGATCTAAACATAAAACTATTCTAAATTAATGAACGTGAGACAAGTAACGTTAGTGTTACTTGTTTCGTTTCGGAGAGTATAAAGGGTAGGGACCCGTTAAAAGGACGATTACCCAAATGTGTAAAAACACAAAATTAACAGAAATGTATATATAATTAAAATTTCTTATATAAATACATACAAATAATTAAATATTTAAAATAAATTCTAAAGTAAGACAAAGAATGAAAATGTAGTTCGTGGTATATAACATTCTGTGTAGGTTTAAGGATATACAAATGAAGTAATTAAGATGTCGGTGTTCAATAAGGTCACATACTCCATCGGAATAAGGAGAATGGATAAAAGGATCATTACTGCGTATGTGACGGAGATCGAGAGACATTTATATTATACTCTTCTTAGAAAGATATTTAGACGAATATATGAAATATACTTAAAAAGACCCATATGTATAGGTCTTTACCAAAATATCTTATTATTTATTTTCAAAAGTGTTTGTTCTTATAATAAAAAATTTTTAACACTAATACGGAAGGTATAAAGAACTCGACACAAATTCACATAGTAGAAAGGGGGTATGAAGGAATGAACCTGAATAAAAGTATATAAAATCTATAATTAATGGTAGAAATACTGAACCGTAGTTAGTTAGGTTGTGACTTTTACAGAGAGTCAAATAAATACTGAAGAGACTATGTTGACTAATTTAAAATTTTTTACAATACTTTTTATAGACCTTATAAGTCCTTAACCAATAACTACGGAAGATCTAAAAATACCGTGACTGTTTATTGAAATGAATTATAATAGTAAGGCTTAAAAAACAACGATCTTTTCTCGAGGTTACACATTCAACCATGAAGGACGTCCAATTCTAGAGACCTTTATCTATGAAGTATCCCTCTACCTTCTACAAACGAGTTATAGGTGTGGACACTTTCCTTTTTCCTCTTTCGTCTTTACCCGTCCCTTTCTTCGTTTTCATACTAGGTCCGGGGTTTTTCCGAATCGGTTGAACCACCTTTCGATGTCAAACTCACACGGGTACCCTCGGTAGCCTCATCCTGGTTTGTAGATTCTGAAATGTAGGGACGGAGGGAGTCAGTCGTTTGAACTTGATAGGACCCTTTCTTCACTAAGACATGGTCAAAGGTTCGAGTCCTAAATTGTCTCGTTATTAATAACTTTGTGAGAGATACCCTCGGGACCCGTTGGCACATTCTAGAACGTAAATGGTACGACTTTTAAAGTGTACATTGGTGATACTATCCTCTTATGATTGATTAACTTGAAAGGAGAGAAGAGACTATTCCAAAGTCTCTTCATTCCGATCGTCAAAACTTGAATAGTCCGATCAGGTAGACGGTCGACTAATGGTCACTTACAGAAATCAGTTACGGTGTGTCTCGTTTTTTTTTTTTTTTAGAGTGTTGACTGGGGACGACTCAAATCGGTAGTCAAGTTAAGTCAACGAGTCACCACAGACTGTGAAACACTGGGGTACCTGACGTCGTCCGGTACGAAGGGACAAGTAGTGGTTGAGGACTTTGAAACGAGTTTGAGTACAGGTAACTCAGCCACTACGGTAGGTTGATAGAGTAGGAGACAACAGGGGAAGAGAGGACGGAAGTTAGAAAGAGTCGTAGTCCCAGAAAAGATTAATCAGTCAAGAAATGTAGTCCACCGGTTTTCATAACCTCGAAGTCGTAGTCAGGAAGGTTACTTTTACTCAGATCGGTATTAGTCGTAATTTATATTATTTTAACAACGAAATCGGAGATTTAAACCCCCACTAAATACATTGTTATATATACATCTGGTATAGGTGAGATAATTGTGTGTGATTGATAAGTACGAAAGACAACGACATGAATTACAAAGTGACATTCACCGTGGACAAGTTAAAAGTCACTTTTACGTTTCGAAAACGTGTACTAAACATATATATACACATAGAACGATTGTAAAAGTTCGTGTTTTAAGTTGACACAAAATATCATTCTCTTTATTATTATACGTCTTACGGTATATTTCATATTTTTATAGGACTTAAATTTCCTTAATTTTTATTTTAATACAACGATCGTAAATTTTTTTACTCCCTATTTTACATGTAAATTTAAATTATAAAAATATAAATTTATTTAGTGTTCAGTGACGTAGAGAACCCCTTAAAATACTTTTTATTACTAAGACCACAGTTGTCTGACCCCAAGGGACTACCGAGTCACAATTCTTAGATGGTCACGTCCTCTGTACTCAAACTAGGGAACCAACCCTTCTAGGGGATCTCTTACCTTACCGATGGGTGCGATCATAAGAACGGATCTCTTAAGTCTGTCTACTCGGATCACCCCATGTCAGGTACCCCAGTGTTTCTCAGACTGTACTGACTCGTTACTTGCGTGTGTGTGTCTGTGTGTGTGTTTCACTTGTCTGGTTTCTATCCATACAGTTTTATAAAGATTGTTTATTTGGACACGGTTTTGTCTAGTTCAACGAAACTATAGTCCTGTAAAGACTGGTTTTGTCTTTGTCTACGAAATAGTTAAAACCATCTTGACATCGTCACAGTTATATCTTAATAGATTAGATTGTAGTTATACGAAACTGTGTAATTTTTATTTAGAAGTTAAAATATTATAATACGTACGTGAGATGTCTCTACACGAGACACTCACGTACCCATACACATGTGAGTACACACGTATGTCACTATACTCATGTTATGTTTACCCTTTGAAAGAGATGATATGTAAAGAAAAGGGGTCTTGATCTATTGACTAATGGTATATTCCTCACAGTGATCAGAAACGTAAAACTTACTTTTTTTATTGAAGTACAGGGATACAGATATCTATAGGACCTAAGCACATATACATTTTTACAGAGAAACATCAGGAGTGATTACTTCTGTACCTAACCTAATCCTATTAGTTCGCCGGGAGGTGACCTCGTACTTTGAGATATGAGTCAAGGTCTTAGACTTGTCGTTCATCAAACCCAAGCTCCGAGAAAACGGATCTTAGTCCAACCTTCTTGTATGCCTATTGTGTCTTATCTGAGACTCCCGAAGACAAAATTCCTATACTTCACAGAAGAACCGAATACATAAGTTTACTAGACTCGAATGTCCCAGAGGAAAGAATGATTTAGTGTTACCTTTTCGCTCTTCTTTCTAGAAGTAGAAGAAATTCTTCATACACACACACACTAAAAAGACAAAGAAGAAAAATGTAAAGGATAAAGAAGTAAAGAGTAAGATTGAGGACCTGGTCGTTTTATATGGTACATCGAAGTCCATTATTACCATTTCACCGGTAATATTTCGACACAGAATATGTACACTACAAGTGTGTATGATTGTTTAAGTAAATGCCACAATCACTTTAACGTTTCTTATAAATAAGAAAACATTTTAATTGAACATGGACACTATTTTTTATAAGTTTATCATTATGTTATGTATTTTAAATTTAGAAATATTGTAAAGTATAAGTTATGATTTAGATATGTACGTGATGAAATAAGGAAGTGAAAAAGAAAGAGAGAGAGAACGGGTTGTGGGGAAGGACGTGTCTTACAATCGTAAAGAGATATTGTGTACCATTTTAAGAACTACTTAACCACAAAAGAGGTATTGAAGAAAATTTTAAGATAAATTTTGTCAACGTTTGGTATGCATTTAATCACTTGGACACGTACTACAATTTTAAACTTTCTATTTTGAGTTCATATTATCCGATCACTGACCTTTAATAAGATTAGTTGAAAACTAAAGATTCCTCGTATTATAAATTTTATATGACGGTAGTTACCTTTAACTTTATGTTTAGACTCTATGAATAAATGGTCGTATACCAAGGAAAAACCCGGAAGTCACTTATACGTATATTATTAAAATCGTATTGAATCCTGGTGTTTTGCAGTCTGACCGGACTACCAATGTAAAATTTAACGTAAAATTATTACCGTGAAATTAATCTCATTTTACAACGACTTGTACAATATTTATAATGTATATTATTTAATATACACAACGACGACGTTGACGACGATTCAGTGAAGTCAGCACAGGCTGAGACACACTGGGGTATTTACCGTCGGGTTCCCCGAGGGGACAGGGACCCCAAGAGATCCGTTCTTGTGACCTTATCCAACGGTAAAGGAAGAGGTTACGTAGTTTCACTTTTCACTTTCACTTCTGCGAGTCAACATAGGCTGACAATCACTAGGGTACCTGACGTCGGATGGTCCGAGGAGGTAGGTACCCTAAAAGGTCCGTTCTCATGACCTCACCCAACGGTAACGGAAGAGGTTTTAATATACACAATTTTAAACAGTATATTCCTCTATGAACAAAAATGTATCGTTTTGTTTGAAACTTTTCTTTAGGTACGAATCGGTAATAACATTACTGATATTAAACAGTATCCCTTTATTTTCCTTATTTATACGAAACATTACTGATATTACACTATGTAAGTTTTATTTAATTCGTACATATGTTTCGTCAACTTATATCATTATGTTCCGAGAATTAAATCTTAGTTCGTCTCGAACTAATCTCGAAGAGTCCACCGAATCACCATCTCTTAGACGGAGGTTGTGTCCTCTGAGCCCAAATTAGGGACTCAACCCTTCTAGAGGACCTCTTCCTTTACCGTTGGGTGACGTCATAAGGACGGACCTCTTAAGGTACCTCTCTCCTCGGACCGTCCGATGTCAGATATCCCAACGTTGTCTCAACCTGTGCTGACTCGATGATTATGAAGTAAAGTCTCGAACCAATTTGCATTCTAGATCTCGGTATGTACCCGGTATACTAAAACCCTTTATTATAGAACATATGGTCATGATCGGTCCTAACTCTCATATCCTTTATTGTAAGATATCAATTTTCCATTAAACGTAAGAAAAAAATCATTTTAATGAAGATTTTTCTCAATTAAGAATTTTAAACTTCAATATAAAAGGTGGTATCTTATTTTTTATATATATGATACGTTAAAGTTTGTTTAGGAAAGTCTTATGAAGTACCTCCTAAAGATAGAAATATACACAAAACTCTCTTTTCATTTAGGAAAGAATCATCCTTTTATGACGGATTACGTGTTTTTATTAGTATCTAAATCCGACGTGTGGTATCAAATAAGTCAAATTACTATATTTTAAAGTCAAGGCAAATTAGCGAGTCAACACAGGTTGAGAAACGTTGGAGTACCTGACGTCGTGCGGTCCGAAGGGACAGGTAGTAGTTGAGGGTCTCGGACAAATTTAAGTACAAGTAGTTCTGCCACTACGGTAGGTTAGTAGAGTAGGAGACGGTAGGGGAAGAGGAGGACGGAAGTTAGAACGGGTCGGAGTCCCAGAAAAGGTTACTCAGTCAAGAAGCGTAGTCCACTGGTTTTATAACGTCAAAGTCAAAGTCGTAGTCAGGAAGTTTACTTATAAAACCTGACTAAAGGAAATCCTAACTGACTAAAATAAAGGAAAGTCAGGTTCCCTGAGAGTTGTCAAAAGAGGTTGTTCTGTCAAGTTTTCGTAGTTTATTTATTTAAATACTGTTTCGATTAGGTAGAGTGAGTTTAGTTAACCAGTTAACATTCCTATAAAGTTTGATAGCAGAGATTGTAACACTCAGTGTTGGAAAAGAATTATCAATATGAAACTCGGAGAGTCCACCGCGACATCATTTCTTGGGTGGACTGTTACGAGTCTGACTGTTACGTCGTCTGCATTCCCTTTTCCCAAATTAGGAACCGAGTCCTTCTTGGGGATCTCCCTCTCTGACCGTTGGGTGAGGTCATAAGGACGGACTTCTTAGTGTTCCTGTCTCTTCAGACCGATCGATACCAGCTACCCCAACGTTTCTCACCCTGTGCTTTCTTCGCTGAATCGTACGTGAGTACGTATGAAACCGAAATGCCTCAATTATGAAGACAATAGAAATTATCAATGTCTACCCTGAATAAAGGCTATTCACACAACGAAAAAGCATCGAAAAGACATTTAAAGGTCAATTGATTTTACACTTTTAATTCCTATTTTAACAAAAAAAAATTAATAGGGTGGGTGAATTACTCTAACACTACAAAAGGAGAAGACACATATATAATACTGTCTAACAAATATAAGGATTTACATTTCTTTTACATCTGATTATTCGACAATTTCTTCACATCAATTTTATTTTGAACATAGATTTTCTTCTTATAAAAAACCTTTAAAAGTAACGTCAAAGGAAAAAGATTCTTTATTTTTTCGAGTCGTTACTTAGGAGAGTCAAAACAATACAGGGAAGGTTTAGAATAAAGATATATAAAACAGACAGTCCGATATAAACTGAAAATGACTAAAAATGGAATTGAGAAGGGTTAACAAACTCTGGATCTTATTAAAACCTTTGTATAAAGTAAAGACATACTAAGACGTGTCATTTTAACAACCTTGTGACCGTTTGAACAGACTGACGATTTCGACTTTTGACAGTGGATTTTAACTGTAGGTCTGTTCTAAAACGTTCATGAATATCATATCCCTTCCAAAAATTTCAGACGTATTATTATACCATGTAAAGAATTTTAGTCGGGACTTAAGTCTTATAAAAAACACACACCTATTAAATTAAATTATTCAAACCTACTGTTAATAAGAATTTAAACAACGACTAAGATGTAAGTGTAACGACTGAAGACGTAAGTATCGATGCTGTGGATAAATATTATACTCAGAAGGATATTTGTCAAATAATCAATATTTGAAAGATATATTAAGACATCAATAACTTATTTATTTAATATCGTAAGATACGTGTATATCTACAAATAAAAAGTTTTATGACTATCGATTAATTGTGGTTTTCTTTTTTTTTGAAATTATTATTATAGTCTTAGACAAGTGAATAATGAAAAAATATTAGTCTTTGATACGACTAGTTAGAAATATATGTCAATTATTTAAAACCAACATTATAGTATTGTTTATAATTTGATAAATATTATTAATAATGAGTAATAAAATTTCTTTATATAAGTGATGATTTCAATTTCGTAAAATTAATATTTTCACTCAAATTTTAATTACGAATATGTTGAATCGACCACTTAGTCAAGTCAAGTCAACGAGTCAGTACAGGTTGAGAAACATTGGGGTACCTGACGTCGTGAGGTCCGAAGGGACAGGTAGTTTCTCCAATGAGTTTGAGTACAGATAACTCAGACACCACGGTAGGTTGGTAGAGTAGGAGACAGTAGGGGTAGAGGAGGACGGAAGTTAGATAGGGTCGGAGTCCCCGAAAAGGTTACTCAGTCAAGAAGTGTAGTCCACCGGTTTCATAACCTCAAAGTCGAAATAGTAGTCAGGAAAGTTACTTATAGTCCTGACTAAAACAAATCCTACCCGACTAACCTAGAGGAACTTTAGGTTCCCTGAGAGTTCTCAGAAGAGGTTGTGGCGTCAAGTTTTCGTAGTTAAGAATCATTGAGTCGAAAGAAATATCACGTGGAGAGTGTAGGTATGGACTGAGAACCTTTTTGGTATCGAAACCGATCTGATTAGAAACAACCGTTTCAGTACAGAGACGAAAAATTATACGACGGATTCAAATAGTATCGAAAAGTAAGTTCCTCGTTCCCAGAAAATTAAAATACCGAAGTTAGTGGTAGACGTCGCTAAAACCTCGGGGGGGGGGGGGTTTTATTTCAGACAGTGACGAAGATAACAAAGGGGTAGATAAACGGTACTTCACAAACCTGGTCTACGGTACTAGAAGTCAAGTCAAGTCAAGTCAGTGAGTCAGCACAGACTGAGAAACACTGGGGTACTTAGCGTCATGTGGTCCGGAGGGACAGGTAGTGGTAGAGGGTCTCAAGTGAGTCTGAGTTCAGGTAGTTCAGGTACTACGGTAGGTCGGTAGAGTAGGAGCCAGCAGGGGAAGAGGAGGACGGGGGTTAGGGAGGGTCGTAGTCTCAGAAAAGGTTACTCAGTTGAGAAACGTACTCCACCGGTTTCATGACCTCGAAGTCGAAATCGTAGTAAGGAAGGTTCCTTTAGGGTCCCAACTAGAGGAAGTCTTACCTGACCAACCTAGAGGAACGTCAGGTTCCCTGAGAGTTCTCAGAAGAGGTTGTGGTGTCA
Source organism: Capra ibex (assembly GCA_006410555.1). Classification (NCBI taxonomy): domain Eukaryota; kingdom Metazoa; phylum Chordata; class Mammalia; order Artiodactyla; family Bovidae; genus Capra; species Capra ibex. The sequence continues at coordinate 17,663,334 of SJYO01048061.1, read as the reverse complement.
AGTTTTCGTAGTTAAGAAACCGCGAGTCGGAAGAAGTGTCAGGTTGAGAGTGTAGGTATGTGCTGGTGTCCTTTTTTGTATCGGAACTGATCTGTCTGGAATCAGCCGTTTCATTACAGAGACGAAAAGTTATATGATAGATCAAACCAGTATTGAAAAGAAGGTTCCTCATTCGCAGAAAATTAAAGTACCGACGTCAGTGGTAGACGTCACTAAAACCTCGGGGGTTTTTATTTCAGACTGTGACAAAGATGACCAAGGCGTAAATAAAGGGTACTTCACTACCCTGGTCTACGGTACTAGAAGCAAAAGACTTACAATTCAAAATTCGGTTGTAAAAGTGAGAGGAGAAAATGAAAGTAGTTCTCCGAAAAATCGAGGAGAAGTGAAAGACAGTATTCCCACCACAGTAGAAGTATAGACTCCAATAACTATAAAGAGGGCCGTTAGAACTAAGGTCGAACACAAAGAAGGTCGGGTCGCAAAGAGTACTACATGAGACGTATCTTCAATTTATTCGTCCCACCGTTATCTGTCGGAACTGCATGAGGAAAAGGACAAACCTTGGTCAGACAACAAGGTACAGGTCAAGATTGACAACGAAGGAGCGGACGTATGTCTAAAAAGTTCTCCGTCCAATTCACCACACTATAAGGGTAGAGAGAGTCTTAAAAGGCGTCAAATAACACTGGGTGTGTCAGTTTCCGAAACCGTATCAGTTATTTCGTCTTTATCTACAAAAAAGACCTTTAGAGAACGAAAAAGCTACTAGATTGCCTACAACCGTTAAACTAGAGATCAAGGAGATGGAAAAGATTTGGGTCGAACTTCTAGTCCCTCAAGTGCCAAGTGCATAACGACTTCGGACCGAACCTTTTAAAACTCGTAATGAAATGATCGTACACTCTACTCACGTTAACACGTCATCAAACTCGTAAGAAAACGTAACGGAAAGAAACCTTAACCTTACTTTTGACTGGAAATGGTCAGGACACCGGTGACGACTCAAAAGGTTTAAACGACCGTACTAGAATTAAAAGACTTACAACTCAAAGTTCTGTCGTAAAAGTGAGAGGAGAAAGTGAAAGTAGTTCACCGAAAAATCAAGAAGTAAAAGACGGTGTTACCACCACAGTAGACACATAGACTCCAATAACTATAAAGAGATCCGTTAGAACAAAGGTCAAACACAAAGTAGGTCGGGTCGTAAAGCGTACTACATGAGACGTATATTCAAATTATCCGCCCCACTGTTATACGTCGGAACTACATGAGGAAAGGACTAAACCTTGGTCAGACAACAAGGTACAGGTCAAGAATGAACGAAGAACTGGACGTATGTCTAAAGAGTCTCCGTCCATTCCACCAGACCAAAGGGTAGAGAACTCATTAAAAGGTATCAAACAATACCAGGTGTGTCAGTTTCCGAAACCGTATCAGTTATTTCGTCTTTATCTACAAGAATACCTTGAGAACGAAAAAACTACTAGGTTGCCTACAACCGTTAAAATAGAGACCAAGGAGACGGAGAAGATTTAGGTCGGACTTGTAGACATTCAAGTGTCAAGTACATGACAACTTCGGATCGAACCTCTTTAACCTCGTAATGAAACGATCGAACACTCTACTCACGTTATCACATCGTCAAACTTGAAAGAAACCGTAACGAAAAGAAACCCTAACTTTATTCTTGCCTGTAAAAGGTCAGGACACCGGGGACGACTCAAAAGGTTTAAACGACTGTATAACACACGTCGTGACAATGTCGTAGTAGAAAATCCTAAACTTTATCGAGTTTCCCTTAAGGTAGTGGAGGTAAACAAAACAAGTATCACTACGAAGGATTCCGGGTGAACTGGTGTAAGGTCCTACAGACCGAGATCCACTCACTGGTGTGGTAGTACTAATAAACCCAGTACTTCTAGAAAAACATATTAAAAGATACACAAAAACGGTGGAGAAGAATTATAGAAGAAGTCAATCCAGGTATGGTAAAGACAGGAAATAGCTCGGGTAGAAACGTACTGTACAAGGGAACTATAGAGATTAAAAGAACTTCTCTGGAGATCAAAAAGGGTAAGACAACAAAAGGAGATAAAGAAACGTAACTAGTGACTCCTTTCGACAGAATAGAGAGACAGGATAAGAAACCTTGAGACCTAAGTTTACCCATATAAAAAAGAAAATAGTAAACGTAAATCGAAGAGAAGAAAAGAGTTGATAAACATTCCGAAGGAGTCTATTAGTAAGTGGAAAAACGTAAAGAAAAAGAACTCTTACTATAACTAGTGACGGAGGAGAAGTCACAGTGTCTCAAGGTAGGTATCAAGAAGTCCGTGAGATAGACTAGATTAGGGAACTTAAATAAACAGTGAAGATGACAAATTAACATTCCCTAAACTAAATCCAGTATGGACTTACCAGATCACCAAAAGGAGTGAAAGAAGTTAAAGTCAGACTTAAACCGTTATTCCTCACGTAGTAGACTCGGTGTCAGTCGAGAGGTAGAACAAAGAAGACTGACATATCTCGAAGAGGTAGAAACGGACGTTTCTTATATTATTTAGACTAAAACCATAACTGGTAGACCACTACAGGTACATATCTCAGAAGAGAACACAACAACCTTCTCCCACAAACGATACTGGGTACACGAGAGAACTGTTTTGAGACCATCGAGACGGGACGAAGTAAAATATGAGTTTCCGGTTTAAAGGGACAAAGAGGTCTATAGAGAACTGAGGGGTGAAAACGTAAGGTCAGGGGATATTCCTGTAGAAAACCTACAATCTAGATCTTCCAGAAAATCCAGAAGTATCTTGGTAAGTTAAAGTCGAAGAGGTCGTAATGACCAGTCCAGAAGCTAATAACACTAAACTTACCAAAAGGAACCTTTACATGTTTCTAGTAAGAAACGTAAACACTCTAACGTAGGTTCATGAAGTAATGCCTGAGAAAACAACTGATATTACCTATGAGGTAAATAAGATTCCCTAAGGTCGGGTGTCATCATCTATATTACCAGTAGACTCAATTTAAGTGGGTAAGGTCAGGTAAAATCAAGTGACTAGGGCTTTTACAGTTACAAGTAAGAACGGTAGAGTATAAAGTGGTGAAGATTAAATGGAACTAAGTACCTGGATTGTAAGGTCCAAGGATACGTTTTAATGAGAAATGTCGTAGTCTGAAATAAAACTAGTCGTCAGTGTAGGTGTTGACCCACAACACAAACGAAACCGAGGCAGAGAAGTAAGACCTCAAGTCTTTGAAGTAAAGACCTCAATAAAGAGGTGGGTAGAGGGCATCGTATAACCTATGGATGGCTGGACCCCTCAAGTAGAAAGTCACAGGATAGAAAAACGAAAAAGTATAACAAGTACCCCAAGAGTTCCGTTATGACTTAACCAAAAGGTAAGGGAAGAGGCCACCTGATTCAAAACAGTCTAGAGAGGTGGTACAGGACAGGTAGATTCCACCTGGATGTATCGTACCGAGTATTAAAGTAACTCAATCTGTTCCGACACCAGGTAAACTAATCAAACCAATCAAGACATTAACACCAAAAGTAAGACAGACGGGAGACTATCTATTCCTATTCTCCCGATACTTTCGAAGGACCACCCTCTCTGACTGACTTCCCTTTTGACCCAGAACAAAACTACCCGTCCCGGTACGAGTCATTTAGAAATTAAGTTAAAAGACAACAACATATCACGACACAAGGGAGGGACAGTAAACTGGACTCCGGTTTGATACCACCTCCATAACTTCTATTATCGTGTCCACTATAGGAAAATTCCTATTATAGGTACCTATAAAGGTAAACTGACAATGACCTAAGATTACGATAAGATGACAAATGGACGGGCATACTAGAATATTAAAGTGAAAACACAGTATCGGGACGGTAAACCTTAACCTTCACTTCTCTTCAACTAGTCACACAGACTCAAACACTCAGGTACTAGATATCTCGGGTACCATAAGAGAGGTCTTATGACCTCATCCGTCGACAAGGGAAGAGGTCCACTAGAAGGGTTAAGTCCCTAGTTTGGGTCCAGAAGGTGTTATGTCCGTCTAAGAAATGGTCGACTCGATGGTTCCTTTGATACCTTAACATTCGACTGAAAAATGAACCGAAGACGGTATGTGAACCGACCTTTCCTGTATCATAAGATTAAGATGGATGAATTAAACAAGGACAATTAGTAGGACAGTTTAGTTCGAAAGGAAGTCCCTGAGTCAAAGTATATTAGGATGAGTTGGTCATAATGGTACGATATTCTCACTTAGTTTTCATAAGATAAAACTACTTTCCGATGAAACTTAAAAACATAGTAATTGTATTATTAGTAATTTGACCATTAATACTAGACATAACTCCGTTTGACTTAAAATCAAAGAAATTCTATATATTGAACTATCTATATTCATATTATTCTTCATAAGTTTTATACACTGTTTAATTTTTAATTAAACAAACAAGTGGACCGATCTCTACATGGATATTTTACATGAGGAGAGAGTTATCATTATGATGGTTATTATTACTATTGTAAGTAAATGTATCTCAACAAATATTTTATAAAGTGATTGTAACCTTAAAAATGAAAGGACAGTTCTTTGACTATTAGTTTCTTCAATACACCATTAAATTTTAGGGAACCTTTGTTTGTACTGGACCATTAGATGTGACTCCTTCATTAAACCTTCTTTAATTTTGTAGATAATTTACATAATAATTCCCTGTAAAATAATAGGGTGTATTGGTATTGGTATAAACCTTTATACTGGTTAATTTACTTAATTTTAATCCACATCGGAAACTCATTAATTTTTCTTTTATAAGTTCAAGAACCGCTGACATGTACAGATCATGTACATGATCTACATGTACAAAGAGACTTAGAAATATCCATACAAGACAGGTCTTGAAAACGGACCTAGAAGTGGAAGAATTAAACGAGAGTCTCAGTCGTTTACGGGATACCCTTTTCCGGTGACGTCTTACAGTTGAGTAAAAAGACACCACGGTGAAAGAGGTCTTAAAACAGGGTAATTTAAGTCCAACGAAGTCACCAAGGAACTACTGTTCTTTGTCATGTAAAAGGTAGTTCGAAAGAATCAACAAAAGACACATCTAACTTTAGACGAGTTAAGTTCTTTTAACCTTTTTTTTAAAAAATCAATTCACCATTTGACTTTACGATCACACTTTGAGAGTCACTAGTCTCTTCTTAATACTACCCGTAACAGAGATTTTTCGTTGTATTGATCCTTATATTCTTCTTATATTCCAAATTGATATCTATCTTCCAGTAAATTCAAATTCCATTAATGTTTGCAACAACAACAAGACAGGACAAGCTTAGATACACTGGGGTGTCTGACGTCGTGTAGTCCGAAGAGACAGGAAGTGATATCGGGCCTCAAACGAATTTGAGTACAGGAAACTCGGGTACTACTACGGCAAGTTGTTGTAATCGTTACGTTTATAATCGTTAGCCTTTATAATCCTTATGTTTGCAATCGTTATTTTTAAACCATTTAAGGTGAAAAATAATAAGTTGTAAAAGAAGATTTTATGTGTAAATATTTTTAATCTCGTACGACACATACAAGGGTTTGTATGTAAAGTTGTATAAATATTGAGTCTGTTATACTGATATATTAAAACTACTTACTTGTCAAATTGTACTTAATATATCTTATAGTGTGTTATTTATTAAAAATTTTTTAATTAATACCAGAGAGATCGAAGGGACAACGGAATCACCATTTCTTAGGCGGACGGTCACGTCCTCTGTTCTCAAAATAGGGGTCTAGTCCTTTTGGGAGACCTCTTCCTTTACTGTTGGGTGAGGTCATAAGAACGGACCCTTTAGGGTATCTGTCTCCTTGGACCACCCGATGTCAGGTCCCCCAACATTTTTTCATCCTGTCCTAAATCACTGATTTGTTGTTGGTTGGTTGTAGAAAAACGTACTGGGGTCGACCCTTCTGACACAATCGTTTATAAGATTAATCTCAATCTTTTCTTAATCTTGTAAGAAGAAGAACAAAAATTATTGTTTCCTCTGATCTTGTAATTCGTTTATAGAGTAAGTCTTATAAATCACGAGAAGGAGTAAAGAAAAAGAGGTAGAGAGAGAGAGAGAAACGATGAACTGAGTCACTTTACTTTAGACTATCTTGTCGATTCTATAAATTGTTATTCAAAATGATTATTATAAAACACTTTTCTAAGGGATTCTTACGAAAATTTTATGAACTATATCTATCTACTGAAGACTTATAGTTTTATTCAAAAATAATGATCGTAAATCCTTTTTTATAAAAATAAGTCACATTTAACAAAGGAACTATATATTTATTTTACTTAAATAATATTAATTCTTGTAATGCTGAGTATATGAGAAGTCATCATGTTTCAAACAAACACAACTCTTTGTATAAATCGACTGTTTCAGAGAATAGGAACAAGTGACTTACACTTTTACACGAGAGTAATCCTATCGTAAAAAACCGTTTTTTCTTCTTTTCCTGTATTAAAACTATACAAGTTAAAGTTTAAAAACCCACAAACTTATCAAGTTGTTAGAATTTTTATGTCTTGGGTTCTCAAGGTTTCAAAAATTTGTTTTTATTATTCTAGATTTAACAAATTATCTTTGATATCAGTTTTAAGATAAATTATAATCGTCGTTCTTAAATACTTAATGAAAAGATACGTCAACTTTCCTTTGATTTCAATTTTTTTTAGTAAAAAGTCTTTTTCAGTATAACTAAATTTTCAGATTACGTAAAAGAGAGACAAGAGATGGAGACAAACTTTAGTAAAAATATAATTCTTCTTTGATACATCTGTTACGAAATTCTACCTTATCAAACTTTAGGTGTGAAAATGACTCCTTTATACAGTAAAATAACACTATCATTTTCTTAGACATAAAAACGGTTACCATAAAATTTCTTCGATTCATCTATACGAATCGTGTAAAGTTTTCCATAAATTAATTTTTTTTCAAATACAACATGACACCGAACTAAACTTAGGTTAATTTAAGTAAATATAAAAGTCCGTACCTCAGGTTGGTAAGTCCAAACTCCTACAAGATAAGGGACACAAGGAAGTCATTGACATAAAAGTCTTGAAGATTCGAGACATTTTGTAGTAAATAATCCTTCGTGTTCACTTCTATAGGTGTCCGTTCAATTTATGGATACTAAAAAAAAAAAAGGTAAATATATCTAGTTTATAGTCTGCTGGACTGGACGGAGAACTCTTTGGATATACGTCCAGTCCTTCGTTGTCAATCTTGACCTGTACCTTGGTGTCTGACCAAGGTTTATCCTTTTCCTCATACAGTTCCGACATATAACAGTGGGACGAATCTCATGTAGTACTCTTTACGACCCGACCTTCTTCGTGTTCGACCTCAGTTCTAACGGCTCTCTTTATAGTTATTGGAGTCTATACGTCTACTGTGGTGGGAATACCGACTTTCACTTCTCCTTGATTTTTCGAAGAACTACTTTCACTTTCTCCTCTCACTTTTTCAACCGAATTTCGAGTTGTAAGTCTTTTGCTTCTAGTACCGTAGACCAGGGAAGTCAAGTACCCTTTATCTACCCCTTTGTCACCTTTGCCACAGTCTGAAATTAAACCCCCCGAGGTTTTAGTGACGTCTACCACTAATATCGGTACTTTAATTTTCTACGAATGAGGAACCTTCCTTTCAATACTGGTTGGATCTATCGTATAACTTTTCGTCTCTGTAATAAAACGGTTATCTCCAGACAGATCAGTTCCGAAAACAAAAAGGTCACCAGTAAATACCTACACTCTCAACCCGACACTTCTTTCGACTCGTAGCTTCTTAACTACGAAAACTTGATACCACAACCTCTTCGGAGAACTCCCAGGGTACCTGACGTTCCTCTAGGTTGGTTAGGTAAGATTTCCTATAGTCAGGACCCACAAGAAACCTTCCTGACTACGATTTCGACTTTGAGGTCATGAAACCGATGAAGTACACTTCTTTTCTGAGAAGTAACCTTTTCTGAGACTATGACCCTCCCTAACCCCCGTCCTCCTCTTCCCCTACTGGCTCCTACTCTACCGACCTACCGTAGTGGCTGAGTTACCTGTACTCAAACCCACTTGAGGCCCTCAACCACTACCTGTCCCTCCGGACCTCGCGACGTTAAGTACCCCAGCGTTTCTCAGCCTGTACTGACTCTCTGTCTTGACTTGACTTGACTTAGAAAGAAATTTTGTAAAATATTTCAAAAGAATTAATAAGTTTCTTAATCATTGGATCGTGTAAAATTTTGTCATTCGGTCATCATTAAGAGAATAAAAATTTCTCTTTTATATTGAGAAAGAACTAATCTCAAGTTTCTTTAGTTCGTAACTTTATATGTAAAGGTTCCTTCGATATATAATTTGTAACAGAATAAACTTTTTTAATTTTTTTAAGATTGCAAGACTTTTAGTGCCTTCTATTAAATCTTCGATTTATTATTTTCTATTCTGATACAAAGTAAATAAAGTTCACTCAATACAACTTTTATAAAGGAGTTTACGTTTATTTATCATATACGAGTTGATATCTTTTTTATATAAAACAAAAAAAGTGTATATAGTGGTAAAATCGATAATGTCATTATACATAGATACTATCTTCAACCCAACGAATGAGTAATACAGGTAATAAAAATACCACCCGTATCACATACGTAATGAGTACGACCATACTGTGGTACCTGTCCATTATGTCAGTAAAGAAATGTAACAGATTGAAAGTTTGTACCATGTGACGACCGATGGAGGGTCTTAACCCCTTTCTTGCACTTTGCTTCATAAACCTCATAGAGAGTTTTATAAACCATAAAGGTCGTCATAACGAATTCAAAAGACCTGTCTTTAGTAAAATAAAAACAGAAAAATTGTGTTTTTGAGACATTGTATGTTAAAAGAGTTATTTGTGAACAATTTAATTGTAGGTTTACACATTTTATTACAATAAGGTACCCGTAATGTCTCTAACACTAAATATATCAGGACCAGTCGGTACCAAATGTCAATGCCACTTTTTTCTGACTATGTTTGTATTGGTTCTGTTCTATATAATATACTTATCTCTTACTCGCTATGATAGGTTTTTACCGTAGACATAAATCCACTTGTTCTCTCGGGTCACGTAATTGGTTCAATCTCCTATAAAATTTATACTTCTCTGTAAGTTTAAATCTTTGAGACCTAAAACTACCCATCTTTTAAGTTCTATCCATTAACCTTTAAACACACTTGTTTTCTTTCCTTTTGTCTCAAGTATTCGACGGAAAGGACTGGTCGTTTTATGAAAAGTGTGTAAGGGGAGATATCTAATATTTTAATAAAAGTCGTTATTAATACTTTATTTTACTAACTATTATTACAGTCTTTTCTTTACCTTCGTTACTTTTTAAAGTGACTATAATAAAACTTAACGACTACGTATCTTATTATTCGTCCCCCGACTTAAAATCAGACAAAGTAATAGTGAATATGTAAGACCTCTCCCTTGGAGAAGGACTGGCTAGAACTCCGTTTGGTGACAACGTCAAACGGGGAACCGTGTGCTGACCGGAGTTCCTAAGTATTCAAGTTCTTCGTCCAAAAGTAAATTAAATTAGGTCACTTATATAAGGTAAGATAAAAGGGATTCGTGTACAAATTGTAGAGTCATTTTTAGTACGAATCAAGAGTCTGAAGAGGTCCCTTGGAATGATTGGGTCTCTAACTTGGGTCCAGAGGGAGTAACGTCCGTCCAAGAAATGGTCGACTCAGTGGTCCCTTCTCTCTCTCGAAAACAAGAGATTCTTACTTTTTGATCTTCCTCAACTTTAGTAATAATTCGACCTACCTACTAACTAAAATGTGAATCCTGTTATAAAAACAAGTATAAAACAAAACATACAAACGGTGTATATAAACATACCTAACTATAAATTCTCATTTACTTTCTTGATATTAGACCCTACTTGTTATAATTGTCATGTAAAAACATCAGTTGGATTTTAAATTTGAAATTTTTCATCTATACACTTACGACATATTTATTTCATATACCTAATTTTCAATTCTTTCATTTCATTTAAGTGTATGTGTATGTATGGGAGAGTTAATAGACCTGTTCTTTTGAAGTATGACAAAGTATCTATTTTCCTTCGTTACTCTTCATTTCAAATTTTTCGTGAGTTAAATAGATCATACGGAAGTCGTGATCTACCGCATTTATTTAACTATAGAAATTTTAATTTAGACTTTAAGATTGTATCAACTTAGTTCCTTATCTTCATAAAGTTTCTAATTTCCAGAATTTTATTTAACACCTTATTTTAATTGTATGAAAAAATTATATCGGTCGTTAATTCACCAATATATGATAATGTAGAGAGATCCAATTCAGTGTTAAAAAATATTTTTTTAGAAATATTAATACTGTGTACTGTATTTATAACATTTTACAAAACATCTAAATCTGTGATTTCTTTCGTTGCAACTTAAAAAATTTGATTCAAAGTTTTTTATATAATAAAAGAACCATATCATTGAGTTTGTTATTCAACATAACTATATAAAACCGGTGAGAAATATTAAGTGACCGTTATCACTCCTTACGAAAAACTTTTTAATACTTTCATCAACATTAAAAATTTTGGGAGTTAACACAGACTACATGTTCGTTTTAACTTTTTATAATGGGAATTTCGACACTTCATAACCCTTGCAAGTCCATAGGTATTACGACCCGTCCTAACGGAGCGATGTTTTCACTCAACTGATGAGAGAAAGAGATGAAGTATGGTATGGACCAGTAAGAGGGAAGTAGAATCTCTTTCCGCACTTTAAGGTCGTAAGTTATATCGAAGATAACTGGATTGGAGGAAAAACATAGAGTATGGAGGCTGAGAGTACATTTGTAAAACCCCTTTATCCAATAGTCGAGAGAATTTTTATATAGATTGAGTTATAAATGATCTTATTTGTTTATTATAATCATATATCTGAGTCGAATCGTACCGATATATAAAAAATGTTTATAAAGTAAATTTTATTTATATATAACAATAATTTACCCCTCTCAACTTCATAAAGAAGACTTTTGATCATTCTATTTTATTCCTCTCGTCTTTCGACACACAGTCATACAAACGAAATTTACCCTGGGAAGTACATCGAAGTACACTGAGTCTTATTAAGTATATTATAAATATTTCTGTAAAAATTTAAACGTCTCGTAACAATTTTAAAGATAACCCAAATGAACTATATGTATATAAGACTCGAAATTTATAAATTTAACGACAAGATAGGTTTAGAAGAGAGAGTATAACATACTTACCACATGTATAGAACTCATATCTCGGAGAAGTCTTGAAAAATCAAAAAAAAAAAAAAAAAAAAAACGGAAACGTGTTTATAAGTCAGGAGTACTTGGCTTCGTGCGGTCCGGAGGGACAGGTAGTGGTTGAGGTTCTCGGATGGGTTTGAGTACACGTAAATTAGCCACTACGGTAGGTTGGTAGAGTAGGAGACAGTAGGCGAAGAGAAGGCCGGGAGTTAGAAAGGGTCGTATTACCAGAAAAGTTTACTCAGTCGAGAAGCGTAGTCCACCTGTTTCATAACCTCAAAGTCGAAATCATAGTCAGGAAGGTTGCTTATGGGTCCTGACTAAAGGAAATCCTACCTGATCAACCTAGAGGAACGTCAGGTTCCCTGAGAGTTCTGTTGTGGTGTTAAGTTTTCGTAGTTAAGAAACGACGAGGCGAAAGAAGTGTCAGATTGAGAGTGTAGGTATGTACTGGTGACCTTTTGGTATCGGAACTGATCTACCTGGAAACAACCGTTTCATTACAGAGACGAAAAATTATACGACAGATCCAACAAGTATTGAAAGGAAAGTTCTTCATTCGCAGAAAATTAAAGTACCGACATTAGTGGTAGACGTCACTAAAACCTCGGGGGGTTTTTTATTTCAGACTGTGGCAAAGGTGAAAAAGGGGTAGATAAACGGTACTTCATTACCCTGGTCTACGGTACTAGAATCAAAAGACGTACAACTCGAAATTCGATTGAAAAAGTGAGGGGAGAAAGTGAAAATAGTTCTCCGAGTAATCAAGAAGAAGTGAAAGACGGTATTCCCACCACAGTAGACGTATAGACTACAATGCCTGTAAAGAGGACCGTTAGAACTAAGGTCGAACACGAAGGAGGTCGGGTCGCAAAGAGTACTACATGAGACGTATATTCAAATTTTACGTCCCACTGTTATATGTCGGAACTGTATGAGGAAAAGGGTGAACCTTGGTCAGACAACAAGGTACAGGTCAAGATTGACAACGAACGACTGGACGTATGTCCGAAGAGTTCTCCGTCCAGTCCACCAGACTATAAGGGTTGAGAAATTCTTAAAAGGTGTCAAACAACACTAGGTGTGTTTCAGTTTCCGAAACCGTATCAGTTATTTCGTCTTTATCTACAAAAAGACATAGAGAGAACGAAAAAAATTTAGAGGTCGATTATTAAACATGAGTAATGTATCCAATACACACACACACACAAACACACACAATTCCATAAGACTTCTGGACAGAGAGTTTGGTATTAATATGGGTAATCTCTTCTTAGAATAACTGACACTATTTACTATCTATCATCTACACTTTTCACTTTAACAATCTGAAAGTCAGGAGAGGTTGAGAAACCCTGACGTACCTGACATCGGGCGGTCCGAGGAGACAGGTACCGTTAATAGGTCCGTTCTTATGACTTCATCCAACGGTAAGAGAGGAGGTCCCCTAGAAGGGTTGAGTCTCTAACTTGGATTCGGAGGGTGTAACGTCCGTCTAAGAAACGGTAAACTCGGTGGTCCATCTATCATCTATGTATCTTCATTTATACACACACACACACACACACACACACACACACACACACACACACACACACAAATTCGATCCTCCATGGTTTTCTATGACCCCTTTTGATAATTAAAACCCAAAGGAAAATACTCTGGGACCCAAAAGTCTAGTTAACCGAAGTTCTTTGATGGATTCAAACGTAAGAACTTTTCAGTCTTATGTTTATGATCCGAGTGCATTCCTCCCTTCTCGTACTCCAAAAGTGTCATTCGGTATCCACATCGTACAAACTTAACCTTACTGTTGTCATGTTACTGTCTTCTTATCGTGGACACTTTTTCCCAAACCAACTTTGTAGACTAAAATTAACGTGTAAGGACCTTCGTTGACCATTTTAAAACTTTGATAGAACGATGTTCAGAAGATTCTTAACAAAAGAATTCATAGATATATAACATACTCAAAGGTATATTAGTTTACGTTTACAAACGAATGTTGTATCTTTAATTCGTCGACAATTTAAGGTAACATATCAAGACTTTATTTTCCAGGTTTCAACATATCTCAAACACTAAAAGATTTCGTTTCCAACTAAGAAGAAAACCTTTATAAGAAGATCGAATAAAAAGAAAAAAGTAATTATGGATCGAAAAAACGTAAGTGGTCCTTTAGAATATGTAAATATTAAGACCATGATTTTTACTAAAGGGAAGTATTGAAGACAATCATTTTTATTTATATACCTTATGATACATGTCTTTTAAGTAAGACATTTTATAAATTGAAGTTTTTTGTCTATAATAATTCGGATTTTATAGTTAAAGTCATTTTTCGATATTTTACGATAATTTATATTCCCAAAGGATTATTGTATATTAAAATAGAAGGTAAGATTACTAACTTTACTTTAATTGTAGGGAACGGGATATATAAAAGTCATCTTACACAAATTTGTATATGTTTTCTGAATTTTTAGTCAAACTTTATTTAGTTAACTCTAATTAATAGAGATTCTGGACTTTTGTTCTGTTCTTTTATGATGAAAAAAAGGAAGTAGAAAGTCAAAGTACTTCATTTCGACAAGAGTGAGTCACTTTCCAAGTCTATGGGAGAAAATAAAGTTCTTCTTTTTTTTTTTCACTTATCCCAACCTTCGTACTGTGACTTTGACTCTCTGTCCCTAGAGATTTCAACTCTTTAAGTCCACCGTATTACAGAGATACGTAATTGAAGTTTTATTAGGTCGGATGTATTAACATCGACACTTCTTTCATACGTAGGTGTTTCTTCTTTCCATACGATCTTTTTACTTCTAGAGATTCTCCTTACTAAAATAAAAGATATATATAATCCAGTACTTTTATAAATTAGTTTATCCAAGAATCATATGTAAATTCACAGTTACTTGATGTATCTTTTAATTTGAGATTTTCCAGTAGAGTTCATTTAACTTAGGTCGTTTTTCGTCAAAAGTGTGGGGGTGTGTTTGTGAGGAACAATGTGAGTATATATGTACGTGTGTGTGTTTGTGTAGGTCAAGTAGTCTACTGATAAGTTGTGTGTCCTTGTACGTGTATTTAAGTTCGTGTTTGTGTGTTTTAAGACTTCTTAAAACAAAAAAAATATTTATTTGTGTACCTTATAATTATTCTATATCTTTTTAGAGTATAAACTATCATATTAAATAAATAATCTTTTATTGAATACTTATGATCATAGATTCTACAAATTTTCAGAATAAATTTTCATAAGGAAATATAATTTCAAATCCAAGGATTTCGAATTATATATTTTTCTTGATTAAATCATCTTACATGAAATATTAACTTATTTATATATTTACATGTCACAAATAAATAAAAAGTTTTCGATCAATTACGTAAATTTTTATTAAAATTCATATAATTTCGATATATTAATTTAGATAAACCCACCTATACCAATCGTGAAAATAGAAATACGAGTGGTCCTCAAATAACAATAATAAGTATAAATCGTTTACAACGGAATGTAAAAGAACTTCTCTCTCATATGGACGAAGACTATCGTCGGTGAATTTAGATTCAGTTCAAAACTTTTCATATTTATAACGATATTAATTAATGAATCCATATCACATACTGTTTATAAAATAGATGGAAAACAGCATTCCTTAATAAGTCACTGAAGTTTTGACACACATTCTTTCTTATAAAAAAATAAACACTATAAATAAAACACAGTAACGTATACGGGTAAACAATCATACTATAAAATCGTAAACAGTCCGTAATCAATTTACAACTATCTGGTAATCAGATTCCTTTACTATCAATGTATCTAAACTTTGGTTTTATGATATAAACCAAGTTGTGAAGAGAGAATATAATTATAGTCAAATCTTAACAGATGTTATAAGTTGACTTTACGTAAATCATTCAAAAACTAGAGATATAACAGTTAAGGTGTGTAAAATGTAAGAGAATCAAAGTAGTAAATAAATTTAATCATAAAAAGGTCCTTGTGTTTTATTCATAAAGACAAAATTTATTACTTATAATTTATTTAAATCAATGTCGTTGAGAGTTCATAGTTATGTAAAATATTTCTCGTTAATATTTAAAACTTCACTTAAATTATAATGGGTATTTAATCGAGTCATGTCTCTTCACGTAGCAATTTTAGTGAGAAAGGAATTAGTGGTATAAACTAAATTCCTCTTTTCGACCGAGGGAGAAAAAAATCTGTTCCTCACCATATAAGTCAACGTTAACGACGAATGTAAACGAATCTGGTACTAAATAGTCAGAGTCGTGACAACTTGAAAATACAGTTAATCAAGAAACTAACACTTCAATAAGACTCGTAACAACCTATGACTCGTCATAGGGACCGGAGTTGGGTGATCTCCTTCAGTACTGTTGGTTTTACAGAGGTTTGTAAAAAATCTAGGGGACCCCTGTTTTAGTGGGGAAATTAAATTTTGGTGACCGAATCTGAGAAGTCAAATGTTTATTTATGGCTTGGAACAATTATTTTTGGGACATTACATTAATAGGATGACGACATAGAATGGTCTAAGACTTGAATAATTTTTAAGTGAATGACGTACTTATAATTTATCACATTTTGTCTCACAGTAAAATTATTCTACCTTACATCAGATCGTTATCAGACTAAAAATAGAAATGAGACTTCTAGGTTCATTTAATTTTTTTTTTCCTCCTTTAAATTTTCACATATAAAAGAAAAAAAAACGACATTTACAAATATGACACGATTTTTTATTCCTATTAAATATATGAAAGACTTCAAACAATAAATCTTACTAGTTGTAAAAGTATATGATAATTAATGTTTCTAAAGGGAAGAAAGATTTGATGAAAACTAATCAAATCGAACTATTCAGTCTCATCAACTATAAGGGTTTAGTATTCTGTATAAGAGACCCTTATCCCAATTGATGGAAATTTCAAAATTCGAAAATTACGAAAAAACATTACATAATAGATAAGAGTTTAATAAAAACTATCATTTGTCTATTTACCAATGATGCTAATAACATCAAACTAATTCACACTTCTACCGACTGTTTATATAAACGGAAAAATCTTAGAACAAGACATAAAGTAGGTGCAATACCTGTCTGTACCTCCTGTCTTCTTGGACTACTTGTCTGCTATCTAGATAGTTCCGATTGTTTTAGAAAGTTAACTAAGGTTTAAGTCTAAAAAAAAAAGGACTCTTTGACTGATATAGAATAGGTCGTATCGACTGAGGAGATTGGATTTTACAAATTTGATCGTCATCAAGGAACCAGTTATATTTTCTAAGTAAGGTGGACGAGAGAGAAATATCTGTTTGTGTGTGTGTGTGTATGTGTGTAAAGATACTAATGAATATATGTACATTATGTGAGTACCTATATAATTATATATAACATCTATGATATAATAATCACACAGGTACAAGTACACGTACACACTAGTCAACACAGGTGGAGATACACTATAGTACCTGATCCGGGGCGGTCCGAGAAGACAGGTACTTTAAAAGATCAGTTCTTATAACTTTACCCAACGGTAAAAGATGAGGTCCACTAGAAGACTTGGACCACTACTTTGGGTGTAGAGAACGTAGAGGACACACCCGTCTTCCTTAGAAATGGTAACGTAGTGTATCCTTCGACTTTTATAACTAACTATATACATATATTTATGTATGAATTTGTATATACGTATAGTCAAGTCAAGTCAAGTCAGTGAGTCACCACAGGCTGAGACATTGGGGTACTTAGTGTCGTACGGTCCGGAGGGACAGGTAGTGGTTGAGGGCCTCAATTGAGTCTGAGTGTAGGTAGCTCAGTCACTACGGTAGGTCGGTAGAGTAGGAGACAGCAGAGGAAAAGGAGGACGGGGGTTAGGGAGGGTCGTAGTCTCAGAAACGGTTACTCAGTTGTGAAGTATACTCCATCGGTTTCATGACCTCAAAGTCGAAATCGTAGTCAGGAAGGTTTCTTTTGGGTCTTCATTAGAGGAAATCTTACCTAACCAACCTAGAGGAACGTCAGGTTCCCTGAGAGTTCTCAGAAGAGGTTGTGGTGTCAAGTTATAGTAGTTAAGAAGCCACGAGGCGAAAGAAGTGTCAGATTGAGAGTGTACGTATGCACTGGTGACCTTTTTGTACTGATCTACCTGAAAACAACCGTTTCATTACAGAGAAGAAAAGTTATATGAAAGATCCAACCAGTATTGAAAATAAGGTTCCTCATTCGCAGAAAATTAAAGTACCGACGTCAGTGGTAGACGTCACTAAAACCTCGGGTTCTTTTATTTCAGACGGTGACAAAGGTGACAAAGGGGTAGATAAAGGGTACTTCACTACCCTGGTCTACGGTACTAGAAGTAGAAGACTTACAACTAGAAATTCGGTTGAAAAAGTGAGAGGAGAAAGTGAAAGTAGTTCTTCGAAAAATCAAGGAGAAGTGAAAGACGGTATTCCCACCACAGTAGACGTATAAACTCCAATAACTATGAAGAGGGCCGTTAGAACTAAGGTCGAACACGAAGAAGGTCGGGTCCCAAAGAGTAATACATGAGACTTATCTGAAATTTATTCGTCCCACTGTTATATGTCGGAACTGTATGAGGAAAAGGATAAACCTTAGTCAGACAACAAGGTACAGGTCAAGATTGACAACGAAGGACTGGACGTATATCCAAAGAGTTCTCCGTCCAGTCCACCAGACCATAAGGGTAGAGAGAGTCTTAAAAGGTGTCAAATAACACTAGGTGTGTCAGTTTCCGAAACCGTATCAGTTATTTCGTCTTTATCTACAAAAAGACCTTGAGAGAATGAAAAAGGTACTAGGTCGTCTACAACCGTTAAACTAGAGACAAAGAAGACGGAAAAGATTTTGGTCGAACTTGTAGATCGTCAAGTGTCAAGTACATAACGACTTCGGACCGAACCTATTAAAACTCGTAATGAAATGATCACACACTCTACTCCCGTTAACACACCATCAAACTCGTAAGAAACGGTAACGGAAAGAATGTCTAATCTTACTTTTGACTAGAAAAGATCAGGACACCGGTGACGACTCTAAGGTTTAAACGACCGTATGACTCATGTCGTGAAGTGTCGTAGTAGAAAGTCCTAAACTTTATCGAGATGACCTCAAGGTAGTGGAGGTGATCGAAACAAGTATCACTACGAAAGATTCCGGGTGAACTGAAGTGTAAGGTCCTACAGACCGAGATCCATTCACTAGTGTGGTAGCACTAATAGAACCAGTACTTCTAGAAAAAACATATCAAGAAGACACATATGAACGGTGGAGAAGAATTATATAAAACGAAGACAATTCAGGTATGGTAAAGACAGGAGACAACTCGGGTAGAAACGCACTCTACAAGGGAACCATAGAGATTAAAAGAACTTCTCTAGACATCAGAAAGGGTAAGACAACAAAAGGAGATAAAGAAACGTAACTAGGGACTCCTTCCGAAAAAAATAGAGAAGAAAGATAAGAAACCTTGAGACGTAAGTCTACGAACATAGAAAGGAAAAGAGGAAACGAAAAGTGAAGAGAAGAAAAGAGTCGATAAACATTCCAGAGGAGTCCGTCGGTAAATCGAAAAAACGTAAAAAAAGGGTACCCTTACCAGAACTAGGGACAGAGGACATGTTACGGTGTTTGGAGGTAGGTATCAAGTAGTCCGTGAGAGAGATAGTCTAGATCCGGGAATTTAGATAAAGAGTGAAGGTGACATATTATTATTCCCTAAACTAAATCCAGTATGGACTTACCAGATAACCAAAAGGGATGAAAGAAGTTAGAAGTTACAAGTTAGAAGGGATGAAAGAATTCAGGCTTAAACCGTTATTCCTCAAGTACTAGACTCGGTGTCAGCCGAGGACCAGAACAAAAACGACTGACATTTCTCGAAGAGGTAGAAACTGACGTTTCTTATATTAGTTAGACTAAAGTACAACTGGTAGACCACTAAAGGTACATATCTTAGAAGAGAACATAACAACCTTCTCCTACAAACGATACTGGTCACGTAAAAGAACCGTTTTGAGATAATCAGAAACGGGACGAAGTAAGGTGTAAGGTTTCGGTTTAAACGGACACTGAGGTCCACAAAGAACTGAAAGATGAAAACGTAAGGTCAGGGGATATTACTTTTCCTGTAGAAAAAACCCACAATCAAGATTTTCCAGAAATCCAGAAGTATCTTGGCAAGTTGAAGTCGAAGAAGTCGTAATGATCAACCCCGTATCTGAACCTAATGACACTATAACTTACCAAACGAAACCTTTGTTTGTCACTGGAGTACAGGTTCCTCGTCACCGACGTACCCGTGGTCTCCCGGATCTCCTCGATAAGATACAAGTTCCAGCCCTCCCCACCGTCACTCCTCTATGGGAAGTAGGTTCCATTTCTCGTCACCGACACGAAACGACCTCGTCGGCACTTCTCTATTGGGTACAGGTTCCATTCTCTTTGGGTTCATTCTGCCATCTACAACGTTCTCCCGTCTGTGTGACTTTGGTATCAGTGTCTTTTGATCAGTTAGATTAGTACGATCCTGGTGTCGGAACAGATTGAATTACTTTGATTCGGTACGGACACCCCGATGGGTTTTACCCACCCGTACCACCTCTCCAGACTGTCTTACACCAGGTGACCTCCTCCCTTACCGTTTGGTGAAGTCATAAGAACGGAACTCTTGGGGTCATTGTCATACTTTTCCGTCTTACTATCCTATGACTTTCTCCTTGAGGGGTCCAGTCATCCACGGGTTGTACGATGACCTCTAGTCACCTCTTTATTGAGGTCTTTCTCACTTCCCTACGTCGGTTTCGTTTTTGTTGTGGGTCAACACCTACACTGACCACTATCTTCGTTCCAGGTTACGACATTTCTCGTCATAACGTATCCTTGGACTTTACAGTCCAGGTACTTAGTTCCGTTTAACCTTCACCAGTTTGTCCTTTACCGTTCTCACTTACGACTGTAAGATCCTTAGTCGCTTGATTTTACCTGACCTCAACTCCTTAAATTGAGTCTACTGGTAGTAGAGATGATGACGTCCGTCCTTAGGGAATCTTCTTTACCTCATCGGTGGTACCAGTCGTTTTGTCAGACTTTACGTCATGAACCTACGTCAGAGTTCTTGTTGTCTTACTAGAGACAACCAAAGGTTCCGTTTGGTAAGTTATATATACTTTACTCAGGTAAGTGTTAACACGCATACCATTAACACTTCAGTGGTGATCCTTACTGGATTCACAGACTCGTGTTTGTCGAAACTCCTTCACAGAATACTATGGATATCTTGCGGAAGGAAAACGTAGAAAATAAAATTACGGATGTTAAGATTGTTCTCTAAAGTTGGACTCATTCTTCTCCTTAGAATATTCTTGAAATCGTTACCCTATATTAGACATGTAAATTATAAATTTAGAGTAAAAAATACTTGCTCAGTATGAGAGAGGTAAATAATTTAAACAGTTTTATATAACGTAAAAGTTCCCTTTTAGTCTGTATTTAGAACGGACGAAATAAATTGTTTATAAGAAGTCTGATGAAGCCTTTACTCCCACTCTATGATGTGATTATAAAGATTTGATTCATACGGTCAGTCAAGTCGTTTTCCTTTACTACCTAAGACGACTTTCAGTATATTACTCGTATACAAGATCGGGACTTTTATACACATACATATGTGGGTAAAAAAATTTCAATTTATTCTAATATCTGTCAGTGACTTTGAAAATGGTCTCATGTAAATACACCATGAGCACATAATAAATATATATACATAGTATATATATGTCCACTTAGTAAGAGATAAGTTTGGTATATATATATATACCAAACTTATCTCTTACTAAAAGGACGACCTATATGAAGAGAAAAAGGAGGACAGAGGAAGATTCGGACTTCTTCGATTACGGTAAGTTTTAAGTCCCAAAACTTAGTTCCTTTAGGATCATATTATAACCACATGTCTTTCGTGTTAATTTAGGAATTCGAAATTGTATATAATCTAATAAACCTGATTTCATCTTATATTGAATCTTTCCAGGATACAATTTCTTGTATCTTCTAGGGTTGTCCCGCTCTACACCACCCCTGTTCCCGGTCATCTCGGCATCATGGGGGATCTCCCGTGACTTCCAACACCATAGTCACCCTCTGACCACTGACCCACATTGTCCCTTCATTTATTTACGGAAACTAAGACCATTATCTATCATTACGTCCTTTAGAAGTTCGATCCGAAGTTATCATGAACTTTTCTTTTGAAGGTCTACATGTTCGACCCGAATCTTTCCGTCTCCTTTGTCTCTAGTTCAACGGTTTTAGACAACCTAGTATCTTTTTCGTTCTTTAAAGGTCTTTTTATAGATGAAAAAGAAGTGACTGATACGATTTCAGAAGCTGACATACCTAGTGTTGTTTGACCTTTTAAGAATTTCTCTACCCTTATAGTCTGATGGAATGACCGGAGGACTCTTTGGACATACGTACAGTTCTTTGTTATCAATCTTGTTCTGTACCATGTTGTTTGACCAAGTTTTAACCCTTTCCTCATATGTAGTTCCGACATTTAACAGTGGAACAAATCAATTGGATATACGTCTCAAGTTAAGTCAAGTCAAGTCAGTGAGTCAGTACAGACTGAGACGTTGGGGTACCTGACGTCGTACTGTCCTGAGGGACAGGTAGTGGTTGAGGGCCCTAAATGAGTTTCAGTACAGGTAACGCAGTCACTATAGTAGGTTGGTAGAGTAGGGGACACCAGGGGAAGACGAGGATGGAAGTCAGAAAGGGTCGTAGTCCGAGAAAAGTTTACTTAGTCAAGAAGTGTAGTCCACTGGTTTCATAACCTAAAAGTAGTAGTCAGGAAGGTTACTTATAAGTCCTGACTAAAGGAAATCCTACCTGACAAACCTAGAGGAAAGATACGTTCCTTGAGAGTTCTCAGAAGAGGTTGTGGTGTCAAGTTTTCGTAGTTAAGAAGTCGCGAGTCGAAAGAAATATCAGGTTGAAAGTGTAGGTATGCATACGTCTAATGTAGAACACTTTATGGTCCGACCTACTTTTTGTTTGACCTTGGTGCTAACCACTCTTTTTATAGTTATTGGATTTTTTACGTTTGTATAGGATTACCATCTTTTATTCCTCCTTGATTTCTCGAAGAACGACTTCAACTTTCTCCTCTCACTTTTTCGACCGGGTTCTGAGTCGTAAGTTTTTCATTAAGTACCACAGAATAGGGTTACGAAGTACCGTTTATCTACCCCTTTTTTACCTTTGCCACTCTCTTAAATAAAAGAACCCGAGGTCTTAGTAACGTCTACCACTGACGTCGATACTTTAATTTTCTACGAATAAGGAACCTTCTCATCTGTACTGTTTGGATCTGTCACATAATTTTTCGTCTACGTATTGAAACGGTTGTTCGTATGTATACCAGTTTTGATAATAAAAAGGTCAACAGTACATGTCTACACTCTTGACCTGGTATTTCTTCCGACTCTTGACTTCTTAATTACGAAACTTTGACACTACGACCTACCTCTTCTGAGAACTCTCAGGAAACCTGTCGTTCCTCTAGTTTGGTCAGTTAGAACTTTCTTTAGAAGAGACTTATAACAAACCTTGCTGACTACAACTTTGACTTCGAGGTTATAAAACCAGTGGTCTATATTTCTCGGTTAAGTAACCTTTTCTGGGACTACGACCCTTTTTTAACTTCAGGTCTCATCACCCGTTGTCTTCCACTCTACCAACCCACCGTAGTGACCAAGTTACAATTACTTAAACTTGTTTGAGATCCTCTATCACTTCTTGTCCCTTCGGACGACACGACGTCAAGTACCTTATCGTTTCTCAGTCTGTCTTGTCTCGAGGACTTGTTTTTGTTTTGTTGTTACGTCCCCTTTAAATACTTGTTATGACCTCTCTTCGGTTAATAATAAGTTTTCACATTAATTCAACTGACCGAGACGACGTCCTTGTTTATGGTTTATGTATATAGTCAAGTCAAGTCAAGTCAGTGAGTCAGCACAGACTGTGAAACGTTGGGGTACTTAGTGTCGTACGGTCGAGAGGGACAGGTAATGGTTGAGGGTCTCAAGTGAGTCTGAGTGCAGATAGCTCAGTCACTACGGTAGGTCGGTAGAGTAGGAGACAATAGGGGAAGAGGAGGACGGGGGTTAGGGAGGGTCGTAGTGTCCGAAAAGGTTACTCAGTTGAGAAGAGTACTCCACCGGTTTCATGACCTCAAAGTCGAAATCGTAGTAAGAAAGGTTTCTTTAGGGTCCCGACTAGAGGAAGTCTTACCTGACCAACCTAGAGGAACGTCAAGTTCCCTGAGAGTTCTCAGAAGAGGTTGTGGTGTCAAGTTTTCGTAGTTAAGAAGCCGCGAGTCGAAAGAAATATTAGGTTGAGAGTGTAGGTATGTACTGGTGTCCTTTTTGTTTTCGGAACTGATCTTCCTGGAAACAACTGTTTCATTACAGAGACGAAAAGTTATACGATAGATCCAACTAGTATTGAAAAGAAGGTTCCTCATTTACAGAATTAAAGTACCGACGTTAGTGGTAGACATCACTAAAACTTCGGGGATTTTTATTTCAGACTGTGACAAAGGTGACAAAGGGGTAGATAAAGGGTACTTCACTACCCTGGTCTACGGTACTAGAAGTAAAAGACTTACAACTCGAAATTCGGGTGAAAAAGTGAGAGGTGAAAGTGAAAGTAGTTCTCCGAAAAATCAAGGAGAAGTGAAAGACGGTATTCCCGTCACGTATTCATTATCAACTGAGAAGTTTTGAGTAAGGAGTTTAGGTTTAACCCAGGATAAAAAGTTTGTTTTTTGTATAAGACATAAGTCGTTTATGAACTTTGAATCAACCTTACGTAAAAAGTACATCACTCTTCAGTTTCAGTACCATTTGTTGGTTTTAAGTCACGTCTTTTAAGAAACAAATACACTGTAGTTATCGTAACCAGAGTATCAGACAAGAAATATCTTTGTAACGAAGACCGTGTCATATTTTTAATTTAAATCACCGCTTTGTAAATGAAAGATTTCAAAATGAACCTATAAATAAAGACTTTAAGGGTAAGGAGTAATTTTATCGTCGTTTATGAATATTCGATTTTGGTACGAAAATGTTATAATCACAGTCCTTCTAATATGTATTCAAGACAGTTCATTCCTTTTCTATTATATATAATTTTTTATAAAGTCTTTGTAAAGGAAATGTTTAGACCATGAGGGGTAAAAAATTTAAATTTAAATAAGTAAAATTAATCTCCGATTAATGAAATGTTATAACATAACCAAAACGGTATGTAGTTGTACTTAGACGGTGTCCACATGTACACAAGGGGTAGAACTTGGGAGAGGGTGGAGGGAGGGACATGGTAGGGAGACCCAGTAGGGTCACGTGGTCGGGGTTCGTAGGACATAGGACGTAGTTTGGACCTGACCGTTAAGTAAAGAATATACTATAATATGTACAAAGTTACGATAAGAGGGTTTAGTAGGGTGGGAGAGTGAGAGGGTGTCTCAGGTTTTCTGAGAAGATATGTAGACACAGAGAAAACGACAGAGTGTATGTACCAATAACAATGGTAGAAAGATATAAGGTATATATACAATCATATGACATAACCACAAAAAGAAAGACCAAATGAAGTGAGACATATTAGCCGAGGTCAAAGTAGGTAGAGTAATCTTGACTAAGTTTACATAAGAAAAATTACCGACTCATTATGAGGTAACACATATACATGGTGTCGAAAGAATAGGTAAGTAGACGACTACCTGTAGATCCAACAAAGGTACAGGACCGATAATATTTGTCACGACTCTACTTGTAACGTCATGTACACAGAGAAAGTTAAGACCAAAGGAGCCACACATACGGGTCGTCACCCTAACGACCCAGTATTCCGTCAAGATAAACGTTAAAAAATTCCTTAGAGGTGTGACAAGAGGTATCACCGACATGATCAAACGTAAGGGTGGTTGTCACATTCTCCTATGAGGGGTAAAATATTCACCATATAAAGTAATACGTTTGTTCAATTATTGGTCATATCTTTATTTATCCTGGTTATATAATTCTTACAACAAGTTCTTAATTTTTTGTATTATAAAGTGGGTCTATTCATATTAAACCTACAAAAATTCGATCAATTTTATGTGTAAGTAAGTGACTTATTTATGGAAACGGGTAATGATACATGGTCCATCAAAAGATCCATGACTCGTTTGTTATTATTTGTATTGTATGGTTTTTTAATGGGGTACTTCAAACTTGGACGATTCAAACGTTACTGATCGTCTATACGTCAACCTTTACAGTCCATCCGTATCCTACAAACCTGAACCTCTAGTACTCTCTTGATCTGACTCCTACGTTTTAGGTCCTAAATCGTAAATATATAAATTTAGTAGTCCGATGTACTCTATCAAATCTTTGAATCCAATTCATTATTTTTTATTATTACAACTTTTCAGGTCTCCGTGAGGGTTTAAATTCCAACTCTTACCACAAATTCTTAAATCCACTTTCTTCGTTAAGTTCTTTTTATCCCATAATATGATATACATTATTAGGATTCATCTATTTCATACTAATGACGTTAAACTAGTAACTTTAACGGTTGTGTTTTAAACGACCACTGAAACCTTTCTCTATAAAATCATCTCAAACACATGTTTTTGGTCACCTTCACCTCTTGTACTTCGGTCGTTAAGAGAAGATGAGAAAGTTCTTTTTGAAGACATATCTCCTCTATTTACCTTGTCTTCGATCCTATTTTCGTCTCTAATAAAATTCTACCTTCTTCGTCAAATAAAGATACTACCATACTTATTATTTTTTCTTTCAACCATCGACGTTTTGTCCTCTTAGCTATATAATCATCGTCACAGGAACTCATACATACTCCCTTAAGCTAAGTCCCTCTCCCAAGTCGGAATCGATCCTTGTATCGTCAGGTAGATAACAAATACGTATTTCTCATTTAATAACAAATCAGTGATTCAACACGGGTTGAGGTACGTGACGTCATTTACCATTGTCATTTAATTATATTATTTATTAATTACACTAAAGGGGTTTCTTGAGTTATCTAACTTTGATTTTCTTAAAATGAAGTATAAGAAGTATAGAACTCAGGTATTTATCGAGACCCGGGACTTTATCAATGCTTATCTACATATAACGTAAGATGGATTAGATGGACTAGTAACGCCACTAAGATACCCCTTTATTTCGTCTATCTATATGTGTATGTATATATTATTACTAATATAATTTTATATAAAATAAATAAGTAATATTGACTTTGACTTATTCCCATTTCTCACTTACTAAATTTTATGTAAAAAGAAATAAAACACTCTACTAGATTTTCATTTTGTCTTAAGTTTAACCGTACTGTTGTACTATGTGACACTGTGACTTTTGAATATGACTTGAAGGTTGTTTCACGTATAAAGAAAAACCAATATCCACACTTATAAAGACCATATCGTAAAAACACACACAGATGGATGTTCTATTTATGGTCAGGGAAATAAAAGACTGAGTTAAGAAATCCTCGTATCCATGTTGGTATTTTAAATCTTAAAAAGAAAATGTCGTACTAAAAAATTCATTTCCTGATTCTACAGTCATTTATACCTTTTTGATATATTAAATCTTTTTCAATTTTGAAACGTTAAAGACAGAGTAATTCATAAAGTAATACAATGATTATGACTTAAGATAAGTTTATCCGTATTTGATAGTCTTCCAAAATTTTGAGACGTTAGATTGTTGTCGTTAGTTGAAACAAATGTATACATATGTTCACTGTTATTATGGCGTTTGTGATTTTTGTGATTTAAGTTTTAAATTCTAACCATTCACCGACGACTGGGGACGTATCTCAAACTTAAACTAGAAAGAAAGAAAGAAAAGAAAGAAAAAAAAAAAAAAAAAAAAACACACACGTAGCGACAATTTTAGCTCGGTTGACATTCGTTTATATAATGAAATAAAAAAAATAAAAATGAAATAAAATGAAATGTTATGACATAATCAAAACGGTATGTAACTGTACTTAGGTGGTGCCTACGTCAACGCAATGGTTTGTATTTGGGGGGAGGGTGGAGGGAGGGGTATTGAAGAGAGACCCAGTAGGGGCTCGTGGTCGGGGTTCGTAGGACATAGGACGTAGCCTGTATCTGACCGCTAAGCAAAGAATGTACTATCATATGTACAAAGTTACGGTATGAGGGTTTAGTAGGGTTTATATAATGAAAACGGAGCTAAGATACATGTGTGTGTGTATATATACATATACATGTGTTTGTGTATACATTTTATTTAAAATTTGTATTCTTATATAGGAGATATATATCGAGTATCGTAATATTAACTAAAGAAAGACGATCACACATTTTATCCTTGATATTTTGACGTAAATTTAAAATTATTTCACTGTCACTTTCAGCTAGTCAACACAGGCTGAGAAACACTGGGGTACCTTAAGAGGTCCGGTCTTATGACCTCACCCATCGGCAAGGGAAGAGGTCCCCTAGAAGGGTTGGGCCTCCATCTTAGGTCCAGAAGACCTAACGTCCACCTAAGAAATGGTCGACTCGGTGGTCCCTTCAAAATTATTCTGTAGTATTTACATAACGATAAAAATGGTTTTACTCAGATAAGTACTTATTAATACCAATATCGCTATAAAACAGACATAAAGATACTCACAAGTGAATAAAGTACTATATTCGAAACTCAAACACTCACGTTTCTGAATCTGACAGGGAAACCTTAAACCTATGTCTAGTATTCTTTTACCCTCCTTATGATCATCTTTAGTAAAACTAATATCAGAACGTGTGTCTTAATCCATTTTCAGGGAAAGGATAGGTGGATGGGGGTCGTTTACGTTCCTTATTCGTTTAATAAACTTCTATACCGACATAAAGTTTGACCTTTATTGTATTCCTGAGTTTTTTTTCTATTTTCGTTCTAATTTACTTTTCGACACTATGTCTCCTTTTATCATAATAATTACTATTCAGACATTTCCAGTCTTTCTTTATCTTAAATTTAATTACTGTCTTTATATCATATTCTTTTCGGGTTTAGACTAAGGAAACAAGACATAAGTGAGCATTAAAAGTTAAGGAGAGTGATATCTCCGTTTATACTAAAAGGATTAGGAACTGAGTATCTGTCAAAATTCGTACAAAAGTGAACGAAAAGTACAAATTCCTAACAACGTACAAAGGTGAAAGGAAGAAACCGAAGAACGGTAGTGGTGATCTTTTCTCCTTGTAAAAGGTATACGGTGATCAGAGCCCTCGTCCTATTCCAGTGAATTGGACTTAGTGAGTTGGTCGTCGGTTGAGTTTCTTGAAATTGGATTTTGTGTGACTAATGAAATTTAAATTAAAAATATCCAGAAAAATACATTTTATCTATTGTTTATTATGTTTAAATTTACGTTTATTATAAATCATATCAGTACTATTATAAATCGTATAAACGTACATCATACACTTTTTTATGTCAGTACTCTTCTTTACTGGTACACTTCTTTTTATGTCAGTTCCTATTTTTATTGACCATATGGACTTAAGTCAAGTCAAGTCAGCGAGTCAGCACAGACTACGAAATGCTGAGGTACTTAGTGTCGTGCGGTCCGGAGAGACAGGTAGTGGTTGAGGGCTCAAGTGAGTCTGAGTGCAGATAGCTCAGTCACTACGGTAGGTCGGTAAAGTAGGAGACAGCAGGGGAAGAGGAGGACGGGGGTTAGGGAGGGTCATAGTCCCAGAAAAGGTTGCTCAGTTGAGAAGCGTACTCCACCAGTTTCATGACCTCAAAGTCGAAATCGTAGTAAGAAAGGTTTCTTTAGGGTCCCGACTAGAGGAAGTCTTACCTGACCAACCTAGAGGAACGGTAGGTTCCCTGAGAGTTCTCAGAAGAGGTTGTGGTGTCAAGTTTTCGTAGTTAAGAAGTCGCGAGTCGGAAGAAGTGTCAGGTTGAGAGTGTACGTACGTACTGGTGTCCTTTTTGGTATCGGAACTGATCTACCTAGAAACAACCGTTTCATTACAGAGACGAAAACTTATACGATAGATCCAACCAGTATTGAAAAGAAGGTTCCTCATTCTCGGAAAATTAAAGTACCGATGTCAGTGGTAGACGTCACTAAAATCTCGGGGGGTTTTATTTCAGACTGTGACAAAGGTGACAAAGGGGTAGACTTAATCTGTTACTATTTATCTTGTCTTTGTTAAAAACTCAATGTCATATTCTTATAGTAGAACTTCAATCATCACTTAGATTTCTATCACACACCTATATAGTTTATTATTTATTTTACCACTTCACTTTCTTACTTCCTTCATCATACTCTCGGGATATAGTTTAATTGGTGTTCATAGTATTTTTAATATAAATTATACCTTATAAGTTGTTGTACCGTAAGGATCGATTTAATGAGCATAATTTCTTACTTCTTTGATAAAAAGTCAGTAGGTCCCTTATATTACGTTTATCGTACTCTTCTTCCCTTTAGTCTAACTGTCATGTAAAGAACTTTCATTTAACTCACGGTTTTGGTGTCTCGTTGCGAATACTTCACGATTTCTTTTTTTCAACTAATATGTCTTTACATTATATTTGGGAGGTCTTATAATCCGTAATACGGTTCCCTGTTTGTATTCTTTTATACTAATTTGAATTCTTGTATAGTGAATATTTGTGAAGAACTTTTTTAGATCCATTTTACTATCCAATATTCCGTTACGGTAATTACATTTATTTATAATAACTTGTTAACCGTATGATCTTGTATTTACAATGTTTAACCCATCATTTCATTATAATTATATTAATTGTTATAACTTTCACCCTTCTCCCCTGAATCGTTTTAGTCCTTCTTTATACTCTCGTAATTACTGGAGTAGAAAATATAGTACAAATACAAACTTTGACTGTTAATAAATATTTTATATTACTGAAATTAGGATCATAATAAAAACGTTCAAAGTTTATACATTATAAAATCACAATAAGAAATAGTAATAATAATGAGAACAAATAGAATAATAATAAGAAAAGATCAACCTCCTGTTAAAGAAATGTTACGAAGAGATCGAAGACGGTATACTGTCGTACTTAATCAGTATTAGTATATATATATGGGAGGGAGAACTCAGGGGACGGGTTAGAGGGGGATGATCTAACAGTAACTCATGGTCCTTCCCAAGGGACACAATATATATTGTCGAAGGATAAAATATGCACTATGACATATACATATATATAGTTACGATGAAAGAGTTAGACAGGATGGGAGATGACGGAGGCATCACAGGCGTTCAATAAGAGATATAAATACAGAGGTAAAGAAGAGACTTTTATTCAAGTAGTCATGATGAAAAGATCTAAGGTAGATATAAACATAATTATATGTCGTAAACAAAAAGAGAAAGACTGAATGAAGTGAGACATATTATCGGAGATCCAAGTAGATGGGGTGATGTAGAGTTTAAGTAAGAAAAAGTACTGACTCATTATAAGGTAACATGTATGTATGGTGTAGAAGAAAAGGTATAATTTTATTAATGTATAATTACGTATTATAATTATGTATAATTTATGTATATTTTTATAAAAGTATAAGGTTTCCTTGGAATCACCCTCCACCCGGCCTACAGGGGAACAAAAGGGTCGACGAACCTAACAACGAACGACTCTCGAACGTCTACTTAAACGGACCACCCGTCAGACAGATAATTACTATTCTCGAGGAGTGGAAGAACGAAGTTACGTCCTATTGGAAGTGTCTACACTCTAGTGTCTTGTAAGGGTTTTATTTGGAGGACGTACGTTTGTGGAAAGGGTATCGTACGGAGGACTCCAGTGACCGGTTACTTTAAACCATGGTCCTCAATAAGTCTTTAGACTGAGATTTTACGTCAGAGTGTTGACCTATTGGTTAATGGACCCTCCGTTTCATTTGGGACGTTACAGTCAAGTACATGAGTCGAAGACCGTAGGACAGGGCCAAGTTGACAATTTTAAAAGTACTCTATTTCATACTTTCAGATTGTTACTAATTAGTGGTTGATTTCCTTTACGTCCCCGAAATTACAAGTCACCATTTCTTAGACGGACGTTACGTCCTCTGCGCTCAAACTAGAAACCAGGTCCTTCTATGGAACCTCTTCTTTTACCGTTGGGTGAGGTTATAAGAGTGGACCCTTTAGGGTACCTGTCTCCTCGGACCACCCGATGTCAGATACCTTAATGTTCTCAGTCTGTATCGAATCGCTGATTTGTTGTTTCCGTTATCCAATTTGGGGGTACTTTTATATTAATAAAGGACTTTGGTCTCCCATCTTTGTTGACTCTTAGTCAGGGTACTGAATTAATAGTCCCACCGTCTCGAGGTCTTTTCTAACTGAAAAAATTGAGATCGTTCATAAATATAGTTCCAGTCACGGTAAGAACTCTACCTCATCTTGGGACTCTAAACCCTATCCCGTAAACTCAACTGTGTAAACCTTTTAGACTTAGGGTTATGAGAGGATTTGGGAGACCTAGATGTCTTCCTAGACGAGGAAAGACAATCGTAAATCTTTGGTGGAGAAGGGAGTACGAACTTTTGTTATGTCACCAGAAACGAAGTGTACTTTCGTACGTCGGAGGTTAAGACGGAGGTCGGAGTCCCAAACAAAAACAGTAAGGAGGACCTGTCATCCAATATAGTTTTGTATTAGTTCGAAACCTTCTCGAGTGAGAACATTTTCTTCTACATCGATAGTTATAATCTCCTCCTTTACCGTTGGGTGAGGTCATAAGAACGGACCTCTTAAGGCACCTGTCTCCTTGGACCACCCCATGTCAGGTACCCCAGCGTTTTTCAGTCTGTGTTGATTCACTGACTCGTGTCTTGATAGTTATATACAGTTTCTTCGACACACTAAATACTTTGTTTACTTGAACGTTTTTCGGTTCCTTGACCTTAAATTTCTAAAATCTAGTTCTTCCTGTCCTGTGTTTCGACTCATTCCGTCAAATGATATACCCTTGTAAGAGGTAACTATATACTAATTTTGGGGACCATTTCAGGACCCTCCGTCCCGATTGGAACTTACCGAAAACTTTATAACTTTTTTTAGTACCGGGTGTACTTTATTTCATCTGTCCTGTCCTAAATTTACTTTTTATAACTTCTTTCTATTATTTAGAACCTTTTGACCCGTACAATACTAATATATGTAAGTCTTTTAGGTGAACGATTAATATGAGACACCCTTTCATGTAAATGTTTTTGTTTAAACCTTACATGGTTACGTCGTAGAAACTCTTCAAGTCTTCATCCGACTACCGTTCTCTACGAAACTATCATGACTCATAGAACAATGATAACCCCAATTCCCCTATAATGTTTTGTATCTTTTGTTCATCGTAATTTTATAGTTTTATTTTAACATACGGCAATAGTAATACCCGTCGTTTAACGGCACTGTAGGTCTTTGTCAGACTTTACGGGTTTTGGTTCATTATCCTGTCTATACACACCACGGTTATTTCATAACGATATAAATGTGTTTTTTTTAGGTACTACTTACTACTCTTCCGACTCTCTTCAGTTAAATTCTTTTTGACCGTTAAACGTCAAATTAAAGATTAACACTTGGTCAAGAGTTTAGACCTAGAGTATGTGATTTCCTCCCCGACTAAAACGTTTTTTCATAATTTTCATTTTTGCAAATGATATTTTTTTTCGTAAATTTTTCTACTTATCTATGTATATCCACTTAATAACAGGTTGTTAATGAGATATGGTTCTTTTACTTGTCCCATGGAAAACTCCTCTTTATATCTTAGTGAACACTCTGGAACTAAGACAATTATATACAGAATCTGACAGAAATCGAATATTTGTTGTCTTTACATAAATAGTGGGAAGACCTCTGACTTTAAGACTCTAGTCCTACGATCGTAAACAACTCACTTCTAAGAAAAGCACCAACTCCTTAAAAATAACACAAGAGTGTACCGTCTTTCCCGATTTCTCGAGAGCCCCGGAAAATATTCCCGTAACTAGAATAAGTATCTTCAAGATGACAATACTGTATTAGTGAAGAGGTTTGGGAATAGAAGATTATGGTAGAGTTACTTGATATCTTAAAGTTGTCTTCTTAAAACTCCCTGTGTTTGTAAGTGTGACATTGTTACGAGGAAAACTCTCTTAGTTAAGGATCCGTCCAACTATTCTTCAGACCCCCAGGGATTCCTCTCGACAACGACGACGAGGACGATTCAGTGAAGTGAGCACAGACTGAGACACACTGGGGTATCTGCCGTCGGGTGGTCCGAGGCGGTAGGGACCAAAAGAGGTCCGCTCTTGTGACCTCACCCAACGCTAAAGGAAGAGGTTATATACTTTCACTCTTCACTTTCACTTCAGCGAGACAGCACAGGCTGAGAAGCGCTGGGGTACCTGACATCGGATTGTCCAAGAAGACAGGTACCCTAAAAGGTCCACTCTGATGACCTCACCCCACGGTATCTCCCCAGACCTTAAGAGTTCCTCCTTCTTTCCTGTTAAAAAAAAAAAAAGGAGATGGAAGGAACCCTAATGTATTGTTATTACACAGGACAAACTCCTGTCAGAGACCTTTTTTTGGTAGACCGATTAGAACAATATAACTTTACATTTAATACCCTCACCCAGAGTCAAGTCAAGTCAAGTAAAGTCAGTGAGTCAGTTCAGGTTGAGAAACGCTGGGGTACTTAGCGTCGTGCGGTCCGGAGGGACAGGTAGTGGTTGAGGGCCTCAAGTAAGTCTGAGTGCAGGTAGCTCAGTTCACTACGGTAGTTCGGTAGAGTAGGAGACAGTAGGGGAAGAGGAGGCCGGGGGTTAGGGAGGGTCATAGTCTCAGAAAAGGTTACTTAGTTGATAAGCGTACTCTACCGGTTTCATGACCTCAAAGTCAAAATCGTAGTAAGGAAGGTTTCTTTAGGGTCCAGACTAGAGGAAGTATTACCTGACCAACCTAGAGGAACATCAGGTTCCCTGAGGGTTCTCAGAAGTTGTGGTGTCAAGGTTTCGTAGTTAATAAACCGTGAGTCGAAAGAAGTGTCAGGTTGAGAGTGTATGTATGTACTGGCGACCTTTTTGGTATCGGAACTGATCTGCCTTGAAACAACCGTTTCATTACAGAGACGAAAACTTATACGATAGATCCAACCAGTATTGAAAAGAGGTTTCTTATTCACAGAAAATTAAAGTACCGACGTCAGTGGTAGACGTCACTAAGACCTCGGGTCTTTTTATTCAGACTGTGACAAAGGTGACAAAGGGGTAGATAAAGGGTACTTCACTACCCTGGTCTACGGTACTAGAAGCAAAAGACTTACAACTCGAAATTCGGTTGAAAAAGTGAGAGGAGAAAGTGAAAGTAGTTCTCCGAAAACTCAAGGAGAAGTGAAAGACGGTATTCCCACCACAGTAGACATATAGACTCCAATAACTATAAAGAGGGTTGTTAGAACTAAGGTCGAACATTAAAAAGGTCAGGCCACAAAGAGTACTACAAGAGACGTATATTCATTTTATTCGTCCCACTGTTATATGTCGGAAATGCATGAGGAAAAGGAAAAATCTTGGTCAGACAACAAGGTACAGGTCAAGATTGACAACGAAGGACTGGACGTATATCCAAAGAGTTCTCCGTCCAGTCCACCAGACCATAAGGGTAGAGAGAGTCTTAAAAGGTGTCAAATAACACTAGGTGTGTCAGTTTCCGAAACCGTATCAGTTATTTCGTCTTTATCTACAAAAAGACCATGAGAGAACGAAAAGGTACTAGGTCGTCTACAACCGTTAAACTAGAGACCAAGGAGACGGAAAAGTTTTTGGTCGAACTTGTAGACCCTCAAGTGCCAAGTGTATAACGACTTCGGACCGAACCTCTTAAAACTCGTAATGAAATGTTCACACACTCTATTCACGTTAACACGCCATCAAACTTTTAAGAAACCGTAACGGAAAGAAACCCTAACATTACTTTTGACTGGAAAAGGTCAGGACACCGGAGACGACTCAAAAGGTTTAAACGACCGTGTAACTCACGTCGTGAAAGTGTCGTAGTAGAAGGTCCTAAACTTTATCGAGTTGACCTTACGGTAGTGGAGGTGATCGAAACAAACATCACTACGAAAGATTCCGGGTGAACTGAAGTATAAGGTCCTACAGACCGAGATCCACTCACTAGTGTGGTAGTACTAATAGAACCAGTACTTCTAGAAAAAACGTATCAAGAAGACACATAAAAAAGGTGGAGAAGAATTATATAAAACGAAGACAATCCAGGTATAGTAAAGACAGGAAACAGCTCGGGTGGAAACGTACTTTACAAGGGAACCACAGAGATTAAATGTTTTTATTTATAGACATTACCCGTCAAAACTTAAGGATGTCTCGTAAGTCATTGAGAATGGTGAAAAGATTGGTTTGAAGTCCAACACAGAAGTTATGGTTTTGGTACCAGATATTTCCGTTGAACGAGTAAGAGTGGGGATTTCATTATGTCTAATAACATTTCGTACTAGACATAACATTTCCGAAACGGCTGATTCCAGACAGATCAGTTCCGATACCAAAAAGTAGATACGTACACTCTCAACCTGACACTTATTCCGACTCACGACTTCTTGACTACGAAAACTTGACACCACAACCTCTTCTGAGAACTCTCTGGGAACCTGACGTTCCTCTAGGTTGGTCAGGTAATACTTCCTCTAGTCGGGACCCTAAAGAAACCTTCCTTACTACGATTTCGACTTTGACATCATGAAACCGGTGGAGTACGCTTCTCAACTGAGTAACCTTTTCGGACACTACGACCCTCCCTAACCTCCGTCCTCCTCTTCCCCTTCTGTCTCCTACTCTACCGACCTACCGTAGTGACTGAGCTACCTGTGTTCAGACTCGCTTGAGACCCTCAACCACTACCTGTCCCTCCGGACCGCACGACGCTAAGTACCCCAGCGTTTCTCAGGCTGTGCTGACTCGTTGACTTGACTTGACTTGACTTGACTTTCCTATTAGACTACTATAGGGAACAATTAGAGTACTAGAGGCAATCAACTTTTACCTCGTAGATTATGTCAAATTCACTTCTTTAGTTTCACTCTTATAACAACTAATAAGGTCTAACTCTTTCTTGGAAGACGTCGAAGAACCTTTCGAGAGGTGGTTTCAGACGAAAAGGAGAAGAGAAATCCTCTACACTATGATCCAAGTGGTCATTTATAAAAATATAGGTCGACTACACCTTTTCCTGTTTTATGTGAGTTAAAATTTATCTCAACTCTCGGACCTAATACGGTTTAGACTTCATAGACCTAAAAGTCCCAACACTACTTTAGTTAAAATAAGAACAAATTCGGTCAAACTTCAAACAAAAGGAAGAGTAAAAAGGATAACGGTCGTCGATTTTTATAGGATTCCATCGAACGTCTCAATACTCGTTTTTTTACACAATTACTTATATTTTCTCAATCACGGTTTGTGTATGAACGTGAACTATGACCCTTGTTACACATACACACAAGGTAGAGTCAGCTTATTGATTAGTACTATGACCTAAAAATGAATTGAGATTAATTTGATCGATGTAAGTATAATTTGTAGGTCCCAATAAAAAACAAGTATAATGGAAGTCTAAAATAGAAGGATAACTAATACAAAAATAACTACGTATGTATTCATATTAAGATTATACCGAGTGTCTCAATACTTCTAGTTTGTAATTTTATTAAAATTAAATTAAATTAAATTTATTAAAATTGTCATGGACCATGAGTGACTCAAGTGTTCTTTAACTTGTAATATATTTAATTACTTATATAGGAAACTAAAAAAAGAGAGTTTCAATAAATTTTAAAATTAAAATAAAATGTGATTATAAAACCACCTGTCAGACATCAAAACTAAAGATTAATTATATAAATATTAATCCTGTTATAACAAATCACTATATAAATTAAAAACAACGTTTCAACCCTTAACGACACACCAAACCTTTTCACAGAGAAGTATTGACAAAGTGACTAAAAAGTTTTTGACTCATAAAATTTCCCAATAATCCAACATTATATAAACAACAGAGCGATCCGGAATTTAGTAAAAATTATGAATAAAATATAATACCATACACGGAGGTCTAAGATATCACACTTTTAAAGGACTAACAATGTAAACAGTAAGAGTAAAATTCACCATACTCAAAAGACTACATAAAACATTATAACTGACGACGATGACGACGACGATTCAGCGAAGTCAGCACAGGCTGAGACACGTTGGGGCATCTGTCGTCGGGTAGTCCGAGGAGCCAGGGACCCTAAGAGTTCCGTTCTTGTGACCTCACCCAACGGTAAAGGAAGAGTTTGCGTACTTTCACTTCTCACTTTCACTTCCGAGGAGACAAGTACCCTAAAAGGTCCGTTCTCATGACCTCTCCCCACGGTAACTGATCATAGGAATTAAAACGACTTTTAAAGATAAACCCTTGTGGTAAGTCGGATTACAATTCCATGTAGGGAGATCTTAAACTTATGTCATATGTAAAACGTGAGAAGCTCTTACTTCTCACTTAACAGTGAACTACTAGAACAGTATCTATGTGGATGTTCACCTGACTTTATCCTTTAGGTTAGGGTCCATTACATTCTTTTGAAGGAAAATTTCTACCATAGTGGTCTTTTTTTCTACGACTTACCGAGAACACCATACAATCCTTTGATTGTCATCCTCATCAAGTAGATGATTGTGGTCCCTTTCACTCAATTTTCCTTCAAAGGAGTCTATTTACTTGAAGAGGAGAGAAAGAAGTAATTTAACGGTAAAATACTATTTTTATACACTAACCCATTTATAGACTAAAGTCAATAGAACCCATATATGAAGTCTCACCTTTATGACACAGTATATCATTGTGTTTTGAATAACTACTTAATGGTCTGACAAATGATTTCATTGACGTATTTAAATGTAAAAGTGGTCATAAATACTCATAAGTTTATGGATATAGTAAAATTAAAAATTAAAGAAAAATAAAAACTCTATGTTCTCAAGAAACACGTCAGACATATGTTCAGGGAAGAGTCTGTATCCTGAATGTTTATGAAAGAGGGTAAGACACCAAACAGGAAATTGTAAAAAAAATTACTATAGGAAATTTTGTATTTTATTAAAGTAAGACTACTTGGGATTGACCAGATAACACACACACACACACATACGCACGTGTATGTAATGAACACAAAAACTACGGAATAGATTCTTTCGTAACACTTTGGATTCTAGTACTTTTATATAGACATTCAAAATAAGATGTTCTAAATTTCAAAATTGAGATTTTAGAAATAAGGGAAAATTCTATTAAAATCGTATACCACAATCTGTCTTAGTTAAAGTAATAAAAGTATCACCTTTACTTCAACAGGGACTCGTGAAAAACTTTTCTAATACGAAGGGATTACTCAACAGAACTGTAGAAACTATGTTAGTTAGTTAGTATTTACATTTCTAAACAAAAACTTGAGAGTCGGGATAAGGTGACTAAATATATACAATTATATATCAGTTATATATCATACGGTTATGATGTAAAAAAGACTAACGACATTGAAACACTATATAAAACTTTATTGTCTCATACATACTCAGTAAGTTGAAACACAAAAACAAAAAAGTTTGACGAAACTATAAGATCCACGGAACTTAAATTCAATTTAAAATCCTAATCAAATGATTAAAGACGTTTTGGTCGACGACTCAAAAATTTTCCTTAATACAACGAAGACATTTAAATAAACACCTTATAACGTTTGTATCATTACGATTTAGAAAACTAGGTGATTGTATTTAAGATAAATAAATCAAAACATTAAAGAATGTTTTTACTAAGGTTGAAAAACCACGTATTATTCAGAATATATCGAACAATTTAAATAAGGATCGTAAAATTATACTAACTGGAATAATATTTACTTGACAAAAGAAATAAAACAAAAGTTGTACAAATAATGGTTATCTATCTTTTTTTAATATAAATATATAATTGTAACACTGGTTGACACCATTTGAACAAGTGATTAAGACTTTCAAAAGGACACTTAAGGAAGGTTAAAAGATGTATGTACTAATACAGTAGATTTTTATCTCTATCTAAATGAAGAAGGAAACACTAAATCTTCCGAGAATAAGGAGACAGAAAGGGTCGACGAGATCGATCATGGAATCCATGTTACAACTTATCTTTACAGTTCTCATCTACTGAGACGAACAAGGACTATAGTTCTCCTTGTGAAAGTCAAACATTGGTAATTCATATACAACTGACACCTAAAACTTTCTATGGAAAATCGGTCAATTATTTTTAGGGAATATAAGGATCAAACAATTTAATAAAAAGTATTAAACTATAACAGTTTACAAAAACGTACGTAACTTTACTAGTACACAAACGTAAATAAGATAATTAACTAACTAAAAGTATACGATTTAATTGAAAATTAAGGATCTTCTCTATGTTTAATCAGTACTCTATATTAACAAAAGTATACAAAGACCTTAACGAAACGACCGTCAAACAATTCTTCAATGAAAAAGTGGACAAGTAACCACCGTAAAAAAAGACACCAAAAGAAAAGAACAGTAACAGTCCACGACCATAGGTCTATTAGGACCGAGTATCCTACTCAGTCTTTTATGTAAGAGGACAATATAATACCCCTTTAAAATATTTCATAACCGTCATAAAGGTTCAGTAGAACATCTTTAATGGTAACTTTGTTATATTGGGACCTGAGAAGAAAGTTTTTCAAAATTTAATAAGAAAGTAGAAGAAATAATCAATGCTTAGATAGGTTTACCATATAATGAAGAACTCAGTCATAGTCATCAAAAACAGAAAGATCCTTAAATTAGACCTAAAAGAGTAAATAACGAGATTTTAATAAGAAAAGGTAACATTTTAATCTTGATCTAGTGAAACTATTAGTATAAAGGGAGTCCCGAACAAAAACGGTAAACAATAATAAAAAAACAATAATAACAACGATGGTAACGAGAAACGAATAAATCACTGAAAAGTCCTGATTAAGATATTTCAGACATAAGAAACAGTACACATCGATCATCGGAGATTGAGTGGACCACTAACCAGTGTTCAAAGAAACTTCGAACCTTAGTCATTCATAAGGTGGGAAACGGTTCTTTGGGACCCACACACGACCCCGTGCATCTCGTGTCGTTTACAAAAGGTTCGAAAGGTATTTTCCACCCTTCGTTATATTTTAAAAGATTTTCTTTTATTGATGAAGTAAAATAACGAGATAGTCTCTGGGATTTGTACGTATATGTGTTTTTACGTAAATGTTATCCAAAGAAAATTTTGTTATTTATGAGTACTTGGTAAAAGTAACAGTCTAATGGTTTCATCCTGTATACAATTATTATGAAACGATCCATACTACCAAAGATTCTTATTGACACTGAATTCAAACCATACTTTACTTCTTCGACGAACAAAACGATAATTACCATACTATAAAAGAACTACAAAACTTTTTATTAAATATATAACGTAAATTTTTATATTACAAGATTATTCTTTCGTTTATATACACAAACAATTTTAATCATCTTTCATTATAAATACCTACTTAACCGTCGTAGATAGAGAAAACAGACATTTGATAAAAGACTAGTTATAACATAAATAAAAACATAGAAGAATGTTAATTATACAGATACGTATATTAAATATAAGTTACTGACTACTGTAAAAGTGACTTTTATATTAAAACTTAAGACACCATGTCTTTTGATCTATAACCTAGTCAAGTCAAGTCAAGTCAGCGAGTCAGTACAGGTTGAGAAACGTTGGGGTACTTAGCGTCGTGCCGTCGAGAGGGACAGGTAGTGGTTGAGAACCTGAAGTGAGTCTGAGTGCAGGTAGTTCACCACCTATGGTAGGTCGGTAGAGTAGGAGACAGTAGGGGAAGAGGAAGACGGAGGTTAGGGAGGGTCGTAGTCTCAGAAAAGGTTACTCAGTTGAGAAGAGTACTCCACCAGTTTCATGACCTCAAAGTCGAAATCGTAGTAAGGAAGGTTTCTTTAGGGTCCCAACTAGAAGTCTTACCTGAACAACCTAGAGGAACGTCAGGTTCCCTGACAGTTCTCAGAAGAGGTTGTGGTGTCAAGTTTTCGTAGTTAAGAAGCCGAGAGTCGGAAGAAGTGTCAGGTTGAGAGTGTAGGTATGTACTGGTGACCTTTTTGGTATCGGAACTGATCTGCCTTGAAACAGCCGTTACATTACAGAGACGAAAACTTATACGATAGATCCAACGAGTATTGAAAAGAAGGTTCCTCATTCGCAGAAAATTAAAGTACCGACATCAGTGGTAGACATCACTAAAACCTCGGGGGTTTTAATTTCAGACTGTGACAAAGGTGACAAAGGGGTAGATAAAGGGTACTTCACTACCCTGGTCTTCGGTACTAGAAGTAAAACACTTACAACTCGAAATTCGGTTGAAAACGTGAGGAGAGAGAGTGAAAGTAGTTCTCCGAAAACTCAAGGAGAAGTGAAAGACGGTATTCTCACCACAGTAGACGTATAGACTCTAATAACTATAAAGAGGGTCCTTAGAACTAGGTCGAACACAAAGAAGGTCAGGTCACAAAGAGTACTACATGAGACGTATATTCATTGTATTCGTCCCACTGTTATCTGTCGGAACTGTATAAGGAAAAGGATAAACCTTGGTCAGACAACAAAGTACAGGTCAAGATTGACAACGAAGGACTGGACGTATGTCTAAAGAGTTCTCCGTCCAGTCCACCAGACCATAAGGGTAGAGAGAGTCTTAAAAGGTGTCAATTAACACTACGTGTGTCAGTTTCCAAAACCGTGTCAGTTATTTCGTCTTTATCTACAAAAAGACCTTGAGAGAATGAAAAAACTACTAGGTCGTCTACAACCGTTAAACTAGAGACCAAGGAGACGGAAAAGTTTTTAGTCGAGCTTGTAGTCCTTCAAGTACCAAGTGCATAACGATTTCGGACCGAACCTCTTAAAACTCGTAATGAAATGATCGTACACTCTAATCGCGTTAACACGTCATCAAACTCGTAAAAATCGTAACGGAAAGAAACCCTAACATTACTTTTGACTAGAAAAGGTCAGGACACCGGTGACGACTCAAAAGGTTTAGACG
This sequence comes from Capra ibex, assembly GCA_006410555.1. Lineage (NCBI taxonomy): Eukaryota > Metazoa > Chordata > Mammalia > Artiodactyla > Bovidae > Capra > Capra ibex. The sequence goes on along the minus strand of SJYO01048061.1, from coordinate 17,620,587 downwards.
ACCGTATAACTCACGTCGCGAAAGTGTCGTAGTAGAAAGTCCTAAACTTTATCGAGTTGTCCTTAAGGTAGTGGAGGTGATCGAAACAAACATCACTACGAAAGATTCCGGGTGAACTGAAGTGTAAGGTCCTACATACCGAGATCCACTCACTAGTGTGGTAGTACTAATAGGCTCAGGACTTCTAGAAAAAACATATCAAGAAGACACATATGAACGGTGGAAAAGAATTATAGAAGACGAAGACAATCCAGGTATGGTAAAGACAAGAAATAACTCGGGTAGAAACGTACTTTACAAGGGAACCATAGAGATTAAAAGAACTTCTCTAGAGATTAAGACAAGAAAGACAAGTAAGACAAGAAAGGAGATAAAGAGACGTAACTAGCGACTTCTTCCGAAAGAATCGAGAAGAACGATAAGAAACCTTAAGACGTAAGTCTACGAATATAGAAAGGAAAAAGGAAACGAAAAGTGAAGAGAAGAAAAGTGTCGATAAACATTCCGGAAGGGTCTATCGGTAAAACGAAAAACACAAAGAAAAGGCACCCCTACCAGAACTAGGGACAGAGGTAATGTTACAGTACTTGGAGTAAGGTATTAAGTAGTCCGTGAGATAGACAGTCTAGATCCGGGAATTTAATTTAGAGTGAAGGTGACCTATTAGTATTCCCTAAACTAAATCCAGTATGGACTTACCAGATCGCCAAAAGGGATGAAAGAAGTTAAATTCAAATTTAGACCATTATTCCTCAAGTACTAGACTCGGTGTCAGTCGTGGACCAGAATAAAAACAACTGACATATCTCGAAGAGGTAGAAACCGACGTTTCTTATATTACTTAGACTAAAACCACAACTGGTAGACCACTACAGGTACACATCAGAAGAGAACACAACAACCTTCTCCCACAAACGATACTGGTCACGTAAAAGAACCGTTTTAAGATAATCGGAAACGAGACGAAGTAAGACGTAAGGTTCCGGTTTAAACGGACAATGAGGTACACAAAGAACTGAAGGATGAAAACGTAAGGTCAGGGGATATTACTTTTCCTATAGAAAAAACCCACAATCAAGATGTTCCAGAACATCAAGAAGTATCTTGGCAAGTTGAAGTCGAAGAAGTGACAATGACCAACCCCGTATCTGAACGTAATGGTACTATAACTTACTAAACGGAACCTCTGCTTGTCTCTAGAAAAACAGCAAAAACTCTGACGTAGGTTCATGACGTAAAGTCTGAGAAAACAACTGGTACTACCGATCAGGTAAAGAAAACTCCCTAAGGACGGGCGTCATCATCTATATTACCAGTAAACTCAATTTAAGTAGGTAAGGTCAGGTAGAATCAAGCGACTAAGGATCTTACAGCTGCAAGTGAGAACGATAGAGGACAAACTGGTGAAGGTTAAACGGAACTAAGTACCTGGACTGTAAGGTCTAAGGATACGTTATAACGGGAAATGTCGTAACCTGGAACCAAGATAGTGGTCAGTGTAGGTGTCGACCCACAACAAAAACGAAACCGACGTAGGGAAGTGAGAAAGACCTCAATAAAGAGGTGACTAGAGGTCAACGTACAACCCGTGGATGACTGGACCCCTCAAGGAGAAAGTCATAGGATAGTAAAACGGAAAAGTATGACAAGTACCCCAAGAGTTTCGTTCTTATGACTTCACCAAACGGTAAGGGAAGAGGTCACCTGGTGCAAGACAGTCTGACGAGGTGGTACTGGACGGGTAGAACCCAACGGGGTGTCCGTACCGAATCAAAGAAACTCAATCTGTTCAGACACCAGGATCACACTAATCTAATTGATCAAAAGAGACTCACATCAAAATTACACAAACGGGAGACTACGGGAGAACGTTGTGGATGGCAGAATGAACCCAAAGAGAATGGAACCCGTACCCAATAGAGAAGTACCGACGAGGTCGTTTCGTGTCGGTGACGAGGAATGGAACCTACCCCCATAGAGGAGTGACGATAGGAAGGACTGGAAGTTCCCCCCTACCGAGGAGATCCGGGAGGACGCGGGTGCGTCGGTGACGAGGAACCTATTCCCCACCGAGGAGAGTCGGTGGCAGGGACCGGAACCTACACCCCACCGAGGAGAGTCGGTAACGGGGAGTGGAGCGGGGAGTGGAGCCTGAGCCCCATCGAGAAGAGCCGGTTAGGACGTGGCAGAGTCGGACCGTGAGAACCAACGACGGGGACTGGAGTCCGCCCCCAATTGAGGAGAACCGGTGGTGGGAAGCCTGTACCCTAGGAGGGTCGAAGACGGGGACTGGAGCCTACACCCCGTTGAGAAGAACCGGCACGAATCACGTGACCAATGTCCAATTTACTAATTTAAATGTATTTAAGTACGTATATCATGATAGATTTGTTAGGATTTAGTCAACTTTTGTTTTAAACATAGTACATATGAGTCCTAAATAGATACACACATTCTGTCTTTAGTAGACCCTATGACTGTATCGTACCTATTTGTAAGTGTAAAAGTCAAGAGTAGGTCTACGAACACTATCATTTACGTGTTGGATACAAACAAATCGTTCAATATCAATATCTTTATCACAAACAATATCAGACGACTTATTTAAACGGGTAGAAAACAGACGAATGTACTATACAGTCTTACACATTTTAGGAAATTTTAATAAAATTTCTTTCGATACTTGGTCGGTTTGAATTTAAGTGTAGGACGTATCGTATATGGTATAAACTACCAACAGGTAATGATGACCATCTTTAATTGTGAGATTTCAACATCAAAATAACGTCTAAGGGGTAAACGCCAATTAAAAGTTGTACTGTTTGACTCTGTATCGATCAGTCTAGACTGACACAAGTAATAAGTAAAACAAGTCGTCGGGACGTTCTGACTAGACTTGCATTTCTAGTGTGACCGAAATTTATCTTAAGGTGTCTTCCGTTTTGTTTCACTTTCTTTTCTAGGAACGTATAGGATACAAACAACGAGTTTCCTTTTTTATATATAACATCGTTTAATAACAAAGATAACGTTATAGAATTCACGTATAAAAGGGTCCGAATTTAATTGTTGACTTAATGATTTAAACTTTAACGTGGATAAAATACGTCAAATTGAAAGTCAAACCCCCCCCCCGTTCCAATCCTTAAATATGTTTATTTAAAATTTTGAAATAAAATTTTTTTTTTGTAATAATACCTTTTTAAAATCTTATGATCTTTTCTGATTTTTATTTGTATAGACTAGAACTGTAAATCTTCTTTTCAAACTATGAGAATAAAATTTATTGAAAAAATACCGTTGTAAAAGTGATCTATAAAGTAAATATGAGGAGACTTTGTTTTGTAAAATATAGTATCAAGATACTTATTATAACACAAGTAAAATATATCTGGATTTGTTGACCGATTAGATATTATGTAAAATTGAAAACCGGGAGAAACGTTATTTCTCTTGTAAAAGGGTAAACTAAGGGGATAATAAATAGACTACAAAAGGTAATCCTTTTGTTTTAGTAAAGTTATAACTCCAACTTGATTATGTTTACGTTCAATCCACACTTTTAGACAAAGTTCCTAAAGGTTCATTTTTACTATACATGTATTTTGAATTATTAGGTTTTATTGTGTTTTAGTGAGGGAAAGGGAGTTGACAGGATAACGTCAAGAATATTATTGAAAAGTTAAGTACGATGGTAAAAACCTAACAAAAAGTATTTACAGGTGATAACATGAAAAGTGAAAAAAGAAATATTATACATAAATATTTTGATATGACACTATTACACGTTACTTTCAACTCGTAAAATTGTGTGTCACATCTGACTACCTAAAATATAATTGAACGTCTTGGTTTTTCCTTCATCTACGAATGACTATAAAATCCATTCAGTGTCGTATGGAGCTTTACATTTTTTACGAAGGAGTAAGTATCTGTGTGAGACAAAATCATTTGTTCGAATTTCACGGTATTATCCTATGGTTTTTGACTACTGAATCTGGTGTCTTAGAATAAAAGAGTGTCAACACCTCCTACCTTCAAGTTCTACCCTTATTACCGTCAACGACCGCTCCCTAGAGGTATCGAATCCATCTATAGATGTGAACACAAGAGTGTACAGGAAAAGGACATATATAGACACACACACGCACACACACTCACGGGAACCACATAGAAGGAAAAGAACTTTCCTGTAGACAGGATAATCTAATGCATCTAATACCGAAGAGTAATACTGGAGTAAATTGGAACGTGCGCACTAGTCAACGAGTCAGCACAGGTTTCGAAACACTGGGGAGTGTCATCGGACGGTCCGAGGAGACAGGTACTTTAAAAAGTCCGTTCTTATGGTCTCGCACAACGGTCAAAGGAGGAGGTCCCTGAGGGGATCATCAAGTCACCATTTCTTAGGTGAACACCACGTGCTATGAACCTAATTTAGGGACCCGACCCTTATAGGGGACCTCTTCCTTTACCGTTGGGTAAGGTCATAAGACCGGACCCTTTGGGGTACCCGTTCCTTTGGACCGTCCGATACCAGGTACACCAGAGTTGTCTCGACCTGTGTTGAATCACTGATTTGTTCTTCTTTTATGAAAAGTATCTATTACATCATATCTCACCCAGGGAATTTTGCTACTATCCATTGTTCGTATAATTTGTTATGTTGATAAATGTTTAGTCACACTTAACTAGATAGTTGAAAATAATTATGATTTATTTTCTAACACTTATTCATTTTTTCTTTACCTACACATGATTCCTGTGACTATGGAGTTTTCTTCTTTCACAGTTTGTTACTCTCTTGATAGTTTTTACTTCGTCCCCCCGACCTTGCTTCTGTTTTTTTAGTGTCAGTACGGATTCAGATCTCAGTTTAGACTACTGTTATGTAAGTAATTTTACAATAAATACGATTTAGATGGTATCCAACATAACAGAGATTTTTTCAATCATTCCTTCCATCAATTGACATCAAAAGGTTTCAAGATTTTATTTTAAACCTCTACTTTTTCCGGAATTTTTGTCTCTTTATAATACGACACAAAACGGTAGTCGGTCTAATAAATCTGGTATCGTAATCTATTACAATTATCCTTTTTTTTATCAAAATGTCTTTACTTCACTAATTTTCTAATACTTTTTTAGTTTATAAGGTTCATTATAGAAGTATTTATTTTATGATAAATCTTATTTATATATGAACACGTACGAGTCAACGAGGTCAGCACAGGATAAGAAACGCTGGGATACCTGACATAGGTCTGTACCCTAAGAGGTCCGTACTTATGGTCTCACCAAATTTATATATAAATGAATGAACATGATACGTAACATAAATAATTATTCCCCTTTTAACCCAGGACAACAGTTTGTTTGTTTTGTTTTGGGAATTTAATTCCACAATCCTGAGAAAGGATAATTTGACAAATTTCTTGGGGGTGTTGTATAATGTAAAGTTTGTACTGAATGATAAGTTAACTAATTACTCCTCTAATTAAATCACCAAATAGTATAACAGTCTTTACACTCGTTCTATTGAATCAAATCACCAATAAAATTCAGTGACACAACATATCATCAAACAACATATAGTTATGTATTGGTTTTCTCACTTTATTAGTAAAAAGTATAGATAAATGATAAAATATAAGATAGTTTCACTGATACTTCAATTAAATTACTTAGTATATTGTAATATAAAAGGTCACGAGGATCAACTGTCAATGTAAATGTCACTTTTTTACAACTGTATTTATTCGGGTGTTAAAAAAGGAATTACAGATAATAAATATAGACATAAATTATATTAGAGAATGATGGTAACTGTAGAGAGAGGTAGAAGTTAGAAAATGAAATTACCCATCCTTTTTTAACAATTCATTATGTTTTTATATGTTTCCTCGTGACCAACCCCCTAAGAGACTTTGTATACCAGAAACCTTCTGGGTCCCACTTGTACTCCACCTCGGTCTAAAATACCTTTTGTACATCTTTTATGTCACTAAAATTCATCTCTTTTTCCTTTGTAGAACCTACACACCGAACCTACCAATGGGTCTTTCCTCCTTGACTTTTATAGGGTATGACGAGGATGTCATAACGTAACCTCCACTACCTTCACGATTTCCCGAGTGTAATCGGTACTTTGTCTTACAAAAAGACCTGTAATTATTTCTGGAAATATCACTTCTGTTACCTTCAGATTTGACTTTTTCCAAATGTCTCTTCAGAATGACTCCTCATTTCTCTTACTTTGGCACTAAGGTTTACTCCACTTAAACAAACCGTATAACTTTCATAAGTCTGAGTCATCCGTCTTCTTGGAGCACTATATGTTAAACACAAAATATACTAGAGAACCTTATAAATTTACTGAAACATGATCATGTGGAACAAAAAACCAAATGTACAGGTAACTTTCAGACCCTTAAATTACAACATGTTTCATCCGCTTCATTTTTCATTGTCCTTTTCATCTTGTAAAATAAAATTATCGTTCACTACGAAAAGTTCCTTAAAATACATTTCCAATTAAAATAGTGGGTGTAAAGTATATCTCCTTTAACTGCGAATCTCTATAGCTTAATAAACTTACGACGCTGAAAAATAAACAAATAACAAGAAACAAATGGAATACACCTCTTATAGTCTAAATGAGTAAGTCATTAAAAAATTAATTCCAAAATGAATTTTCAAATTCATTTTTGATAAATAAACTTTTCAAATAGAAATAAAATGAAGAAATTTTTAAATGAACTATAAAGGAGGATAATTTATTAATCGTGTGATTAAAAAAATCTATCTACTTTTTACGTTGTTTAACAGAAACTATAAAACAGAATTAGAACCGGAGACGATATATCCAATAAAATGAAACAAGATTCGTGAAATTTAAAGAGATATTTGTGAAAGTGTACTAATAAATTTACTGATGAGAAACTTTAAAGGGTTATAAATAAATGGATGAGTTTCTGAACAGTATATGGAAGATTTACAATCTGTTTATTATCACAGGAAATGTGTTTATTATACAAAAATGTAGACTAAACCGTTATACTTTTCTCCTTTACAACATTATCTCTACCCAAATATAGTATTTTTGTTCGTGAAGTGTCAAGTTTGATAATTAAAACAATGAAATTATTGATTACGTAATGATAATAATAATGATATGAAGATTTTTACTACTACCTTCTTATATTAATGCTCATGGTACTTTAACTACGTCACCGAGGACTCTAATACACTCCTTCTTTATAACTTCTAAACCTTACTACTTTAAGTTAATAGAGATAATGGGTTGATGTTTAACACATTCTTATACGAGATAGTGATACAGTATAATAGAACAATTGTAATAATCTTAAGATAGAGTACGGAAGAGAATATTTAAGGAGTAGGAGAATAAATTTTTATAAATACTATTATTTTACCTCTTGTTTCCTTTAAGTATTATCGTATAGTTCAACAAAATGAGACTATATTTAGATGGTACAAAGAAGATACGGTTTACTTTGATCCAGTTCAAACCTATACACTATATACAATCGTAATCTTTAATTCTATTAGTTGATTCTTTTAGTCCAGTCACACGTAAGGATTCGTCCTAACTGTCTTCTATTTTATCAACATTTCTAGTTCTCTAATATCTAAATCTGAAATCGAAAAGATACTTTTATCTACGTATCTAACGTCGAGGTCAAAGAGATACTAAATCTACATTAAAAGTACCGTTTTTTAGTCAAACCGTTGTAAAAAGAAAATTGTATTTAACTCCTTCAGATCGAGAGGTTGAAATACACGATCTATTCTAATTTATTTTATATCTTTTGTGTGACGAACAAATGATTGACCATTGTTCTTTCTAAAGAATAACTTGGTTCTTTCATTAAATGGATATTTTTTCTTTCCTAAAATAAAAATTCTTTTATAATAAATCGTATAAAAGTTATAACTTCTTATACAAAATAATATCCTTTAAAATTACGTAAAAAAGTTCGATGACTTTGTGACGTATTCTCTTTGGTTGAAATAAGTCTACAATATTCACAATTAGGAATAGGAGCAGATTATGAAATTCGTTCCTTTCGATTAGACCTAAATACAGGAGACTTATTACAGGATATAAATTTATACTACATTAGAGAATAAAGAAGGTGAACTTTAAAGATAAAAGGAAAAGTAAACGTACGTCGACAGAAGATAACAGAAATATATTTAAGGTAATAGACGTAGGTTCATTGGTCTTTTAGTTCCTTTCTCCAATTTTAGATTGTCTTCTCGTTTACTTTAGTATCACCAAAGTAGTGTCTTATAAGTAGTCTTTCAGGGAGGATAACTTAAAAATGTCGAAATAATAAATACTTAAAATAGATTATTCAATACGTTCGTATTACTTGGTTTACGAAAGAAGAAAAGTACATTGTTTATCTTTAAATTTTTGTGTCAAGTCAAGTCAAGTCAACGATTCAACACTGACTGAGACGCTGAGGTACCTGACGTCGTACGACCAGAAGGACAGGTATTGGTTGAGGATCTCAAATGAGTTTTGAGTACAGGTAACTCAGTCACTACGGTAGGTTGGTAGAGTAGGAGACAGCAGGGGAAGAGGGTGGAAGTTTGAAAGGGTCGTAGTCCCAAAAAAGTTTACTCAGTCAAGAAGTGTAGTCACCGGTTTCATAATCTCAAACTCGAAGTCGTAGTCAGGAAAGTTACTTATAAGTCCTGACTAAAGGAAATCCTACCTGACCAACCTAGAGGAACGTCAGGTTCCTCGAGAGTTTTTAGAAGAGGTTGTGGTGTCAAGTTTTCGTAGTTTAGAAGTCACGAGTCGAAAGAAATATCAGGTCGAGAGTGTAGGTATGTACTGATGACCTTTTTGGTATCGAAACTGATCTACCTAGAAACAACCGTTTCATTATAGAGACTATAAATTATAGTCAGAACAAAAACGACTGACATATCTCGAAGAGGTAGAAACTGACGTTTCTTATGTTAGTTAGACTAAAGCCACAACCGGTAGACCACTGCAGGTACATATCTCAGAAGGGAACACAACAACCTTTGAGACCCTAAACCACTACCTGTGTCTCCGGACCGTATGACACCCAGTACCCCAACGTTTCTCAGTCTGTTCTGACTCACTGACTTGAATTGACTTCCAACCAATATTGAAAAGAAGGTTCCTCATTCACAGAAAATTAAAGTACCGACGTCAGTGGTAGACGTCAGTAAAACCTCGGGTTTTTTATTTCAGACAGTGAGAAAGGTGACAAAGGGGTAGATTAACGGAACTCCACTGCCCTGATCTACGGTACTAGAATCAAAAGACTTACAACTCAAAATTCGGTTGAAAAAGTGAGAGGAGAAAGTTAAAGTAGTTCTCCGAGAAATCAAGAAATGAAAGACGGTATTCCCACCACAGTAGACGTATAGACTTCAATAACTATAAAGAGGGTCCTTAGAACTAAGGTCGAACACCAAGGAGGTCAGGTCGCAAAGAGTACTATATGAGACGTATATTCAATTCATTCGTCCCACTGTCAGATGTCGGAACTGCATGAGGAAAAGGATAAACCGTGGTCAGACAACAAGGTACAGGTCAAGATTGACAACGAAGGACTGAACGTATATCTAAAGAGTTCTCCGTCCAGTCCACTAGACTTTAAGGGTAGAGAAATTCTTAAAAGGTGTCAAACAATACCAGGTGTATCAGTTTCCGAAACCGTATCAGTTATTTCGTCTTCATCTACAAAAAGACCTTGAGAGAACGAAAAAGTCACTAGGTCGTCTATAACCGTTAAACTAGGGACTAAGAAGAGAGAAAGGATTTGGGTCGAACTTATAACAACCCTGGATTGCTTACGGTACTATCCGAAGTCCCTGATTCCATCCTGAGTGCCCTTTCCGACTCAGTAACGGGTCACTCCAGTAGGGGCGCCTACGGTCCTGAACAGATTAGTCGTATGAGGGGTATTGGACCAAACTCAAATAGTCCTGCATTTTCTGTAGGGGGACGTCGGTTATCGGTTAATCATTTATAGTCCTTTGGGGACGTCGGTTATTTCTAATCGGTTAATAATTTATGATCCTTTGAGGACGTCGGTTAGTCGGGAACGGTTGAGAGACAAGATTTTGGATATTTATGACGACATTTAGACCCGAACCCCGAGGAACGAGGTGAGGTGACGCAACCTACACCGCCCTCGGGATCTAACTCGATCTTTATTTTGGGGAAGTACGAAAATGTAACGACACCTGCAGAATAAGAGAGTCAAAACCCCTGAGCCTGAGACCCGTATTGTTTGTAGACCTGCAAGTGTCAATTACAAGACAACTTCGGACCGAACCTCTTAAAACTCGTAATGAAATGAACGGATACTCTACTCTCGTTAACATGACTTCAAATCCGTAATAAACCGTAACGGAAAGAAACCCTAACCTTATTTTTGACTGTAAAAGGTCAGGACACCGGTGACGACTCAAAAGGTTAAACGACGGTATAACTTACATCGTGAAAGTGTCTCAGTAGAAAATCCTAAACTTTATCGGGTTGACCTTAAGGTAGTGGAGGTGATCGAAACCACCATCACTACGAAGGATTCCGGGTAAACTGAAGTGTAAGGTCCTACATACCGGGATTCAACCACTAGTGTGGTAGTACTAATAGGACAGTACTTCTAGAAAAAAAACATATCAAGAAGACACATAAGAACGGTGCAGAAGAATTATAGAAGACGAAGACAATCCAGGTATGGTAAAGACAGGAAATAACTAGGGTAGAAACGTACTTTACAAGGGAAACATAGAGATTAAAAGAACTTCTCTAGAGATCCGAAAGGGTAAGATAACAAAAGGAAATAAAGAAATGTAACTAGTAACTCCTTCCGAAAGAATAGAGAGGAACGATAAGAAACCTTGAGACGTAAGTTTACCCAAGTATAAAGGAAAAGAGGAAAAGATACTTGGAATCAGGTATTAAGAAATCCGTGAGATAGTCTAGATCAGGGAACTTAGATAAACAGACATATTAGACATTCCCTAAACTATTTAGTAGAATTTATTATATTTAGTCATGGTACAAAAATCATTGATAAAACGCATATAAGACTCAATACGTAAAAGTAAAACAACAAGTCAACGATTCAACACAGACTGAAGAACGTTGGGATACTTGACGTCGTTCGGTCCGAAGGGACAGAAAATCATGAATGGTCAAACAAGTTTGAGTACAGGTAACTTCGCCACTACGATAGGTTGGTAGGGTAGGAGACAACTGGGGAAGAGGAGGTCGGGAGTTAGAAAGAGTCGTAGTCCCATAAAGGTCACTCAACCGAGAAACGTAGTTCACCGGTTTCATAATTTAGAAGTCGAAGTCGTCGTCAGGAAGGTTGCTTATAAGACCCAACTAAAGAAAATTCTATCTGACAAAACTAGAGGAACGACAGGTTCCCTGAGAATTCTCAGAAGAGGTCGTGAAAGTATCCTAAATCGATAAATCGGTAACCACCATTCTCCCCTATGTAAAAACTCCGTAATAATAATTATAATTAAACCGAATTAAACTTGTCTCGACATCTTTGTAGTGTTATACTATAGAATGACGAAAAGTAATTTTAAAGTATATAAAAGACTGGGGGTAAATTACGATCTACACCCTTGTAAAAGACACAAGAAGATTTGTGATACGTTTAGACAGTAGTTGCAAAGAAGTAAACTTTTAAGAACTTGAATATTAATATTTAGTAAGAAGAAAAAAAGAGTAGAAGGATATTGGGGAACATACGACGACGACGACGACGATTCAGTGAAGTTATCTACCCTCGGATGGTTCGAGGGGGTAGGGACCCTAAGAGGTCCGTTCTCGTGACTTTACCCAACGGTAAAGGAAGAGGTTACGTACTTTCACTTCTCACTTTCACTTCAGCGAGTCAGCACAGGCTGAGAATCGTTGGGGTACCTGACCTCGAATGGTCCGAGGGGGTAGGTACCCTAAAAGGTCCGTTCTCATGACCTCACCCCACGGTAACGGAAGAGACTATTGGGAAACATATCTCATATTGTTTAAATCTTATACAGTTTACACGTATATTCTATACGAATTTACGTATACTAACTTCATTATTACAATTTATTAATAAGTTTATACGACGACGACGATTCAGTGAAGTCAACACAGACTGAGACACGCTGGGGTATCTACCGTCGTGTGGTCCGAGACGGTAGGGACCCTAAGAGGTCCGTTCTTGTGACCTCACCCAACGGTAAAGGAAGAGGTTACGTACTTTCACTTTTCACTTTCACTTCAGCGAGTCAGCACAGACTGAGAAGTGCTGGGGAATCTGACATCGGATGGTCCGAGGAGGTGGGTACCCTAAAAGGTACGTTCTCATGACCTCACCCCACGGTAACGGAAAAGGTAGTTTATACGATGACCAGGGAATTCATATAAAAAGGACAATTGTGAAAAAATAGTTGATTTTACACATTAAAAAAAAGTATAAAAGACTTTTATATGTAACCGAACGTGTAATACACATATACACAAACACACACACACACACACACACTCAGTGAGTCAGTACAGACTGAGAAACGGTGGGGTACCTGACATCGGACGGTTCGAGGAGACAGGTACCTTAATAGGTTCTTTCTTATGACGTCATCCATTGGTAAGAGAGGAAATCCTCTAGAAGGATAGAAGGACTGAGTCCCTATGTTGGACCCAGAGGACGAAAGAAGAAAATTAATATTGAAATATTAAAATTAAACAATAATATTGAAAATATTAATATTAAAATTAAAGAAGAATATTAAAACTTATACGTCTGTCTAAGAAAGGTCAAAATAATAATAATAATAATAAGACTTCAAAACCATCTATGTTATTCCTAAAACAATTATAGTCTTCCGATTATTATGATGAAATATTAGTTGTTCGGATACGATAAAAAGTTTTCTAAGGTATCTTCCCAACGACAGACCCAGTGTTTGACATAATCGGATAAAGTTTTATCGTGATAATTAAATATATTTCAGTTTCTCTAGACACAAGACACATCAATTGATACTTAAAAACAAAGTACACACCAATTGATACTTAAAAACGAAGTAAGGAAAAGTCACTTATATATAAATAAAATTTGTAAGACATATAAGACTAAAAGACCCATATCTTTCCCTTTTAATGGAAACTTTTTATATATTAGAGTTAAAGAAAGAACATTCTTAAAAGTAGATCATGAGTACGTTAGTTTTTCATAAAAGTACGAATATGGTGTGTTAATAACATTAGATGGGAAAAGTCCCACCATCTTTCCTAATTTACAGTACCAGATCCTCAAAGAACAAATAAACCTCTGTGAATATTATCCTGGAATTCACAATCTTCTCTGATCATTTCGATTTATTCCCTGTCTCAATTTTATTTTACTTTGTTTTAGCAGAGGTCATTTAACGGAGTGAGTTGTATACAATTTGGATACTTCATAATTTAGTAGTTTCACGTATATAATTTAGACATGTTAAAAACAATACAGTGCATATGGAGGTGTTTCGATTTTATATTTTTATTTGATCGTATTCTATTTAAGATGTAACTTTATTTTCTCTAAGTTTATTAAAGAGACTTACGTTAATATATACACCTACCGAATAATAGTTACAAAAATTTTACTTTCAAAGATACTTAATAATTAAATATGAATTTATATACTTAGAAATTTCACTTTTAAAAGTATTACGTCAAAAGATTTGAAAGTTTCGTACGCTCCTTGAAAGTAGAAGTTCACGTTGTTGTTCAGTCAAAACCAACATGTCACACAAGAAATATTTATACTTTAATTAGAAACAGTACATATGAGAGTTATTGTGTAATGTAACGTAACATGATGAATATATAATATAAAAGAAAATTCAGTCGTACAACTGAGGTACGTCCATTTAAGGATTTTAAAGTTCATTTTATAGATACATCAAAAATGAAAATTACGAAGACACAAACTTTTAAGGAGTAAAAGATATTATACATAAGAGAATCTTATAAAATCGTGTGTATCGTGTCTTGATACAACTTTGATGAAATCCGATATAAAAGGGAGTAAACTAATGTATATTAGTAAATAAATCTAGTTAAAAAGATTCTTATCTTTTAATAAGAGGACAAATACTAATAAGTATACAATTGCTGAAGACAAACGAAATAGAATTAAAACTTTTAAAGAATTACGGTGAGACTTTAAAACAAACGGTAAAGGTGAGATAACTTTATTATTAAACGTTGGAAAATTTGGGGTCCGGACACATCTTTACTGACTTCAAATAAAAATCCCTTACGGGACACTTTTAATTCCTTTGGAGTTGTTAAGCCTGAACACTTCTGGACATCTCCCTCGAGAATACGGGATGGTGTGTACCAGTTAATGACCTTGTCCTTTTACAGTTAAAGGAGTTGTTCTTCTGTAGTCAATGACTGGGGTTGTCTTTCTCTACATGGAAGATGATATTTTGTCCTTCCACTCCACTTCAGCGAGTCAGCACAGGCTGAGAAACGCTGGAGTACCTCCCATCGGATGGTCCGAGGAGGTAGGCACCCTAAGAGGTCCGTTCTTATGACCTCACCCAACGGTAAAGGAAGAGGTCCCCTAGAAGGGTTGGGTCCCTAACTTGGGTCCAGAGGGCGTAACCTCCGTCTGCGAAATTGGAAACTCCGTGGTCCCTTCAGGTATTTTGTCCTTCATGTTGATAATAGGGAGGGGGCGTCCTCCTTTCTTCTGAAGGAAGAACGGGTCATTGTTCAGTCCGGTTACATTTTGTAGTAGTGAATCGATGTCTTTTAGGTGACAATGGTCTTGAAAATGAAAGAAGGTTATTTACAAGTAAAAGAGAAAGTACTACTGAAAAAAGGGACAGGACTGAAGGTACAACACATTTTCGGAAGGTGCAACACATTGTGTGTGTGTGTGTGTGAGTGTTTGTGTGTTACTCAAATCTGTTTTATTTAAACTTGACAGGTTTTGTCTCTATTCAATTTTCACCATTTGAATTACTATCTTTTAAAACTTACACAGTAATTCATTGTGTTTTGACATTCAACTGTGTAAAATAGTGAAGGGCAATGTTGTATAATTAGACGATTATGTAAACCTAAAAAACAATTATAATGTGGATACAAATAAATGAATTTGTGTACAATATTTTTATATCCAACATGTAGATTGACTTCTTCTTTGACGTTCCATTCCTGTCTCATAGAAATAAAATTTGTTTTTATAGTAATTACTAATTTTCTTTACCTTCTCAAATTTTTATGTACTTAGTTAGAGTTGAGAAAACTACCTTTCGACACACACACATACAAAAGTCGTCTTACCGATAAAGAAGACTATAAAGAGACTCTTCATTCTAAACAGTGTATCTTAAAATAGTTTTTCTATACTGCTTATGTCTGTTCCTTTCGGTATAAGACAAGATAAAAAACAGTGTACAAGTCGTAGGACTATGTAGTATCTTCTATCTAAACTGTATAAAAAAGATGAATAATTAGACGAAAATTCATAGTACGATAAAAAGACATCGTATCTATTTAAATAAGTATTTCACTCAATGTAAGGCATATCAATTGTCTATATTAACTGTACAAATATATCGGTAAAATTTTTTAATACGTAAGAGTAAGTAGAGGAAAACATAATAATCGTATTTTCGTTTAAAACAGTTGATTTCGGAGAAGACACAAGTCTTGTATCTGTTTTATAAAAGACCCAGTGAAACAGAAACTAAATTTTTTGAAATCACTATACAATTTAAAAGGAATTTTTATAAAAACCAAAACTGAGACACATGGTACAGATTCACTGAGATAATAATTCAAGGTATACCAATTAAATCTTTTGGAAAAAAAGAAGAACCATTTGTATAATTCCGTCTTTAATAACAATTCTATATAATTTAACTGTAACTTTACAGTGAAAACAACAGTGTTATACAGTGTCAATATAAAGTTTACGTCTATATCTTAAAGAATATACGAAAACTGTAAACCTTATTAGTCGTTATAAAAACGTTTTTAATCATAAATAAAACATAGGGGGAGGTTTATGTGAAACAAAGAGTGAAATACAGTGATCGTAATCCAGTGTCAGACGTCGTTCGTTCGAACTAATGTTATAAAATGACTTTAGTGTTCATTATAGATCTTTTCTCCCACGTTTGGACGTGTCGGACTAAGACCTCACACACCGGTATTATTGACACATGAAGTATAACGGAGTTAAATATACGTATATAAAAACTGACTGTTCTCTCTTCAATCTTACTTAACAGAGACGAGTCATTCAGTAAAATTACAGTACTTTAATTCTTCTACATTTATATTCTTTGTGACATAATTTCAAAATAAAAAGTATGTAGAGATTAGTAGGAATATCCGACTGTTTGTTACTGAGACGATCGGTTCAGGACGGAAGTTGTTTAAAACCATACTTTTTTCACCCACGACTTACCCTCAGTGTTTGTGAATAAATGACAATAAATGATTAGAACTACAGACGAAAGTGCGAAGTTACCGTCTAAACTCACCACCGGTTTTTTCGGTTATATCTGGAGTTTTTAATTGAATAAATGATGACTAGGAAATAAGTTTTTTGAGTGTTTCGAAACTCAACATTTAATTGAGTAAAGGTAAGAAAAAAAATTTTTTTGTCGTCATACGATCCAATGACTCCTTTACAGGTAAGAGTAAGATCGGTATTTATCTAAAAACGAAAATAGAACTTAATAAAGTAATTAATATAATGAACAGTTTCAAATTAGCCACAACAACTGGATTTTGTTTATCTACGGTCAATAAAGAGGTCCTTTTTTTTTTTTTTTTCGAAATAAACCCTAGTCATCTCTTGACACTGACTCACAGGCGTTGGTACCGTTAGGTGTACGTACAGGACGTGTCGTTCACTTACTATTAAGAAAATATCTCTACTTTTCCTCTAACCCTCCCGAAATCAATTGTCTCAGGTACCGAAAGGTAACTAACTCAACACGGTCCTCTCCCGAGAAGGACGACCCGAGATGACAGTAGTGTCCGTACTTTTGATGAAAAAGACCAGAGGACTAATTAACTCTACAAAACACAAAAAAAAAGGAATAACAATATTAATTGTAAAAGTGGAAAACTTGTTCTAGAAAAAGACTTTCGTAACGACTCGCTGTTATTCTAAAAGTTTAAAGTCACCGAAACTAGGGAGTCCTTTTTGAAAAAACCCCCATCGAGGAGTGTAGTCTCCCTTTCACGTCTCTAACTTTCGGATAACTTCAGTGTACATTAATTCATCTTCCCTCTTGTGAGGCCGTAAAAAATAGATTTCAAGTATATAATAGTTCTAGTATGTGTAACCTCTAGTAGACTTCACAATACAGTAGTAGTCTTAAAACAACTGTTTGAAGGTTATCCGGTCAAGGTTTATAGAAGAGTAGTCCTTAGACAGAGTCGTCTACAGTGTACGAAGTTAAGGATCTTGACGAATAAAATCCCAGTTGTTTACCACACGTTCAAGTCAGTTCGAAGTCATGAAAGAGATCTAGACAGTGTACTTAGGTTCTCAGATAAGGAACCTTAAAGCAAAGTGTTCTCAACTAATCATCATGGGCTACCTCCGGAAAGGAAACTCCTAGTCCTCTCAAGATTAGGAAGAAGACAATCTCGAGAAAAAGATTGTCTGTGTTAGAGATCCAATGTTCTACGTTACGAATCACAAAAACAGAAGACTCTCATGTGACACTTTTCTACTGAGAAGGTTTTGTATTAATAAAAATTTTCCTTGTCAATCTGAAAGTGTTATAATCTTATAGACAGAATCCTTGGTTCACGTAACCCGTACGACACTGATAGAGTTTATCATTTTCAAATTCTCAAGGTTTTTGTTACCTAGACTCAAAATCTTCTTGGGCACCGTTACTGAAACCGGTTGCATAAACCTCCCGACGATGTTTAAAACAGTCAACGTAGAATTACTACGGTAATCACACAAATCGATTTGGTCTCTTAACTTTCACCATTCGTGTCAGTTTGATGACGTTTGGTCGTTTTGTCGTGTCCGAACTTCATAACCCGATCATTTTACCCAAGAAGTTAATAATTAAAGTTCTTTTAAAGGAGTCCACTCTATTAGAAAATGTTTTCCTGAAATTGGTGTTTTCTCCGTCATTTAACAGACGTTACCTTCCGAAATCAGGTCACACTTTTATATATTCGGTACTGGTCTTGTATAAGTATGACAAGTACCCCAAGAGTTCCGTTCTTATGATTTCACCAAACGGTAAGGGAAGAGGTCACCTGGTGTAAGACAGTCTGTAGAGGTGGTACTAGCCGGGTAGAACCCACCGGGGTGTCCGTACCGAATCAAAGTAACTTAATCTGTTCCGACACCAGGATCACACTAATCTGACTGATCAAAAGACACTCATACCAAAGTCACACAGACGGGAGACTACGGGAGAACGTTGTGGATGGTAGAATGAACCCAAAGAGAATGGAACCTGTACCCCATAGAGAAGTGTCGACGAGGTGGTTTCACGTCGACGACGAGGAATGGAACCTGTTCCCCATAGAGGAGTGGCGGCGGGGAGGACTGGAAATAGTAGGTGGATAGGGACGCGATGTCAACTTTTTTTCTCGGGTCCTTCCGGTTATTGTAATAGAACAAGTGGTTCACTCGGGACCTACCTCCACCTTTGATACGATGGTCCTCGTTTTGTGGAAACCCCTAAACGATCTTGGTAGGTACACCCTTCTCGCACAGGACGGAGTGAGTTCGACTCCGAGTTAGACCTGGAGTCGTCCAAGTCAAGATTGGCGACCGGGGACGGAGAGTCTCTTCGCAGGACGTGCCCCACCCGCAGATTATTTCCGTCGGACATAACGTACCTGTTTTCGAGAGGGAATTCGCCCAACTTGAGGTCCGGGAGGACCGTGGTGTCTCCAGTCGCGGCGCTGGGTCTAGGAAACGGGCGAGGAAGGAGTTCAAGACGCACCCTGTTGTCCCGAGTGGTCGGGCCTGACGACGCGGGTCCTTACTACGATTCCGACTTTGAGGTCATGAAACCGGTGGAGTACGCTTCAACTGGATGACCTTTTCCGAGACTACGACCCTCCCTAACCCTCGTCCTCCTCTTCCTGCGCTGTCTCCTACTTTACCGACCTACCATAGTGACTGAGATACCTACACTCAGACTCACTTGAGACCCTCAACCACTACCTGTCCCTCCGGACCGTACGACGTTAAGTACCCCAGCGTTTCTTAGCTTGTGCTGACTCACTGACTTGACTTGACTTGACTTTACTCTTGTATAAGTATAGGTACTCTCTTCTTAAACACACTTTAAGTAAAAGGTCTGGAGTTTACCAGATAATCAATCGAATTTTACAGATCCTCGTCATGTCTGGTCTAAGTAACCTGACATGAAGACTGTTAGTCCCGTTCACTCCATCCGTGAACAACACCGGAACAATTACGAAAGAATAGTTATGACCAAGTACTTACGACATTCAAACAGACATCTAGTTACCAAAATTACGTACATGTCACCACACCTCACCCTTAAAATCAGAGACCATCCAGACCCTACAATATACTAATCTTGATCTCATAAGAGAAAAATAGTTTGGTTATTGACAACTTAAGGGGGGGGGGAAAAAAAAAAAGGAGACTCCGGTCACAATGTGAAACGATCTGTCAAAAAGATTCTAAAGTACACCCCTTTATAGGGAAGCCTGGTACTGTCTCCTAACTGACAACCGTCCAAGGAAATTCTCGTCGTAAAGAACACCTTTAGAGTCGTTTCACTAAAGGGAATCAAAGGTTTTCAGTTCAAATCTCACGGAGTATTAGATTTACTATTTTCCCCATACAGTTACATAACGTCGGTTATTAAGAACTTGTATGTCCCGGAAAAATTAAAATAAAGGTGACCTTCATTCTTTTGGAACAAAGTATTATAAGGTTTTAGTACTTGATAAGGTTTTCACATAGATGTCTCATATTTATACCCGTCGAAACGGAAACCGATTTCAGGTTTGGAAAAATTGTCGTAGACGAAATCAGACAACCCGACTTCATTGGTGTCCATTCATAAGACGGAATTGTTGTAGTTTTACTCAACATTATCGTATGGGTTGTGTGATAAACGGTAACAGGTGAAAATTTATTCTTGACAATCATTTGTAATTCTTCAGTCGGAATGGGTCACCTTAAAGGACATCTAGTAGCGTTCCTCAGTTTTCCATTAGAGAGTCACCTTCCGTCAGAACTCCCTGAAGAAATCACTGTCCCTTCTTCTCATAGACCCAGCTCAAACAATGTCGTGTCTTCTCAATACACTCTTCGTCAATTTTACTGAAGTGTCCTCACTCAATCGACTGATTCTTTACAACTTATACTACTTTAATTCCTCTCGAAGAAGACATACTCCATATTTGTTACCAATGTCCTCTAGGATGTTGTTAAAAAGAAACACCGAAATTGGTTTTGCCGTCATCGACATTACCGAGGTTCCTCTCCGCATATAAGGACACGAAATCCCAAGTGAACAACCCAAATTACACGATAGTTAACGATTACAAAAGACACAAAACCACGTTTGAGGTTCCGTAAGGGAAGGAAACGTTTATTCCTTTTCCCCTTAGACTAGTAACACTTAGGGTTCCCGTCAACTCAAGTAGTTTTAGTGGAAATTTCGGGACTTCTAATACAATAGGCCAAGAAGGGTATTTCTACCCAGTCTCCCCAATAACAAGTCATTTTGTATTTTTCCAAACTAATATTCCCTCTTTAAACTTAGGTTGAATCCGTTATTAGTTGATAAGATCTTTGGAGTGCTAGCCGTGAATCAAAACTCAAACCCCTTTGAATCCTGTGACTAAAACCAAAGTCACACTAATACCAAAGTCATACAGTGATGCTTGTTTCGATCACCTCCACTCCCTTAAGGATAACTCGATAAAGTTAAGGACTTTCTACTACGACACTTTCACGACGTGAGTTATACGGTCGTTTAAACCTTTTGAGTCATCACCGGCGTCCTGACCTTTTCCAGTCAAAAGTAAGGTTAGGGTTTCTTTCCGTTACGGTTTCTTACGAGTTTGATGACGTTTTAACGTGAGTAGAGTGTACGATCATTTCATTAGGAGTTTTAAGAGGTTCGGTCCGAAGTCGTTATGCACTTGGCACTTGAAGGACTACAAGGTCGACCAAAATCTTTTCCGTCTCCTTGGTCTCTAGTTTAACGGTTGTAGGCGACCTAGTACCTTTTTCGTTCTCTCAAGGTCTTTTTGTAGATAAAGACGAAATAACTGACACAGTTTCGGAAACTGACACACCTAGTGTTATGTGACACCTTTCAAGACATTCTCTACCCTTATGGTCTGGTGGACTGGACGGAGAACTCTTCGGATATATGTCCAGTCCTTCGTTGTCAATCTTGGCCTGTACCTTTTGTCTCACCAAGGTTTATCCTTTTCCTCATACAGTTCCGACATATAACAGTGGGACGAATAAATTGAATATACGTCTCATGTAGTACTCTTTACGACCTGACCTTCTTCTTGTTTGACCTTAGTTCTTACGGCCCTCTTTATAGTTATTGGTGTCTATACGTCTACTGTGGTGGGAATACCCTCTTTCACTTCTTCTTGAGTTTTCGAAGAACTAACTTCACTTTCTCCTCTCACTTTTTCAACCGAATTTCGAGTTGTAAGTCTTTTACTTCTAGTACTATAGGCCAGGATAGTGGAGTACCCTTTATCAACCCCTTTATCACAGTCTGAAATAAAACCCCCGAGGTTTTAGTGACGTCTACCACTAAACGTCGGTACTTTAATTTTCTACGAATGAGGAACCTTCCTTTAAATACTAGTTGGATCCATCGTATAAGTTTACGTCTCTGTAATAAAACGGTTGTTTCCAGGTAGATAAGTTCCGATACCAAAAAGGTAACCAGTACATAACTATACTCTAAACCTGACACTTCTTTCGACTCGTGGTTTTATAACTACGAAAACTTGACACCATAACCTCTTCTGAACTCTTAGGGAACCTGACGTTCCTCTAGGTTGGTCAGGTAGGATTTCCTCTAGTCGGGACCCACAAGTAACCTTCCTGACTACGACTTCGACTTTGAGGTTATGAAACCGGTGGAGTACACTTCTCAACTGAGTAACCGTTTCTGGGAGTACGACCCCTCCCTAACCCCGGTCCTCCTCCTCTGTTATCTCCTACTCTACCGATCTACCGTAATGGTTGAGTTACCTGTACTTAAACTTATTGGAGGACCTCAACTCTACCTGTCCCTCCAGACCGTACGACACTAAGTACCCCAGTGTTTCACAGTCTGTACTGACTCGTTGACTTTACTGACTTACTGATTCCTGTGGAACTTTAGATAGATCTGGGTTCACATTGAGAACAAGACTATAGTTTACAGCATTTATAATTTGGACCTAAACCTTTTTGATATAAAAAAGAAAATGTCGGAACATAGAGAAATTCAAATTTTCGAAATTGTTCATTTATGACAGAAGGACATTTCTCAGAATTCTTCCTCTCTCTTCGTTTGGTAGGCGTATAACGTTATGTCATCTTGTCGATCCCTTGAAATATAATAGTTTCAGTAGGAACTCCTAAACACTCCTTATTTTTCCTGAGAGTCATCTTGGGACTCTTAATGACAGGTCCATCTATTAAAAAGAATGGTTCACTTCCGTAGTTCCATAGTTCTTCTTACGAGATTTATTTGTGATCAAAGAGAGTAATACGTTATTATTCAGTCACGGTTGTTCTACTGATAACTTTCTAGTTTTCTTATATGACGTATTTAGTTAATGTCATTTTTTTTTTTTACAGGTCACCTTTAATTACAATCATTCACACTCCGAATCCTTGTTGACACAAAGGTGATCCTTATTACGACAAATAAGGACCCTCCAGGACCGGTGTAGAGGTGGGGACCAGAAGTCCAAAAAGTGGTCAGTTTACCCTGACAATGTTCCCGGTCATGTCACCTGTTAATCCGGAACTCGAACCACTCGAAAGTAAAACCTGAAGTAAGGAACATCTCGAAGAATACCCTATAACTAATTAAGACCCTTCTCCAGACACCCCAGATACACTCAGAATTTCTCTCCACTCAACACTTTCCAATGGGAATGGTGGGAAATGATGAGTCCTTTGTTTACCATGAACATACTATGAACATTTAAGATTGTAAATGAAAGTAAACCGGTTCTATCGTTTTTATCGTGTGTCTTTAAGTAGTTTAATGGTCCAGTGTCTTAAACTTTGGCAATCAGTAAAGGTACTAGTGATACCAATGTTATTATGTTTCTACGTTAAGAAAAATTTCTTTTACTTTTCTGTTGATATATTTCAATTTTACCGGTTTTTTATTAATACACCATACATTTTGAACTAGAAAGTTATCAGTAGAACAACCGTGACTGAATATTAACGTACTCTCTTTGATCACAAATAAATCTCGTAAGAAGAGAATCTTTAAAAGTCAAGTTATTTTAACTTCGAAATCAATAACACTGTGTGTTCTTTAATTCAACAAATGATTTAAGTAATCTTATTAACGTGTCTAATGTAATGTACGAAATTTCCGTTTACGGACACAGAGTAGGATGAAGAAAATTTAATGATATCAAGGTATGATGAAAAGAGGAAGTATTAGAAATCAAGTCAAGTCCTGTATGTTAGAAAAAGATTTAAGCATTTTCGTCGTACTTTCCTGTAGTAAAAACTAATTTTAAAAATTCCATTTCAATATATATATATTAATTGAATTAAATTCATTTTTAATTTGAAGAATTTAACCTAAAAACGACTAACGTTAACAAAAACGGATTACTTTTAATTTAATAGAATTATCCTTGTATAATAATCTCTACTAATACGTTAAAAGGTCTTAAGTCACCAAGTTTCGAAAAGTCATTGTGTTTATACATAGACTGTTTATCATCTTTTAGATTATAATATTATGAACGTCTAAAAATTAAATTATTACTTCGATAGATAACAATGAACTTAAATTTTTTCCCTCTCTTATCATAATTTATAACAAAGCAAAGTTTACTCAAGTATTAAACCTAAAGTTACCAATTTAGGTATAGTTTTATTATTCTATCTAATCAAAATGATTTGAACTATAGGGTAGTGAATTTATTCAATTTGTAGTACTATATATAATACTTATTTACTATATATAATACTTATTTACTATATATAATACTTATTTACTACATGTGACTTTAAGATCACTCAAATTTTTGGTTTAAAAAAATAAAATTTCGTTAACGTTTAATTGTAACGTTTCAATCTTGTCAAAAAATACGTAATATCGATAAAATGTAATCGAATTTTCGTTAACAAAGAAAATTCACAAAGATAAAGATACTATAAACTAGTACCGGACCTACTACTGAGAAACATTATCAAATTCTACAGTTCTGTGGTAGACCTAACGTAAAGTTTACTATACAAACACCCAGAACGTATCTGACAAACCTAATATCTTATCGACCTTAGTATTTGTCTATACCGTACATCTTATATGGTAAGTTGTTTTCGACTGACAAAAAGGGTCTTATACCCTTATTTAATGATTGAGGAAGTTCGATGAATTAAAATATTTAAACAAAATGACATATACATATATTTTACAACGTTGACATTTCTTCAATGAAATACTTTATTTTGGGTCAGTTTCAAGTTCTTTTTATTACTCAACTAAATGTATTCCTCGGTCGTCTGAGATACCCTCGAAATCGTAAAGGGTGTCTTACCGATACTGGTTCTACGTTTTCGTCCTCTTTCTTTATTTTTATGGGTTCTCCTTGAGTGTCCACACTCAAGATCCCTCCTAACTTAGATCTTTCAATTGTGTTCGACATCTTTTTCCGGTTCTCACTAGTACTTCTCAAGATCAAGGACGTCATACACTTCGATATACACTCAGTAGTAAGTTCCGTTGAACCTCCCTAACTCTAATTAGACCAAATTAAACAAGGGAAGGAGGTTCTCAAATGTCTAGTCTTGTCCTCTTGTCACACGTGCACTAACTTCACCTACTTCGTTTTGTTTTACGAGATTTATTATATATCTAATTCACTTTGACTCACTTTCACTTTAGTGAGTTAGCATAGGTTGAGAAACGATGGGCACCTGACATCGGGTGGCTCAAGGGGACAACTACCCTAAGAGGTCCGTTCTTATGACCTCACCCAACGGTAGAGGTTGAGGTTATATCCATTTCCGGTCACATTTAAGTTCAAATAGACTTTCCGGTAGAACCTTCTCCGTTGTGATTTCCTACCCATTCATTCAAAATTTTTACGTACCTGTACTAAATTTCAATATTATGACTAAAATGTTACCTTTTACAAGTATTCGACGGTTCAATTTTCTGTTATAAAGATCTAAATTATTCTTCACAAACAAACGTACGTACGATTCAACGAAGTTAGTACGGGTTGAGAAACACTAGGATACCTGACATCGGGTGGTC
Source organism: Capra ibex (assembly GCA_006410555.1). NCBI lineage: Eukaryota > Metazoa > Chordata > Mammalia > Artiodactyla > Bovidae > Capra > Capra ibex. The sequence continues at coordinate 17,595,027 of SJYO01048061.1, read as the reverse complement.
CGAGGACGTAGGTACCCCAAAAGGTACGTTCTTATGACCTCACCCAAAAGTACGGGAGGAGGTTCTTCACTAACGAACATAGAAAAGTTTGTAATGAAATTTAGAGAAGTCAAGTCAAGTCAGCGAGTCAGCACAGGCTGAGAAACGCTGGGGTACTTAGCGTCTTGTGGTCCGGAGAGACAGGTAGTTGGTGAGGTCCTCAAGTGTGTTTAAGTACAGGTAGAACAGCCACTACGGTAGGTCGGTAAAGTAGGAGACAGCAGGGAAAGAGGAGGACGAGGGTTAGGGAGGGTCGTAGTCTCAGAAAAGGTTACTCAGTTGAGAAGAGTACTCCACCGGTTTCATGACCTAAAAGTCGAGATCGTAGTAAGGAAGGTTTCTTTAGGGTCCCGACTAGAGGAAGTCTTACCGGACCAACCTAGAGGATCGTCAGGTTCCCTGAGAGTTCTCAGAAGAGGTTGTAGTGTCAAGTTTTCGTAGTTAAGAAGCCGAGAGTCAGAAGAAGTGTCAGGTTGAGAGTGTCGGTATGTACTGGTGTCCTTTTTGGTATCGGAACTGATCTGCCTGGAATCAGTCGTTTCATTACAGAGACGAAAAGTTATACGATAGATCCAACCAGTATTGAAAAGAAGGTTCCTCATTCGCAGAAAATTAAAGTACCGACGTCAGTGATAGACAATCCTGAGAAAAAAAAAAAGGGGACATTGATAGAAGAGGTAAATTATCTAATAATATGTTAAAAATAAAAGAAAATCGTAAACGAAAACCTGGTGTAACATTAAAAAAAATTCTTACTAATATAGAGTAAACCTAATAAAACCCCCCTTTAAAAACAGGTCCATAATAATTATCTTAAAAAACAACTCCAAATGAAATTATAATAAAGGAGTAAGACACTGGATATTCTCATTCTAATTACTACTCCTAACTGGAATCACCAGAGGGTTGGACAGGGTTAGTGAAATAAGTTAAGGTGTATAATAGATCTTAATTTAAAGTGTTTTTTTCTCTGATATCTAAGAATGTGGATTATCGATTCTAGTGGCTCTAAGTTTTTCAAATTCATAAAAACATTTACAAACTCGTTTCAGTGAGCCTACGGTTTTAAATGTCGAAGGGGTACCGGTTCACGATACATATAGAGGTCGTCTAGGTCGTTTGGACATAAAACTCTGATATCGAATTAATAGACAGGAAAGGTTCCATACATACGGACTGTCGTAAAATTTCAACTTATATGAGTGTCATATATAACTTATGGACCTCCTTCTTTTCTTAGATAGAAATGTATAATGAGGTACTTATAGTCTTCTAGTTAGACAGTTTCATAATATAAATATTCTATTTGTTACTCGATTGGATAAATTTGTTTGTTTGTGAAACGAGACCTCTCCAGTTTTATGACTTTGACTACTGGGTCGTCCGTGAGAGAGAAGTAAAGAAATAAAAAAAGAAGGTGTTTCGTGAAACATAACATTATGTACAGGAACCTCTTTGATACACAAATTATGAATCAGATAAATTATAAAATTGAGACTCGATAACAAGTGACTCCGTCTTTAAACCTGTGACTTCAGTATGTTGATTTAGGATAATCTTCAGATCCCTTAGATGAATTTTAAAGTCTTACAACTAGACCCGGTAAACGTCACTTAACGTTACTTCGTCTTTTATGTAAAATCTCAAACGACATAATCTCTATTACCTTGTTGAAACGAGTTCTTGTCTCTATTAAATTTATAAAGAAAACAAAGTATATGTTCGAGGGACATACAAAGTCTCATTGAAAATAACATGTCACGAATAGAGACTCTAAAATTACACTGATACTGTAAAATGATCGAAGTTTACGGATAAGGGACATAAATAATAATATTTTGAGAGTGATAAAGATACTTTGATCAAAAGGAAAAACAACAACAAAAGAACTGAAGGCACACGTTCTGTCTAGAACTGGAGAGTGACACAGTGACGAGACAACTCTATCGACAGTTTATAAACGTCGACACGAGACTTACGAAGTAAATAAGTCATAGAGACGGAGTGACAAAAGGTACAAAAATTACCGTAATAGAGTCGAATTAGGTAACCGTCACACCTAATTGAATCAAGGTATCTACACACTTTCCTCTTCACTTCCCTTTTCTGCTATTAGTTTTTTACTCTCTCCAAAACCTCAAAATAACCAACACCTAAAGGTTTCATTTTTAAACCCTTAAGAAAGTCTTACCCAATCTACCCTAAAAATGTATGGTTAATATCACGGTAAATCGAAACAGTATGTAGGTCCAGTTCCTATCACGATAACTGGACTTTGTTTGTATGACGGTTATAAACAAGTCGTTTCTGTCTAAATAAGTCCTAGTCGTTTAATGACTTTAAACCTCAGATGTTGGTAAAACTCAGTTTACGTTCAAGGGTCACCCCGTTCCCTTCCTCTTACAAAAATGTCTCTCCTTTTCCTTAAACCCTCCCGGTATATTTGTCTCTCAGATACTGAAAATTAACCGACTCAGGAGTGGTCTTTTTTCCTCTGAAAGAAAGAGGAAACCCTAACCGATGACAGTCTTCCGAACTCTGGATGGGGAGACCAGAGGTTTAAGATAAATTAAATCCGAAGACAAATAATTACAAAAATGTCGTTTTATCAAATGGATATTTAATGTTAAACTAAAACTTCTTAAATATTTATCATTACGTTGAGACCGAAGTTACGGATTCCACTTCTTAAATAACAAGAATATAATATTTGTCTTTTGGATCCTTCATAGGTATTTTGTAAGATTCTGTGAAAGATTCTACCCGTAAACATCAAACAGAAGTTCAAAAATACAGTAGGTTAGTTATGTAAAAATACCTTGAGTGGAGTACTACTGAATTCACCTCTTAGATGAAGAAGTCAGATGAGACAGTGGTCCATGTAGAGTGTAAGGATACTTCATTCGATTCGAAACAAATAGGTTACACACATATGACACATACACGATTTACGTCACTCAAAAGTTTCAATTGTTTTTTCGGAGATCAGAGTTTCTAAGGTATTAAATCACCTTTCAAAACTATCTTAAATGAGTTGTCTAAATAAAAGATGGAATGAACTAGTAAGAAGAGTTTTTATGGACATATAAATAATATCAGACACAAAGAAATGAAATCGAAAGTCAAAAGGGTTGAGATGAGAGAGAAATATATATTTAACTTTGATCCATGAAACGAGTCGGATGGAGATTACTATTGTACTAAATAGGAGATCGATAGGAATATTTACAGTAAGACGATAGAAGTAGTTGTACTAAACACTGAGATGATAAGACCTTTAAGAACAGGTCCATCTATTTTTAAAGACTGAAATAACGAGTAAAGTCTTTGAAGGGGTTCGGAGCAAATTTATTCGTAGTTCTACAAGTTGAAAAGATAGATATCATAGTGTACTAATTGAGGTTCTAACAAGTTTGGAACAGTTCAACACATTCATAAAAAACTTTCGGTACTAAATTGTTGGAACCTCCGGGTGTCTCTGGATTAGTTCGAGAAATAGGAACAATTTCGGGTTCTTGAAATTGTGTCTTTGACATGAAGAGAACCGAAAGACCGAACTCACGGAGAACTTTGTGACACTACTCTCAATTAATTAAAACAACCCAGGTTCAAAGTAAAAAATCATCATTTAGAGTTTATGATTTATTTAAAACATTAGAACTCAGTTTTATTGTTTGTATAGATGTATTTTTCCTTAATTCAATTTGTTTGTTTTTTTTTTTGAAAATGTTAAGGAAACTAATAGTCTAGTCTACACTTTTAGGGAAACACAATCCTGTCAGAATAACAAAGAGAGACAGAAACAGGAAAAATAATAAACAATATTCTCCTTTCATACATACTTCTTTCTGTCTGTTTGAGGTTATTCGGGTGAGAAGTTCGGTTTAAATTACTTACTTTTTAGAATATGGTCGTAAGGAGTCAATTCGATGGAGTCTATTGAATTGTTTTTAAATATCTGACAGTCATCAGTACAAAACAAAACAACCATTTATAAATTTAGATTCTCTCGAGAGATAAATCGCTACGAGAGAAAGACTGTGTTTCACTTTTAATAGACCCGTTCTTCAACTTTTATGGTTCTTCTCAAAATTTTATTGGATTTACATAGATAAAGTCAGATTCAAAATCAGAATTGGGAAAGGTCTTGGTTAACAATTAAATATTTACGTAAATATGAAATTGGGTGGCACCTACGGACAATAAATATAATGTATTAGAGTGATAACTGTCAAATCTTAATATCGACGGTCAACCTCTTTGAACTTCTCTGTTTGAAATAAAGGACTTCACATAGAATCTTAACTTTTCCTCGTTGTTGTAAAGTTTATAATTTATATTTACAAATTAAAAAAGTCTCTTATCAGACGTGATAAACTTTACTTTCAATGTAAAAAAATTAATTTAAGTGTTTCAATATTTTGGTAATGGTCTTTTATTCAGATCTTATAAAATTAGTCGGAAGGTTTTTGAAATACATGAGGACAAAAAGAAGGGGGGATCGTTAACGTGAGTAGAGTGTACGATCATTTCATTACGAGTTTTAAAAGGTTCGGTCCGAAGTCGTAATACACTTGGCACTTGAGGGACTACAAGTTCGACCAAAAGCTTTTCCTTCTCCTTTCGTCTCTAGTTTAACGGTTGTAGACGACCTAGTACCTTTTTCGTTCTCTCAAGGTCTTTTTGTAGATAAAGACGAAATAACTGATACGGTTTCGGAAACTGACACACCTAGTGTTATTTGACACCTTTTAAGACTCTCTCTACCCTTATGGTCTGGTGGACTGGACGGAGAACTCTTTAGACATACGTCCAGTCCTTCGTTGTCAATCTTGACCTGTACCTTGTTGTCTCACCAAGGTTTATCCTTTTCCTCACACAGTTCCGACATATAACAGTGGGACGAATAAATTGAAGATACGTCTCATGTAGTACTCTTTGCGACCTGACCTTCTTTGTGCTCGACCTTAGTTCTAACGGCCCTCTTTATAGTTATTGGAGTCTATACGTCTACTGTGGTGGGAATACCGTCTTTCACTTCTCCTCGATTTTTTGGAGAACTACTTTCACTTTCTCCTCTCGCTTTTTCAACCGAATTTCGAGTTGTAAGTCTTTTGATTCTAGTACCGTAGGTCAGGGTAGTGAAGTACCCTTTATCTACCCATTTGTCACCTTTGTCACAGTCTGAAATAAAAACCCCCGAGGTTTTAGTGATGTCTACCAGTGACGTCGGTACTTTAATTTTCTGTGAATGGGGAACCTTCTTTTCAATACTCGTTGGATCTATCGTATAAGTTTTCGTCTCTGTAATAAAACGGCTGATTCCAGGTAGATCAGTTCCGATACCAAAAAGGACACCAGCACATACCTACACTCTCAACCTGACACTTCTTCCGATTCGCGGCTTCTTAACTACGTAAACTTGACACCACAACCTCTTCTGAGAACTCTCAGGGAACCTGACGTTTCTCTAGGTTGGTTAGGTAAGACTTCCTCTAGTTGGGACCCTAAAGAAACCTTCCTTACTACGATCTCGACTTTGAGGTCATGAAACCGGTGGAGTACGCTTCTTGACTGAGTAACCTTTTCTGAGACTACGACCCTCCCTAACCCCCGTCCTCCTCTTCCCCTGCTGGCTCCTACTCTACCGACCTACCGTAGTGTCTGAGTTACCTGCACTCAGACTCACTTGAGGCCCTCTATCACTACTTGTCCCTCCGGACCGCAGGACACTAAGTACGCCAGCGTTTCTCAGCCTGTGCTGACTCGCTGACTTGACTTGACTTGACTTGACTCGAGGTGGGGTGGTGACTGAAAGGGTCGGGAATCCGTTTGTTATTAGAGGAAAGATAGAGTTATCTCATCTTACAAAACCTGTAAAGTAATTTTAACTTAGTACATCACACATTAGAAAACAATGAGAGACGAGAGTGCAACGTACAAAAGTTCTAAGTAAATACAACTTCGTACATAGTCTTTAAGTAAAAAAGAACGACTCATTATAAAGTAACATACCACACAAATAAGTAAGTTACCAAACCACAACGAAAGTGAAAATCATATAATTATGATACTTATATACATACGTTAATAAACGTATCTGTATACGAAATTATAGAGAAAGTAAATATGAATTTTCTCACTTAAAAAATCCAGTACACCATTGTGGTAGAAACGGTAAAACTCTTTGATTTTTTGATAAAAGGTTCATTAAACTTCGTAAAACATAGAAGTTGTTATCACGTCCTTGTAAGGACAAAGACGTGTGAGAGTCATCGTGAACATAACAGACAGAAAAAACAACGTACACTCGTACGAGTATAGGTGATTTATATACACTTTACAGTAAAGTAACAACGTTTAGATGTAAGAGAAGTACTTTATTAGTACTTGTAGAAAAAACGAAAAAACAGAAACAGGATACATATACTGAATAAACGGTTTGACTTCAGTAAACGGTAAAAATTACTTCAACATATATAAAACATAATAACCTAACATTCTCAAGGAATATTCCTTGGAGAATTCCCTCTATAAAATTATAGACAGACAGAAGGAATGTCGAGAAATGAGTTTTTATCTTGGCATATAAAGTGTTAACGTCTAGACGAAAGAGGTCACAAGAAAACCTAGTGTTATCGATATAGGTAAACGAAGAAGGATTTCTTTAGTAGTCAGATATACCAAGTCCACCAGAGAACTCCAAGAGAGAACTTAAGTGTTCAAAAGTTTACCCTGGTGGTCATGGACTTTAAAGGTATACAAAGATGAGAATATGTCGTCCACCTATTAGAAACAATATAAGATTATTACTCAACTTTAGATTCTGACTAATGTAAATAGTCGAATTACAAAATAGTGGGTATTCCGTATGCTAAAAGTTTCTTTCAATATTAAAACAGGGTTATTTTACCAAAAGGATACTGTTCTAAATATGATACTACAATTTGAGGATGTGACAATTTTCTGGTATGTAACTAATTTTGAAAGGGTCCGGACATTGATTTTCTGTTAATTCTCCTAAGGCTCCCTCCACCCTCCCCCCAAGTACAAACCCTTGCGTACATTCTTAATTTCTACAATTTTAATTTTTTTTTTTTTTTCATTTTGATTTTTAATTTTTTTTTCTTGTTATATATATATATATATATATTTTTTTCTCCTAAGGCCACGGAATTACTCTTAACGTCCGTTAATTAATGGTTTACTATAATTTAACAGTGTGGTGATATATTTAATTGGTACAAAAATCGTTGAGGTAGAGAAGGGTCTCTTGGAGTTATGTTTACACACGAGTCAACGAGTCAACACAGGTTGGAGAGCTACGGTACATGACACCGGAAGGTCAGAGGGAACAGGTACCTTAAAAGGTCCGTCCTTATGACCTCACCCAACGGTAAAAGATGAGGTCCCCTAGAAGGAAATTTTCAATTTTAACCGAGAAACTAGTAAAAGGTGAGAGGAATGACACTTGTAATACATTATTGTAGTCTTTATGTAGGTGACTCGGGTTTAAAGTAGAATAGGTAGAAGGATCTAATACATACTCTTCACTAATTGATAAAATCAATGTTATACAACTAGAGTGAACGAGGAATGAAGTAACTGGAGACAATATTCTCATGTTTGTACTCACATGTGTAAGAAGACAAAGAAGGGACGAATATAAGTTCGACGACTCAAGATAGTCTCATTTAGTATTACGTACTGTTTATCCATGATGATAATTAAGTAGTGTCCTTGTAGTCTTACCATTTTCCCGTTTCTTCCAATGGACGGTACAGTTATGTAACACCGGTAGATCAGTAGTCGGTAACGTCAAAGAAGGATTCCACGTTGGACTACCTTAATTCTTACCTCTTTACGTCTTATTACCGGGATATATCAATTCCATGTATAGTTCAATTATTAAAGTTATTCGAGTCTGAGAATGAAGAAGGGTATTTATCCCTTCGTGATTTTAGTAATTGAACTCTACTGACTTCGAAACAAACAAAAACAAAACAAAACACTGATCGTCGTCATAAAACTACAAGTTGATGGCAAAAAACAAAAAACAAAAAAGATTTTGAAGAAGTAGAGGACCGAGGAGGGAATAGAGAACTCTGATCAGGACGTTTTGGTTTTTTTCTGACTAAAGGGTCCGTTATCGGGTGTTATTCCGATATCCCCTAAGGGTCCATCACGTCACCATTTCTTAGATGGACGGTCACGTCCGTTGTGTTCTCTACGTACAAGTTAGGGACCGAACCCTTCTCGGAGACCTCATCCTTTACCGTTGAGTAAGGTCATAAGGTGTCTTTTAAGGTACGTATCTCTTCGGACCCCCCGATATAAAGTACCCCAGCGTCTCAGTCTACATTGACTCGTCGACTCGTTTTATTTCGTGTTATTTCGTGTTAAAGGTTGAAAATCCAATCTAGAAAAGTGCATTGAAATCACAAAAGTAAACTATCGGAAGTACCTAAAAATGAAAATATGAGGTGTCTTAACACTTATTGTCATTTTAGGGATTGTGCAGAGTCTCAACTACTGATTTTAAAAGATGTTATATNCTCGTCGACTCGTTTTATTTCGTGTTATTTCGTGTTAAAGGTTCAAAATCCAATCTAGAAAAGTGCATTGAAATCACAAAAGTAAACTATCGGAAGTACCTAAAAATGAAAATATGAGGTGTCTTAACACTTATTGTCATTTTAGGGATTGTGCAGAGTCTCAACTACTGATTTTAAAAGATGTTATATTTTAAAGTTTCTACATTAAAGACCTCATGACATATAATATTCGTAATTTATTTAAAATTAATTTTAAAATCTCACCCCGAAGGAACTATCGAGTCAACCATTTGTTAATCGGACGTTATGTCCTTTGGACCCAAATTAGGGACCCAACCCTTCTAATGGACCTCTTCCCTCTCCGATGGGTGAGACCATAAGACCGGACCCCTTAAGGTACCTGACATATCAGGTACCCCAACGTTTCTCAGTCTGTACTAACTCGTCGTATAAATAAAACAAGTTATAATTCTTTTACAGGTAGTATTCTTGATTAACTGTTCCTGTCGGAGGTATCAGTTTCTCTAATACAAACTTAGTCTGAATAAAAGACAGTCTTTTATTGTGAAGTAAAAAGTTGAGATTATGTTTAAAATTATACTGGGACTTATTGTTCGTGTAATAAAGACTTGAGACTAATATTATATCGATAGGTGATTGATTGTGTATTTCAGAATACACTAAAAGAGTAAAAATACATTAGTTAATGATAGGGGATTTATAAATAAAGAAATAACATTATCTGTAGAATGACTCTTCGTTTAACCACAAAACACACAGTATCTTTAGAGGTCTTTACGTGATACAATGGAAACCATACTCATATAACACGAAAAACAAACAAAACCAAACCAAAAGTTTCTTTTTCCTACTAAAACTTTCTCTATAAGCCTTTATTCTTAATTTTTTCGTTATGACTTTAAAGAAAATCTTTTTTAAATCTTTTTTAATTTACGATTTTCAACTAAGTGAACTTTAACAGAGACCGTTGAATACTAGTGTCTTCAGAACCTAAATAGTACTATATATACGAAACTTCTAGTGTCGTTAGGATGTTGTAATCAATTATCAAAACAACTAGGTGGTTGTTATTAAAAAAACTGTGAAACGATAGGAATTTAGAATAAGGTTACCACTGAGATAAGATACATTTCAGACAATCAAAGAAAAACTATGTAAATAAAAATTATATTGTACAAATCACATTATATAAAGAACCGATCTTTACCATAAGAAAATTTTAATAGAAACTTATGAAGAGAATGAAAAATGTGTAATAAAACGTTAAGTTGTAGATCTTATTTAGAAATAAAGGTATAAATATTTAAAATTCTTATTAAAGTGGTGATATTTTTATTTTTATGATAAAATAAAATATGGAAAGTTTTACGGATCCTCTGATGGGAGAAAGAGAGTCCTTCAATATGGTTCTTTAGGAACGTAACAAAACAAAACGCTTTTCCTTTTGTTTTTTTTTTTTTTGGTTCTATGATCTATAATTCAGTGTATAAATTGGTACAAAAGTCACTTCAACTTTGATTCACGTGTGTCGGTCTACTGAGAAAGACGACGTCGTGTAAGTTCTACAAGTAGGAAATTATTTTCTCCTTAAAAGTATCATGTAAAAGGTTTGAATGAATCATCGTAATTCTTACTTACTTTAAATAACCGATCTCAACTTTAAAATAACTGGACGATTTGACTCAACTACTTAATCCTTTAGTGTTCTATAAATTATCTCGTGTAATTTAAAAAACTTTACAAGTATAAACGTTTTCCGGTTGAAATCATGAGATCACTAGTTAATATCTGTATGTCTCTATAATGATTTCGGTTCGAATCCTAGTAGAATTAGTGAAGCTCCCTTTATACATTATTTTATATATAGACATAAAAATTTTATATGACAGGATAAAGTAATACATATTGAATGGGTCGTGGTTTAGTCATATGGAAATAACAATTTTAGGTTTGTGACGTTAACCCTTACCTATTTAAATCTATACTATAGTTGACTTACACTATCTCTGGTTTATATTCTCTTTTTAAAAATTTCCTTTTATTTAAGAGACTGTGTATTTTCACACTCGTCGAAGTACTTCAGTAGCTTAGGTCGAGGGGGACATAGACTGAAGTGGCAGAGATACCTTACAGAGAATGAATGGATCATGTTCTACCGACTGGTGGACCAAAAATATCGTGGTTGTCCTTCCGTTCTTTCTCTTCAATTTTCCGTCTTAGGATGGATGATTTCTTTGTTGGTCCTTTAACGTGTGTAATTAAAGTGAACGTAGAGAACGGTCTTATATCTGTGTCCAATGTTTTTTTTTTCTATTCTCCGTACATAACACATAAAACTTATCGAATACATGGCTTATTTACGTCATGATACCTTTTTCCCTTTTTGTCTAAACCCCTATTCTAATCGTCTAAGATGTCAAACCTCCTATCTTCCAATCGAGATCTACTATTTAGATTGTACTGTCTTTTCGGTATACAACTTATAAAGATTCATATAAAAGTATATAAATAAATATATGAAATTAGAAAATTTTCTTAGTCACAAAACATCATCTTCAAAAGACTTGTACAAAATGTTATTTACAAGTCTTCGTTCTTACGAAATTTGAGTAACTTTTAAAAGACTACCTATAGACAAAATAAAAGAAATTTGTGTCTATTTTCAGATTAGTTTTGAGATCTAACCTAAACGTTACAATATATTCTTTAATTTACTTTAGTGAAAATAACTTGTTTATTAACATGAGATTTTTTGACCATACATGAGATTTTTAGGTAATGTATAAATAATTCACAGTGTTACGTAGTACATATAACTCTATATAATCCTTTCAATACTGGTTGGATCTATCGTATAAGTTTTCGTCTCTATAATGAAACGATTGTTTCCAGACAGATCAGTTCCGATACCAAAAAGGTCACCAGTACATACCTACACTCTCAACCTGACACTTCTTTCGACTCGTGACTTCTTAACTACGAAAACTTGACATCACAACCTCTTCTGAGAACTCTCAGGGAACCTGACGTTCCTCTAGGTTGGTCAGGTAAGATTTCCTCTAGTCAGGACCCACAAGAAACCTTCCTGACTACGACTTCGACTTTGAGGTCATGAAACCGGTGGAGTACACTTCTCAACTGAGTAACCTTTTCTGAGACTACGACCCTCCCTAACCCCTGTCCTCCTCTTACCCTACTGTCTTCTACTCTACCGACCTACCGTAGTGACTGAGTTACCTGTACTCAAACTCACTTGGGACCCTCAACCACTACCTGTCCCTCCGGACCGCACGACGCTAAGTACCCCAGCGTTTCAACCTGTCCTGACTCGCTGACTTGACTTGACTTGATTTGACTTCGTTTTAATAACGAAAGTATTTTTAATGTAAGACAATCCTCCGGGCAGTTACATTTATAAGTCATTAGTACAATTATTTACGTAGTAATGTTAAATCCAAACATGATAATACAATACCTTTGATTTGACACGTAATTCACCTATTTCTTTTATAAGTAATTCCATTGCAAGTGTCGAAAAGAACTGACCGATAAGAAAATAATAATATTAATAAATACGACATAGTACAGTAGACGATATTCACTGTCAAAATGAAGAAGAGAAGGTTAATCCCACAAAAATATATAAAAATAACAGACTAACGATACTGAATTGAAGGTTATAATACAATTTCTCTTCACCGTTTACACCCGTAGGAACAGAACAAGGACTAAAATCTCCTTACTAAGTTGAAAAGTACACAACTACAATCGATACCTAAACAGTATTTACTGGAAATAATATACCTCTATACAAAGAAGATATGGTTGAAACTAATCCCAAAAACCGTACTTACTTACGACTATAAACGGTTTACGAAAAAGACGTAGATAACCCTACTAGTATACTAAAAGTAGGAAGAAAAACAATTACACCACGTAGTGTAACTAATAAAATACTTATAACTCGATAAGAACCTAGGGATCTTATTTGGTGTAAACTAGTATCACATACTTTGGAAAAATATATAACAACTTAAACCGAACGATTGAAACTACTCCCGAAAACGTAAGGATAAGTATGTCCGATAAGAAACTTGCACTAAAAATTAGAATCTAAATTTCTGTCTCCTTATCTTTTTTGGATAATGAATTCCTCGATTTATATGACAAGTCCGTTCTTCACAATCCAGTCTTGAGGAGTTGGACTGAGGTCTCTGAGGAAGAATAAAGGTTCACCAGTCTCGTAACGTCACCCCAACGGAGGGTCAGTGAAAACAGAGATAAGAGGTGGGTGTTTACACACGAACTTCAGTAGGAAACATCTTGACGTAACGTGTGACCCAACGGTGGGATAACTTACCGTCTCCTACAGAAAAAAAAAAAAAGGAAAATTGAAAATAAAGTATAACCTCAACACACATACACACATAAGAGTCAGTACAGACCGAGAAAACACTGGGGTCCCTGACATCGGGCGGTCCGAGGAGACAGGTACCCTAATGGGTCCGTTCTGATGACCTCACCCAACGGTAAATGAGGAGGTACCCTAGAAGGACTAGATCTTTAGTTTTGATGTAGGAGAGAACGTAGAGGACGTGACCACCTACCTAAGAAATGGTGACCCGGTGGATCCTTCGGGTCAACCAATTGTTACAGCATAATCACTATGTACATATTGTTTCACTAAGTCAATATGTACATAAATAATAAACAGTTTAAGAAAAGGGTAAATCCAATAATGTCTTAGAACTCGTTGAAAGGGAATGTTATCCAGGAATAACCAATAGTTAAAATTTACATTGTTACAAATACACATTTAAGGTTTGAGGGTCAGATAGGGAGGGGGGAAGTGGAAAGAGAGGACTATTGGTATTATTCGAAGAAGAGATTTAGACAGACAAAGACAAAACATTTTTTAAATAAACATAGTTAAAAAAATCTAAGGTGTATATTCTCGATGTATATGATAAAAGAAAAGAGACTGAATTGAAAAGACATTTAGTATAACACTAATATTCAACGGACGTTTTAATTCAACATTTGGTCTCATTTTGAAACACTTCTTCGTATTATAAATTACTGATCATTATAAAGACACTAATAATTGAAATTTCTTGTTGTCATACTAACGATTTTGTATGTCGTTACAAAAGACCTGTCGTTTATTTTAGGACGTATATTAATTTTAATAATTTGATAAGTTTTCTACAAAGTAAACAATATATTTTAAACAAGATGAAAAATGTGAAAATTAAAACGATCGGATCACTATTAAAGACAGAAATATATACATTAGATATCCATTTACATATAGATAAATAGATAGATTTATACATATATAGATTTAAATATATACATTATATATGTATTTTATCATATATAAAGTAGTTGAGTCTGATGACTTTCTAGTCTTCTTCAGTACAACTCATGTAAAAAATAAAAAAAAATTTCTACCCGGTAAGTTTAACAGAATACACAGAAAAATACGATAGAAAAGAGACTTTTATTACGTTTGACTAATTAAACTAAGTCAGATCGATCATAAGAGGGTGTGAACAAAAAGTACAAGATGTCCTTCGGAAAATTCGAATTATATGGATTAATAGATCCGTCAGTAACTTAAACCGTCGTTTTTAAACATAACCCTAAATATTTTTTTTTAGGATTTCTTACCTCGAACTCACCTATACCTCTTTCTTTTCCTACACTAAAAAACCTGATAGACTATATAGGTAATAGTACTCTAAAGAGCATAGAAAGTTTTTAAACTAAAAGAATCTCGTTGATAACTCTTAACCGTCAAATAAAATAGTTCTCGATTTTCCGTGAAGTCTAAGACTTCATTTATGTATTTCCAGTATTTCTCAAAAGTTTGTTACTAAGCTTCTCTGAAGTTACACTTCTTCTGTAAAAAAAAGAAGGAAAGGAGTCTCGACTCTCGATAAAAAGTACTTTAACCTTCATATATCATCTATTATTTATTCATTTTGTCCTTTTATAATAAAAGAGTTCAACATGAACTGATCGTCAACCAACCATTTTTATTTATTAATGAAACTTCAGTTTCACTTCGAACATAACTGTAGGAAGGTTCTGGGTCTAAGAGATGGATCTATTTTCAACTTAAAGAAAATCTAGGAGATGTTTCGACACTGTCAACGTAAATAGGTACAATTAAGTAAATTATATCTTAATGTTATTGGTTCTATCGAGTCTTAGTACTCTCCTATTCCACTAAAATAGATAAATAAATAAATACTCTTTTGTCTCTTTTTATTCTCTGAGATCATCGATCGGTCGAAGGTGACTTTGTATCTCAAAATTGTTGGTTTTTTAAATTCGATCAACATGAACCCAATCGACAAAAGGTACACCTAGTTACCATTTCTTAAGCGGACGGTTACATTTTATACATCTAACATAGGGACCCAGCCCTTCTAAGGAACTTTTTTCTTTACTGTTGATTGAAGTCATGACAACGGACACTTTAAGGTACCTGTCTCCTCGAACCACCCGATGTCAGGTACCCCAGTGTTTCCTCAACCTTTACTGAATCACTGATTTATTGTTGTAAACTCAATCAATAACTCTTACTTGCTGTAAATCTTCGATTTATACAGTATAAAATTATCAATAAAACCTATTTTTATACGTACTTACTTTCTTTACCCTCAAACTTATTTTAACTCTCGTGTTGTAAACTCTGGTAAGATAAACTTATTTTAATTCTCACATTGTTAATATATCCTTTTATAATTCATACAACAGTAAGTACTTATAGAAGTTTTTTTTTTTTTTTCCTTCTCTCAGTGTAAAAATCAGAGTCAGGGTCGTAAGAGGGTCGTCACAGAATGGAAGTGTATTCGACTAAAAAGGAAGTCAAGGGTTTAACAGGGGTGACAACATCAAAACTCCTTGAAAGACATAAGGAACACCGATTAGTTCCAGAGAAACAATTCTCACTTCGACGAATCGAAAAGGTCGAAGACGGTTTTGTTTGTCATAGACCTTATCAGTTTTATCAAAACTTTTTATGTTTACTCTTCCCCAACCTTTTTCCTTTAAAGTTCATTGATTTCATTAATGTATTAATTTTCCTTTAAATTATATTGAGTCTTGATTCCCTTTGTCTTAGAATATCTTACCATGTAAAATTTTAAGACACAAAATCAGATCTTGAGACCTATAGATTCAATCAGTATCAAACGTCTGAAAACCCCTTTATTTAACTCTTAATATCAAATTTATTAGTATTAGTATTGACTATATCTTTTATTTATATTTGGAAAATTTTCATTGTATACACATACGTGTATATATCTTGACTACGTTAATTCCTCTTTTTATGTTAAATATAGTTCACATAGTTCTACGACGATGACGACGACAATTCAGTGAAGTCAGTACAAGCTGAGACACACTGGGGTATCTGCCATCGGGTGGTCCGAGGGGGTAGGGACCCTAAGAGGTCCGTTCTTGTGACGTCACCCAACGGTAAAGGAAGAGGTTACGTACTTTCACTTTTCACTTTCACTTCAGCGAGTCAGCACAGGCTGAGAAGCGCTGGGGTACCTGACGTCGGATGGTCCGAGGAGGCGGGTACCCTAAAGGGTCCGTCCTCATGACCTCACCCCACGGTAACGGAAGAAGCATAGTTCTACTCATAAGGGTTAAGGTGAATTACCATCGTTTGACTTTACAAATAGAATTATCAATTTTACCAAAAAGGGAGTCTTTAACAGAAGTGGTAAAACACCAGAGAAATCCGGACTAAAGTTTAAAAGGGTTCACCGTACGTCTTCGAGTACACTACCAGTAGGTTTGTATCCACTTAACCCCCGTACACACTAGAAAACATTGCAGATAAAACAATACTACGGATCCCGACAAACAACATCGAACACCTGACTCTTTAGTCAATTTTATAAGGTTGACCATCGTGGTACATAAGGTAAGATTTGTATAAGTATATACAAGTGAGTTGATTTATCTTATTTTCGAGTTAGTGTATTATTCTATTAAAATTTTTTATCCCAGTTACAAAGGTCTTACATGACTCTGTTATTTACCGATTTGTTTGTTATTATCTTAGTATTCTAACTAGGTTGTTATAAATGACCGTTATCTATATCCGTTCAAACCCGTTTGATTTTGGTTATTGTGGTGGTTTTTGGGGTGTCTGTTTGTTTGTTTGTTTTTATGTTTGTTTGTTTGTTTTTATACGTTTGTGGTAACCATCTAAAATCGTACATGTACACCAATTTCACTTCAACAAGTCAACACAGACTGAGACGCTGGGGTACCTGACATCGGATGGTCCGGGGAGGCAGGGACCTTAAAAGGTCCGTTCTCATGACCTCACCAAACGGTAAAGGAAGAGGTACGTACGCCAATGAATAATAGATATCCAATTTTGGTATAGTATCAGTCTTTCAGAAACAACAGGTAGTGACCTAGGTGTTCATTTGTCATCACATTAAATCCACTCGTTATTCACGATTTTTTTAAACAACTTACTTACTTTCTTATTCACTTACCTAAGAACAATGAACGAAACAGAAATGTAAATCATACATGAATCAACGAGTCAGTACAGACTTCGAAATGTTGGGCCACCTGAATCGGACGGTCCGAGGAGACAGGTACCCCTAAGAGGTCCGTTCTTATGCCCTTACTCAACGGTACGGGAGGAGGTCCCCTAGAAGGGTTGGGTCCCTAACGTAACGTCCACCTAACAAATCTCAGACTCGGAGGTCCCTTCGGGTCAGATGTGTTATCCCTCCAAAAGACACTTTTTGAAACTAGACAACGTCGTTAAAACACTAAGATGTTTAATAACGATTTCAGTTCCTCTAGTAACCACGAGGAAACACCAAATCTAAATGTTCATCATCGAAAGACTCTTTAACGACGACGACTTTTACGATAAGATTCCGTTCTTTGGTACCAAACAAACCGTCTCTCGTAAAGATGAGAGAGATATTTGTACTTTTTTATAATTTTTCCAAATGGTCTATACTTCCGATACTCATTAAAAACTAATTGAACGAATTTTCATAAAAACAAATGTAAAGATATACTCTTAAAGGATCAATTTTTAACAATCTGTTTTAGTCTAAAGTATAACTACGGGGAATTGAAAAGGATATTTTTATAAAATTTGATCTATCAAGAATGATGTGTTTCGAACACACCATCCGTTTTATTACTGGAGAGTTTATATAAGTACAGAATGCAGGTCTTAGAGACCGTTAGAATATAATGTACCGTCTCCCCCTAATTCCAACGTCTGCCGTAATTTAAACGATGACATGTCTAAAAAAATTTAACCTAATGGAACCTAATGGGGTCACCAGAGTTATATTAGTGTTCCCTAGTATTTAAACCTTTCTCCATTTCATCAGTCTTAGTCTCTCTTCCATCTTTTTTATTGGGTCTCTTTTACTAAGTCGGACTAGAACGACCATAATTTCTACTTCCTTACCCCACTGTCAGTTCCTCACGTCCACCGGACATCTACGACTTTTTCTGTTCAGTTGTTTAAGAAGGGATCTCGGATGACTTTCTTCATGTCAGTATGTCTGGAATCTCTGCTGAAACATAGTCACTCTGGGTAAGACCTAAACCTGTACCCTAAACATTTTTTTAATTAAACACAATAAAATTCGGTAATACAGACACCATTAAAATTTATCATCTTTTCTTCGATTATGTATCCAATAAGTTATAATTTTATGAAATATTTATCATGCCTAGAGGACGTTGTGTTCACCTAAGAAATGATAGACTCGGTGGTCCCTTCGGGTTTATTAAAATTATTTACAATTTAAAATTATACGCGTATGACTGTGGAAACTTAAAATAAAGTTATAAAACTTCTCTTTTGACACTTAATTGTATTTACTTAACAAACGACTATGTAAGTTCTCCTATACCACTTAAATACGAGACCATTATTAGTGGAGACAAAGTTGTGCACGGTAATTGATTTGTTTATGTCACCTCATTTTAGGGATTCTGTCAACTCGATACGACGACGACGACGATTCAACGAAGTCAGCACAGGCTAACATACGCTGGGCTATCTGCCGTCGGGTGGTCCGAGGGGGTAGGGACCCTAAGAGGTCCGATCTTGTGACCTCACCTAACGGTAAAGGAAGAGGTTACGTACTTTCACTTTTCACTTTCATTTCAACGAGTCAGCACAGGCTGAGAACCGTTGGGGTACCTGACTTCAGATGGTCTGAGGAGGCAGGTACCCTAAAAGGTCCGTTTTCTCCTGGCCTTACCCCACGACAACGGAAGAGACGTTAACTCGATATCTTTTTCCTTTTATAGACCTCTACTCTCTTGTTAGGTGAGGGAAGGAGTGACGGGTTTCCGTCTTTACTATAAAATTCGTTTGTCTAGTTACTAGATTCTAACACACCATACCGTGACCAAACGGAGGGTATCTTCTTTTCCCTAACTTCGGTCTGAGTGACGAACTTCGAACTTAGACGACCCCTGAGGTATTATCTTATATAACATTATTCTCCGACTTTTCGAGGACGGTGTGAAGGGAGAAAAGTTTATAGTAGTACACGGAACCACTCGAGATACGGATTACTTCTTCTTTCTGTGTCTGTGTTCTAAAAGTTTAGGTTTATAGAGTGAACGTGACTCCTATATAGACGTAAAGTGGTCAGAGTACAACCTCATTACTTGGATTTAGTGTTAATTAATATTCTGGATAAAGAGTTGAACTCCGGATCGTATGATTTACCTCCATTATTACTGAAGTTGTCCTTTTATTTTGAAGTGTGTCCTTCTCTGTTTGTGTCACCACCTTTCTCTCTCTGTTTCTGTCTATTATTCTACTTTTATTTTTCAAGAGAAGTTTATTAGGACGTTCGGTTTTAAAATCTGGTGAACCCTCTTGTATTAAGATACTTTTGATAACTCTTTTCTTTCCTAACCTTATCTTTAAGTGAAATTTTATAGTTAAAAGTTTTTATTAGATTTAATGTTTATGGTTCCTATAAGTTTCCTTTTTTTTTTTCACCTCTTTGTAGACTGTTTATTTTTTTCTTTTCGTTTTATCTTTAATACTTAATTTTCAAAGTCCCATAAATTACGGGAACGAGGGACAAAGGTCCTACAAGATACTTAAATGACACAAATGACAGGTTCCGATCGTTTGTTACAAAATCAAAGTTAACCCGTCCGGGTAGATATGTCGATGAGCTGGATCCAGGGTCATTGACGAGGGAAGAAACGGGATCACCTTCGTTTCTACGGGACGAGAAAGACACGTATCCCATGATGCCTTAAGGATATACCTGGAAGGTTCGGGACGGAAACATTTATAAAAGAATTAAAAATGGACAAGAATGTCAAACTAAAACTGTAGACAAAGTATGACCCTTTCAATGACTAACTTCTTAACATAACTTTACCAAAGTCATTATCAGGAAAAAAAAAAAAAAATTTCTCTCGAAGACTCAAGTCAACGAATATATAAACACCGTACTTACTCATTTGGAAAAATACACCCTCTAATCCTATGACAATAGAACATTGGTATCTTTTGTCAAGTACTCGTTTATTTTTTAACTACTGATTTTTATAGATTAAATATTATGTTCATTTTTAAAATTTCGGAACAACCAACAAAATAGAGGACATAAATTTCCTGTCTATTTCATTCTTGGTTACAATCCTAGAAACTCCTAAAGACTCAGTATCGTAGTTATTATGTGGGGTAAGGTGGTCCTGAGAATTCAAGAATATTCCGTGACTGTTCCTTCCTCCCGAAGAACCTCTGTACTTTACTCTTGATAACTTTTCTTAGTCTACTCAGACACTTGGAATTCCACGGAGTTCGGACTTTAAGGGAACGGTCTGTTTGGTAAAAAGGAGTGAGAACCTTCTTTGATCAAATGGGACTTATTGTTAAAGACTCCTGACGGGTACCCCACCGACGGAGTGTTTGGTTACAAGAAGTTCTAGGTTTAGGTACTGGAAAGTAATGAAGGTAAGAATGTCACTATATCTATGTTTTGATAGTGTCAATGTCTTTATATTTGTTTTTATAACTTCTATTGGATATTTACTTTTGTATAGGGGGTTATACCCACAAACGAAAGTAGTCACATATATTCATCTTCATTCACAGAGTCGTCCTTTATTCACCGTGTGAGTTTTATTTCTTAAACCACTGTTAAATCATTTCACTTATAAATATTTCCGAAAGTTCTGAAAAATTTTTCTACGTGTCAATGGAGACACCAGTGACTGAAAACAACTGTTATCTGTTACAACCTACTGTTACGTTACTTAATTCAAAGGACACTAGTTACCTTTATTTCCCTATGTCTCTTCAACTCCGTTCCATTATGGACGACTGGTAGTTTCCGTTTCTACTAAGGTTACTAGTTTTATTCGGTATCAATGTTTGTGTACTCTAATAGATTGGATATTCCGTAGACACTCACACCGATTAATCAGTGTCCCAGTTCTCTATATATTCCGTATCTTTTCGAATGGTTCAACAACGAAGTGTATGTTTAACCGTTTATTATTTTATTATTATTAATAATTTTTTATTATTTTTATTTTTATCTTTTATTAATAATATTAATCTCATACAAATTCCTTCACAAGATATTATGTCGACGACGACGTGTGATATGTAAACAGGACGATGGTACATATATCCGCTGATTTGTAATCTCTTTCCTTTTCTTAGGAATCCCTAATACTCCACGACCGAGATTTTACTATAATTAGAAATCTTTATTCACCCGAGAATTAGTCTACCCTCTAAACACTTCCAATCTACTGTCTACTTCAAGACCGAACTTAGACTGATCGTTACCTATATCACCCTGACGTTTAACAGGGACACCAATTAATAGGTCGAAGTCTAATGTACTATATAGAATTATATAAAACGTACACAGTATAAGGGTACAACTAAAGACTGGATCCTTCGTATAAATAGTAATATCTCACACCAATATACCGTCTGTCCATTATTTACTTCATAACACGAGTAGATCTCGTCTCATCCATATAACTTAGATGTCTTGTGTCAGGGGTCTCAGTATAAATGTTAATTGTGTGGTCTATTAAGTGTGTAACACCAAACCTGGAAACAAGACAACTAATTCTCGATTACGAAACTTTACCGATTCACTTCAAAATGTTACCTAAGGGAGAGGACTAGTACTATAATTTATTTTTGTTGTTGAACGGACTTCCTTACCGTCTTTTATCTAGGATGGAAATTTACTATTTCCTACGTTCTCACTAACTTAGGTACTACAGAATTAAAGACAGAGACCAGGAATAGGAACGTTTTTGATCTTACTAGGACTTCCTTCTTCACGTGAGACATACAAGTTTGTCTATTATTCGATTAACGTCTGGGACACAGGTTTGACCCAATAAAAGATATCGACTATTTCAGACTCCATGTACCATATACGGATGACCGACTCACTTCCTAAACACAGACGGGTATAACGTTTTCTTTACCTTTTTGTTAAGAGTAAGAGAATCTTACTTGTCGTTACACTTCCACATGAACACTAGATCCCATAATAATTTCGAAAGGGAGAGACAGTATTATACTATTTCTGGACCTAGGAGACTTGTAGGACTTCTTGTCTCGTAACCAGATGGTGTACTGACAGTAGGACGATTAGTCTTGTCTACTTGTCCCTTACGGACCATCGGGTCACCAATCCTGGGACACGAAGGTGACATCCCCCCTGCCCCCCATACACACTAGGAGTGAACCCCTAGAACGGTTAACGTACCGTATCGGGTTATTGTTTGTTTTATTGCCTACTTGTTATAAACATATCTTACAATCTCTATTCTGTGACCGTATCGTCTCCTACTTCTATTTGAGGTATTTCTGGGGTTTTAAAAAGATAGTCATCTAAAATCCACAATCCAACTAATCTGATATACGAGACCCCTTTGAGATTATGTATCCATGTTAATTTCTCTTTTATATCGAAAACGTGTTAAAAATTATCACGTTTCATCCTTTATAGTTACGACTAAACGTCCTTTTAAGTGCTATGTCATGAAAGCATGTTATAAGATTACCTGCAATTGGTCTCGTGTAAATTAAATCGTCCCCATTTAAGTCGTGTATTTAAACTTACTTTTTTAGGAAGTCTTGTTATATACGTATTGGTATAAAGTGGAAATTTATATACTCAACTTTTTTCAAAAATACTTGGTTACTATGATTTAATATTTTCTTGTATGTCACCTTACTATGTAGACTTTAATACTGTGACCAATGTAGATCTTATTTTCCCTCTATATAGTCTTTCACATATCCGTGTATCCCTTGAAGTTTATATAGACATTTTAAAGTAAATCAATTTTGTAATTTAGAATTTATGAATACTGTATCGCTATTATAAAATAATTCTATCTAACAACCATACGTTTACAGACAAAGTAACAAATGGTACAAATGAATATATAAACTTTATACATTAGTATCTTCATGATAGGTCCACAAGGTTACCATTTTTTATACGAACGATCAAGTCCCCTGTGTCCTCTGTACACAAGTCAGGGACTCAACTGGACTAGGGGACCCCGTCCTTTACCGTTGGGTGAGGTCAAAAGAACGGACCTTTTAAGACACCTCTCTCCTCGGACCACCAGATGTCAGGTACCCCAACGTCTCAGTCTATACTGACTAACTAACTCGCTCCTGTGTACGTTAGTAGATTTATTATTTTTATTTTATAGAATATAATTTTTTGTACAAAATCTAGTTGAGACACTTTGAGGTATAGACTCACGTTTTGTTCGGTCAAAAGTCAAGAACTAAGACGTCGGAAGTCCACATGTGACATGGATACTATAGGTCTCTGTAAAGGAATCGGATACCGTCAAAACAGTAATGATCTGATGACGGTGTTATAGAACTATAAGAAACTGGAGAACGTAAGAGTCTTGTAATATTGTAAGATCTCAACTTTATCTGATAATCACTGAGTCCACCATTTTTTAGGTGGACGTTGCGGTCTCTGGACCCAAGTCAAGGACCCGACCCTTCTAGGGTACCTCTTTCCTTGCCGATGGGTGAGGTCATGAGACCGGACCTCTTAAGGTACCTGACATATCAACCTGTTCTAACTCACTGAAAGTGAAGTGCAGTATAATTGATTGATTTAATATGTCCTCAACTTTGTAAAAATTATTATACAAACCAATAAGTAAAACATAGTTTACAGTGTCCTATACCATTTAATTTCATAATAGAAGTGATGTATCAAAGTATAGGGAAGTTTGATCAAAACATTTGACAGGTTTATTTTGACTAAAAAAAAATTTAAAATACGAAACCAAAGTTAACATCTATAGAAATTAAGAAAAACGTAATACTTCTTATATCCATATATTTCTATCTCTCTATCTATGTAAGACCACAGACAATTCATGGAAGTATTTAGTTCTATCAATAAAGGTATAAGGTCATAAGATCTGAGTTAAAATTCGTACTATCTAAATTTATCTATTCTTTTAAATGCAAGGAATACCTCAATCGTAGAATTACTTTACTTCGATTTGATCACAGATTTCACGAAGAGAGTCTTAATTAATTGTACGTCTATATATGTCATACACTTTACGGGAAGTACATTCAGATCAGTGTTCCATCGATATAATATATCATTATAAATACATATGTTCTCGTCTTTCCTTTACTATTAAATATAATTCAGTTGTTTTACTCCTGTGTCGATATTACTGTGTGTATATATATAACTATCTATATATTTATATACTAGATCACCTCCAAAAATTTAATAAAAATGAGTAAAATACGTTCAATAAAAAATTGACTCTACAAGTAAACTTTCGCCTACCTTCCTAGTAAAGGACCTCGACTTTTGTCAAGACCTACTATTATCCTTCCGAACAGTAAAAGATTATAATCAAAGGGTTCACCGAGTCACCATTTCTTAGACGGACGTTACGTCCTCTACGTCCAAACTAAGGACCGAACCCTTTTAGGAAACCTTTTCCTTTACCGTTGGGTAAGGTCGTAAGAACGAACACTTTAAAGTACCTGTCTCCTCCGACCACCCGATGTCAAGTGTTCCAGTGTTTTTCGCAGTTTGTTCTGAATCGTTTATTTGTTGTTAATTCAGAGTTTAGTAACTGAACTGACTTTAGTAAATCAATACGACGAGGTCGTAATATCCAAAAGACAAAGACTGTGGGAATTCGTTTGATGGAACATACTAAAGAAGGAGGTGGATAAAGTAGTATAAACTGACTGACGATAAGATTCAGAAAGTTGACTACGAGTCATTTTGAACGGTAAGGTCCTTCATTATCTAGAATTTCGAATAAATGTTGAAGTTTCTCATAGACGAAAACCACGATAAAAGAATAATTCAATATCCATTGGATTATCACACGTCCAGTCCTTCGTTGTCAATCTTGACCTGTACCTTGTTGTCTGACAGGTTATCCTTTTCCTTATGGAGTTCCGACATATAACAGTGGGACGAATAAATTGAATATACGTCTCAGTAGTACTCTTTATGACCCGACCTTCTTCGTGTTCGACCTTAGTTCTAACGGCCCTCTTTATAGTTATTGGAGTCTATACGTCTACTGTGGTGGGAATACCGTCTTTCACTTCTCCTTGACTTTTCGGAGAACTACTTTCACTTTCTCCTCTCACTTTTTCAACCGAATTTCGAGCTGTAAGTCTTTTGATTCTAGTACCGTAGGCCAGGGTAGGGAAGTACCGTTTATCTACCCCTTTGTCACCGACTGAAATAAAAACCCCGAAGTTTTAGTGACGTTTACCACTAACGTCGGTACTTTAATTTTCTCCGAATGAGGAACCTTCCTTCAATAATGGTTGAATCTATCGTATAATTTTCCGTCTCTGTAATGAAACGGTTGTTTCCAGGTACATCAGTTCCGATACCAAAAAGGTCACCAGTACATACCTACACTTTCAACCTGACACTTCTTTCGACTCGTGGCTTCTTGACTACGAAAATTTGACACCACAACCTCTTCTGAGAACTCTCAGGGAACTTGACGTTCCTCTAGGTTGGTCAGGTAGGATTTCCTCTAGTCAGGATCCAAAAGTAACCTTCCTGACTACGACTTCGACTTTGAGGTTATGAAACCGGTGGACTACGCTTCTCAACTGAGTAACCTTTTCTGAGACTACGACCCTTCCCAACCCCCGTCCTCCTTTTCCCCTGTTGTCTCCTACTCTACCGACCTACCGTAGTGGCTGAACTACCTGTACTCAAACCCATTTGAGACCNCCTGATACTTCTTTCGACTCGTGGCTTCTTGACTACGAAAATTTGACACCACAACCTCTTCTGAGAACTCTCAGGGAACTTGACGTTCCTCTAGGTTGGTCAGGTAGGATTTCCTCTAGTCAGGATCCAAAAGTAACCTTCCTGACTACGACTTCGACTTTGAGGTTATGAAACCGGTGGACTACGCTTCTCAACTGAGTAACCTTTTCTGAGACTACGACCCTTCCCAACCCCCGTCCTCCTTTTCCCCTGTTGTCTCCTACTTTACCGACCTACCGTAGTGGCTGAACTACCTGTACTCAAACCCATTTGAGACCCTCAACCACTACCTGTCCTTCCGGACCGTACGACGCCAAGTACCCCAGTGTTACTCAACCTGTGTTGACTCGCTGACTTGATATGACTTATCATAACGATATTTAGTATTTTATAACTTTATAAAATGTCTCTCGAAAAACTTAAAAGAGTGGGATATCTGATATTAAGACTGTCAGTATCAGGTTGTCCTAAAGAAGTCAACTGTTTCTTATTATTATCCTTTCTTTGAAATGGATCCAGAAAATGATACATATAATCATTTTGAACATCGAATATCTTGTATGACTCTACCTTTGTGATACATAGAAAATTATTTAGACTTTGTTTTATATTTATAAGTACTAAGAGAATGACAGATTCTTCAACCTTTTTCTGGAGGATAACACACAATTCAGTGTGTCACACAGGCTGAGAAACTCTGGGATACCTGACATCGGGTGGTTCGAGTAGGCAAGTACCTTATTAAGTCAACCTACATTAAATACCTTTACCAGTAATAAAATTGGCTAATACTTACTATTTTAAAGAAGTCAAGAGTAGAGACCTTTGGTGAGAGACGAATAGAATCCAGACAGTGGTTACAGTAAAAGAACGCAGACTTGGGAATGAACTTTTTTTGTTTAAATAAAAAGTATAAATGAGTTTAAACGAGTTTAAACTGGGGTCACCGAGTCGCCATTTCTTAGGCGGACGTTACGTACTCGATGTCCTCTGGACTGAAGCTAGGGACCCAACCCTTCTATAGAACCTCCTCCCGTACCGTCGGGTGAGGTCATAAGAACGGACCTCTTAGGGAACGTGTCTTCTCGGACCGTCTGATGTCAGGTATCCTAACGTTTCTCGACCTGTACTGATTTGACTGAATCGTTCGTTTAAACTGAAATTAATGTTTACAATATTTGAAAAAATATCTTTTAAATATTATTTGAAAAGATTCTCCAGATTCATGGAGGTAAGTGTTTCCGACTCTAGGATACTAAATAAACCTACGATAAAAAGAAAATTAGTAAAGATGTTCGTAATGGTAACGTTCTTTAGTAGTTTGATAACGTATTTGTTCATGACTTAGGCTTAGTCAAAAGTGCGTTCAGTGACAAGACCACTATATTCATAGTTATTTCTGTGTGTCAACGAAGAGGGACATTGAGTCTTAAATCAACAACCAGACACACACACACAGACACGTGCGTACACCATTATTTTTAAGGCATAGAATTCAAGAATGATGCCTACGATTCTAAAAATTTTACATACGTGTATAAAGAGTAAATTAAAAATGTTTTTTGATATTTCAACCAAAATAATGGACGTAATGTGTTCAGTCCTTACGTATTGTGTTACTCTAATTCACATGATTTATCGAGAACAAAATGACTAAGGGAATTACTTTTGGTCATAATTAAACCTCTCTCTACCCCTAAATAAAGACAGGGAACTCACTTCAGGAGGTCCCAAAATATAAGTCGTCGATTTCCAAATAAGTACTTTCTGACTTTCTCGAAAAAAACAACAACAAGAAACCTCCCAAACTCAAGTTGACCATTCTAGAACGGAGTCCGTCGAAGTTTGACACCGTTTACGGATCTGTCCTTCTGACCAGTACGCGAACACCTTCTAAATTTCGTGATATTCTGACACCCTTTATTGTGTGGTAGAGGATCGAAGATTGGTCTAAGAGATGGAAGTCCGATTTGTCTCGGGCCCAAAAGCCGTTTCCCTTTAGACTAATACTCAAACTGGCGCACCAAAGGTAAAACTTTACTGGCAAGACTTACTGACGGTTTTCGAGAAGTCAAAAAGAAGATTCACCTCAGGTAAATGGGTCCAGTGTTCTAGTTGAGTACGGATCTTACTGTTTTCGAGGATCCCTTCTTTAAGTAGGTAAAAAAGTCTACGTCTTTGTCTTCACAACGAGTTGTGAATTAAGGAAATAAAACTGGACGTCACTGAAGAAAATATAAGAAAACTCAAGACATCGTATAATTAACTAGGACGTAGACCTTCCCGTACTAAAAAAAAAGGGGAGGCGTATGAATAAAAAGACATAAAGACTCATTTTTGTAGAGAAAAGGACGGAAAAGGGTTAGATTGTTGGAAAATCAAGGAGGTAAAAGAGAATTAAAACAGAATCTAATATAGGATAAAGTGAAACGGATGAGAGATCTGGAAGTTAAGTCAAGTCAGCGAGTCAGCACAGACTGAGAAACGCTGGGACACTTAGCGTTGTGCGGTCCGAATGGGGTATGAATTTTTGATTTTCGACAGGATGAAGTACTGTGTGTTTGACTTTGTTACGAAAATTTAGATCCAGGAGTTTTACTAAGTTCCTTTGTTTTTGGTAAGGTAACATATTTAAACCCTCCAAAGTTCACAGTTAAAAGAGTAGAACGGAATGAAGTAAAATTGACGGTCAGAAAACCGAAGAAAACTGGAAATACGGGGTACATGGGCTCCATGTTAAAAAGTAAAAGAGAGTGAAAGGAGTCCGGAAAGACGATTAACATATGGACGCTAAATGTCCCTTACATGCAAAGACCACATGAAAGAGTTCCATCTCAGAAGTGTTTTTATTAGATTAGACCTAGATGAATGTACAAACAAGGAAAAGGAGTGGAAGTCACTTTCTTTTAGGAAAAAAAGACATATTCGGATTAGAAAAATAAAGAAATAACTTAGTTTTAAGAATGAGGAAGTCTTTGGATCGGGACAGATAAATTAAAGAAGAGGTTCTCATTAAAATAAAAGACCCAAAAATAAAAATCGAATTTTGGTAAATATTTAAAGAGTATCCTTTTGTTTAAAATGAAGTTCTGTATAAACGATAAACACATACACTTATATGATATGTATATATCATAGAGTATTACAATTAAGACAATTTATTACTCCGTTTAAACGATCATACATGTGGTTTATACAAGAAGTTTGTCTAAATAAAATCAATATTGACTTTTTTTAATTTTTCCTTCTTTATTATCTCGGTATAAAATTTTTAGTTTTATATATCTGAACTAGACTGTTTACAATTGCCTAGGTGTCATTGTGTAATTACCTAGGTGAAATAGGTTACACTATTTTACTGAGGACAATTTTATTATTACAGGAGTTTTGGAACATTAATTATCTTTATAGACTAGAGTATCGTCTTGTATATGACCCAAGGGTACTTACATATAGTCCTTTCCGTGTGTATGTGTTTAATAATTATACCTTAATTCATTTATTAAATTCCATTTCAAATTAAGGAAACAAGATTTATAGATTTCACTGATACTTAATAAACAAGTTAAAAATATTCATGATTTTATACGGTTTTCTATTATTTCTCTACATTCGTTAAAGAGTAAGTTTGAGTATAGGAGGAGTTTATGTTAAACTGAAAAAAGAAAAGTTTGACTAAAAATTAGTAAACGAAGAGTTTAACTTCAGAAAGGGGTAGGTGATGAGGACTATTTAAATAAGAATGACTACAACTTGAAATAGAAAGATTTAGAGGGTCATGATTTATTATAAAATATTTGCTAGTAAACAAAAGAAGAATGAAAATGTAGTAAGTCAAGAATGGTGAGGTGACGAAAAAGGAAGGGTTAAAACGAAAATAACTTAGTAGAAGGGGGTAGAAACAAAAGGAACACCATAGAAGGTCAAAAGAGGGACTTTTCTGAAAAAGAGAGAGGAACATCGGGAACGAAATTGAGAAACGATGCATATAAGAGGAATCCACTGCAATGTCTTAGATTACTCAGGACTTCTTCTCTTCACTTCAGCGAGTCAACACAGGCTGAGAAACGTTGGGGTTCCTGACGTCGGACGGTCCGAGGAGACAGGTACCCTAAAAGGTCCGTTCTTATGACCTCATCCGACAGTAAAGGAAGAGGTCCCCTTGAAGGGCTGGGTCTCTACCTTGGGTCCAGAGGGCGTCGAGGGGGTAGGGACCCGAAGAGATCCGTTCTTATGACCTCACCCAAAGGTAAAGGAAGAGGTTACGTACTTTCACTTTTCAATTTCACTTCAGCGAGTCAGCACAGACTGAGAAGTGCTGGGGCACCTGACGTCACATGGTCTGAGGAGGCAGGTACCCTAAAGGGTCCGTTCTCATAACCTCACCCCACGGTACTCATGACCAAGGTAAATTAATAGACGACTAGAAAGATAGTGAAAAAGTAAGTATAAAAGAGAGGGAGAGAGAGTAAGTAAGAGTTTATGGAGAGGGAAAGAGGGGAGAGAGAAAAAGTCTGTGTGTCCGTGACAACTCAGACTCTCTCCATATATAGTACCAGTCTATACCCGAGAGAACCTTTATCTCCAAGAGTATCCGACACGTGATGAGTACTACAGTACGACGATGACGACGATTCAAGGTAGTCAGCACAGGCTGAGACACACTGGGGTATCTGCCGCCGGGTGGTCCGAGGGGACAGGGACCTTAAGAGGTTCGTTCTTGTGACCTCACCCAAAGGCAAAGGAAGAGGTTACGTACTTTCACTTTTCACTTTCACTTCAGTGAGTCAGCACAGGCTGAGAATTGTTGCGGTACCTGGCGACGAATGGTCCGAGGAGGCAGGTACCCTAAAAGGTCCGTTCTCATGACCTCACCTCACGGTGACAAAAGAGGCTCTTGAGAAATATTCCAACTTGTTAAAAAGAGATTTAACCCCTTCTAGGGGACCTCCTCCTTTACCGTTAGATGAGGTTGATAACGGACCTCTTAGGGTACCTGTCTCCTCCGACCATCCGATGTCAGGTACTCCAGTGTCTCTCAGCCTGTGCTGACTCACTGAAGTGAAAGTGAAAGTGAAGTGAAGGTCGGGAGAGAAGGTAGCTCCAGGGCTCTGAACGGGGTCAAACAGGGACACGGTAGAACCGTTCTACGTCTCTCCCGGAGACGAGGACACGGAGGATCCCCGCGGCGGTGAACTACGGGTGGAAGAACAGTAATTCCTGCGTCCCGACCCTCGCCGACGCCCGGTCGGGTGGGCTCGTGGACCGTACGACACCTCAGCTCCACCCCACGACGCCCGTCTCCCGCCCGTCATGAGGCATTTTCACTTGACGATCACACTTGTCATGTCCCTCGCGACGTACAGGTCGTCCGGCGGCGGGTACCCCGAACGGCGTACTGGGGTCTCCAGCGGGTGGACAGGCATCCACTGACCCGGGCCGTGGGGGCCCGGCCCGCCCGGCTACCCGGCGCCCACCTCAGGGCGGCCCAGTATCCCGCTCCTCTCGCGCAACCGCACCCTGCCCTCCGACTCCGACCTCGAGACGACGTACCACAACTTGGGCAACCTCATCGCGACGTGCGACGGGGGTGACATCGTCGTAGAGAAGAAGTGGCCGTGGGTCTGAAACCTGGAGTTCCCGGAGGTGCTACAGGCCGTCGACCGGTAGAGTAGGCTCTTCCTGTCGTTGGTCGTGACCGCGAACGACCCCCCACACCTGTCCACGGACAACACCAGCGACTCCGACTCCAGAAACTAGTCCAACCACTGGCACGTCCGCCACCGGTGGAGGGCCACAGTGTCCCGTGGTAGGACCGTGAACAGGCCGTCCGTGAGGGTCTACGACCACTAGCCGACCAGCTAGACTTCCCCTGTGAAGGACAGGTCCAGAGCGGTAGACAGTAAAAGGTACTAAGGTGTTCTCTTCACAGCCAGGAACTGAGTAGAAAAAACCGCACACGGCGAGTCCCAACTTCCAGGACGTCCGGTGTTCCAACCGAGGGACGAACAGGACCGAAACTGAGTCCTAGTAGTGGTACTACAGTGCCCAGTGCCTTTATCACTACATGCCTAGACTGTGTCGACTTACCTCAATTGGGACACGGGAGACCGTATAAGTAGGATATCCTGCTCTTTCCGGATGGGAGTAGAAACAAGAAACGGTCTAAAGTATTCCCTATTATTTTCACTTTCACCTCTCACTTTTTCAACCGGACTTCGAGTTGTAAGTCTTTTGCTTCTAGTACCGTCCGTCAGGGTAGTGAAGTACCCTTTATCTACCCTTTGACACTTTTGTCACAGTCTGAAATAAAAACCCCCGAGGTTTTAGTGACGTCTACCACTAACGTCAGTACTTTAATTTTCTGCGAATGAGGAACCTTCTTTTCAATACTGGTTGGATCTCTCATATAAGTTTTCTTCTCTGTAATGTAACGGTTGATTCCAGACAGATCAGTTCCGATACTAAAAAGGTCATCATTACATACCTACACTCTCAACCTGACACTTCTTCCGACTCGTGGTTTCTTAACTACGAAAACTTGACACCACAACCTCTTCTGAGAACTCTCAGGGAACCTGACGTTCCTCTAGGTTGGTCAGGTAAGCCTTCCTCTGGTCGGGACCCACAAGAAACCTTCCTTACTACGATTTCGACTTTAAGGTCATGAAACCGGTGGAGTACGCTTCTCAACTGAGTAACCTTTGCTGAGACTACGACCCTCCCTAACCCCCGTCCTCCTCTTCCCCTACTGTGAACTACCTACACTCAGACTCACTTGAGGCCCTCAACCACTACCTGTCCCTCCGGACCACACGACGCTAAGTACCCCAGCGTTTCTCAACCTGTGATGACTCGTTGACTTGACTTGACTTGAGAGAGGGTCTGGAGAATTCATAGAGTAGACTCACTTGTAGTTACAAGTATATGAATTGGTTGTCGTCACTATGG
This sequence comes from Capra ibex, assembly GCA_006410555.1. Classification (NCBI taxonomy): domain Eukaryota; kingdom Metazoa; phylum Chordata; class Mammalia; order Artiodactyla; family Bovidae; genus Capra; species Capra ibex. Next base: position 17,562,101 of record SJYO01048061.1, on the reverse strand, counting down.
TCTGTACACTACTTCAAGTCCCCTCACTAAGACAAAATGGTTCGTATATATTATTTTCTATCCTGGGGTCCCTTTGTTCACCGGTTTGAATCGTTATCTAAGGAACCGGTTGTCAACTGGGATAAACGTCAATTTTATATATATATATATAAAAACTGACACGATCCAGAAGTAGAGAACATACGACCGAAAGAGATCAACACCTCTCGTCCCTGATGAGAGAAACATCACACACTCGAAGAGTAACGTCACCAAATAGAACACTTCGTACCCGAGATCCCGTTTGATCGAAGTCTTCAACATCGAACACCTGACGTCTTACGTCTTAGTCATAAACTCCGAGTACCTGAATCAGAATAAACGGGGCGTCGGACACTCTAGAAGGACTGGTCTCTAACTTGTTCATAGAGGACGTAACGTTCCACCTAAGAATTGGTGATCTGGTGGTCCCTTCAGGATATACTTGAGGAAAATCGAGACAGAGAACACGGAGTGCACCTATGTTCGACTATTCTTTCTGTGATAAAAGGTAGGAGACCACGATCACCTTCCGAGTTTGATACGTAGGGAGACGGGTACATCCCCTTAAGAGTAGGAGTCGGGTTGTAGGATCGTTATTATTTTTGTGACTTTGACAGAGAAGAGGGACGAAAGACTTCGGTGAAACCTAGACGTACTCTTTTGATGAGACGAGAGGGGTCTCTGAAGTCAATGTCAAAATTACTTCAAAAAGTATAGAAATATTATACACACATCACAGTTGTCACAGTTGTAGACTTGGTGTAAACCAACATGCCCTCCAGGTGGGACGAGATGTCCTACCAATGTAGTCCTATTAATGTCTTGCCCTACGTATAATCAACTCGATTTTATACATTTCGTAAATCCTGTCACACACCGGGTATCACTTATAAGTGGTACAATCGATAATCATTTACGACACATGGTGAAGAGGGTCGTACGACTGCAATCTTTATAATACGATTCCACTTATATCAAAAATCGGTTTTCATATTCGTTACTTCCTGTGAATTCTAAGTCAGAGACCCAGTCCTTCTATGGGACTTCTTCCCGTACCCTTGTGTGAGGTCATGACGGACCTCTAAGAATACTTGTCTCTTGGACCGTCCTATGTCAGGTATCCCAACGTTTCCGAGTCTATGTTGACTTCATTGAATCATACGTACGATTCGAAAATTTTTTAATAAAGAACTTGAATCTGTGTCTCTTAGTGAGGACTCTCTTATAGTTCTATATACCACCACGTTACCGTTGGGTGAGGTCATGAGAACGGACCTTTTAGGGTACCTGTCTCCTCGGACCATTCGATGTCAGGTACCCCAGTGATTCTCGACCTGTACTGACTCGCTGAAGTGAAAGTGAAAAGTGAAAGTACGTAACCTCTTCCGTTACCGTTGGGTGAGGTCACAAGAACGGACCTCTTAGGGTCCCTGCCCCCTCGGACCACCCGACGGTAGATACCCCAGCGTATCCCAGTCTGTACTGACTTCACTGAATCGTCGTCGTCGTCGTCGTCAGCGTCGTGATTCTTACGTGGAAAGTACATCACAGGACGACGACGACGATGATTCAGTGAAATCAGTACACACTGGGATACCCTGGGGTATCTACCGTCGGGTGGTCCGAGGGGGCAGGGACCCTAAGAGGTCCGTTCTTGTGACCTCACCCAACGGTAACGGAAGAGGCTACATCACAGGATTATGGGAAAATTTTCGTAATTGTACTTAGTACGTATACAAGTCTAACACAGAGTAAGTCTTTCTAATGTGGAGAATGAAGGTCAAAAGGTTTAAAGACAGTATGCCGGACTGGTAGTATAAGTTATGTCCTTCTCTCACAAATATGGAAGTTCGTATCTTTTATTTTATATTGAGAAGGACGGTGGATAACATAGAAAGAAGGTGTAAGGAGTGAAGGTCCCGACATTGTTGTCTCTTCGAGGGAAACTACATCATGACTGTTTAGTTTGACTTGTTAAACATTTGGTCTGAGTTAGAAGACAGATGAAAATTGAAAAAAAAGATCTAAGTAAAAGGAAATCCATAATCTACTTCGTCTAGAGAATATGGTAAACGAGTTCTAAGGAAAGTTAAGGGTAGGTCGTACGATCCTAAGACCTATATTAAAGAAAAGATAACTCCTTCAAAAAACCCCACACTTCAACTAAACATTGACTAAGTACCTCCCTCACTCCCTTCGCTTTCCATAGTCAAAACGACTACACTTAGTCCAGTGTCTTCTATACTAAAACTCACATCCTCGATATCACCGTAGAAGAATAGAGTTGACCATCCAAAATAAAAACAGTCGAAGAATGAGTCACGTTTGAGGAGACTGAGAGTCGAGAAGAAGTCAAACAGTTACCTTTTTTCAGGACTTACAAGTTAAGACCCAGACAAGGATATGAGTCTAGAGACTAAAAATCCAATTGATAATGTGTGTATTATTTTTGGTAAACGAGGAAGTTTTTTCACATAAGAAATTAAGTTACCTAATATGACTTGGTGTGTACTATCACATTAACATGTCTCGATGACGTTCTTTGTCTGTGAGTTCCTTTATTAGACTTTGACAAAGAGTCTAAACCCACTAAAACTTTCGTCGTTCTTGGAAGAATTGAACCCATTTACCGATGACGATCTACAATGATACACGACTACACAATCCATAACTTAGTGAATGTAAGAGTGGACACCAGTGGACTATATTTTCCACATTATTTCGGTTGTGAAACTATTTAACACACCGAAGACGTTATTCGGTAAAGAAGTTCTTTTCAACCTTATACTTCAGACACCTATACCTGACACTTAATATTGTGTGTGTCCTCGAAATTCCTTCTTTTAATGTTTGAGTACTAAAATTTAAAAGTCAAGTTCTTACCAGTGAATTAGTGTTTCAGAGAGACTGAATGGAACTACCAAATCGGTGTTCCGAGTGTATCGTTTTTTATTCTATGTTTTCGACTAGGAAGTCTAACGACTAAATTTCAGATCTAACTAAAAAGTCGAAGTGGTATTGTCAATACATCTATAATATCATAATTAACTCTCTAGTACAATGTAACTCTTAATCTTACCGCAACAGTCGAATTTACTCTTTCTAAAGTATTCAGAGAGACTCGAAAGACAAACGGTCGTCTTAGTCTAGATAAAGGACCAGACTACGTGGTCAATAGAACAAAAACTCGTTTGAGACTCTCTATCACTTCCTGTCCCTTCGGACCACACGATGTCAGACACCCCAGCGTTCCTCCACCTGTACTGAATCACTGACATGTTGTTATTGTTACAGGATTATTACAGAAATAGACTTTCTTAACAGAACGTTCTCCTTAAGATTGGGAAGTGGTATCAAGGTAAAGATAACAGAATCAGTGTAGAGTCTGTTTGATTACATTGGTGTTAACACCGTCTTCGGTTTAGTCAAGTCAAGTCAGTGACTCAGCACAGACTGAGAAACCTGGAATACTTAGTGTCGTGCGGTCCGGAGGGATAGGTAGTGGTTGAGGACCTCAAATGGGTTTGAGTACAGGTAACTCAACCACTACGGTAGTTGGTAGAGTAGGAGACAGCAGGGGAAGAGAAGGACGGAAGTTGGAAAGGGTCTTAGTCCCAGAAAAGGTTGCTCAATCGAGAAGAGTAGTCTACCGGTTTCATAACCTCAAAGTCAAAGTTATAGTCAGGGAGGTTACTTGTGGGTCCTGACTAGAGGAAATCCTCCTTGAACAAACTATAGGAACGTCAGGTTCCCTGAGAGTTCTCAGAAGAGATTGTGGTGTCAAGTTTTTGTAGTTTAGAAGTCACGAGTCGAAAGAAACATCAAGTTGAGAATGTAGGTATGACTGACGACTTTTTTGGTATAGGAACTGATCTACCTGGAAACAACCGTTTCATTACAGAGACGAAAACTTGTACGATAGATCCAACCAGTATTGAAAGGAAGGTTCCTCATTCGTGGAACATTAAAGTACTGACGTTGGTGGTAGACGTTACTAAAACCTCGTGGGGGGGGGGTTTTTTTTTTTCTTAGTCGGTAACAAAGGTGACAAAGGGGAAGATAAACGGTACTTCACTACCTTGATCTACGGTACTAGAATCAAAAGACTTACAACTCGAAATTCGGTTGAAAAAGTGAGAAGAGAAAGTGAAAGTAGTTCTCCGAGAAATCAAGAAGTGAAAGACGGTATTCCCACCACAGTAGACGTATAGACTCCAATAACTATAAAGAGGGCCGTTAAAACTAAGGTCGAACAGGAAGAAGGTCGGGTCACATATTCGTCTCACTGTTATATGTCGGAACCGCATGAGGAAAAGGATAAACCTTGGTCAGACAACTTGGTGCAGGTCAAGATTGACAACGAAGGACTGGACGTATAACCAAAAAGTTCTCCGTCCAATCCACCAGACCGTAAGGGTAGAGAAAGTCTTAAAAGGTGTCAAATAACACTAGGAGTGTCAGTTTCCGAAACCGTATCAGTTATTTCGTCTTTATCTACAAAAAGACCTTGAGAGAACGAAAAAACTACTAGGTCACCTACAACTGTTAAACCAGAGACCAAGGAGACGGAAAAGATTCCGGTCCAAATTGTAGACCTTCAAGTACCAAGTACATAACGACTTCGGACCGAACCTCTTAAATCTCGTAAAGAAATGATCACACACTCTACTCACACTAACATACCATCAAACTCGTAAGAAACAGTAACGAAAAGAATCCCTAATCTTACTTGTCACTGGAAAAGGTCAGGATACCGGTGACTACTCAAAAGGTTTAAACGACCGTATAACTCACGTCGTGAAAGTGTCGTAGTAGTAGAACTTTATCGAGTTGACCTTAAAGTAGTGGAGGAGATCGAAACAAACATCACTATGAAGGATTCCGGGTGAACCGAAGTGTAAGGTCCTACAGACCGTCGTGAATTTATACTTTCTGTTCCACCGGACGTATGGAATTATTCGTCTTTCCATTTCCCCATTAGTCTCACTAATTGCGTTTACAAAAGAATCAACACTGACCCTTACCTTATGTACTGGATAACTAACTATGTGAATTCTACTACACAATTAAGTAGTACATCGATGAAAATTTGAAGAAATATTTTGTGTTTAATACCATACCGTAAATATAATTTTGATATCATTTTCTCTCTTGTTCTCTCCCATATTATCGTTCTTTTAGACTCACTTCTGTCATCTATGTGTCTACCACCACGACCAAATCAGAGATTCATCACACACTAAGAAGACTGGAGGTATCCCCAATCGAACGGTCCCGAGGAGACAGGTACCCTAAAGGGTCCGTTCTTATGATCTCACCTAACGGTAAAGTAAGAGGTCCCGTAGATGGGTTAGGTCCTTAATTTGGTCACATAGGACGTAACATCCACCTAAGAAACGTCTGACTCGGTGGTCGATTTGGGTCTATGTGTCTATTGACTCATAATACTATCACCACCTGTTTGGACGTTTGGGTTAAGCGTTATTTCTTAAGAGTCTTTCAAGGTCTTAAATATATTAGTCGATAGATAAAATGACCTCGAATTCTCCTTCGTTAATTCCTTCCTCTGAAATCGATTTCAACAAATTTTTCGTTTAAGTATATAACGGAAGTGTCAAATACTGTAACCTACCGATATAGGATGACGTTGTAAGACCTTCAAATGAAAGACTCTCCAATTATCTCCTAAGAAACCTTACTAATTCTGGAACCTGTTGACTCTCCTCAATGATATATCTTTTGTTCACTATAAAACCTTTTAACGTATTTTTATAACATTGGACATAGGAAGAGGAAGGGTCAAGAGTCTCCCTTTCGTACGTATAGGAGTTGGAGTGTTTATTTCAACTAATCTATTCAAGTTCCACTTTTTCGATTTTGATAACTATAAAAGTATGACTACAATAGTGAAGTAAAAATTAATTCGTGTTATAGTCTCTGGGGGAAAAGGTTTGGGTATGAAAGTCTTAAAAGTCAGTTTTATAGAGGGGAATGATTAATGTTGTATACAGATTTACCAATAATTGTCTATACACTTTTTTTTACCTTCCTTCTCATACTTTTGTCTCTTTCTCACTCTCTCCTTTTTGTTACGTCTTTTTGGTTAGACCTCCTTTTTGATATATTTCTTTCTTTTTAATTTTTTTTGTGTGTGAAAAATTATATTTTAAGTGATAATTATGTAGATCAAGATTCTTCTCTGAAACATAGAAATATTGTTCTTACGTTCTTCCTCTACTATATTCTTTCTAATAAGACCCCCACTAGAGAAACTCTAATTTTGTAACGTCATTTTCACTTTTTTCTTTTCTATTAATCTTCGTAACTTTCTATTACCTTCTGTGTGAATTTTATAGAAGATCTTTTGTCTCGTTTTTTACTATACTTACTTTTTATTTCTCTTTTATATTTTTACTCTTCTCGATACATTATCTATGTTAAAATTTCCTTATATCATTAAGGTCTATTTCTCTTATGTCTTTTATTTTTTCTCCTTCCTCTCTTTTATTCTCCGTTCTATCATGGATACTTATTCTTAAAGAAAATTTATATTAATTTTATTATCAAAAAAAAAATTCCGGGTTTAGTAAGTTCGTGTTACCTATTTTTCACTGATTCTCTTTTTGTAGAATGAAATTTTTTTTCATTTTTTGGATGTTTCTCTTTTTTCTTCAATGTAATCTTTTTTTACATTGTACTTAGTTCTACTAAAGTCTCGAAAGGTGTTGTCATACCTCTCGTTCTTTTGTAACCTGGTTGTGGAAATTTTGGTTTGGTTTCTCCCTGTGCTCGTTCTACCGACTGATCCTTAGACATCTAAGGAGGAAAGAGATGTCTCTGTAACTCAATTGTTGTTATATACCTGGCCTATGGAGACACTCTTAAAATCTCTGATCAACTTTTCCAAGTTATGAGTCCGATAATACTTTGGTTCTTTTCTAAGATCACTTTTTCTATTCCTTTAAGTGCCGTAAACCGTGTGGAGAAGTATCGTATCACGTTTTGTTGTCCATTGTTTTACGAGGGAGGATCTCGAGGAGGTAACCCTTCTCTTTCCACGTAGTACTGAGGTTATAGGACCAAACAGACCTCGACCACCTCGCTGATCAAAGAAAGAGTGGTCTGAGTCGCCATTACCCTAGTCCCATGATCATTCTTTAGATGATCTTTGTCTTTACTAGTCGTATAATTTCGACGTCAAGACTTCCGTCTGTGATCCCCCTCTTTCTCCAATCTTTTCCAAACTCTTTGGGATTTTGGAAGTCGGGTCACCACTTTCAGAACGGAATGGTCACCCGAAGGGACCACCGGGTCTACCATTTCTTAGACTCGATCTTCGTACGGTTAGGACCCTTTCCATCGAAAAAAAAAAAAAAATCACGAGTTTAAGATCGTTTTTTCTTTTTTATGATACTTTATACGTTTCTTTGTCTTTTATGCAGAATTAGTTTCCTTGTTTTATTTTGAGGTCTTTGACTTAAAATATGTATCTCTACAACAGTCAAATTCCACCTTACGATATTAAATTTTAATAAAATACATTAACGTTATCATTGGTGTCTCTTTTATAAATATCTGATATGTATTTTCCTTTACTCTTCCTTTAGTTTCGTGTATTAATTGTTTATAGTTCTCTTTTTTGTCTTCTATCAACCCCCCCCCCTTGTCGATGTTCCATATGTCTTTTGTTGTGTTATTGTTATCATTCAGGAAGGATTTCTCAACATTAAAATTTATAATTATCTTATCTGGAAGGTTTGATTTCTTGACCTGACCTACCTATTTCGTTTTGTTTTGTTGTTTTATTGTTGTTTTTTATCATAGACAAAAGATAGATGTTTTCTGAAAAAATCTTTCTATTAAAACACTATTAAAAACTCTGTAATCCAGATTTAATACGTCATTCTTTACACGGCTAATTGGTTCTTCTATATTCTTAATATGTATAAATCCATGGTTAGGAGTCCCAAGGATTTATAATGTATTTCCTTTTAAATGTCTTAATTTCCCTTTTTTTTTTTGGTCTTTATTATCTTCCTATTAAGTTATGACTTATTTTTTTACTGTCTTTTAATTCCTTTATCCCTTAAACTTATTGTTCGTAATATAATTATTTTATAACCTGGACCGGTCTGTGTATCTCTTGTGTATTGGAGTTTTGTAATCTTATATGTAAGAAGAGTTCACTTGTGTCTTATAAGAAGTACTCTCTACTGTACAATCCGGTGTTTTTGTAAGAATTGTTTAAGGTGTTCTGACTTTAGTATTTTTTTATGGAAGAAACTACTGTTACCTTAATTAGATCTATAGTTATTGTACTCTTTTTCACCTTTTAGGTATTTATTTACCTTTAATTTGATGTAGTTTCGTAGTTTCTTCAGTGTTAATCTTTTATGGTTTCGTAGTACTGTAGTTTCTTTTCCGGTATTAATCTTTTATGAAACTCTGTTTACTTTCCTTTTTGTCTCGTACGGCTCTAAGTACTCTAAGTCGTTGTGTCACGATTTCCTTTCAAACATCGAGATGTAAATTTGTGATTTTTATCTACGTTTTAAAGTTTAGTTGTTGGATTGAAATGTAAGATCTTTTATATTTCTCTTTATTATTTCTAATCACGTCTCTATTTGTTTTAACTCTAATTTTTTACTAAATTTTTTGTTTATTTTAATTTACATAAAAACTTTTCAACCATTTGGGAATCTATCTAATTCATTCTTTTTTTGTCTTATCTGATGTTATCGTTTTTAGTCTTTAACTTTTTCCCTGTAATGTTGGTTACAGTGTCTTTACTTTTCCTAATGTCGTCTATGATGTTTGTTAATATGTGGTTATTTAACTTATGGGATGTTCTTTATCCATTCAAGAATTCTTATGTGTTGGATACGTCTAATTTAGTCCTTTTCAATCTTTTAAACTCGTCTAGTAATTACTCATTCTCCTAACTTAGTCAGTAGTTTTTGTAGATTGTTTTAGAGTCCTGGCTTACCGAAGTGACCTCTTAATATATTAAATTTCTTAAATATGGTTAGGAGGACTTTGAGAAGGTTTTAAACTTCTGTATTATGAAAGTGTGACTAAACGACTCCAGTTGTAATTGGAGTATGGTTCGGTTTCTGTGACTTTCTCCTTTGATATCTGTTTACATGGACTACTTATAACTACTTTTTTTAGAAATTACGTTATGGTCGTTTGTCTTATGTTATCGTGTATTTTTCCTAACATATGGTAAGGATTCATATGTTCCTATGTTTATATTAAGTTGTATTCGTTTAGTTAGTCACAATATATAGTGTAATTGTTTTAGTAACGGTTTTCGTATACTAGTAGAGTTTACTACGTTTTTTTAACTGTTCTAAGTTGTTGAAAAATACTAATTTTATGATTTTTTTTCGTTTCGTTTTGTTTTTTAATTCTTATCTCCCCGTGATTAAGTCGTATTATGTCTGAAGATTTCTCGGGTGTCGATTGTAGTATGAATTATTACTTTCTTTCGTAAAAAGGATTCAATCCTTGTTCCGTTCTACGGGTGAGAGAAGTAAAGATAAGTTGTATTATAACTTTCCGGATCGGTCTCATTAATTCATTCTGTTTATTTATTTTCCGTAAGTTTAATCTTTCTTTCTTCATTTTAAAAGAGACGAGTATCCGACATACAATTTTTAAGACTTCTAAGGTGTTTGTCTCTTTTTGACAATCTCGTTATTTGTTTAACTCGTTTCAACGTAACCTTTTCTGAGAACTCTCAGGGAACCTGACGTTCCTCTAGGTTGGTCAGGTAAGATTTCCTCTAGTCAGGACCCACAAGAAATCTTCCTTACTACGATTTCGACTTTGAGATCATGAAACCGGTGGAGTACACTTCTCAACTGAGTAACCCTTTCTGAGATTACGACTCTCCCTAATCCCCGTCCTCCTCTTCCCCTGCTGTCTCCTACTCTACCGACCTACCGTAGTGACTGAGCTACCTACACTCAAACTCACTTAAGGCCCTCAACCACTACCTGTCCCTCCGGACCGCACGATGTTAAGTACCCCAGCGTTTCTCAGCCTGTGTTGACTCGCTGACTTGACTTGACTTGGTTTACTTTTTAGTCGTGTATTTTTAACCAACGTAAAGGCATGTGATTGTTAATTGTCAGACTTTTCCTTTAATTCTATTAAGGTAAATTGTAGTTTTCCTTATTTTATGAAACCCTTTTTTTGGATTGATTCATCCACTTCCTAAACATGGGAATTTCGACGTTTTATAGTGAATTCTTTATGTTCTTCTGTCTTTATATACCTTTCTGTTTCAAACACGTCCCTATCTTCCTTAATAAGAATTCTTTAGGTATATGGATTTTTTTAGATGTCTAAGTTGTGTTCGGGATACTTTGAAAGGTACGGTAAAAACGTTCTTATCTTTTTTATTATAATTTGGAACACTTCTTAAAGTTCTCTGAGATTTTTCGTCTCGTTTAAAACTTTTCTTGGTTCAACCGTATGATTTTGAAACATTTAAGTTTTGTATATTGTTCGATGTCAGTAGTTTGGTTACATAATGACCGTATTTCTGTCTGTTTATCAGGTTGTCTTATCTTATCTCTAAGGTCTTTATACAGAAAAGTATATACCAGTTTACTAGAAACTGTTCTTACTGTTCTAGTGAATTCCCTTTTCACTTTCAGAGAAATTGTTTATGGCAATCTTTTTGACCTATATGTGTTTGTCTTCCGACTTTCATCTAGGAATATAATATGATATATGTGTTTTAAATTTATCTAATACCTGGATTTATATTCTGGATTTTAATATTTAGATATTCTTTCGTATCCCTTTTCGAATTACTGTGACCTGAAGCGTTACTAAAGAACCTATACTACCGTTTTCGTCTCGGAGTATTTAGTTACCCTGATGTAACTTAAAATTTTGAAATATGAAGTTTCCTGTGTTAGTTGTCTCACTTTACATTACATCCTTAACCTCTTTTATAAATTGGGAATATATAGATGATTTCCCACGTATATATATATATATATATATATATATATATATA
>SJYO01048061.1:17440609-17550976 GCA_006410555.1 Capra ibex | reverse complement strand
AATTCTTAAATGTCATTTCACATGTGAATATTACCTATTATATCAGTTAAAATATAATAAATAAAAATTAGTGTTTTTTAGACTTCCTTTGTATAAAATGTTAAATTTGAACATTTGGGTAGATATAATACTCAGTCCATCTACATATCTTATGTCTGTAAAAAGTCCGTGCGTATTAGTGTTAGTTTGATGGAGTTTGTCGAAGACCGTCTGAATAAAAGGTTCTGATCCCTTACTTCATACAGTACTTACGTCTTATGTGTTCTGGGTCCCTTACGTGGGAGTTTTTGTGCTAAATCTAGTATCCTTAAGAGTTATACTATCTCTTCTCTATTCTGGAATAATTCCGATTGGTGTTTCTAATTTCTCCGACTTTGAAACAACAGTTTCACTTACGAGTCAAGTGTCCTAGAACGAAGATAATTATAAAGGAGGTTGTTATTCTATATGTGCTATATATTTTACCTCTAAACTCTACCAGGTCTGAACACACTTGTAGACTTTGTAGTTTCTTTATCATTACTTATTTTACATTCACTTAAATAAAACTTCCCGATACACGACTTGTTTGTCCTTTCTTCTCGTTTACCTTCATCAACACTTGTGATTGTGACTTAATATTCTTTCTATAATTCAAACTTAGGTAAAGGGGGGGTTATTTTACGATAATTTTCACTATCTACCTTAAATTACATTTGAGTACACTAGTTTTGTTTATAAATAAATCATTTTCTTTTATATGAAAAATGTCATTGTAAAAACATACTGATCTTATGTCTGTGGAACTTAATTGTTACATATTAACAAATTGATTGGTATTAAAAGACTGGGAACCTGTTTATCCCGTGTTATACACTCAGGAACTACTCGAGTCATGACTTTTAACCAGGAAAGTAGTGCAAGTCCTGTTCAGATAAACGACTGAGGTGTTTGTAGTCCTCTATAATTTCAACATTACAAACCCATAAAGGGGAATTTATACATTAGATACCTAAAAACAACATAAACGACAACAGTCGGACACACGACATGATTCAGCGGAGTCAGTACAGGTTAAGAAACGCTGGGATACCTGAGATTGGGTGGTCCGAAAAGACAGGTACCCTGAGAGGTAAGTTCTTGTGACCTCACCTAACGGTACGGGAGGAGGTCCTTTAGAAGGACTGGGTTCCTAGTTTGGGCACAGAGTATGTAGCGGACGTAACCGTCCATCCAAGAAATGGTGATCTGTCACGAAACTTTTTTACGTATTCTACCAGTCATTTGTGAACTGTTCTACGAGTTGTAGTGACTAATAATCTCTTTACGTTTAGTTTTGAGATTACTCCATAGTGGAGTGTGGTCAGTCTTACCGGTAGTAGTTTTTTTAGATCTTTGCTATTCACGACCTCTCCTACACCTCTTTTCCCTTGTGAGGACACGACAATCACCCTTACATTTGACTACGTCGGTAATACATCTTGTCATACCTCTAAGGAATTCTTTGATCCTTATTTTGGTGGTATACTGGGTCGTTAGGTTGATGACGTACATATGGGACTCTTTTGGTCTTAAGATTTTCTGTGTACATGGGGTTACAAGTGACGACGTAATAAATGTTATTGGTCTTGTACCTTCGTTGGATCTTGAGGTAGTTGACTACTACTTACATATATCTTCTACACCTTTTATAGACGTTACCTTATAATGAGTCTGTATTTTTCTTACTTAAACTCAGTCAAGATCACTTCACCTACTTGGATCTCGGATAATATGTCTCACTTCATTTGGTCTTTCTTTTTTATATATATATATATATATATATAATTATGTATATATACCTTAGATCTTTTTGACATAAATACTTGGATAAACGTCTCTTCTTTGTTTCTGTGTTTACATCTCTTGACTGAACACCTGTATCACCGACTCCCTCACTCACCCTGTTTACCTCTTTCGGTGTAGTTATATTTACATGATAGCACACATTTGACCTATCAACCACTCTTCAACGACATATTGTGTCCCTCATGTCAGACACTACTGGATCTTCCCACCTTACCCTTCTTTTGTCTCTCCGAGTTCTCCCTTCCCTATATACATATTAATACCGACTAAACACAACAACATACCGTCTTTGGTTGTGTTGTAATACTTTGAAAATTTTCTACTTACGTATAAAATCTGGGCAAAGGTTTATATATCGTTTTAATACCGTTTGTCTATTAAAAAATTTTTCTCTCTTTCGTATAACTACTCCTCATTTCTATCAGTAAGGACAAACAATCTTTAAACGGTATATTTATAATATCATCGATTATGATTTAAGCTGACTAATACTTTATTAGAATAAATAATCGACATTTGTTCGAAAACTGTGAGTGGAGAGAACGTAAGAAGGGAGAGTGTTAAAGGAAGAACCCGAATAAAATTGCTCTACCTACCGTATACCACTAGAGAAAGGTTGGGATTCGAAGTCGTCCTTTGACCGAACGTCGACCTTAAGTATTACACGACTACGTAGGGTCCTGAAAGAAATCAATGTACACCGTGAAGTTTCTTCCAAGTTTCCCTGGTTATCTCTCTTAAGACCCTGTCTGAGTCTTACTGTTTTCCTAGTTGTACACTCCACGACAGAAACTTCTTGGTGTACATCGTCATCTTCGTCTCGGACCCATGTACAACATGTAAAATGAACTTCACGGTTGAATTACATGTTTCACCTTGGACCCTTCTTAATCTCGTGGTTACTCGGACGAAGGGATTCTACCTTTTATTGTAAGAAACAATAAATTTGTACGCCTTCTTGAGAAATACTGTAGATTTAAATCCTTTATATCGTTTCTTTCTTCCTTTCTTTTTCTCTTCTTTTAAGACCTTTTTATCGAAACCCGTATATGACAGGTAAAAGACTAAAAATACGATTTTATTTTATCACGTATATGATAGTTCTCATTAAAGGAATAAATGTTTTTTTATATTATAGTATCAGATAAAAGATTACGAGGATAAACAGACTATTAATTGTTACTCCTTTTTCCAGTTATTTAAGAAAGTACAGTAATTGGTTAGGGTGGATATTTCACATTTACAACAACTATTCAAACGTGGAGTAGGAGATATGTATAGTTAATATGATGTAGACGTCTCATTACATTGTTGGTTATAGGAGTTCTTCTCCACGAGAGTTGGACAACAACCCGAAGCTATGGACAAAGACCCGAAAGTCTATTTACAATTTAACATATTCACCTGTCTCATGCTGAACTTTTTGGTTTGAATTAGAGAAAGTGACTAGAGACCTTTACGTAAATTTTAATAGTCTTCTGAGGTAGATAGGTTTTTTTTCTCATTTATATTACGTAAATACTTTTGATGTAGTGCTAACGTTTCGATACATTACTTTTATTACTAAAGTATCTATTTTACCGTTGTTTCTTTCTTTTCGGAGTTCTATTTTTTTAGGGACCAGAAGAGTCGTGGAATTTTCACCACCCGTAGTAACCTCTTTGCGGACACAGTCACAAGTCATAAATCATAAGACGAACGTAGTCCTAATTGAGGACACGACTGGTATAGTTTTAGAAAGGAAAAAACAAAAAATTTTTAAACTTTATATACCGTGTTCGTACATATAGTTATATGTGACATTAACTCGAGAACACACACACACACACACACACACACTCACACAATCGGTGAGTCAGTACAGACTGAGAAACACTAGCGTATCTGACATCGGGTGGTCCGAGGAGACAGGCACCCCTAAGAGGTCCGTTCTAATGGTTTCATCCAACAGTAAGGGAGGAGGTCCCCTAGAAGACCTGGGTCCCGACTTGGACCTAGAGGAAGGAACTTCCATCTAAGAAAAGGTAGACTCGAACTTGATAAAAGACAGAAACTAACAAGAATAAAAAAAGGAGACAGATTAATAAAGAAGAGATGTAATTAATAAATTATTTTAACGTATATAAATCTACATGTTGTACTTACTAGTACACACACATACACACACACACACACATCACTTTACTAAAGACATAAGTTGGTTTAATTATATCGATAGAGTGTCTCTATTACTACGAAAACTTGACACCACAACCTTTTCTGAGAACTCTCAACACACCTAAAGTTCCTCTAGTTTGGTCACGTAGAATTTCCTCTAGTCAGGACTTATAACTAACCTTCCTGACTACGACTTCGACTTTGAGGTTATGAAACAGATGGACTATACTTTGTCTGAGTAAACTTTTCTGGGACTACGACCCTTTCCAACTTCCGTCCTCTTCCCCTGTTGTCTCCTACTCTACCAACCTACCGTAGTGGTTGAGTTACCTCTACTCAAACTCATTTGATACTCTCAAGCACTACCTGTCCCTCTGGACCGTACGACGTTAGGTACCCCAGTGTTTATTAGCCTGTACTGTCTCGTTGACTTGATTTGACTCTCGTGGACTTTAGATGAGGGAATCGTTTAAGGACTGTAATAATTGATCAATAGAACGACACGTAACATAGAGGTAAAGAAAAAAATAGGGGATGTTGACATTGAAAAATGGGAGATTGGTTACCGACCTTCTTCGTCTTCGACCTGAGTTCTAACGGCCCTCTTTATAGTTATCGGAGTCTATACATCTACTGTGGTAGGAATACCGTCTTTCACTTCCTTGATTTTTCGGAGAACTACTTTCACTTTCTCCTCTCACTTCTTCAACCGAATTTCGAGTTGTAAGTCTTTTGATTACAGTACCGTAGACCAGGGTAGTGAAGTACCGTTTATCTACCCCTTTGTCACCTTTGTCACAGTCTAAAATAAAAACCCCCGAGGTTTTAGTGACGTCTACCACTGACGTCGGTACTTTAATTCTGTGAATGAGGAATCTTCCTTTCAATAGTGGTTGGATCTATCGTATAAGTTTTCGTCTCTGTAACGAAACGGTTGTTTCTAGGTAGATCAGTTCCGATACCAAAAAGGTCACCAGTACATACGTACACTCTCAACCTGACACTTCTTCCAACTCACGGTTTCTTAACTACGAAAACTTAACACCACAACCTCTTCTGAGAACTCTCAGGGAACCTGACGTTCCTCTAGGTTGGTCAGGTAAGACTTCCTCTAGTCGGGACCCACAAGAAACCTTCCTTACTACGACTTCGACTTTGAGGTTATGAAACCGGTGGAGTACGTTTCTCAACTGAGTGACCTTTTCTGAAACTACGACCCTCCCTAACCCCCGTCCTCTTCCACTGTTGTCTCCTACTTTACCGATCTACCGTAGTGACTGAGCTACCTACACTCAGACTCACTTGAGGTCCTCAACCTCTACCTGTTCCTGTGCTGACTCGCTGACTTTACTTGACCTGACTTGACTTGGTTGTAGAGGGGTAAAAGGAATGGAGGGGTGACGATCATTGGTGAACAGATGAGAGACGAAGTCATAAAAATCTAAAGTGTACTTTCACTTTAGTGTGTCATAAAAGGAAGAGAGAGGTCGAATAAAGTGAACGGTACTAAGAGAGATCAAAGTAAGTACAATAACGTTCACTACTCAAAAAAAGAATTCCGAGTTATAATAGGTTAACATGAGTATGTGGTGTTAAAGAAATAGGTAAGTACAAAACTGTATTTGAATTCAACAAAGGTATAGAATAAATAACACTTATTAAGATTTTAACGTACCCTTGGGTCTATAGACAAGTTCTATGATTAAAATGAAGAAGTGACCTGTTTTCTGTAATTATTTGAAAAAAAAAAGTTTACACTGTATCATTACCGGTTGTCTATATACTTTTCCACGAGTTCTGGTGATTAGTAGTCCTTTTGTGTTTAATTTTGGTGTTACTATATAGTGGACAATATTACCAATAATAGTTTTACTATTTACCACAATTTTCAACCACTCCTATATCTCTTTTAACCTGGGAAAACGTGACGACTACCCTCACATTTAAACATATCGATAATACCTTTTATCATTCTTCAAAGGAGTGTTTTGATTTTTATATAGAGAGAAGAAAAATTAGAGGAACTTGGTATACTCAAATATATTAAATTGAAGGATAGGGAGTTGTATATATACATATATACGTGTATATATGTGTACATTGTATGTTTATATACTTATTGTATATATTTCTTTATACATATATACACATTATTCATATATACAAACATATGGTACTAATAAGATTAGTAAGAATAGTGTTAATAGGACCATCTAATTATACGAGTGTTCAGGGGTCACTTGTCTGGTTTGAAATCAAAAGATGAAGATTATATGAATAAATGGAAATCGTAAAGATGTGAACGACTAGAAAACGTGATCGAGAGGGAAGATAGATATTACACGAAGAGAAGTGAGTAAAGTACCGACCTTTACAATATAGGGAGTTAAAATTAAACCTATAGTAAAAGAGTCTCTACGTAAGGGACTAGTGGAATCACAGATACTAGAATGTCTCGTAAGGTCGTTTATAGGTAATATCTTAGTATAATAAACGTGATAAATCCAAACCGAAGAAATTTATAAAAATAAGGGTACTCAAATCTTTTGTAAATAGAACACATGATGACTTAGAGAAACCGTATAAGGACCGTCTATTCACTATAAAGTATTTTATATACAATTTATTATTTATAAACGATTTATTAAATCGTTTTATAAACGATTTATTTGTTAAATCACCGAAGGATTGATTACTTGATAAAGTCTTTTTTTATGAACAAAAATGTTTGAGGATATTATATCAGATGAACTTTGATAAAACAAGTAATCCCAAAAATGTACCTCACAAACATTAAAAAAAAATTAACACCTTGAGATATTTAATTAAATAGAATCCACTATGAGAGTAACAATAATATTTTAAATTCATTTAAATCATCAGATGATATTACCAAACAACGTATTTTAAATGGAAAAAAGTAACCAAAGAGTGAACGATAAAAATTCTAGTGTATTAATTAAAATATGATAATATCGTAATTTAAGGTATAGATTAACGTCGTGGTACAGAAAAGTGTCAAAGATCAATTACCCTCATTGTTAGAAGATGATTTCGGAAGTTTCACTAATATATATTTATATATATATGTGTACACATTATATGTATATGTCATATGTATGTTTTGTACACGTGTGTGTTGACTAACATAAACATTTGCATTTTATCGTGATTTATACCGTTAAAAATCCCTTCTAAACTAACTTTATAAGTAAGTATACCTTAATTTACTCATAAATATTGTTTCCCTTGCTTCTTATCTCCAAAAAGGTTAATGAGGGATAAGATCTCTCTTCTCGCATATAGTCATAGAAGTCACATAATGTCTAAAGGGACCACCGAGTCTGCCGTTTCGCAGACAGATGTTACACCCTCTGGACCCAAGTTAGGGACCCAACCCTTCTCTGGGATCTCTTCCTTTACCGTTAGGTCAGACCATGATAACGGACCTTTTAGGGTACCTGTCTCCTCGGACCATCCGATGTCAGGTACCCGAAGGTTTCTCAACCTGTGCTGACTCGCTGAAGTGAAAGAAAGTCACATAATGTCATCTAAACACTTGATATACAAAGGAGGTGTTTACAAAAGAATGGTACAAAAATGAACTGATATAACTTTTTTCCCAGGTTAATATCGTATTAAATTTTCTGTTTTCAAAAGGAAGAATTATTTCTTTCCTCGATAAAAAATAAATAAACATCATGAATAGACGTACCTTAAGGATTACTTTGATAGTTCAGTTAAATTTAAGACGTAGATAAAGGTCTCTCTCTTACTCACATACACTCACTTCTTTTTATGACACCAATCTAAGTACGACGTTTGTTAGTTTATCGTTCGGTGCTAAGGAATCCCGTTACCAGACTTCATGAATTTAAACTAAGAAAACAAAATTGACTCGTCAGATCTATCTAGACATAAATGTTTCACCAATTAAAACGAGTGACTTAACGAATGTTCCATAAAAGAATTTAAATCTTAAGGAAATTCTTCAAAGAGTTTGTAAAAAGCACCTACATAGGGTTTATCATTGTCTCTTCTTTTCAATCTGCGTTAACTTATACCAGGTGAAGTAGACGAAGGTCATGTTTCAGTTTTGTATGAGTTTGTAAATCCCCAAGGGTCCACCGGAATCACCATTGCTTGGGTGGACGGTTCCGTCCTCTACAATCTCTGAGCCCAAACTAGGGACCCAGTCCTTTTAGGGGACCTCTTCTTGTACCGTTCGGTGAGGTCATAAGAACGACCCTCTTAGGGTGCCTGGCTGCTCGGAAGTCCGATGTCAACTATCTGAGCCTTTCTCGACCGGTACTGACTTCCCTGAATGTACGTGATCTTGTAAGTACAATAAGAATTTTAAATACGGTCAACGTTTGAGATATAGTAGTCAAGTCAACTCAGTGAGTCAGTACAGGTTGAGAAACGCTGGGGTACATGACGTCGTGTGGTCCTAAGGAACAGGTAGTGGTTGAGGTCCCGAACGAGTTTGAGTATAGGTATCGCAGTCACTACGGCAGACTGGTTGAGTAGGAGACAGTATACACAGAGGAGGACGGGAGTTAATAAAGGGTTTCGTAGTACTGAAAAGGTTACTCAGTTAAAAAACGTAGTCCATCGGTTTCATAATCTCGAAGTCGAAATCGCAGTCAAGAAGGTTACTTATAAGTCCTGTCTAAAGGAAATACTACATGACCACACTAGAGGAACCTCAGGTTCCCTGAGAGTTGTCAGAGGAAGTGGTGTCAAGTTTTCGTAACTAAGAAACCACGAATCGAAAAAGATGTCAGGTTTAGAGTGTAGGTATGTTCTGATGACCTTTTTGGTATCGAAACTAAACGCCCTGGAAACAACCGTTTCATTACAGAGACGAAAAATTATACGACAGATCCACCCAGTATCGAAAAGAAGATTTTCCTCGTTCGTAGAAAATTAAAGTACCGACCTCATTGGTAGACGTCACTACGACTTCAGTTTCTTTTATTTCAGACAGTGACAAATGGGTAGATAAACGGTACTTCACTACCCTGGTCTACGATAAAAGAATCAAAGGACTTACAACTCAAATTCGGTTGTAAAAGTGGGAGTACAACGTGAAAGGAGTTCACCGAAAAATCAAGAAGAAGTGAAAGACGGTATTCCCACCACAGTAGACATTTAGACTCCAATAACCATAAAGAGGGTCGTTAGAACTAAGGTCGACCACGAAGTAGGTCGGACCGTAAAAAGTACTACATGAGACGTATATTCAATTTATTCGTCCCACTGTTAAATGTCTGAACTACATGAGGAAACGGTTAAACCTTGGTCAGACAACAAGGTACAGGTCAAGATTGACTACGAAGAACTGGATGTATGTCTAAAGAGTCCTCCGTTCAGTCCACTATACCATAAGGGTAGAGAACTTCTTAAAAGGCGTCAAATAACACTAGGTGTGTCAGTTTCCGAAACCGTTCAGTTATTTCGTCTCAAAAGACCTTGACAGAACGAAAAAACTACTAGGTTGTCTACAACCGTTAAACTAGAGACCGAGGAGACCGAAAAGATTTAGGTCGAACTTGTAGACCTTGAAGTACCACTTCGGACCGAATCTCTTAAAACTCGTAATGAAACTGTCTCACACTCTACTCACGTTAACACGGTATCAAACTTGTAAGAAACCGTAACGGAAAGAAACCCTAACTTTACTTTTGACTGGTAAAGGTCAGGACACCGGTGACGACTCAAAAGGTTTAAACGACCGTATAACTCACGTCGTGTAAGTGTCGCAGTAGAAAATCCTAAACTTTGTCGAGTTGATCTTAAAGTAATGGAGGTCATCGAAACCGATATCACTACGAAGATTCCGGGTGAACTGGAGTGTAAGGTCCTATAGACCGAGATCCACTCATTGGCAGTGTTAATAGACCCAGTACTCATAGAAAAGACATATCAAGAAAACACATAAGAATGGTGGAGAAGAATTATAGAAGATGAAGACAATCCAGGTATTGTAAAGAAAGGAAATAACACGGATACAAACGTACTTTATAAGGGAACCATCGAAATTAAAAGAACTTCTCTAGAGAATAGAAAGGGCAAGATAACAAAGGTAGATAAAGAAACGTAACTAGTGACTCCTTCCGAAAGAATAACGAGAAACAATAAGAAACTTCGACACGTAAGTCTACCCATATAAAAAGGAAAAAGGAAACAAAAATCGAAGAGAAGAAAAGAGTCGATTAACATTCCGGAGGAGTCTGTTGGTAAATTGGAAAAACGTAAACGAAAAGAACCATTATAAGAACTAATGACGGAGGACATGTTAGAGTGTCTGGAGACGGGTACCAAGAAGTCTTGAGGCAAATAGGTCAGATTAGGGAACTTAGATAAACAGCGAAATGACATGTTAGCATTCCCTAAACTAAATCCAGTATGGACTTTCCATATTACCAAAAGGGATGAAAGAAGCCAAATTCAGACTTAAGAAAGAAATAAAATTATAGGTTACAAAGAGGGGTTTTATAAATTCATTTGAAATACAAGATTTTTAGATACAGTATTACGACGACGACGATTTAACACAGTCAGCACAGACTGAGACACGCTGGGGTATCTGCCGTCGAGTGGTCCGAGGAGACAGGGACCCTAAGAGGTCCGTTCTTGTGACCTCACCCAACGGTAAAGGAAGAGGTTACGTACTTTCACTTTTCACTTTCACTTTAGCGAGTCAGGACAGACTGAGAATCGCTGGGGTACCTGACATCGGATGGTCCGAGGAGGCAGGTACCCTAAGAGGTCCGTTCTCATGACCTGACCCAACGGTAACGGAAGAGACTACAGTATTATTAAACTCTATTAAGGTTATACCATAATAAATGGAAATAATTACAAATGTTCACCGAAACATTTGTAAGGTCACTTTGTAAAATTATTTTTATACTTTAGGACTATCTAAAACATTATCACGGTACACTATCCACGAAGGAAGGGGAGTCAAGTGAAGTCAAGTCAACGAGTCAGTAAAGACTGAGAAACGCTGAGGTACTTAACGTCGTACGGTCCGGAGGGACAGATAGTGGTTGAGCGCCTTAAGTGAGTTTGAGTGCAGGTAGGTCAGCCACCACGGTAGGTAGGTAGAATAGGAGACAGTAGGGGAAGAGGAGGACGGAGGTTAGGGAGGATCGTAGTCTCGGAAAAGGTTTCTCAGTTGAGAAACGTACTCCACCGGTTTCATGACCTCAAAGTCGAAATCGTAGTAAGGAAGGTTTCTTGTGGGTCCTGACTTTTCATTTTCGTGGTGTGTAATCACAATTGTTAAGGAACAACAGGAAGTTTACTTGATTACATGGATAGAAATTCACGAAACAGACTTATAAACTTAGAGAGGTTTTAAGAACAACTTTAAATTAGAGGTTTTACTACCACATTCCTCTGGTTCGGAAAACTTTTACTAATCCAGTACTTTCATCTCCGGTGTACTATCCTTTTATCACAGGAATGTTAACTGAGAGGTGTAACGAGACATCGGGAAGGTAGAACACCTCTGTGTCTTTCTTCATTCGTCATTTCTATTGGGTCTTTTACTAGTAGTCGTCTTGAACTAGGACGACCATAAGAGAGAACTTTGAAGGTCGGAGGTTTTAACACACTTTATGTGTAGTATACACATATTCGATGGGTCAGACACCATAAAACAGTATCATCGGGTTTACCTGTTTCTGTCCGTTCATCGACGAAGACACAATATAAATTAAGACAGTAAATGAAATTCCAGGTTTTAAAAACTTCGTTCAATTTTATCGTGAGATAGAATATATAGGGTCACGAAAACAATTATTGGTCGAAATTACATCTTACAATTGTACGTGAGATAGTGCTTTACTACGTTTAACGGATTCTCTTCTGTCTCTTCACTAGTCCCGCGTCCCTTACGACAATGTTCCTCACGATTTTACACGTATCTAGTAGTGAGAGACACGTCGATAATGAACTTAAATAGAAAGTTCGACCCACCTAAAAGTGGGACGGTCTAAACAAACCGTACCTTTTATAGATAAAAAATTACCATAACTTATTCAGTGACCCACAAATGGGACGAGTTTGGTTTTGTTTGTTTTGTATTTGGATTACCTAGACTTAATGAAAAAAGAAAATTAGAGACGAAAGTAAGTCGACGTCAGTGAATGCTACATTTAACGAAGTACTACACAAAACAGTAACGTTCCTGTGTGGAATTACGGAAGGTCGTCATTATAAATTTCACGATGATGATATTGGACTTTTATAACTCTTCGTACGTCTAATTGAGTAAGAGAATATGGTTCGAATTTCTTTTGTAAAAGACCCTTTGTTTGTGTTTTTTTAAGTCTCTCTTGTTAATACCATAAGTAATTTAGGATTAAAAGGGAAGAGAATATGTATGGTATATGTGTCTATATTTGTGAAGGATATGTGGGTCAAGAATTATCACCCCTATTTATTCTAGTATTCATATTTAAATTACTCTCTAATTATTTAAATACGACGAAGTACAAACTCACAAATCTGTGGTAACTTGTTGGATCTATCGTATAATTTTTCGTCTCTGCAATGAAACGGTTGTTACCAGGCAGATCAGTTCCGATACCAAAAAGGTCACCAGTCCATACCTACACTCTTAACCTGACACTTCTTTCGACTCGTGGTTTCTTAACCACTAAAACTTGACACCACAACCTTTTCTGAGAACACTCAGGGTACCTGACGTTCATCTAGGTTGTACAAGTAGGATTTCCTCTAGTCAGGACCCACAAGTAACCTTCCTGACTACGACTTCGACTTTGAGGTTATAAAACCGGTGGAGTACACTCCTCAACTGAGTAACCTTTTCTGGGACTACGACCCTCCCTAACCCCCGTCCTCCTCTTCCCGTACTGTCTCCTACTCTACCGATCTACCGTAGTGACTGAGCTACCTGCACTCAGACTCACTTGAGACCCTCAACCATTACCTGTCCCTCCGGACCGTACGACACTAAGTACCCCAGCGTTTCTTAGTCTGTGCTGACTCACTGACTTGACTGACTTGACTGACTATCGTTTTTATTCATTGATGTAAAAACTCCTTAACTCCTTCCATTCCTTTCCTGTGACGGATCTAATGTACTAGTCCAAACATATAAATTTGATAATAAGATCGAAGTCTTCAATCTGACCCCTTCTAATAGTTAGTTACATTACGAAACAATTCTGTAAATGTATCATTAATTTGATTTTTAGTTCTTGACACCGTCATTTTTACCTCTTTTTGAACACACTCTGGTAAAAACTCAGACGACGACGACGACGACGATTCAGCGAAGTCAGCACAGGCTGAGACACGCTAGGGTCTCTACCGTCGGGTGGTCCGAGGGAGCAGGGACCCTAAGAGGTCCGTTCTTGTGACCTCATCCAACGGTAAAGGAAGAGATTACGTACTTTCACTTTTCACTTTCACTTTAGCGAATCAGCCCAGGTTGAGAATCGTTGGGGTACCTGACGTCGGGTGGTCCGAGGAGACAGGTACCCTAAGAGGTCCGTTCTCGTGACCTCACCCCACGGTAACGGAAGAGGTCCCGTATATTAAAAGAGAAGTAAACAGTACTCTAAGACTGTATCTGGTTTAGAATCTATTATCTTATTTAATAAACCATCTTATATGTTAACTTATACCCCCTGTGTCCAGTAAATTTGTATCTAAAATTTTGATCTTGGGTACTTAAGAGTACTTTAGGTACTTATTTTAATTCTTATGGGTTTAAAACCTATAATTTATTTCATTTTTGAAATAAAAATGACTGAAGTTTGACTTTAAGTCGTAAAGTATATAATACATGAACCTTTTGAGTGGTGGAATCAAAATTGACATGGACACTTAAACAGTCGGTATCTTTAACGTATATATAAATATAACGTAAAGTCAACAGTGTTGAAACAGGTTTATAATAAATTAGAGAAGATTATACTGATTCCAGTTAGATCAGTTCCGATACCAAAAAGGACACCAGTACATACCTACACTCTCAACCTGACACTTCTTCCGATTCGCGGCTTCTTGACTACGAAAACTTGACACCACAACCTCTTCTGAGAACTCTTAGGGAACTTGATGTTCCTCTAGGTTGGTCAGGTAAGACTTCCTCTAGTCGGGACCCTAAAGAAACCTTCCTTACTACGATTTCGACTTTGAGGTCATGAAACCGGTGGAGTACGCTTCTCAACTGAACAACCTTTTCTGACTACGACCCTCCCTAACCCCCGTCCTCCTCTTCCCCTGCTGTCTCCTACTCTACTGACCAACCGTAGTGACTGAGCTACCTGTACTCAGACTCACTTGAGGCCCTCTACCACTACCTGTCCCTCCGGACCTTACGACGCTAAGTACCCCAGCGTTTCTCAGCCTGTACTGACTCACTGACTTGACTTGACAGATTATGAAGATGGGAAACTTTAATGTCATAAATAATTTACACGGTAATCGAGTAAGAAACAGATATTTTTTCTTTATGCATGTAACGGTATAGCGTTTACAAATTATAAAGTATTGACGTAACGTTATATAAAACAAGGAAACTTTAGAATCTATAAAATATAATATATAATCTTTTTGTTAAAAGGTACTGAAAGGTGACTTGTTACTTTAAAAATCTTTAAGACGAATGTTATTATGTTGATACATATAATAGGAGCGATCGTCTCCGACTAGAACTGTCATTCTGTATGAACATATAATCTATCAAGTGGTTTTCGACTGTTACCAACAACTCGAAAAAAAGATGGAAATGTTAAGGTCAATTCCCGTACCCTAAGGGTCCGTTGTTCTACATTGTTTTAACATACAGTCTTAGTTTTCGTATTCGAACTTCTTTCCAGACTGGTTTTTTCTATCTCCTTTGTCCTTTCTACCTATCTTACAGATATCTTTCATAAAAGAATTACTGTCTTCTCCGTGTCGAGACACTTTGTCAAACTCAGCTCTAGTTTTAGAGATTAAGACACCGTCCACTACTTTCCCTGACAACGGTTCTTATTTCACTCTTAAGTTTAACGGTCTTTAGGAGTACCGTCGTTATCCTAACTTACGTAGTGACTGGAACTTTAGGAGAAAAATATATAAAGATCTAAAGAACAAGCATGGTGGGACATATAGGTTATGTTCTTAGTGACGAGATAACAGTAGAAAGACCACTTTTTTCTTAGAACTCGAAAATTGGAAACTGTCACAGTCGGATATGAACTTAGTATTTTAACTCAGTACTTTACAAGGTATGTGGATGACATATCGCGTACTTCGAGACGAGTTATAATACACCGTCGGATCTACCCTCCCCTTAAACCCTCTCTTACCTACGTACATATACATAACGACTCAGGGAAGTGACAAGTGGACTTGGAAGTGTTGTAACAAACAATTTGACGATATAGGGTTTCGTTTTATTATTATTATTTTTCTTTTCAGTACTTTTTACGAGACGTGGCATCGTAGTTTTGACAACGGTCTTAAACAGGATCGAGGATATCCCCTTGTTTGTGATTACTACGACCTACATCCATCCATCTTTAAAGTTAGTAAAACCGTGATTTTCAAGACTTACAAATGTTACAAGTCCTTTCATCTAAAGTTTCTATGAACGCTTATTGTGTAGTCACTTTTTGTTAGTTCGTACAAATACTATCCCCTCCTACAAATTTTAAATAAACTAAGATTTTTCAAAGACTACAGTGTTTATTTTTATAATACTTACTCACTCTATTCTCTTATAATAGTGACTAAAAATAAATCTTAAGAACTATAGGGGATCCAATATCTGTTCCTGACTGGTATTTTCATCAAACAGAAAACAAGTTTCTTAATCATTCAACATAAATCTCCCGGAACCATGTGTATTATTAAGACTACCATTGGACATCAATCAACACAATTCAGATTACTCAGTTGACCTTCAGTGGATCATTCGACGACTTAGTCCCTCCAGTACTAATGACGAATAAGAAAGAATACAGTCGGAGGTAAATTGGGACATTCTCCCTTCAGATTTTATACAAATTATTATTTCTTTTATGACGACAAATTACTATTTATCTAGAAAAGAAAGAGAAAAGGGTAATTTTTTTTTTTTTCATCCATTCTAAGGTTCTAGGGACCCAAACAAAGAAAATAAAACCGAAGGTAGACTACGTTAAACAAAGAATAACACGATTGTTCTGAAGGGACTACTTTCCTAAGTCAATTGGTAATCTTTCTGATCAGTATAACAGATACTAGTTAAGATCCCTTTAATAATCGTTTCTCTATCTTCATCGGTTCCCCTCCTTCTAGAGGTCATCTTGGGTCAGTCCGAAGTGACGACATGAAGACTGTCACTCCCAACACCGGAGACACTGAACGGGACTTACACACAGGGTCTCAGTTGAACGGATCAATAAGATCAGGATCTAAAACAGTACTAAGTAGACTCGTAGTCCATCGACCCTCCCCGATGTGTATACAACTCTATTTAGTAGTTTACACTTTTCTCTTTCTGTTCTGATTTGTGACTGATCTCAAAAGTTTACCTTTAGGAAGTAAATCCTAAAATAAACGACATCAAGTACCTCTCCACCGGAAAACGGTATTCTTGAACTACCAATATAAAAATACCTTAATAATTCTTCCCGATAACCTTACAAGATAACGTTTTCCTTTATTTGTCAACTGAAATTTTTTTCATTCTTACGAAGAGAGGGGGTCTTAAAGAAATACTGATATTAGACATGATATTTGTACCCTTTGGTAACGATTTATCGTTTCATACCTTTTTAGATTTATTTCGTTTCGAACACTTTCATAGACCTTACACACAGAACTTCTCTTTTTATTTTAGTAATAACATCCTCTATTCTACTATTTAATAATCTTTCATTTCTTCACTTTAAACTTTCAACACAAAAGAACTAACTGTACGGTCGTACTGATTACACATTACTTATTCAACAAATACGAAGTAATACGAGAAAACAAGAGTGAGGTTGACTTCTACGTTGTATGGTATAAACTTTTATGAAATATCATAAAGTTTTTATAAAGTTAATATTAATTTAAGATGTTAGTAGATTAACAATAAGAAAGATTTTGGACGTTAATCAATTCGTTTTTGGACCAAAACTTAGACTTATTCGTAAGAATTTTTGATCAAATAAAAGAAAACGTACCCTTTTTATCATCGGTCTGTAAAACTAATGAGTGAGAGAGTAAGTAAGGATATTGTTTATAAATAACTCGGGTATCGTACTCGGTCTGTATAAAGACCAGTAAACCCTTTTTTTTTTGTAATTAATTTTTTTTTTTTCTAACTTCTATCGACGGAACATTTCAAATATAAGATTAAACTCTCTGTATTTATTGTTTGTACGTCGAATTCACTGGACAAACCACTTCATCAAAGTTAACTCTTCGACTTTTTGTAACCCCCATCACCCTGTCTCTTAAGTCCTACGTGTCTCGTAATACCTCTATCGTGACGTCACCTACACCCTCAACCCCAAAGAGACCGTGGACTATATTGGATGTTGTCTTTGGTAGTCACTCGCGGTCTTTGAAAGTGAGATTATCACTGTTCCAAAACACACAACCTTTCGTCTCTTCCAACAAAGAACCTTTAGAAAGAAGAGTAAACTACTATCTCTGTCTCCTAGATAATTTCCGGAATAGAGGCACGTGTCCGGACGAGAACTGGGACACTACCACCTACCGAATCTCGACAAAAGATAAGTCTCATTACGAGTCTAAGTAAAAAATGGAGACAATCCTCCTTTTCACTGGAATTTTACTCACACGAAATAACTCTGGTAAAAACTACCCAATCTCCTAAGACAACTTTGTGACAATATGGTTCTCTTTCCCGAGGTGGAAGCGGACTCGAGTGAAGTAATTATTTTGGAGTATCACAGGTCTTATGTAAAATATTAGATGGTACTACAAAACCCCAATCCACCTTATGAGATTAATCTGATATTTGAAATATCGAGTCTGAACGTGTCCATTAAAGGGAGATAATCTCTTGAACCGTCTTATACGGATGAAAGAAAGAATCATTTGTAGGAATCGGGGATTTTAGTACTCTACAACATAATCTAAGGTTTTTCACGATATTGTTTACTGGTGCTTATACCGTAAAATTTCGTTTTCTGTAAGTAAAAGAATACCAAGACCTCCGGTCTACAGGTTTTAGGTCGTACAGGTAGGAGTACGAAAGAGACCCTAGAGTAAATCAGTGACAGGACCTTAAGAACCCAAACATTTGAGTAGAGAGGTTGGAGTTGGAGGTATAAGTGTCACTCAAAAGAAGACACACACAGACACACTTACGAGATAAACGTATAGAGAATTTTCGTGTGAACAGTACCGTAAACCCTGAGTGACCTATTAGGTCCCATTTAAGAAATAGAGTCCTAAGGATTGGATTAGAGTAAAAAATCGTGTATTGTAAGTGTCCAAAATTCGTAAACTGTAACACTTTCTTGAAGTCAGATTTTACCTGAACCTTTTATATTTTACTTTTGAGAAAATGTAGACAAAATTACTTTTGTTTTGAATTCCTACTCTCTGACTAAAGGGTACTTACCGACTAGATGTCTTTTGACTGTTACAACCTTAAAAGAATTTATTACCACTCAAACAACCCTCGACGGGAGTATAGTTGGAACCTTTAAAACGAATGTCAGAGGTCTCTGCTCTTTCTTTACTGTGTCCAGTCTCACAAGAACGTTTCACTCGACGTAATATGAAAGAAACAGAGGAACTCATTAAAAGTTTCAACTAGAGGTAATCAAAAATAAAGTTGTCCTAGAAAGAGGGGAAGTGTAAGGAACTGTTATTTATGTCGGATGGAGTTTGGGAGTCACATAATAGACATTGAACGAGGTCAAACGTACAAGGTTTAAGACTAAAGAGACGGTAAGAACTTATTTAAATATAGAAATTAAAACGGAGTCAAATGTAGAAATGAATCCAGTCGTTGTACCTATAGAAACTCTTCGGTAAAAAGATGGGTGGTCTGTATATTACTCTACCTTTATTTTGAATGACCAACTTTATATCCTCTAAAATAACTTTCGTATCACTGGTGGGACTTTTCTTTCTTCCTATAACAGAACTTTTGAGACTAAATGGTTTTGAGTGACAGGGGGATTTAAATGAAGGATATGGAAGAGGGATAAGAGCCAGGGCGGACCGTATCGTGTTTCGTCACCCATAACTCCTTGATACGTCGTTTCTTCGGTAGTGACAAGGAAGCAGTAGATATAACTCAAACTATAAAAACGAAACGGTTTTAAAGTTTTAGAAACTTTAAATATTATACATATTCGTATATATATATGTATATACTTATAAAGACACACACACATATACACACAGACACCACTCTCTCTCTCTCTCTCTAATGCTCTTTCAAGTATAATATTTCCGACCTTTTAACTCGAACATCTTGTTTTAGACCGTTCGACCTATGAGATTCAGTCGACAACAATGTCTTAAAGAAGAAGAAGTCTTTTTGGAGTCAAAACAAAAATTTTGACTAACCTGTAGTGTGATAGGTCCACTAAAAGATGTGAAATTCAGTTGACTAATATCTACAATTTGTATAGATTTTTATAGGGTATCGTTGTAGACTAAATCATAAACTTATTTACCTATGATGTCGAAGTGGACCACCGAGTCACCATTACCTAGACGGACGGTTACGTCCTCTGCAACCAAGTCAGGTAGTCCACCCTTCTACGGGACCTCTTCCTTTACCTTTGGGTGAGGTCATAAGAAGTTACCCTTTAGGGTACCTGTCTCCTCGGACCGTCCGATGTCAGGTACCCCAACGTTTTCTCAACCTATACTGTATCAATGATTTGTTATATCGAAGGGAGGATTTGACTGTACAATTTTTTTTTTTTTTTAAGTTCATTGGTGGTGTAGGTAAAAAGAAACATACTTCCTTTATTTTGTCCGTGAATTTTAATACACGAAGAAGATCGTACCATCAGAGGTAGTGTGAAAAGGATTAGTAATTTTTTTTCTTTATACTGTCGTGCAAACACAATTAATAATACGGAAAGTTAAAGTACGATATAAAAAACCTGAAAAATTTACAGTAAAGAAGAAAAAAAATAAAATTATTGTAATAGATTGTTTAGTCTCGAACGAATGACTGTAATCAATTAATCTACTCATATAATCCGATACATCTCTCTTTTCGATTTAATAAAAGTCATAAACATACAAATCAACATGTGCGTGTATCGAAATCTCAAACGGTGTTGTCTTCTGTTTTGTTCTTCGTTGAAAGATTTACAATACTCCATTGAGTAAATAAATGTTCTGTTTATTCAATTTCCTTGATTCGTCGTCATTAGGAAAACACTAAGATACTTTTTTACTGTTATTAGACTGTTAAAACTTTCGTTAGATAATATAGAACAAGAACGTAGAAATAAAAAAAGATGAATCTATTTAGTAGTAACCCTAAAACAACGAAATTTTGTATGAAAAGAACAGAATATTGTAGGTCTTGAACGGACGACACAAACAAGTCGTTCGAAATCTGTACGTTTCTATACTCTACGTTAGTCCATGGTATTACTGATTAAAATTGTTACTTGTCATGCTCCCAATTTATATCCGTATTCGTACGGTAATATATATTGTCACCAATGTCATTCTCTTACCTTTTATCGAACTCCTATCCAAATAATATTCGTAGTACCGAACTTGTTTCGTCTCCTTTTTTACATTACAAAACTGACTACCTAAGAGAAATATTCTGTGGATACCTCTCTTTTTTCGATTTAATCGAAATTAGAACAAATACAGAAATCAATATGTACGTGTATCGAAATCTCAAACGGTGTTATTTTTTGTTTTCTTCTTCGTTGAAAGATTTACAATACTCACTTTAATAAATAAATGTTCTGTTTATTTAATCAATAATTACAGAAACTTCGTCGGTACAGACTTATTATAAGTGGTGGTTCTTATTATTAAAGGTCCAATACAAGTAGATTCAATGAGACTCAACAGAAAAGTAAACGGAGAATTCCTATTCTTTGAGAAATTTAGAAAGTGTCCTTTAATTAACTGATCGTAAAGACTTTTACAAATTCGTAAGTAACATGTAAAATAGATAAAAACGGAGTCTTTTTCTTTATTGTTTTGAACTGGAGATTCGAATTCCAATATACTAACTTCCTTTTGTATGAAGACCTAAAGAGAGTAGGTGACAGTGGTCTGGGTATCTGACAAAACTACGGGGTGTCTTGTCACTCCCTACGGAAGAAAAAGGAGATAAATCAGAATGTCTCACCATAACTTCGGTCACTGATAAAGAGTTGACGAAAGTTTCAATAGGTCCTTTTCAATATCTTTTTATCTTTATTTATTCGGTTCAACGACTCTAAATATTATAGGGAAAACTCATCTTTGACAGTCGAACGACTAGTCCTCTTTTTTTTTTTTGTTTGGAGATGGGTCTTTACAATTTTAAGTAGTGTGACCTTCCATTTACAATCTTCCTTTGAGTCTTTAGTAGGTTGAGTTGATAGGGACCTTTAACTCTCTCCGTTTCTCTAACAGGTCTCGATGTCTAACAGGGTCGAATGAACATAGTCTTGGTCTAGATCTTAGGGCCTACCCTGATGTATACCAGATGGAGTCTCAAACTTGACATCGGAAGACTATCTATTTAGTCAGTCAAGTCAGTGAGTCAAGACAGGCTTAAAAATACTGGGGTACCTCACGTCGTACGGTCCGAAGGGACAGGTAGTGGTTGAGGGTCTCAAGTAAGTTTGAGTACAGGTAGCTCAACCACTACGGTAGGTTGGTAGAGTAGGAGACAGCAGGAGAAGATGAGGGTGGAAGTTAAAAGGGTCTTAGTCAAGTCAAGTCGAGTCAACGAGTCAGCACAGACTGAGAAACGCTGGGGTACTTAGCGTCGTGTGGTCCGGAGGGACAGCTAGT
This sequence comes from Capra ibex, assembly GCA_006410555.1. Lineage (NCBI taxonomy): Eukaryota > Metazoa > Chordata > Mammalia > Artiodactyla > Bovidae > Capra > Capra ibex. Next base: position 17,529,010 of record SJYO01048061.1, on the reverse strand, counting down.
GGTAGAGGGACTCAAGTGAATCTGAGTGCAGGTAGCTCAGTCACTACGGTAGGTCGGTAGAGTAGGAGACAGTACGGGAAGAGGAGGACGGGGGTTAGGGAGGGTCGTAGTCCCAGAATAGTTTACTCAGTCAATAAGTGCAGTTCAATGGTTTCATAACCTCGAAGTCGAAGTTATAGTCAGGAAAGTTACTTATAAGTCCTGACTAAAGGAAATCCTAACTTCCCGACTTAGACGAACGTTAGGTTCTCTGAGAGTTCTCAGAAGAGGTTGTGGTGTCAAGTTTTCGTAATTAAGAAGACGTGAGTAGAAAAAAATATCAGGTTGAGAGTGTAGGTATGTACTGAGGACCTTTTTGGTATGGAAACTGATCTACCTAGAAACAATCGTTTCACTACGGAGACAAAAAAATTATACGACAGATCTAACCAGTATCGAAAAGAAGGTTCCTTATTTACAGAAAATTAAAGTACCCACGTCAGTGGTAGACGTCATTAAAACCTCGGGGGGTCTTTTATTTCAGTCGGTGACAAAGGTGACAAAGGGGTAGATAAACGGTACTTCACTACCCTGTCCTACGGTACTAGAACCAAAAGACTTACAACTCAAAATTCGGTCGAAAAAGTGAGAGGAGAAAGTGAAAGTAGTTCTCGTAGAAAACAAGAAGAAGTGAAAGACGGTATTGTCACTACAGTAGACGTATAGACTCCAATAATTATAAAGAGGACCTTTAGAACTAAGGTCGAACACGAAGGAGGTCGGATCGTAAAGTGTACTACATGAGACGTATATTCAATTTATTTGTCCCACTATTATATGTCGGAACTGTATGAGGAAAGGGTTAAACCTTGGTCAGACAATAAGGTACAGATCAAGATTGACAACGAAGAACTGGACGTATGTCTAAAGAGTCCTCCGTCCATTCCACCAGACCATAAGGGTAGAGAACTTCTTAAAAGGGCAAGTAACACTAGGTGTGTCGGTTTCCCAAACCGTATCAGATATTTCGTCTTCATCTACAAAGAGACGTTGAGAACGAAAAAACTACTGGGTCACCTACAACTGTTAAAATAGAGACCAAGAAGACAAAAAAAGATTTAGGTCGAACTTGTAGACCTTAAAGAACCAAGTGCATGACGACTTATTTAGAAAGTTTGTTCCGAAGTTGTCATGTATCTATTTATCTATGTCTAATATCTCGTTCTAGTCCTAGACTTGTTTCAACGGTAAGATTCGAAACACTAGAAAGATGATGAGGTTTCCGGAGTGTCTCGTTGTCGTATTTTTGACCTCGATATTTTAGGTTTCGTTTTTGGTTTTTACTTTTTGTCACTTTCGTTTCCTTTGTCGACACACTACAGGTTAAATGGAGGGTACATATGACTTATAAGAAAAGGGAATTTTTTAAATAGGATTTTAATACGAAAGTCTTTGAGTCTGATTAACCATAAGAAGAAAGTTGTACAGGATCAATACTCGGTCCCTCCTTTAATAAATTTTGGGAGACGGAGTTTCAATATTGGATATTTTACCCTCTTAAATATTTAAGATAAGTTAAAAAGGTTTCCAGTACAGGAAGAACGGAATTCTAACAAGATAAAATTCAAAGAAATCACATTTCTTATTTTATATGAATAAAAATATTTTTGATTTTATATAAATAAAAATTTCGTTGGAATTAAAGATTCTTTAAACCGTTTTACATTCAATAAATAAGTCAAGTCAAGTCAGTGAGTCAAGACAGGTTTAGAAACACTGGGGGTACCTTACATCGTGTGGTCCGAAGGGACAGGTAATAGTTGAGGGTCTTGAACGAGTTTGAGTACAGGTAGATCAACCACTACGATAGGTTGGTAGAGTAGGAGACAACAGGAGAAGAGGAGGGTGGAAGTTAGAAAGGGTCGTAGTCCCAGAAAAGGTTACTCAGTCAGCAAACGTAGTCCACTGGTTTCATAATCTCAAACTGGAAGTCGTAGTCGAGAAGGTTATTTATAAGACCTGACTAAAGGAAATCATAACTGTCCAACCTAGAGGAACGTCAGGTTCCCTGAGAGTTCCCAGAAGAAGTTGTGGTGTCAAGTTTTCGTATCTAAAAAATCGTGAGTCGAAAAAAATAAATAATCAGTAAAAAGTCCGGTTACCTTATCTCTACCGAATGAATTCTGACCTGAAGAGAGTACCGAGTCTGTCATTTCTTAAACGGAAATCACGTACTCGGGACACAAGTTAGGGACCTAGTCTTTCTAGGGGACCTCTTCCCTTACTCATGGGTGAGATCATAAGAATGGACTTCTTAAGGTATCTCTCTCCTCGGACCACCCGAGGTGTCCCAGTGTGTCTCAGTCTGCTCTGACTCGTTAACTGTGAATACATATCGAGAAATATGCAAATACCTAATCCGATAAAATTAATCAGTATAGTCTAAAAAAAAAGACATCGGTAATATCGACAGGAAAAAGTGGTATAACAATTTTGTTACCGAGAATAAACGAATGTGAATCAGACACTATATACGTGATAAGATTCTTAAATAAATTGGGAATCTTAATGGTATACTCATTTATAGTGATAATGCGGGTAAAATGTCTTTTCTTTTGATTACGATTATACAATAAACAGACTTCAGTGTATCGATGTTTGACCTTCATCGTCTAAAACAGGTTCGATTAGTACGAAGAGTTGGATAATAAAATGTAGATAAAATTCTTACAGGACACGGACAGAAATCAACAAATGGTGTCATGTGTCACGGAGAAGAATTTATTATTTTGGGAACTAAAAATTGTAAACTCAATTGTTCGTGTGTTTCATTCTATTGGGAGAGGAAGGTGGAACATGTAACATTCTGGTGTACTGAGAATATGACACCACACACGAACACGAGTCCGTATAGTTAGTACAGGGTGAGAAACACTGGAATACCTGACATCGAGTACTCCGAGGAGACAGGAACCTAAGAGGACCGTTCTTATGGCATCACCCAACGGTTCAGGAGGTCCCCTAGAAGGGTTCGACCAGTAGCTTAAGTGCAGAAAGACACAGATGACGTAAGGTCCACCTAAGAAATGGGTGACTCAGTGGAATTTCCTTTCGTTTACATCGTACACCAGGCAAGTTTAAAGGGGTCTCTTCGTAATTTTAGATGTATGGAAAGAGACTGAGTGATAGACTTTGAAGTACGTTACTGACCTCGAAATGAGAGTAGAACCCGGTACTCACTCTCGGGGAAAAACCCCTACAGTTACATCTTTCAATTTTCCTCTGTTAATATACTTTGGTTATAGTAGGGAATTAACGGATACACTTCTAAGAGAAAAAATACTTTCTTAATTTTGTAATGTTTAATCAAACCATTATTAAAGTAAATAGGTGACATATGGTGTATTATGTGAGAATTGACTATCTTATAGAATCTAAACAGACTTATTTTAATCAAGACTATTTATTGTGTACCTGACGTCTATTCGAAATGTCTCTGATATGTGAGAAAAATTTTAGTCTAGTAAATTGTGTTTGAAAAGGTAAAATCAAAGAGGACCTTTTAATATAGACCTTTGGGACTCTATTCGTACGTAAGATAACAAATAGGAACTTGGTGTAGAGCGTCACAAAAAGTAAATGAATGATATGACAATACGAAACTGACTCAGGTACTTTGTATCGACCCATCTCTGAGGGAGGAACTATTTTGAACGAAATTCTCATCATTCTCAAAACAGATTGTGTCAAAAAGTACGTATTTGTGTATTTTTCTGGTCATCGGGTTCTGTACAGTGTAATCCACGATGGTACGATATCCTTCTTTAAGTAAATAAAATTTTTCTTAGATTTAGCTATGAATGTTCGTAACACTATAGAATCAAGACTTTTTTCCTGTCTACCATCGACACTGAGGACTTTATTTTAAGTTATACTAATTGATGAAGTCCTGTTTTCGTATCAACATAGATAAGACACACAAGGGGCTATAAGAAATTTTATATATAATTAATAGACATATAAGACAATAAATTGATGTGAAATACCAACGACGACGATGACGACGACGATTCAGTGAAGTCAGTACAGGCTTAGACACGCTGGGGTATCTGCCGTCGGGTGGTCCGAGGTGGCAGGGACCCTAAGAGGTCCGTTCTTGTGACCTCACCCAACGGTAAAGGAAGCCACGTACTTTCACTTTTCACTTTCACTTCAGCAAGTCAGCACAGGATGAGAGTCGCTGGAGCGTCTGACGTCGGATGGTCCGAGGAGGTAAGTACCCTAAAAGGTTCGTTCTCATGACCTCACCCCACGGTAGTGGAATACCATCTACAATGATTAAACCGTTATCCTAGAGACGACGAAGACGACGCCGACGACGAAGATTCAGTGAAGTCAGCACAGGCTGAGATACGCTGGGGTATTTGCCGTTGGGTGGTCCGAAGGGGCAGGGACCCTAAGAGGTCCGTTCTTGGGATCTTATCCAACGGTAAAGGAAGAGGTCACGTACTTTCACTTTTCACTTTCACTTCAGCGAGTCAGCACAGGTTGGGAGTCGCTGGGGGACCTGAGGTCGGAAGGTCCGAGGAGGCAGGTACCCTAAAAGGTCCGTCCTCATCAGGGACGTTTGGCAAAGGTATATATGGATACCTTTTATTTACGTCTCCTTTACTTACATCTTTGAAAAATTTTACACGTTACACGAAAAATGTTAGTGAAATCAATCCCATTTGTATCACTCACCAACCTTCTGATATATAAAGAGTACTATTCTTTTATCAGGGAATTTGTACAAAGGAAGAGTCGACCAAAACTAAATGAGTAGATGTACGATGTGTTTGTAAAAGAAGTTTATAGTAATAGTATATTGAAGGTTAGATCTCGCGACGACGACGACGACGATTCAGTGAAGTTAGTACAGCCTGAGACACACTGGGGTATCAGCCGTCGGGTGGTCCGAGGAGACAGGAAACCCTAAGAGTTTCGTTCTTATGACCTCACCCAACGGTAAAGGAAGAGGTTACGTATGTACGTAAGCACGATTCAGTGAAGTCAACACAGACTGAGACACGCTGGGATACCTGTCGTCGGGTGGTCCGAGGGGACAGGTGTCTTAAGAGATCCGTTCTCATGACCTCACCCAACGTTAAAGGAAGAGGTGGCTGGATCTCATGAAGTCACATTAACTTAGAGTTTTCACTTCCTGAAAATCACTAAAGACGAAAGTTCAATTGAGACCCTTCTAAAAAGAATAATTTTACGTAATTTCGATCCTTTATGGAGGAGGGAAACATTTGACCGTCTGAAAGGACGTTGGTTGATTACTCTGTGTCAAAACCTTTTTGGTACAGTTAGAAATCGCATCAATTAGAACTAGAATCTCCAATTCTAGTTTTCTTTATTTCCTGAACTTGATCGAAGTAACAACATCATGATTTAAATTATTTTACGTACGAAAATATTTATCTTTATTCCCTTTATTGTATCATAATTTATACAACTTAAGAATACTTTATTCCTGAGTCGAAACTATACAATTATCGTATTTATTCATTTTTATAACATAACTATTAACTTCAAACTTTAAAGATAGATCATATTCGAAATGGCAATTTATTCTACTTTTATGAGATTTCGGGTGATAAACGTCGTTATGTATAATCTAAAAACACTATTTAGGGTCAGAAGGTCCTTTGTCTGTGTGTGTGTGTGTGTGTGTGTGTGTGTTATTTAACTCTCTGGTATTTTTAACTTTTCTATCAACTCTGAATAATTTTTTTCACTCCCCATCCTCTTTTTTTAGGGACTTTTATACATATCAACAACATCTCGTTCACAGTCTTTAAGTGACCTTTCTCGGTGACTACCGCCCTGATACAACCGTCGAGTAATGAAAAATTTCAAAAATTTGACAGTTTAAACCCTTTACATATACAGGTTTGTCACACTTTATATTTATTTTAATTCAGTACTTTTATAAAAGTTTTCGTACTAATAATATTCATATTATTTTTTGTCCTGTAAGGACAGGTAAATTATCAATTAAATTAATTGATTTTTATACATAAGGATGAGAACATAAATACAAACCATTTAAAAACATGTAGACTTTTTGTAATTTATCAGGATTAACTTAAACTGTAAAATATTTATCGATACGAATATTCAAATGTCTATTAAAGATATTAAGATCGTTTCTCACGAATGACTAACGTGTATTTGATACCGTTATGGACCTTCTTTAGTCTCATTAAACGAGAGTCAAATCGAGAAAAAGATCTGCGACAAAGTAATTTATTTATGATTGTTGAGACAACTCCACCCCAGACATTCTAATTGAGACAAAGGTTCAACATTAACTCTGGGTGGACCAGTTTAATCCAGGACTCAGTTTCTATCTCGACCATTTTCTTTATCTCTAGAAGTTAGACTAAAGTATCAGAAGTGAAAGGATTGTGTTAATATTGATAACTCACTGTAAAAGTTCCAGACATTTCCTGAACGTGTCTCTGTTGTTTTATAAAAATGTTCTTTGTTTCTCGTTCCTGTTTGTATGTATTAAAAATGTGACAGGTGATTAAGTCATCAAGAGTTGTAGAAGTTAATACCCTTGGGGTAGTACCGTACTCCTGTCTACAAAAGAATCTCTTTCATATTTATACATTTTTAGATGAAAATAAGTCAATTCAAATCTTGTCCAAATACAAAATACTTGAGTCTTTTTCATAAAATCATTTCTTGTTATTTTATAAGTTAGATAATAATTTGTAAATAATTGCAATGGTGTCACTATCTTTTTACTTTTATAACAACACTTTTGTGATTAGTGACGGGAACAAACTTTGTGTATTTGTCGTGTGTGTTTTCATTTAGGTTGATTATAATACACCACACTTGAAATGGTCCGAATCTTCATACTTCCGCGCAATTTAGGTTGGAGGAAAGGAGAGAGAAAGAAATTCTTCCTTCTATAAAGGGTTTTTTACGTAAACGAGGGTAAACAGTGAAAAATTTTACAACATTGAAGGATTTTGTATTTTATTCGTAATAAGACAAAGAGTAACTAAATAAAAGTGCGTATCTAAAATTAATTTTGTCTTCATCTTTTTTAAGCCGATATTAGGATCTTGGGTATCCACTTGTAAAATATACATACGTTTATCTTTTATCTACCAACATGTCTATGTGATCCAATCAAGTCAACGAGTCAGTACAGACTGAGAAACGCTGGGGTACCTGACATCGGGAAATCCGAGGAGACAGGTACCCGAAGAGGTCCGTTCTTATGACTTCTCCTAACAGTATAGGAAGAGGTCGTATCTATGTATCCGTCTACTATTACTTTTGTCCCGGTATGTAGTACATTGACGAAACAGTAAACAAAAATAAGAATATAGTAATTTATAATAACGTTTATATTAAATTTTACCGTTGTTATTGAATGTCACGTATTAATACTAAATTAGTTATTTAAAAACACTCTTAAGTCCTACAAAGAAAAACACTTAGAAATCTTGTACATTACCAGTAATAATATTAATCTATAAACACGTGTGCGTAAGAATAAAGAAATATAATCTCTTTAAAATCCATCTAATATCTTTTGTAGTAAAAGATGTAGTATGAATATAACCGTAAGACTTTCAAAACGATAAAATAAAAGAGTGAGACGGTACGTCCTGTTACAAATTGGTTTTTAACTAATATTAAGACACACCATAATAGTTCTTGAGTAAGAATGATTTGAACGATAATACCATTGTATAGGAGGTTCTACCGGGGATCACTAAGAAGGGGACGGTGTGTGTGTGATTATAAGTCCGTCAAACTATTCAGGAAGGGGAACTCAAACACGTACACATACACACATGCATAAACAAACACCTTAATTTTTGATTGTACTCTTTGGTGATGTGTGGACAATCTTACCTAGTTTACGTTTTCATTTTGATTGACTGATATGGTTAACAACCATTCTTAAGTTTAGTTGTCCTTGAGTATAAGAAATGATCACCCTTACGTGTTATCATACCCGTAAAACCTTCTGATACACAGTTAAAGAATATTTAGATTAGTAATGAAAAGGAGTTCTTGGTCGTTAACAAAGGGATCCACAAATAGATTGACTATCCTTTTGAGTACAAATGTGGTTTTTTTTTTTTTTTTTTTTCGACGTGCTCACAAAAATCGTCGAGATACAAGACGACAAGTAACACTTACAAGTATTAACGATTTAAACCTTACTTGTTTCACTTACATATTTGATCCACTCCATATAAGTACGTTACCTCGCAATGAGTCGGTACTTTTCTTTCTCGATTTCTATACCTACTTACAATTTATTTATAACGGTTCACTTTCTTAGGTCAGACTTTTCGATGTATTACTAAATAAGGTTCATTTGTTTTAGACTCTTTTGTATTTTCTTTTTCAAATAGTTTTTCTACTCTCCACAACCTCTCACGCACCTCTTTTCCCTTGGGAGAACGTGACAACTACCCATACGTTTAACTATATCGATGATACCTCTTGTCCATACTTGTAAGTAATTTTGTGATTCTTATTTTGATGGTATACTGGGTCTTTAGGGTAATGACCCGTATATGGGACTCCCATGATATCAACTTTTATTGTGTACGATAGGTTACAAGTGACGTCGTGATAAATATTATCGATCCTGTGCCTTCGGTGGATCTACGGATAACTGTCTACTTATTTATTTCTTCAACACCATGTAAATATGTTATCTTATAATCTTATAAGATTATAAGATAACACTTATTATTATATTATTATTATCTTATAATGAATAGATATTTTTCTTTACGTCAAAACTCAGTCAAGATTACTCCACCTACTTGGATCTCGGATAATATGTCTCACTTCATTCACTCTTTCTCTCTCTGTTTATAATATATAGTTACGTATGCATACCTTAGATCTTCCTATCATGACTACTAGAATGAACTCCCGTTGTTTCTGTGTGTGTCTGTGTTTCTTGTCTGAAAACCTGTGTCATCCCTTCCTCTCCCACCTTCTAGACCCTCTCATTGTACCTTTGTATATGTGACGGTATACATTTTACCCACCGGTCACCCTTAAACGATATACTACATCCCTTGGGCTTGGACCACGAAACACTGTTGGATCTCTCCACCCTACCCCTCCCTCCACCCTCCCTCTAAACTCTCCCTCCCTTGTATACATATGAATACCGGTCAAGTACAACTACATACCGTCTTTGATAGTGTTATAACATTTCATGAATGGAGATTAAATTTTAATTTTAATTTTTTTTATTAAATTTTCTAGTTGATTCTTTTTTCAATAAAATTATTCTCGTTGTTTTTTCTAGTCTCCAACGGTCCTCAATTCATACACTACGTATCCGAATAAAATTTCTGTCTTATCATAAGAAACACTATGACATTACCACGTATGGATTGCGATAAGTAACCTGTTTTAGGTATCTTTAAATATCGTGTGTCTTACTGAAGTTACGTATATTTAAAATTTTTTAGGGTCTTACATTACGTCTTACTCCGTTTTATTATTTCAGTATAATATTTACATCGTTTATCGAAGAAACTTTTCACACACCCTTTTATACACTCACTTAAAACTTTACTCACCCAAATACTATGATTTACGTTTTCCTTGACATCTTTTAGTGACACGAGATAAACCATTTCAATAAAGTATGTCCCTCTTCCTTTACCGTTGGGTGAGGTCATGAGAACGGATCTTTTAGGGTACCTGCCTCTTCGAACCATCCGATGTCAGGCACCACAGTGTTTCTTAACCTGTACTGACTCACTGAAGTGAAAGTGAAAGTTCCGTATTTGTTAAGACCATTATAAAAGGTACACATAACCTTAAGTTGTAAATTCGTTACTACCCTTGGTTCAAATAGAAACAACTTTATCTAATGTCTCTCCGTCCTTCTCTTCAGATCTTACTAGGTACACTATTACTTACCTCCATAGCTATGCTTGATTTCAAATTGATTTATAGATTTATGTCATACAGGAAGTATATATTATCACTTAAACAGATAAAGAGGAACGTTAAAATTGACTAAAAAGAAGTAAGTAAAACCACGTGATAACGAATATGTGTTAACAATCCAGAAGAACCTCCCAACTTAGGAAATAGTGATACATTACGGGATAAAGTCCCGAAGGGTCCACCGAATCACCATTTCTTAGGTGGATCGTTCGTACTCCGAGTCCAAACTAGGGATCTAGTTCTTCTAGGGGATCTCTTCCTTTACCGTTTAGGACACTGACACTTACCTCCTCGGACTCATGTTCGGTACCCCGATGTTACGTACCCCAATGTTTCCTCAGTCTGAGTTGACTCGCTGATTTGTTGTTTGTAAAGTACTATGTCGAAAGACACAGGGAATTAAAATTGGGCACAGAAATATATATTTCGCCCAAGGAAAATCTGTTGTATCTCAAACAAGAACAAAAAATAGGTGAAACTTTTAGAAGCAAAAAATTAACCACGTAAACCTACTAAGTGTAAATTTATAAATAAAAAATCAACACCCAAGTGCAGATAGTACTTGACAAAATGTAAGTAACGTAAAGAAAAAAACAAAGAAAAAAAATTTTAGAAGAAAGGTGGAAGAGAACAAAATTAAATCGTAAAATATACTAAAGTAAAATACAGGTGAGACGATTGTTCGGGTATTTTTCGGAAGAAGTAAAGAGAATGTGACAAAAACTACAAATCAGAAAGTAGAACTAAGAAAGAAACCCAAAAGTAGAAACACGAATGTGACGAATAAATAAGAATGTACAGATCAAAAATATAAACCCGAGTTGTATAATAAAATTTAATAGAAAGATTACTAAGGTTGTAGACCCAGTATAGGCTCAAACCAAGACTACGACAGAAAAAGAGAAGTTCGACGCGAAAGTGAACTTAAAACAGAAGGAACATAGAAGTGGGATTCTTTTATCACCCCAAGAACCTTCATTTTAGGGGGTTTTACAACTCGAGGGGGATTCTGATTCCGAGGGACATCAAATAGTGAGAGTCTAATCAGGTGTTAGTTGTAGGTCGTTAAGTTATCGTAATGGGAAATTTTATTGTCAAATATAGGGGTCGACAAAGACAAGAGTCTTCGTCTGGACAGAGAGGTTTTAAGTACCACCCCTAAACAGGGTGGTGGAGTCAAAAGACTACGTTGGTTCTTTTGAGTAGGTAAAAGTCAAAAAAAAAGAACAACATTCTTACCCTTACTAATGAAGGTTTGTGAAAGGACGACCCCGACTTTCGTATTCAGTATGACCAGATAAATGTAAAAATATCTTTCGAATCCAGTATGTTTTTTATATTTTTTCGCACTTTACGTGTCTTAGTTTATGACAAGAGTATGATAGTATAACGTGTACACGATGTAGGGAAGTCAACACAGACTGAGAACCACTGCATCGGGTGGTCCGAAGTAAGAGGTACCCTAAGAGGTCCGTTCTTATGACCTTACCCAACGGTACGGGAAGAGGTTCTGTATAAGGGTTGGGTCTATAGTTTGGATGTAGAGTATACAGAGGACGTAACCGTCCGGTCAAGAAATGATGAACACGGTGGACCTTAATAAGGTTATGTTAATAATTTTTTCCTACACTCTAAAATATACATACACACACACATATATATTTTATATTTTGTATTTCTTCTGAACTTTTTTTTTTTGGAGGAACTTAAAACTGTCACTCTCTTTACACCTGATACTTGGACCAAAATAGAGTCTGTCACGTACTTCTAGTATATTTTTCCTTCATAATAAAATCATGAAATTTCTGACCGACAACATTTTGGTGTTGACGTCTAAAGAAAGGTCGAACGGTGGGTGTTTATACATAAAAAAGTGTTGTCAGGTCCATTAGTTACAAAAATTTGTCATAAAAGAAATCTAAAATAAAAACAAAGGTATTTGAATTATACAAAACATTTTATTGAACTCTCTGAGAAGACGGTCATGTTTAGTATATTCCAATATCTATTCTTTTGATAGTCTTTCATGTATTTAATTTACTTAGTTCGTAATTGGGGATTGAATCGTAGATGTATCTCTTTGGACAGTTGGTCATATCTAAAATCTTATATAAGACGAAAGTCTCAGGACCTCAAGTTGTCACTCTGACAAATACGAAAAGTGACTCTAAAATAAATTTTGTGTGAGTTCGAGAGAAAAGTTTTGAACCGACGACGACGACGATTCAGTGAAGTCAGTACAGGCTGAGACGTTGGGGTACCTTCCGTCGGATGGTCCGAGGAGGTAGGTACCCTCAAAGGTCCATTCTCATGACCTCACCTCACGGTAACGGAAGAGGAAGTTTTGAACCCACGATAGATTGAGGATCAAAACTATATGGAAGTACAATATTACGTAAAAAGATGACGACTATGGAAAGAAATAAGACAAAATTATATATCTTCTTTATATAAATATGTATAATTATACAAGTACACATATAAGATGTATAAAAAGGTAATGTTTTTAGATAGTCTTAAGGGCTGTTAACTAGTTGTGATAGAAAAATTTTAATGTGGTTTTAAAGATGTAAAGGGGATTTTATTTTCGAAATAATTTTTTGTACATTTACAAGTTACACTTCATAAGTTTATCATTTACTTTACCGTTACCTCTCCACCACACCCTCTGGTCATTATTCGGTTTCTAGGAGAATAAATCTATTTTGGTACCTACCAGAATAGATCAAGTTACGTTTTACTCGAACAAATACTCTATTTTAAATTCAGTTCATGGTCAAGGAATTACAAATGGACCTGAGTACAAGATTTTAGAGATCTTTTAATACCAGTTAAAATAAGTAGTCAAATGAAAGAAATACATTAAATCGTTTCGAAAAAAAGTTTTTCAAAATAAATTATATGGTAATAGTAAAGTTTAAATGAATAATTATCCTTTAGAATCTTAACTATCCCTTAAATTTACGTTAGATACGTTTTGTAAACACGAAATAAATTAAGTGATTTTCTCTGTCAAATTTCTACACATTGACAATAAATTTATGTAAAATATCCAAAGACAAGACATATTACCCAAGAGTAGAGAGAGAGAGATATTGCGTTATATCGTATATACTATTGTTGTTTACTACGTATGAGTTTATAAAGAATGAAGCATCGTACGTAACAACCGGTATTGGTTTATACTTCATGAAAAGTTAAACAACGAGGGAGAAGAAAATTATAGAACACAGAGATAAGACATAGTTTAGGTTACAGTGTAATGTACTATTCGGAAGATACTGGTTAAGTCTCTCTTCATACATAGAAAAGAGGTAAAAGAGTATCAGGTACACTTAACAATTGTGTGTAGTAATTTGTGACGTAATGGAATATAAATTGTAGACACATACACACGCGAGTCAGAGAGTTAACACAGACTGAGAAACCCTAGGCTGTCTGATATCGACGTTCCGAGGAGACAGGTACCTTAAAAGGTCCATACTTGTGACTTCTCCCAACGGTAAAGGTAAAGGTCCCCTAAAAGGGTCCGATCACTACCTTGGACCCAGAGGACGAAACCGTGTTCCTAAGAAATGGTGATTCGGTAGTCCCTTTGGAGTCAAACTGGATCGTAGATTATTAGGAGTACTTATAAAAACAAAGATAAAATATTTAACAAGTTCGGTACGATAAAAAATAAAGAAATTTTTAGGGTAGACTGATACGTACTGTGAAATGAATAAATTTTATACATGGATAGTCAACTATTAACCAATCCAGAACAAGAAAAGGAATACCGAAAAATAATGGTTCTAGAGTGTACCCTTGTATCACATACCTATAAACTCACGACATTAAGAGACTGGATCCCAGTAACATGACTTTTAAAACGAATACTTGACTTCTGAAATACGACGTTTGAGTATGTGTGTAAAGTAACATTGAGAAGTAGAAACTTAAAAGAAGTTAAGGATAAAACGGAGTTAAACGTTTAGTGTTTAACTCAAATTAGAATTAAAATAATTTTCATCTGACTTAAAATAAGTTTTAATAAATCAATAAAGTTCTAAGGACCTTATTTGATCGGTTGTTATATGACGACTCTTGAATTTAAATCTTCTTTTAATCAAAATAAAAAAGGTATACGAAATATTTACTTTCATTGTACCTATGTTTGGTAAAAGAGACTTCTACAGTCTTTAGTCTTGACTTTCTCGATTCTTTAAAAATAAAGAACCACGATCGCGGTTTCTTAACTACGAAAACTTGACACAACAACCTCTTCTGAGAACTCTCAGGGAACCTGACGTTCCTCTAGGTTGGTTAGGTAAGACTTCCTCTAATCGGGACCCTAAAGAAACCTTCCTTACTACGATTTCGACTTTGAGGTCATGAAACCGGTGAAGTACGCTTCTCAACTGAGTAACCTTTTCTGAGACTACGACCCTCCCTAATCCCCGTCCTCCTCTTCCCCTGCTGTCTCCTACTCTACCGACCTACCGTAGTGCCTGAACTACCTGCACTCAGACTCACTTGAGACCCTCAACCACTACCTGTCCCTCCGGACCGTACGACGTTAAGTACCCCAGCGTTTCCCAACCTGTGCCGACTCGCTGACTTGACTTGACTTGACTTGACTTGACTTGACTAATTACTTAAATTTCTTCTTTTATTTCACTTTTTATATCTTTAACTTTTGTCTCGAATTTATTGAACTGATTCTATGTTAAACCTTAAACTGTCGTCCTTCTGACTGAAGTCTTTAATAAAAGAATTTATTGTGATTGTAATGTAGTTGTAAAAAACGGTTTATAAATGATCCAACCTTTTAGTACTACCATCTACTTAAATAAAAAAGGTTTACTATGTATTTAAGAAGGAGTTGAAAAATATGATATGTCATACAATTGATAACGTTTGATTGTAGACATTCTCCTCTATAGTGTTACGTATTATCTCTTTTTGTTAACCTCTAATATGTATAAAATATATATATGTTCATGATATCTTATATATATTATTAACCTATTACATAATACGTATCATAAATATTACAAATGTTAATAATTAAATAATTTCTTACTTAACTGGACAGTCGATTATTTCAATCAAAGGGATCTAATGTACATCTACTGCCAATACCTCCGACCTTTCCGAAACAAATTTCGACGTTGTTTAACACCATTATCATGTCTACTGTGGTGTGGTATTTATAAAGTGAGGCAAAGTGACTGTATGGTTTCGGAACACGTTTGGAGTACAAACCTACTGGTAATCTCAGAGAAACCGTGATATTTAAGGATGGGATATTTCTCCGTTTTCTTTTCCTACTGAGATTTAAAACATATGGTTGACTGAGTAAACAAAAGTGACACGAAGACATAATGATACTGATCGTTCGAAAACATACTTGATTTGAACCAACAAATATAAAAGGTTCGTTCGATACAAAAAGTCAGATTTTAAGAACCCTTTTTCTATATTATCGATGGAATTTTGGTTTTGGTTGTATTCATGTCGGATGAGACACCGGTGTAAATTCACATTTTACTATTTTTATGGGTCTTCAAAAACAGTATGGTTAGTCTGTATTAAAAAAGTCTACTCAACTACTCTTCCAAACAAAGGGTCTAATGAGTAAAAGTGACCACCACTTATAATGACCTTTTTGATAACATGGTTGAAGTTTGATAGGATAAACACCTATTTAGATGAATTGTGTAAATTTGAAAGAGACCTACTCTTCAAAAGATTTTAGCAAAACGTTAAAATCACTTTTTAAGTGTAACTCAAAATACGATTATTTTAATACGTAAAACTTAAACAAATATAAAATCCATATGTCATATTACAGACATACTGATAAAAGTGGATTTACTGGTCAAAAATACAAAAAGAGATGACTTTTCGATAGGTTCAGTCAAAGCTAACTCTACCGACTATTATTGACAATTTTTATTTTTAAGTATAAATCTTAATTAACTGAGACTTTCCATCTATTATTTTACACAGAAAAAAAGAAACGTTTACACGTAATTTAAAAAAAAAAGTTGATGGTCATAAAGTCAGGAATAAATATGTTATTTTGTTCACCGAACAGGTCATAAGGACCTGAAATTGAATTTAAATCAATACCTCATAAAGTTTAAACCGTTTCGAGGAGAAACCCCTTGACATAAGAATCTATATGGAAGTCTATAGTATCATGAATCACCGTGAACATAATAGTAGACCTCTTTCGTTACCGTATGGTGAGGTTATGAGAACGGACCTTTTAGGGTATCGGTCTCCTCGGACCACCCGCCGTCAGGTACCCCAGCGATCCTCAGCCTGTGATGACTCACTGAACTGAAAGTGAAAAGTGAAAGTACGTAATCTCTTCCTTTACCGTTGGGTGAGGACACAAGAACGGACCTCTTAGGGTCCCTGCCCCCTCGGACCACTCGACGGCAGAGACCCCACCGTGTCTCAGCCTGTGCTGACTTCGCTGAATCGTCGTCGTCGTCGTTATAAAAGTAGTGATGAGGGAGAGTGTGGGATGGAGGATGGGACTACCCAATTCATGAGGTATAATCGGAGTGAGTATGAAAGTGGTAAAATCATTTGTCAACTCATTTGTGTTTACACAAAAATCACCTGATTTCTTTTCAATATGTTAAACAACGTAGAGGGATATTTATCTCAGACCAGATCACTACACTAGTAGAGATATGTAAAGATATCATTTACTTCCTTTCATGTAAATCTTAAATTTTTGTTAATGGTAATTGAATCTTCCTACTTATAAAGAACCA
Organism: Capra ibex; assembly: GCA_006410555.1. NCBI lineage: Eukaryota > Metazoa > Chordata > Mammalia > Artiodactyla > Bovidae > Capra > Capra ibex. Next base: position 17,512,247 of record SJYO01048061.1, on the reverse strand, counting down.
CCGTATATGTTGTATGGGAAGTATTATTACTATTATGTAATTTCATCCTATAACTCAATCTCTCGACCTGTGGTTTCTCATGCATGGTCATAAAGATACATTTTTCTACTATATCAGAAAGATCTCTTATATAAACAGTTCAATTTTACACCATCTCTACTAGAAACATCAACGAAAGTTGAAATTTTATAAAAGTCAACTCTTAAATTTAAAAGTTAAGTCTAAAGTTTATTTTCCCTATTTATTTGTAATTGTTTAAAATTTCTACAAATGAAAGACGCTGTAATATCTGTCAGATATTTCCTTTTTAATTGACCTTTGTAATTTTAAATGACATAGGGAATTCACAATTACTTAATTTTTATTTTCTTTTTAACTTCAAATATAGGTTTATAAAACCGAATTATGTCTCTATCTAAAACACGTTAAACTAAACAAACTTCATTACATATCTAAAACTTATATATTGACTAGTTTTATATTGTACTCCTTTATCTTCGTTATGGATCCGGAATTAAGTCACCGAGATTTTTTTTTTTTAAAAATTTATATACATAAACTCCAACGAAAAATTGATATTTGACTCTTTTAGTGTAAACTTTTAATGTTACTGATTTTTAACCCGTAATTTTTTGTCTAAAAGGAAATGTAAAAGGTATAAATTATAATGTCCAATGATACATCAAATGTATATAACAACGTAAAGTAGAATATTTAGGATATTGTAACACTACTGATCAAATATCACGACAACGACGATTCAGTGAAGTCAGTACAGCCTGAAACACGTCGGGGTATCTACCGTCGGGTGGTCCGAAGAGACAGGGACCCTAAGGTCCGTTCTTATAACCTCACCCAACGGTAAAGGAAGGGGAATATTCCTAATTAGATTCCATTAATTTATATATATATATATATATATATTTATTAAACTCATCAAAGTGTGTTGAATATTCATCTACTTAATCTCTCGAAATACAAATATGATGTGTTCTGTCAATCTTTACGTCATCGACTTCTTTCCATTTATGCATCAAAAAGGAGTGACTAGTTAAGTTCTCTTTAAACAACGGTCCCACGAATCAACGAGTCGGAAAAGACTGAGACTCTGAGGGTACTTCGCGTCGGACGGTCCGAGGAGACAGGTACCCCTAAGAGGTCCGCTCTTATGACCTCCCCAACGATACGGGAAGAGGTCTAGAAGGGTCGGGTCCCTAGCTTGGATCCAGAGGTCGTAACGTCTGGCTAACAAATGACTGACTCCCATAGACTCGATTAGACGACAGTAATGTATACCTAAGGTAGAGACTCACTTTCAACGAGTCAGTACAGACTGAGACACTGGGGTACCTGATATGTCAGGTTCCTTAAAAGGTCCGGTCTTATGACCTCACCCATCGGAAAGGGAAGAGGTGCCCTAGAAGAGTTAGGTCCCTAGTTTGGGTTCAAAGGGTGTAACGTTCACCTAAGAAATGGTCGACTTGGAGTTCCCTTCGGTGCTAGAGACTCTGGTTGTCCGATAAAGAGAAGGAGCGGCAATCCTTCTCCCTTTCCGTATCATGAGTGTACAAGGATAAAGTCCGACACGTAGTCTCTTGTGAATCCAAAGACGAAGCAAACAGAGTAACCGGTATTGAATCACTGTGGTTCTTAGTTTACTAGACCTTTCACATTGTAGTGTATCAATCATGAACACTGGTCGGTTTTTGTCGTCGTAATTCAAATTCATTCCCCTCCAGTAAATGAACATACGTTGACTGAGTGGTTTTATCTTTGTTCTATTTTTAAGTCTATACACTTTAGGGTTTACAATGAGTAAATTGGAGATACGGTATGACTGAGGTGAGTGACGAAACACGAGTATAGTGTAGTCTAAGTTTGCAAGAAACATAGGAAATAATGTATAATAAGTTACAATTAAAAGATACCCGGACAAAAGAGGACAGACTATAAATTCAAAACTCGTATCCCAATTACAAAATATGTATAAAGTATAAAGGTCTTGGATACTTTTTATTCGTGGATTAATTTAACACAACTCTTTTACCTATAAAAACCACGTTACTAGTGTAAAAAGTACGTTTAAAACAACAACAAGTCACCTTTAAACTTGTCAAATCTTTTTTCCAGTAAACTTAAGCCTTATGAACACTACTGTAAAGTGTAAAATAACACATTTGTAAAAACCACTTAAATATGTTTCATACCCAATCAGTACAAATTTTTATTAAGGAGCCTCATAACAAAGACAAAAATTCATTAAACAAATGTTCGAACGACTAAAAGATAGAAGAACGGACGAATTAAAAATCAATCTTTGAACAAACGAAAAAGTCTTTGATCGCTTTACTAAAAACATTCCAATATGTAGATAGTCTACCGTGTTATAAAAGAAGTCAAAGGATAATAGAAGATGTGAAATTTTAATTATATTGTAATAAAGATTTCCAAATAAAACCGACTTAATATAAAACTACAAGACAAAAGTACCAAGAATTGAGACCGATGTGTACAAAGTGTACCCTTGAAAAAATGAAAAACAAATTTTTCAGAGGACAAATAGCGGGCACTCCATAGCTAAAACATAAAACTTCTATTCCGTACTGTTTGTTCTAAAAATTCGTCACTGTTCCAACTGAAAATAAAACTTGAAACGAATTTTTGGTGAAGAATCAATGTCACCAACAATGAACGAGTCCAAGACCTTAATCTTTGTCTCTTACAAGATCAAAATATTAAGTAACTGACCTAAACCTCTTTCACAAATTTTAAAATTTTTCAAATGTTTTCGTGTTCGTATTATCGAGTAAAATTAGAGTCACTTTTAAAATTCGTTTGAATGTTCATCCTAGTCAATCCAAAGAAAGAAAATTTATCCAACTTTTTACCGTTCTCACTTTTGTCCTTCCTTCTGGAGAATCTACTGATGATATTATTACGTCCACTTTTAAGTGACGTCGAAACGGGTTTTGTTATCATTACCTTCAGCACTCTTAATGAGGTATATACTTTTGTAAAAGTTCTATTTGATATGTAAGACAACTATTCAGTCTACCGGGTTTTATGTTACCCTCTTCCTCTTCAGTTCTCATATAATTGTCAATTACGAAATAAGATTTCGATGTTTTAACAAAATCTAAGGGTCTTTTCTTCGTGAATCATATTAATCCAAACACAGTTATGTCGTAACCTTTTTTAAGTCAGACATGTAAATTTGATTACCCTTTTTACGTATCGTTTTATAACAAATATACGATCGTACACAGATAACCGAAAAATAATCTAAACCTGTAAGTATTTGAATTTTTTAGTCCAAAAATAATTTATAAATAATTCGTGAAAGATAGATCTATCAAAGTTGATAAAGGTACTGTCATTTGTGGTTATACATATGTTAAAGGATTAAATATATAGATCGAGTCATGAGAGTCAAGTCAAGTCAACGAGTCAACACAGACTGAAAAACGCTGGGGTACTTGGCGTCGTGCGGTCCGAAGGGACAGGTAGTAGTTGAAGGCATCAAGTGGGTTTGGGTACAGGTAACTTAACCACTACGATAGGTCGTCAGAGTAGGAGACAGCAGGGGAAGAGGAGGACGGGAGTTAGAAAAGGTCGTAGTCAGGAAGGTCACTTGTAGGTCCTGACTAGAGGAAATCCTACCTGTCTAACCTAGAGGAACGTCAGGTTCCCTGAGAGTTCTCAGAAGAGGTTGTGGTGTCAAGTTTTCGTAGTTAAGAAGCCGTGAGTCGAAAGAAATATCAGGTTGAGAGTGTAGGTATGTACTGGTGACCTCTTTGGTATCGGAGTTGATCTACCCGGAAAAACCGTTTCATTACAGAGACGAAAAATTATACGACAGATCCAACCAGTATTGGAAGGAAGGTTCCTCATTCACAGAAAATTAAAGTACCGACGTTAGTGGTAGACGTCACTGAAACCTCGGGTCTTTTTATTTCAGTCGGTGACAAAAGTGACAAAGGGGTAGATAAAGGGTATTTCACTACCCTGGTCTACGGTACTAGAAACAAAAGACTTACAACTCAAAATTCGGTTGAAAAAGTGAGAGAAGAAAGTGAAAGTAGTTGTCCGGGAAATCAAGAAGAAGTGAAAGACGGTATTCCCACAGTAGACACATAGACTCCAATAACTATAAAGGGGGTCGTTAGAACTCAGGTCGAACACGAAAGAGGTCGGGTCGCAAAGAGTACTACATGAGACGTATATTCAATTTATTCGTCCCACTGTTATATGTCGGAACTGCATGAGGAAAAGGATAAACCTTGGTCAGACAACAAGGTACAGGTCAAGATTGACAACGAAGGACTAGACGTATGTCCAAAGAGTTCTCCGTCCAGTCATGAAAAGGTTCGAGGTATGAACTAATGAAAATAAAAAAAAAAATTTATCTTTGTTTCTCTGAAAGGTATTCCGTCCATTCAGAATAGAAGTTTACACAAGAGATATAAGGGACGGTAAAAGGACCGGATTATAGGATGACATAAACACGTATTGTTACGTCAACAAAACTATCGTGTGGGGGACGAAAGTAAGGAAGGGGTACCTTCTACCTTGCTACAAAAGATTTCACATTTATATTAGTATAGGAAATAATTTTGTACCTATTTAAAAGAAAGATGGACTTCATTTAGGTTTCTAAAATATTATTTTACGTTTCGTATCATATTGAAAGGAAAGAGAGATTTATATATATATATAGTATTATAGGAAAAAAGAACGAAGAGTCTGTAAAACAACAAAAAAGGAGTGAAGGAGTTTGGATTTTTTTAGGACAAAGAAATCCTTAAAAAGTACATTAACGAATACGGATCCGTAAAGATACTACAGACAATTCATCCATATTTAAAAAGTACAGTTTATCGTCAAATAAGGTCTAATTCGAAGACACAACGATTTACCTCGAATCTATTTGCACAAGACAATTACTACATATTCTTTAGACCCGCCTCTCGTTTAATTGATTCTACCGGATAGTCTAAGAGAGTGGGGTATAGGAGAACGAGAAACGGAGTACAAAACATTCATTACAAATACATCGTCGACTCTAATCTTTTAAAGAAAATTTCCTTTTCAATTTGACTTGTAAGACAGACTTACATTCTTTATATTCTTTAAACTGAGTATAAAGACTTTATAATTATGAAACTGGTCACCTGTTTATAGGTAAATAATAATATTTAGATGATCGGTTTAAAGACCAAAGTTTATACATTTGTATTGGAAACATAAATACCAACGACTTTATATTTCCAATTTAAGTAGAAATTCCTTTATAAGACGAAAACCCCCCATAACTTGTTTTGTTAAGGTCGTCTCGATAAAGTTTAGGATTTTCTACTACGACAATTTTACGACGTGAGTTATAGAGTAGTATAAACCTTTTGAGTCGTCACCGGTGTCCTGACCTTTTCCAGTCAAAAGTAAGGTTAGGGTTTCTTTCCGTTACGGTTCCTTACAAGTTTGGTAGTGTGTTAACGTGAGTAGAGTGTACGATCGTTTCATTACGAGTTTTAAGAGCTTCGGAACGAAGTTGTCATGTATTTGGTTCTTGAAGGTCTACAAGTTCGACCTAAATCTTTTCCGTCTCCTCGGTCTCGAGTTCAACGTTCATAGACAACTTAGTATATTTTTCGTTCTCTCAAGGTCTCTTTGAAGACGAAGTAACTAATGCGGTTTCGGAAATTGACACACCTAGTGTTGTTTGACACCTTTTAAGAAGTTCTTTACCGTCATGGTCTGGTGGAATGGACGGAGGACTTTTAAGACAAACGTCCAGTTCTTCGTTGTCAATCTTGACCTGTACCTTGTACAAGGAACCTCTCAATTACATACGGATACTTACGACACCTTTCGAAAACCCTCTCTACTTCGTCGAAAACTTAACGGTTAGGACACTAGAAACACTTTATGTATCTCCTCAACGTCCGTACTTCACGGGTAAGTGACCGATTCCACTACGGACATTCACTACGTCAGGTACGTCTAGACGTCCTGACTACACACCACGTACATCCGGATCAAATCTGAAGGTGTGTATATGTCGGTTTTTCTTGGTGCTTTTCTCAACTTAAGAACTCTAGTTCTTTTTACTTATGGTCTAATTACAATGAATCCATTAAAAAGTTTCCCTTAAAAGTCTAGGTCTAAATTGTCTCTGATCATCGAATTCCTTCCTTAACATACGAACTAAAGTCACCATGTTCTTACATTGAGAGTTAAGTCAAAAAAGTTAAAAAAACAGAATCACAAATAAGAATGTAGTAGAATAATTTTGTCTCTTATATACACTTTTATAGTGTGTGGTTATCACAAAAGAATTTAAAAGTGACATTGTGTCATGTAACAGGTTACAGAATCGTAGGTAGAAATCCTAGTATGATTATCTTACTTTAACATAGTAGAGGAGAAGTATGACAAACCGACAGACTTTAAAACTGTCTTAACATATGTTCTTTTTATTAGAGAACTTTTTTGGTTCGTCGGTGTGAAGATCGTAAAAAAGACAATCTGTAAGTAAGTAGATGAACACCAAGAAAGTAGATGAACGGATTAAAGGTACGCGAGTCAAATATCTATATTAATTCCTTTTTTTACTGCACTTCCTTCTTATCTCTCTAAGGACTGATGAAGTATCTAGGGACGATAAAACACCTATCAAAATATAGACTGTTTACGATACGTAGAGACAAGGATCTTCATCTGTGAGTTCCTTCCAGTTTCAAGGAAGGGAAAAATAAATTTCTGTAAAAGGAGAGAAACTCTCCCACACTCCTGAGACTTGTAATAAGAGTTATACTGAATTAAGAGACACATCATCCTCAAGAAACTGGATCTGCAGTCGTAATCCAACATTTGGTTGACGATCCAAAGTAAAAGATATAACCATGAAGTCACCTTTAAACACTCAGATATTACTGGTGGACTGGACGGAGAACTCTTTGGATGTACGTCCAGTCCTTCGTTGTCAATCTTGACCTGTACCTTGTTGTCTGAAAAATGTTTATCCTTTTCCTCATGTAGTTCCGACATATAACAGTGGGACGAATAAATTGAATATACGTCTCATGTAGTACTCTTTGCGACCCGACCTTCTTCGTGTTCGATCTTAGTTCTAACGACCCCCTTTATAGTTATTGGAGTCTATACGTCTACTGTGGTGGGAATACCGTGTTTCACTCCTTCTTGATTTCTCGGAGAACTACTTTCACTTTCTCCTCTTACTTTTTTAACTGAATTTCGAGTTGTAATTGTTTTGATTTTAGTACCGTAGACCAGGGTAGTGAAGTACCCTTTATCTACCCCTTTGTCACCATTTGAAATAAAAAGACCGAGGTTTCAGTGACGTCTACCACTAACGTCGGTATTTTAATTTTTTGCGAATGAGGAACCTTCCTTCCAATACTGGTTAGATCTATCGTATAAGTTTTCGTCTCTGTAAAGAAACGGTTGTTTCCAGGCAGAGCAGTTCCGATACCAAAAAGGTCACCAGTACCTACCTACACTCTTACCCTGACACTTCTTTCGACTCGCGGCTTCTTAACTACGAAAACTTGACACCACAACCTCTTCTGAGAACTCTCAGGGAACCTGACGTTCCTCTAGGTTGGTCAGGTAAGATTTCCTCTAGTCAGGACCCACAAGAAACCTTTCTTACTACGATTTCGACTTTGAGGTCATGAAACCGGTGGAGTACACTTCTCAACTGAGTAGCCTTTTCTGACCAAGACCCTCCCTAACTCCCGTCCTCCTCTTCCCCTGCTGTCTCCTACTCTACCGACCTACCGTAGTGACTGAGCTACCTCCACTCAAACTCACTTGAGACCCTCAACCACTACCTGTCCCTCCGGACCGTACGACGTTAAGTACCCCAGCGTCTCTTAGCCTGTGCTTACTCACTGACTTGACTTGACTTAACTTACTCTAATACAAAATTTGGTCTTAACATATCCAAAGAATACTCTTTTTTTTTTATACACGAATCTTATTTTAAGATATTGTAGGTTTTAAATAATTTACAACACTATTAAGACAAGTAACAAATCAGTGATCCAACACAGTATAAGAAACACTGGGATACCTGATATCAGGTAGTCGGAGGAGACAGGTACCCTAAAGGGTCCTTCTTATGACTTTACCCAAAAGTAAAGGAAGAGGTCTCCGAGAAGGACTGAATCCCTAGGTCGGGTCTAGAGGACGTGACCGTCCACCTAAGAAATGGTGACTCGGTGGTCCTTTCGGGACACTATTAAGATATACGTCGATTATATAATAAGAATATCACTTTCACCAAATATCAACTAAATAATCTAAAAATAGTATATTCCACAAGTTACAGTATTTTTTACTACAGTATGAAAGTTGAAGTATATACCGGACGACATGGATTAAAATGTTTTCGGCGTCGTTAATTCTTTTTTTATTGTTCAACACCTACTTTTATTCTGACATATTTTTCGATTATATTAAACAGTGAAGTGTGTTACAAAAATCCCAAAAAAAAAAAACGAAACACAGAAAGAAGTAATGTAAATAACTAATTACATATATAAATATAAAATAGATTTATATTATAAAGTAAAACTCAACCTTTAGATAGAATTATCTTAGAACATTTTCAAACCCTAAAAATGGGGGTTTGGTAGTATACCATCTAACAAAAGAACCTTTTATTACTTGTTCATTTGGTTTACATATGATATTCAATACGGACATCTACCTACAGTATATATCGTCAAATAAACGTTAAATAAACTCAAAAACGAAGGTCTAATTCGAAGACACAACGATTTACCTCGAATCTATTTTCACAATACAATTACTCCATATTACTAACACCCCCTCTCGTTTAATCGGTTCTGCCGTACTGGTCCAAGAGAACGGGGCGTCGGAGAACGACAGCGGAGTGTAAAACATTTATTACAAATAAATTATCGACTCTAGGGAATAACGTGACGTGTACACACAGTCCTCCATGAACGAACCAGTGCTCTATGAGTGAAGCAGTACTCCATGAGTCCTCGACGAAACACGTCATACGGACATTGTCGAAGTGGTACTTTCGGGACCGACGACACCGTGACCCCGATATAATCGCACCGTAGTACCAATACAATGTACTCCAATACAGTAACGATACAATACCGATCCAATACCAATACAACACCGACGACGATCCCGACGACGTAGTCTGTCCTCTCTCTGATACAATACCGACGACACGGTCGGTCCTCTCTTATTTACACAAACATCAAGGAAACCGAGGAGTTCAGAGGAAGGTCGGAGAATCGAGTACGGAACGGATGAGACCCAAGTCACTTGTCACACCTGTCACACTTGTCGTTCTGTTAACCACAATACTTATCGTACTTTACTATGTTACTCATTGGGTTTCAGACTCCTTGACTGAAGTAATCTGAAGGAAGTAGACAATGATAATAACAATAATAATAGACTTTCTTCAAAATCCTATTGATTTCCATCCATGACTCTATGGAATATCACTAAGATTTTGTTAACACCTGTATACTGTAGGTGTATGGAAGACCTTTAAGAGTGATTATCATTAAATTGTAAACGAAGGAAAAAGAAGGGTCGACGGAATAGAGATTTCACAAGCAAATTATTGTAGAGGAACTTTAGAGATAACGGATAGGAAAAGAAAAAAAAACGGGAACGTTAAATAGATTTCTAAATCTCGACACTTGCACTTCTAAAGAAGAGGACTTTACAAAAACGACTACCTATAACAGGTTCGTTAAACACATTGTGATGGTTGGGTGAGTCCATTCTCACACAAACGAAAAGACAAGGTCCAGTAACATCTTGTATGAGGTTTAGTTATTTTTCACACCTCTTTATCACGGAATTCCTTTTTTCGCGACAATTCGTTACAAACTTATATATAAAGAACTGTCTTCTCAGGTATTTTTTCACCTATAATACAAACAAATACCTTCAAATTTCGACAATGTCTGTTTCTGACAATATATTTGTAATTTCCTTATGATAAAACTTTATACAATAATGGAACGTATACTTTCAAAATAAAAATTAATAAACACAGATTGACTTTTTATAACAAATTAAATCTATCTGGTCTCAAGTCATTAAGTGTCAATCTACAATCTACGGACCTCATAGACATCATCACTTAGTAGACTTTTGAAATAATGAAAACCGTAAACTGAAATCTTTGTCAATATCGAGGATATTAATGAGAACCATATATTCTTTGAATTGTGAGAAGGGTTTCAACAAATCGATATTTTAATTAAAGATCATATAATAGAGTACTTCTGATTAATTGGGACAAATAGAAAGACACGACTCTCTATTGTACGCATACATTGGTTGACTTACAATTTCTAAGTTTTGTCAACAGTTTGTGATATAAGGGGAGTAGACCAATCCGTAACGACTTGGTAGTCGTGATCTCTAGTATCTAGTAAAGAAAACTAAAATTGTAAGTAGACCCTATCGTAAGTACTAAATGTTAGAATATTAACGACTGGTACAAGAGTCAAAAGACGGATGTTTGTCTTAGTGTAGTAACACAATTGTCTATAGTCCGTACAGTGAATGAAATATCTGAACCAGTTTATCGTAATTACGAAGTCCATATTATAAAAATATCGGTTAATGGAACATTAGGGACCCTGCATAGGGTAGACCGGAAGGTATAAAAATCGGTATGTTATAACATCATAGTTTAGGGAGAAGGAAAATGTACAATCACAGACATTGTTTGTATACGATGATACGGAAAACAAAATATAGTCAACAAACTCATATAAATCATTTCGAAATGTACACTTAAAAAAAGTATCTTGATTTTATCACGATATATAAAATAATGTATAATCTTTAGTATTAAAGGTATACTCGATAAAATTTAAAGTAAACTTTTAATGGTAAAACATAAATTAGACCCCAAAAAAGAAGGGATTACAAGAATAGATCAAGTACAAAGGATCGTTTTCATTCAGATTCTGTAAGAATGTTATACGATCTTAATTTACGCATGTATTCTACTCTTTAAAACACATTCAAATTAAACAGTTAAAAAGAGTATACTAATGATATTGTATGATAAACTTATTTTACTTTTTGGACCTGTAGAGGGTTTCGACTTCATTACGCGTTGACTTTTTTTTTGAGTTGGGATAGTTACAACAACATAATCACCTTACAAGTTAAGATAGGGATTTATAGTACTTTCTTAGAACCTAACCTAAATGTACTTCTGACACGTAACGGTTTATTTTGTAAAATTTGTTAAGTCAAGTATAAAAATTATCTTTCCCTGACTTGTTATCATCAATTTACGTCCAGATCTTAAGACTCAGAATATTATGACGATTAAACCCGTATGAAAATTGAGAATCCCATATATCAATATTTTTTAAAAAAAGATTATTTTGTTTATATAGTGATGATGTCTTTAAACTGGGGTCACGATCCTTTAGACATAGTAAACCATAACTGGTTTCTATGTCATACTTTACTTTATTGTATCATTTTTTTTATGATCCCTTGTGTTTTATCAATTCTATACCGACTTTACATTACTTATTCACCATATTAATGTAGTTGAACCTTTATACAAGAATTTTGATTACAACCTTATATCGATCGAATTTTATAAAATTTATTAAAATTTATACAAGAATAAAAAAATTTCTGTTCATTGTATGTAATCATGATGCAAACGCAGAATCTCGAGTGTCGGTCCTCTTCCTAAAGAGAAGACTCTAAAAATTTGTTATTACTTCTATTTGGTAGGTAATATGGTGAATATACTTTCCATTTTGGTCTTATAGGAAATTTACTATTATTCTATGTCGACCTTTATATCAAATGTGGATACTTATAATATATCTTTAGTTTTACAACTCGAATATAAATTTAGTGTATTGTATTAAGAAAGCATCAACTCTAGTATACAACATCTACCGCCCTTCTCTGGAGATTGGGTATAGTTTTAAAACAAGTTTACAACTCAGACAACTGTTTGGTTCCCCTATCCGTGCATCCTTCTTTACATAATGAATACATTACTCCTAAAGCCCCATGTTCATCCTAGAGTTTGTCAAGTTTTTATCGAAAGAGACTCTTGTATACCAATCAAACCTCAAAATATCTTCAATCGACCCCGTTTTTCGTAGGTACGTATATCCGTCTTAAAAGCACTAAACTTGTAAGACGTCCTTGGTTTCCTCTCTTGTAACTTCGAATATTAGAACGAGTTTCTACCACGTCTTCTCTTTCCATGTCACCACTACGAACTCTCGATAGTCGTCAGTTGTTGTTTTTACCTTAGTTTGAGAAATAATGGAATTCCTTTTACTTTTCTTTAAGTGTCCTTTTTGTTAATTTCATATCTAATTGTCAATTTTCTGGGATGACACACAGACGATGATATATCTACGATTATTATTTCTTACGATCACTTTTTTATTTCTTGTAAAGAATTTCCTTGAATAAAAGGTCAACATTAAGTTCTAATGTTAAACTTATTGTTTTATACACTTCAATAATCCTGTGTGGTAGATAAGAAAACGGGACTAAACAGAAAGAAACGGAGTGGTCGATTAAATAACAAAACGAATAAATGTAATGGATTTAGAACTTAATGTTGACCTTTTATTCAAGGAAATCCTTTACAAGAAATATAAAAGTGATCGTAAAAAATAATAAACGTAGATATATCATCGTCTGTGTCATTTTGAAAATTTATTAACTACCGACTTTTTCACTGGTAGATCAATAGAGAGTTTAAGAACGTGTCAATAGATCTATACACACATTCAATAAAATTTCTATCGAAAGGATTCCCTAACTATCAACAATTATCACTTTCTTCTTTAAATAGGATATAAAATCACAAACTAAAGTTGATTTTATAAATTAGTACAAATAGAAGTATTAATTTCTCAACCGATAAAAATTAAACTCCCCAACCATTTAATTAACAAACTATCTCGACTGGGATGTTCAATTATGTTCTAGAGTCATGGTAGGTTCAGTTTGAGTCAGAGATACCAGAGTATAGGACCATTAGAATTGTCTTCGACATACTCGGTCAGGTAAGTATACGACTTCAGTTTCGCTATACAGTCATTTTTACCGCTCGTTACGTCGTGAGAGGACTTTTACACACGAGAAACTAATTCCCTCTCACAACCTGAGAAGAGAAGTTTAAGAGGAAGAAGGGATGTGGGACTGAGGACCTAGACATTCAAATCTGTTCAGATTCCCTTTATACCGTATACGGTAAAGATTCATGAATTGTCGTTCAGCTCGAATGTGAAAACACGAAAGGTAACCTCTTCTTCGGCACAAACCACCTAAACAAAGAATGAAATACCTTACTGAAGGATACTTACATACTTATGTATTTGTTCTCCAAATAACAATTTAACGATTTAGACAAAAGTATTCTGTCATGAAATATACTACGTACAAATATCAGGTTATAATGTATCGAGTACTGGATTAGTACATCATGTGTCAATACCAGATACTCAGATACTCGTATGAAAACAGTTTGAGTCCCATCACAGGTAATACCGAACCTTGATGTGGATTCAAGTTCAGGTCACGAATCTCGAAAGTCACGATATCCGATCGTCATCAAATAGTCGTAATACTGTCTATCGAACAATAATGAAACTTAAAGGGTCTGAAAGAAAATTACCCTGGTCCAGAATATCTATTTCCGTTACGAAATGGTCATCAATCCTCTTTTATCATCCATTTATTGACACACATTATACACTGGTATTTTTTTACCGATTAAAATAATCTATTATATAAAAAACATTAACTGTCACATCAAGGAGATAGTATCATCTTGAGGACTCTCTAACAGAGTGGAACTTAAACCAAGTTTGTTCGGGTGAACGTTTTATTAATACATTCCAAATTCCCTGTATGTAAAAAGGGAATCTTATTTCCATTTTATTAGATAAAGGTAAACCGGGGTGTTTACCCAATGTATAAATACAATATATTTATCAACCGTCCTTCAATAAATTATGGTCTCGAGTCACACGGAGACCCAAAGTCAATCTCAAAGGTTAGGGTTATTCTAGAAGAGTGGTTTCTAAGTTGAATCTACACTTTAACCAGTCAATGAAAATTAAGGTACCCTAGGACTCTCTCATCTTAACAAGTATCGTTCCGAACAAAATAACGACGGAAGTGACAAAAATACGAAAGGAAGATATTTCCAAGGGTAAGTTAAAACCGACAAACAGATTACTGAACCTGTCACTGGTCTCATTTTAGAAGTCTGCATTTTATAAGTTATAGATATTTTCGGTAAGTCGTAATTCCCAAGAAATAACATCAACCATTTACGTCTAGTTGTAAACAAGAATTATTTGACATTGTATAAAGATATACAACGTTCTACGTAACTAGAGTTCTATCCGGACATCTCTTTTTCTGTAACTAATACAGGGGTAAGATCAATGTAACCCAATCATTGTTTCATTATACGTCGTGTCCGTTCAAAAGAAAAAACCACGTTTGAGAATCTTTTGATACTAATAACATTTATGTTATGAAGTACAATAGATGGTCAAGTGCAACTCAACGTCGAGAAAGTTGGGTGTCCACCCATAGAGAGCATATTAGTCCTCTCGTTTGTGTATGACTCACGAAACGGACTCTCCATATCATTACCACAGTAAACGATCGTCGTCTGAATGATAGACATGAAGAATGACGGAATAATAGTAATATAGAATAAATTTATTTTTACGTGAAGAGAAAGTGTAAGAAGTAAACAAACCTCTAAACCACCGATTGTCTGAAAATAAGACGAGGAGTACGGACATCCGGACCTCGTCTGTAAAGACTCCGAAGTGACCTAGGACAGGGTCGATTGAAGGGTTTGGAGACCTCCTGAGTCGAGGACCTAAGGAGGCCGACCTCCTCCTTAGGAAGTATAAATGAGTACCAACCATATAGGGACAACGACACGGTACCCTCAAACGTTGACCACCATACTGGGTCACATCGAGACAGATGTGTCTCGTAACCTAGACTTATACGAGTGGTGTTCCCCCACCTTATATATATATATATATATATGTGTATATATATACTATCTCCATAATCGTCGATTTCGATACTACCATTAGTGTAACTTTATGTATTTACTTACCTTGGTTATGGAACATGTGGAAGTCGAATATGTTGAAATAGTTAATATGGAGGTAATTTTGTATCTTTCATAGTACACTTCAGTACAGGCGGAGAAACACTGGGACACCTGACATACATCGGGTTGTCCGAAGAGGCAGGTACCCTAAAAGGTTCGTTCTTATGACCTCAACCAACGGTAAAGGAAGAGGTCCCCTAGAAAGATTGGGTCCCTAACCTGGACCCAGAGGGCGTAACGTCCGTCTAAGAAATGTCAGACTCGGTAGTCCCTTCGAGGTTTTGGTATGTTTGGTAACAAGTAATAAGTGACTTCTATATCTCTTGATCTTTCTCACTAAAAAGACAGGAATAAAACTTTTCCGTCTTTTTTCATGTTTAAGTCTTTAACAGAACCTTAGTTGGTCGACTTCAGTGTCCCATCGTTTCGTCGGTACAGATTCTTTCTACGTGTAAACGTCCTTCACTATCTACTATATAAACGAATGGATTTCGTTTGTCAATTACTATATAGAATGTAAAACATACAATTTGTAATAAAGGTATTAAGATGATAGATCAAACTAACAAAGGAAACTGATACTTGATAAATCCTCACAAATAACAAATCACTTACTTTAAAGAAATTAATTTACACACTGAATTAACGTGACACTAGTCTTTTACCCAAACATATTACCATTAAGAAATTTTAAACTAACACTAACAAAATATTGGTAACAAATGACTGTAAATGACAATTGCTAGGAAAATAGAAAACGAAAAAGAAACCATGAATAAAAGATAAACAAAGAGGGGGAGGAAGGAATAGAAAAGAAGAAAACTCAACTAACTAAAAGAACAAAATATTGTTTAGTACACATGAGTTACAAGTATTTACAAGACCCGTATCAAATTTTCAAAATACAGTAGAATGAAGACATCGTATAGTAAGATATACGAAGGTAATCTAATTTGAATGATTGACTTATACGGTTTATAATCGACTTATATGGTTTATACTGATTGACTTATACAGGAATTACAATAAAATGTAAAGTGGGTAATTTATTATTTTGTTTCGATAAGTTATACTCCGGAAGGAGGCATCGAGTCAGCCATTCCTTAGACGGACGTTACGTCGTCTGAGTCCAGACTAAGGACCCAGTCCTTCTAGGGGACCTCTTCCTTTGCCGTCGGGTGAGGTCATAAGAACGGACCTCTTAGGGTACCTGTCTCCTCGGACCGTCTGTATGCTGACTTACTGAAAGTGAAGTGTACTAGGTTCTGTATATCGTTATTGACAAACACTACTATTAAAAGTGTGTAAAAGGGTAAGAATAAACTACAATCACACACGTACACGTGCACACAATCAACAAGTCGGTACAGACTGAGAAGTGCTAGGGTACCTAACATCAGGAGGTACGAGGAGAGAAGTACTCTAAAGGAACCGTTCTTGTGACCTCCCGTAACGG
The DNA here is from genome assembly GCA_006410555.1 of Capra ibex. NCBI lineage: Eukaryota > Metazoa > Chordata > Mammalia > Artiodactyla > Bovidae > Capra > Capra ibex. The sequence goes on along the minus strand of SJYO01048061.1, from coordinate 17,495,604 downwards.
TATGGAAAGAGGTACCTTCCGTATTATATTATTATATTTTAGGTAAATATAATAAAATAACCAATTGGGTCTAAAATATATATGTATATACTGTTATAGAATATATGAGTGTATACGACACTTAATACACATAAACTTCAATACGATTTTAATACGTATATAATCCTCCGATTTTAAAATATAAACATCTTATATGGACGACTTAATATGTCATAAAAAAATGAAACATTACTGGTACAAAGGAGTTTTTGAAATTATGACATTATCAAAGAAGTAAAATGTACGAATCACGATATTCAGAAGGTTCGATAAACTTAAAATGAATAAATAAAAAACCACAGAGAAATTTTATCGATCTAAAATATTTCAAAAAAAAAATTCAAGATTTAATAAAAGAAGGACATAATTACAGGTAAATAAATTTAATGACTGCAAATACCAATTGTTGATAAAATAGAAAACGAAGACTAAACCATGAATAAAAGGTAAACAAATAAGGGGAGGAAGGAATAGAAAAGAAGAAAACTCAACGAACTAAAAGAAAGTTTATATAAGACACATTAAAGAAAATTGATGTACTTTTAGATAAATACAATAAATAACCAATTGTGTCTTTAAAGTCATACACATGAATTTACTAGTTTTATACATTACGTTAATGATTACAATGACAGAAGAGTATGTTATATTTTTGGAATCGTGTTAAAAAGGTTAGTGAAGAAGAGTTAAATCTATAATAATCAATAAAAATGTGATAAAACCAGTATGTGATCAAATAACAATATTACATTCGTCAATTACGAAAAGATACATAACTCTTTTCACACTTCGATTTCTTTCGGTTTGTAACCAAAAAATAATTATATAATTACAATTTTTATAAGGTTCCTAGTGTTTGTTTAACGTTTAGGGTAAATAATAAAAGTGGTGTTCTTCCTAATTAACTTTTACTTCTCACATCTTTTACTGTAACGACAACAATATTCTCGTTGTCAAAGTCAATAACGTATAGGACCACGAAGACTTCACGAAACCTCAGTAACGTGTAGAACAATTTTACATCTAAGACTTAGCTAACCAGACTCTACTCCGTACCGTAAAACGTATAGTGTCTTTACTCATACACTACGACTATCAGTGTCAGGTACTCAATGTGAAATTACGTTTCACGTACTGGGTAAATTTGTGACATTATTCTTATATAAAGTATGTCTCCGACTTTACCTTAGATGATGATGAAAGAGGTGAATCTTTTTATAACTATTCAGAAATAGGGAAAAAGAAAGTTACACTCGTTTTATATCAGAGTACTAAAAATTTAGATTTTATATACTCAAATGAGTAACTGACTGTTACGTGAGGTTTTTGCTATACTTTACTTTTTATCCGATAAATAGAAAAGGATTACTGACTCGCTGAAGTGAATGTGAAAAGTGAAAGTACGTAACCTCTTCCTTTACCGTTGGGTGAGGTCGCAAGAACGGACCTCTTAGGGTCCCTGCCCCCTCGGACCACCCGACGGCAGAGACCCCAGCGTGTCTCAGCCTTTGCTGACTTCACTGAATCGTCGTCGTTAATGAGTAAACTGTATACCTACAGTAATTATTTATCTAATTTTATTAGATAAGACTACATATAAACAACGTCACTTATTAGTTGTCAGACTAATTGAATAACGAATAGTATTTTTATTTGTAGTTTTTGTACATTTGTAAACGTGTGAAACAATATGATTTATAAAAATTTAAATGTAAAATATAAGAGATAACCATTAAAATTTCCTTTACAGTGTTGTGTACAACGATTTTATTCTTATTATTTAATTTAGTCACTACTTGACTACGGTAATCATTGAAGACTTTACTTTTGTGATGTGTTTATTGTTTATATATAAATACATAATCGATATATACTAATATAAAAATACAGGTTACAGAAATTTGGTATTTAGTTAGACAACAAAAAACAACAAAACGACAAAAAATTTTATATTAACTGATGTAGTTAAATCCATGTATAGTCAGTACTCTATATATGATCAGTAAAAGGTTTAATTTTGTGCGTCATTTATGGAAAGTTAATTGGAAAGGGTAAACCAACGTACGTACATACGAGTCAACGACTCAGTACAGGTTAAGAAACCTTAGGATGTCCGACATCGGTTGGTCCGCGGAGACAGGTACCCTAAGAGGTCCGTTCTTATGACCTCACCTAACGGTAAAAGAGGAGGTCCCCTAGAAGGGTTTGGTCCTTAACTTAGGTACGGAGAACACAGAGGAAGTGACCGTCCGTCTAAGAAATGGTAACTCGGTGGATCCTTCGGAAGGGTAAACCAATAGGACAATATAGGATTTTTAGTAAATTAAGTCTCCTTTCAATTTAAAAACGCATCGGATTAATAGATTTTAAGACGAAAATAAAACAAAACTAAATTATAGAAATAATAAATATGACGAAATGACCAAAGACACGAGTGTTTAGAGGTTATATATGGAAGAATTAAATAACTAAGAGTTATAAATGGGTTTAGTTCTTCTGTATAAAAAAATTTAATACAGGATTTATACAGTACACATAAATTGACAATTGAAACAAAAGACTTCTTTTATATAGAATGTATACTCGATACGAATACCGGTTGTAACAGTTACTTATTCTGTCTCGTATTCTTTTATCATGAATTTACGTATACGTTATAAAGTAAAGTCTCTCTCTAGTTCAACTTAAAATTTTCTATACAAATACGTATTCATTAGAATTGAGTAATAATGGATACAAATGAAAAAAGAACCGTACTGAATTATAAGGATAAATAAAGACGTAATAATATTCTTTGTTTTTCCTTCATTGACGTGAATTGGTCTTACATGTTCTCTTATTGTGTTAAGTACACATCGTTGTCGTATGGTCGTTACATGTGAGTTACATACCAAACAAAAGGAAGTTTTTATACCAAATTGAATATACATATGTTGATTCCTTAAGACAAATCTTTATAAATTTTATTAGAAATAGTAGTATTAATAATTATTAAGGGTGGGGATGACAGACCGGACTTCATCTTTATTTAATTCGGAGTAGTCACTTCTAATACAGTCGTATATTCTGATCTAATCCTTAAGTATTAAAAATAAAATAAAAATAATTTTATTTTGATTTCTGTCAAAATAGTACTAATGTGATGTTTAATCTTTCTAAAAGAAGTAATAAATGACTAAATATTCAAATTAATATTCGAAGAGACAAACGTAACTTGACAGACATATACATTTGACGGTATTAACCGCAATCCGTGTAGGTATAGATCTCGTGTTTCAGTACAATGAATCTCAGGTATAATTAATTTCCTTTATATACCTTAAAATTATTGAATCAAAGACACTTATCTCAACACAAAGTCTGGGATGAAAGGACAAATCTATTTTGTGAATAAACTATTTTAATGGATTAGAAACGTAACAATATAGTTGTTTCTCTTATTATTGATCTTGTTTATTAAGATTTTAAACACACCTTTATGTTTTCGAGGACTTGTCGATTATGTTAGAACTTTTTCTTCTCATTTCCACCTCGATAGTACCAGACACTAAAGTTTAATATGATGTTTTCTTGTCATTAGTTTTGTTATACGACGATCGTATTTTATCTGTGTATCTACTCTCTTGTCTTATCTCTCGGGTCTTTACTTGGGGGTGAATGTACCCGTAGTAAGATGTGGTTTCCTCCGTTCTTATACGTTACCTCTTTACTATCAGAAAAGTTAAACAAAACCTTTGACATGTCAATGCACCTCTTCTTAGGTTGACTTGGTAAAAGAGTACGGTATATGTTTTCATTTGAGTTTGAAATAATTTCTGAATAAACATCAAGAATTTTTGTATTTTCGTGCTCTTCTTTTGTATCTGTCACTCGAGAAACTATAACCAGAATCGTTATGAAAAACCTATGGAAGGGAGTCCTTTCCCTTTATTTTCTTTTTCCTTTGTTTACTCTGATGTAGTTTGATTTTCCAAAATGTGTCAATTTTAACAGTTGGTTTGTTTTTCCGACGGATGGTTTACCCACTTCTATAAACGATGTCAATACACTCTATTCCTCAATTAAAACTTCTATATTCTTATTAAATATGTGAGTTGTAGTTTTTGTTTGTTTGTCGTTGTTTTTGGGTCCATTCTCTTTACTCGTCTCTTGGACTTGTCTGTAAAAAAAAAAGTTTTTCTGTACGTTTATCGGTTCTCCGTGGACTTTTCTGTGAGTTGTAGAAATTAGGAGTCCCTTTGCGTTCAGTTTTAGTACTATTCAATAGTGGAACGTGGACAGTTTTACCGACGATAAGTTTTCTGTTGTTAATTGTTCACAACTATTCCTACACCTCTTTTTCCTTAGGAACCCGGGACAACCATCCTTTCATTTAACCAAGTAGGAAATACCTTTTGACATGACTTAAAGGAGTTTTTTAATTTTTATCTTGATACTATGTTAGGTCTTTAAAATGAGGACCTATACATAAAAATCTTTTCGTTTATTTATTTACTTATATATGTGAAGATACAAGTAACCTTGTGATATTATATATTTACCTATTCCTACACCATATATGTACGTTACCTTATAATCAGTATTTTTTTACTTTAACACGGTAAACGTTGTTGTACCTACCTGAATCTCCCATTATACACTTCACTTTATTCAGTCTTTCTATTTCTGTCTACGAAATACTAGGGTAAATATATATCTTAGATTCTTCGTTTTACTTACTCGTTTGTATTGTTTTGTCTTTGTCTTAGTAATTATGTCTCATGTTTTACCACCAACGGTCTCCCCTCTCCGTACCCCCTACTCTTATTAACTACCTCTAATTCTTTACACTGAAGGTCAATATTTTATTTACTCAGTTCTCATATTTTACATGTTATACTCCTTGTATCTGTTATAATTTCAGTACATAAAGATACCACTACCTGTTTTTTTCTACTTTTTGGGAACCTTATACTTGTCTACGACATAACCTGTTCTTATTATTGTGAGTTATAAAATCATACAGAAATCATACACAAATCAATCAGATTCATGAAAGATATATAATTTTTATATATATACAAGATATATAGACATTGTTGAGACTATACGTATATTCCTTTACCTCCGTGTCTCTCTAACATATTGAAACGAATGCAAGTGTGTTTACAATTCACCTCCTTCACTTTAGGTTGAACCTGTTGTAATATCCACTTAATACAGGGAAGTTTTTGTACAGAACTTCAAAATTAACGGTAAGGAGTTTTACACTTGTATAAACCTTAATCTAATAAACAAACACGTAAATTGGTCCAATTCTACTCCAGTAATCTCACTCACGATTTAGGTTATACTTATCACACGAATATTTTACCTCTATAAACCTGTGTCAGTGTAGGTCTCCCTTCTACTATACTTCTGTGTGTTCCTCTTCACCTTCTAACCTCATTACATAGATGTTTTGGTGCTTACTGACTTCGGTGGTCTTTGTACCTTTTTAAAGAAAGGACTAAGGAAATCTCCCTCACACCAGGACGACTGTGTAAAGTCTGTTATTTAAAATTAATAGTAAGTAGACCACGACGACGATTCAGCGAAGTAAACACAGGTTGAGATACGCCGGGGTATCTGCCGTCGGGTGGTCCGAAGGGGCAGGGACCCTAAGAGGTCCGTTCTTGTGACCTCACCCAACGGTAAAGGAAGAGGTTACGTACTTTCACTTCAGCAAGTCAGCACAGGTTGAGTCGCTGGGGTACCTGACGTCGGGTGGTCCGAGGAGGTAGATACCCTAAAAGGTCCGTTCTCATGACCTCACCCGACGGTAACGAAAGAGGTAGATCACACACAATGAAACAATATCGTTGAATTTTTAGTTACAATAGAGCTCTTTCAGTATATTATTGTGACAGATGAATACTCTGTGTATCGAAACTAACTCCAACTATTTTCTTTTAATGTCATTTATAAAACCTAAGTCAAGTCAAGTCAGTGAGTCAGCACAGACTGAGAAACTCTGGGGTACTTAGCGTCGTGCGGTCCGAAGGACCAGGTAGTGGTTGAGGGCCTCAAGTGAGTCTAAGTACAGGTAACTCAGTCACTACGGTAGGTCGGTAGAGTAGGAGACAGCAGGGGAAAAGGAGGACTGGGATTAGGGAGGGTCGTATTTTCAAAAAAGGTTACTCAGTTGAGAAGTGAGTCTTACCTGACCAACCTAGAGGAACGTCAGGTTCCTTGAGAGTTCTCAGAAGAGGTTGTTGTGTCAAGTTTTCGTAGTTAAGAAGCCGCGAGTCGGAAGAAGTGTCAGGTTGAGAGTGTAGGTATGTACTGGTGACCTTTTTGGTATCGGAACTGATCTGCCTGGAATCAGCCGTTTCATTACAGAGACGAAAACTTATACGATAGATCCAACCAGTATTGAAAAGAAGGTTCCTCATTCGCAGAAAATTAAAGTACCGACGTCAGTGGNTTTTTATTTCAGACTGTGACAAAGGTGACAAAGAGGTAGATAAAGGACACCTCACTACCCTGGTCTACGGTACTCCTTAACTACGAAAACTTGACACCACAACCTCTTCTGAGGACTCTCAGGGAACCTGACGTTCCTCTAGGTTGGTCAGGTAAGACTTCCTCTAGTTGGGACCCTAAAGAAACCTTCCTTACTATGATTCCGGTGGAGTATAAAACCTAATCTAATTATATACAATTTTATATTTTTGTGTCCGTTGGTTCTTTATCGTATCATCGTTGGAAAACCGAGGTGACAAAAATTTTAACTACAGTAAATATAATGAAACATTCTATAAATTTATATGATAATGACTTTTATCTCTCGAATTAGACTATTATATTCAAATGTTCCCTTTCTGACATGATAGAAAGTTCGTGTGTTCTTTTACCGAAGATGATATCAGTTAGTTTTTTGATAGTGTAATTAGTAACTTGGTTTATGAGACATTGAACGACAGACGACGGTACAGAATATAAATTGACAATAGAAAAGTATAATTTTTATTTAAAAAACATCGAATAGTGATTAATCAAGAATGAAACTTCTTTTTAGATAATGAAATAGTAGGTTTACAGAGAAAAGATTACGTACACATAACTCTATCTGGAAAACATAATACCGAAAGTTCTGTTTATTGAGTTCTAACAGTAATGTAATCTCAAACATATTACATAAAACCTAAGATCGTTCTCGGAAGAAACATGACTAATATGTTAGATACCGAGACGAGTAAAAGACAAAATAACATGACAGTTTTTGTAAAATAAAAGTTTTTAAAGTAACTGTTACTCTTTGTATGTCAAGTAAGTGTGATGACCTTACAGATAGTCGGAACGTTTCACACTCGTATGGTTTTAAAGACTGTAATTAGTATCGTCATGTGTTACCTACTGTGCAACGTAAAGTTCTTTTATTGCATATTTCATTTCGTGTGATTCAAACACGAAATGACTTACCGTAAATAAAATAGTTCACCCCGGTAGAGTTAATCAGGGATATCAGATTCTTAAAATGACAACACAATTTAAGAAGGTGATGAAAAGTTTGACGTTACGTAGTCTTTGTGTGTACTTGCTGGTATTCCGGGATGATGAAATTTTACGAATGTAAAATGTACATTTACTATGTTTAATTCTTTTCGAAATAATCCCATAGGTATAGATTGAATTCAAAAATTTTGTAAATCCGGGGTTTAGTTTCGTTATAAAAGTTGGTCCGACTCAACTGATTTTTATCTTCTCTTTTATCTTAATTAAACTTCGTCACCTCTTTTGAACCGACTTATTTTTAGACGTCTAATCTGAATTACTACCGATGAGGTTTGTCTCTTATTTTAACATACGTCACCTCAAAATTTCTATTGCCTTCAAACATCTGATTTCTATTGTTTTAACGGAACCTACTTATACAACTTGTCACTACCGATACTTTCAAATCTCGGTTATAACAGTTTAACGTAATGTCTATAGGTACTTAAACTTCTTTTAAGTTTTATTCCTATAAAGAATAACTTTCCTCAATCTGATTACCAAGTCAAGTCAAGTCAAGTAAGCGAGTCAACACAGGCTGAAAAACGCTGAGGTACTTAGTGTCGTGCGGTCCGGAGGGACAGGTAGTGGTAGAGGTCCTCAAGTGAGTCTGAGTGCAGGTAGCTCAGTCACTACGGTAGGTCGGTAGAGTAGGAGACAGTAGGGGAAGAGGAGGACGGAGGTTAGGGAGGGTCGTAGTCTCAGAAAGGGTTACTGATTACCAATGACTTACGAATACATGGTGTGCGATAAGTTTTACGACCTCAATGTCACTACTTGTTTTGTCTGGACACCGGCATGATGAAAAAATTGTTTCCCTTCGTTACTATAATCTGCAACTCTTGTCTCTATTGTTCACTATTTTCGTTTCATTGGACAAGACTTCGACTATCATATTATGTCCATTCTCTACTGTCACTGAACTGTTGACTTCCATTACACCAGAGGATCCATCTTAGTACCTTGTCTTTTTCTTGTGATTTATTTTTGAATCTTCTTGACTTATTTCGTTCCCAAAATCAATTATTGTCACATAGTTATAGTTATTTCCAAGTTTTTGACGTGTTTACATGGAATGATTACATTCTACAATCATTGTCCTCTTTCCCAACTCTATATACCCTTGAGACTAGTTAAAAAGACATTGAGCTTTTGACAAGTTTTGAAATCCAATGATAAGTATTTTTATCATTTTATGTTACTGTTATAGTATTATTATTCTTATTTTTCGAATTACAATAGAAACGACAGTAGACATACAAAGAAGGAATAATGAGATAAAACGATTCTCCAGACAACCGGAGACCAATAGGAAGAACCCCCAGTAAAAAAATTGGGGTATGATTTTTAATAAAATGAGTATGGAAGATTTTAAAGTATTCTGAACAATAATACGAAGGAAAAAAATTCAGTCATGTAGAGACACCCGAGAATATTACACTGTTGTAGACAGATATAAAATAAGTTCCTGAAAAAAGGATAATAAATAAGTTAATAAAGAGAGAGTGGGGGGATAACTCCAAAGAATAAAACCGTGAGACTATACTCCCGTTAAAAGGAAAACAATAAATAAAAGGTCACGAAAAACAAAATTAATACAGGGCGAAGATAGAAATAGTAAAGGAAAGTACAATTTTCTAAAGTAAAGTAAATGAAGTATGACTTACACTTTTTCTGAATTTGAATAAAGCACAACAAATAAAAGTCAGAAGAGTAATGTTTAAAAATACCGTCATTAACATGAAATTAAAAGTGTTTGTTAGATAAGAAAAGACGAAAAGGACACACACGATAAACGAGTCAACGAGTCAGTACAGGTTGAGAAACGCTGGGGTACCTGCCATCGGGCGATCCAGGAAGATAGGTACCCCCAGGAGGTCCGTTCTTATCACTTCACCCATCAGTAAGGGAAGAGGTCCCCTAGAAGGACTTGGTCCCTAACTTGGACGTAGAGGAGTCGAGAATATAACCGTCCTCCTACGAAATCGTAATCCGGTGGACCCTCCGGGGAGTTGAATTTACAAACTAGTGTTTTAAGTTCACCCAGGAACCGGGAAGGACCTTTAGATGATGTATAGAGATTAATAAATAAAGAAAAGGAGAATTCGTTTAAAAAGTTTGTAAGAAGTTTTTTCCAAGTGGTGGGGGAATGAAAATTGAATACTCGAATTAAGACTAAATTATTTTATTTTTTTTTTAGTCATATCTTAAAAGATTAGGATGATGTTGTTTAGACGGAGGTGGAGACAGGGAAAAATTATATTATCGTGAGAGAGGTTGGATTGTAGTCGGTGAGGTGGCAACACATCTAATGTAGTACAGAATGAAGGAATCCATCAGTTCAACGAGTTTACAGAGCTCAATGACGGACACGGGGAACAATTTCTTATTAGAGAAATACCTTCTTTTAATTTAAAAAAATCTTCGTAGGTTTATTTTTCTTCCGTAGACCGAAGGGTCGACCACGATCACCATTCCTTAGACGAACGTTTCTTCCTCGGTGTCAATTTGCACCCAAGAACCCAGTCCTTCTAGGGGACTTCTTCCCTTACCGATGGGTGAGGTCATAAGAACGGATCTCTTAGGGTATCTGTCTCCTCGGACGATCCGATGTGTCAGGTATCCCGACGTTTCTCAGTCTGTCCTGACTTTGTTAAATCGTGCGTTTTTTTGTTTTGTTTTGTTTTTCTATCAGAAGAAAGTAGAGTATGGTGGGAGATTCCCGGTAAAGAAACAATGGGTAAAAACGGTCACAGTAGTTTCATCATAAGGGTCGAATAACTAGGTGAAGTAACAACAATCATTAGGTCAATCAATTTGATCCAATAATAAGGGTCGTAAGTAAAATTATAAAGTCAAGAGTCAAATCACCTGTGAGTGAAAGTAACACCAATCGACTGATAAATAAGAACTTCTTGCTCAAAATGATACGAAGTTGATAAAAGAACGAAAAGGAAGATGAAATGTCCGAGGAACAAATTCTATTTCACTTTTCACTTCACTTTCACTTCAGCGAGTCAGCACAGGCTGAGAAACGCTGTGGCACCTGACATCAAGTGGTTCGAGGAGACAGGTACCCCAAGAGGTCCGTTCTTATGACCTCACCCAACGGTAAAGGAAGAGGTCCCCTAGAAGGGCTAAGTCCTTAGTTTGGGTACAGAGGGCGTAACGTCCGTCTACGAAATTGGAGACTCGGTGGTCCCTTCGGGAACAAATTCCATTGGATGACAATTTAGAAATAGAAGATTTAGTGACCTACTACCTTTACAACCCCTTTCAAGATTCCGAAAAACCATTCTCACTAAACATTGATACATTCATTTCTCTTCCCGAAAACACAACATCTTCCTAACTGCTTTCTTTTTCTCCCCTGTACTTTCACACTTCCGTGAATGAAACGTTTATTAAAATAAGATTTATTATCTAAGTTTCCCTGCTTTCAATTCTTTTATTTAACGGTTCGTTGGAGAGAGTAAAAGTAAGTGAAACTGAATACAACAATAGGTCACTTGTCCATTATGGAGGAGACTTGAGGGTATGGTAAAGTGTATACAGTTCTAATTAAAAAGAAAGAACTCCAAGAATTACAAGAATAAAAGAGGGGAATCAGGGACGTTATATAATTTTGATTAAAAGTTTTAATTCAATTAGATAAAGGGGATTTAAGAAGGACCCTTATATTCTTCAAACTTACACTCTGAACGTAGAAAACTCCCGGACCAGAACTTATATTTCTTCCGTTTCGAAGTATTCTGTATAAGTAAGAGTGTTAGACAGACTACCCTTGTATCCTTACTTTAACGTCAAAATGAAGAAGGTGTAAGAGGAAAGAAATGATCAATTGTTACCCTAATAAATTCCTATTTGAGATAGTGAGGAGATAAAGTAAGAGAACTTGAACACTAACTTGTATTAAATATACGAGAATAGTATCTCGACTCGACTATTAAAATACGGACAAATATACTAAAAATAAAATACACTAAAAATAAAATATTACAACCAAATACACTGAAAAGAAGAGTAAATTTTCGTAAAACTCTCTTCCCATTCCCGAAGGATCTTATCTAAGAAAATAAGCAAAATTATTGTTACTTTATCTTACCATCTTTGACTTCTCTTTGTCTCACAAGGTAACAAAAATAATTTTATAATAATTACAACAAAGGTCAGTAGACAGGTATCCACTCTCATATGTAGTGAAACTATAATGTCTGTGTTCATCACGACTGTAAAGTAGTAAACCATATACTGTTCTTTCAGATAACCGAGGGTGTTTCGTCAGAGGTATCTATTAAGTACAGACCACAAGACTTTCTCTTCTCCAGGTGAGTCACAAAACGATCAGAAAACCCCTTCTATAAACCCAGGTAAAACTTAAGACAGTGTTCACGAAAAACAAAATACAATCGATTTCTCTATTTTAATAAAAAATTGATATACTGTCTTTAATACTTGGAATAAACCTCTAACGACTATCAAAAAAGATATTGGTCGATCTTAACCTTAGTTATTAGACAAAATATAGGTAACGATTTATACCGTACGTGTGTATTCGTAATTATTTCTAAAACAACTAACTTATTTATTTACTGATTTTTTAATTGTTAATGTTTGACTTGTTACCGATACCAATGTATTGAAAGAGAACGTTCCATAAAGTACTATAAAATGTATATAAATACATCCTTATAAATTTGAATACTAGTACGAATTATTTTGTTCTCTATTTACTATTATCTACTGTCTAAAATTTACTTAATTGAGAAATGGTTAGTGTCACTTTTCGATACTTTAAAATAATTCGTAAACTTTAAGTCACGATAAAGTCGGTGTTAATTCTATAATTGAGTTTGAAAATTTAGTATTAAAAAGATAACTTATCAAGTTTAATACTTAGTAAGATTAAATATCCTCAAGTAAAATATAAATGTAAAAACTTTAAAGTCTCTCACTTTGAAGTGTTTTAACAATGTTTACGTATCGAAGTTTTACCTGGAATACTTTTATAAGTCATTTTACTTTAAGATGATACTAAATAGTGTTTGAAACTATATAAATTTATAAATTATATATACATATATAAATACACTATAGATAGAAGAAACTGACGAGATGACCAATGAACTCCGTGTTCCTTTATTTTGACTTACCCTTCGATCTGAATATGTTGACAACGATCCCCACGAATCAGTAAGTCAACACAAGCTGAGACAATGGGGTACTTGACATCGGGTGGTCCGAGGAGACAGGTACCTTAAAAAGTCCGTTCTAAGACCACACCCAACGGAAAAGGAAGAGGTCCCTTAGAAGGGTTATATCCTAGTTTGGGTCCAGGGGACGTAACGTCTACCTAAAAAATGGACGACTCGGTAACCCCTTTGGGATTCTATGTTTATAAATCCGTATATAAAAGGAAGAAACATTGAGACACTTTCTTTAAACTGGAGAGACCCTAATATACATTTTAGTATATAATGGCTTTCTATACATTTATAATTCCGAAAATCATTCAAGATAGAATATATTGACTTCATGAAAATACAGAATATATCGGTTTCATTACGTTTGTATCCTTCTATGAAATACATTTTAACCAGAGATTAAAAATTTTTAAAGTGAGTACATAATTTATTTTGTAACCCTGATCGATTGAGAAGAAATTTTCAACAAAAAATTGGTTGATTTTAAATACTTAACGTAAGTTTAATTCGTTTTATATATATGAAAAAGTAAAATATTTTATAAAAATAGTAAATAAATTGAATATGACTTGAAATAGAGCAACAACAATAACAAGTCAGTAATTCAGTACAGGTTGAGAAACGTTGGGACACCTGACGTCGTGAGGTCCGAAGGGACGGGAAGTGATAGAGGGTCTCAAAAGAGTTTAAGTACAGGTAACTACTCAGTCACTAAAATAGATTGGTAGAGTAGGAGACGGTGAGAGAAGAGGAAACGGAAGTTAGAAAGGGTCGTAGTCTCAGAAAAGGTTATCCACCGAGAAACGTAGTCCACCTTCAGTGAGTCAGGACAGGCTGAGAAACGCTGGGGTACCTGACATCGGATGGTCCGAGGAGACAGGTACCCTAAAAGGTCCGTTATCATGACCTCTCCTAACCGTAAAGGAAGAGGTCGCCTAGAAGGACTGGGTCCATAATTTGGGTCCAGAGGACGTAACATCTGTCTGCGAAAATGGCAGACTCGGTGACCCCTCCTCTAGGATGGTCAGGTAAGACTTCCTCTAGTCGGGACCCTAAAGAAGTCTTCCTTACTACGATTTCGACTTTGAGGTCATGAAACCGGTGAAGTACACTTCTCAACTGAGTAACCTTATCTGAAACTACGATCCTCCCTAACCCCCGTCCTCCTCTTCCCCTATTGGTTCCTACTCTACCGACCTACCGTAGTGACTGAGTTACCTGCACTTAGACTTACTTGAGGCTCTCAACCACTACCTGTCCCTCCGGACCACACGACGCTAAGTACCCCAGCGTTTCTCAGCCTGTACTGACTTACTGACTTGACTTGACTTGACGTAGTCCACCGGTTTCATAACACCAAAGTCGTAGTCGTAGTCAGGAAGTTTGCTTATAAGTTTCAACTAAAGACAATACTAACTATCCAAACTAGAGGAACGACAGGTTTCCTGAGAGTTCTAGAAGAGGTCGTGGTGTTCAACTTTCGTAGTATTTAAACTTTCATAAAATGGAATACGTAATAGTAAACAACAACTTGAAAGAAAATGAAAAAAAGTATATTTCGTTGTAAACGAAGTCCTTACTAATAGAAAGTACATATGCCTTCAGTATACTGATAGACTAAATAAGAAAACTCCCGGTCTTAATCGGACAAATCGAATAACTGACCTTAAGATTACTAAAATCTTAGTGTGTTATAGTTTTCTCCCTGGTCATTGAACTTATTTAACACTTTTAAGTATAAAGTTACATTCATGACATTAAAAACGAGTTAACTAAATGAAAAACTAATAAGTTTGATTCGATAAAAGGTGAAAAACGTTTAAGATACTTTTTATCGTTTTATTAGGATCCTACCTAAACGTTATTACATTAAAGATAAAAGAAAGATTCACTCTTTCATAAAAAGTACGAAAAAAGAATGATTATTCGGTAACCGATGTAACTATTAACTAACCACAACGGATTACTAAGTAGAGACTCTTTCATTATGTAAAGAATAAATATCTACATAAAAAGTTATAAAAATCGTATTATGATGAAAAGTTTTCTAAAGATATACATTATAAATCGACAATAACTAAACCAATTTGAAAAGGTGTCCCATGTAATACAGATCAAATATTGATTATCATTGAAATAATTGTTGTACACAAATTCCATTTATAAAAATTATGTGAATTACTTAATATTATTATTATTATTTTTTGATGTAGAAAAAACACACACCACGTGTAAATGAACCCGGTCTATACACTTAACACGAATTGAGAATCTTTACAAAGTTTTACTTCTAAAAAGTTCCATGGAAAAGGGAACAAGAATTTTGGGTAAATCTTAAACAAACTCTTTTACATAATGTCGAAATTCATTGGAATCACTGACGTAGTATTTGTTAAATTCATTCCACACGATAAAGAGTCTTCATTTAGAAAGAAACATCAACTGTGTTATTATCGATTGTGAAAATATCGAGAATGGTACACGGTTTATAAAGATTCATGAAACTCATATAATTGTGTGAATTAGAAGAATTACTGACATACTCAATCGCCGGTAAAACTTCAACTTTTTTTTGCTTCCTGTGTCACCACTTCATTGAGTGAGTTTCATATAATGTCCTAAGATTGGGTTCATGAAACCGCGTAAGAATATCGAACGAGAATCAACCATCGAGACAATTATAAAAATGAGGAAGACAGAGTAGTTATAAATTTAGGTAATAGAGGAATCCTATATCTTTTCGTTCCTTTGGATGGTCTATATAAAAAAAAGTCTAAAAATTATAATTTATTCCTTTTACTATAAAGAGACGATGATTACTTCCTTAACTCTGTAAATATAATACTCCAATTGTGATTTCTAGATAGATGAGTTCCTGTTTACGAATGGTTCTTAAAAATTAAGACCTCCCTTTTGCCCAAATTTTAGTACTTTCACGGTTTTATTCTTTTGTTACATGACTATCACTACTTAAAGTCTCTATAATACCCAAATATACAAAATTTCTTACCATTTTGTTAAAGTGATTTGTCGACTTGGTATTTTGTATACACGAAGTTGTAAAACTTCCTTTAGTTAGAAATAACTTTATCAATAGTGATATAAACTCATATATTTAATATATATGAATGGATACAGGTATATACATAGTATTTATATCGTTTATAAGAAAAAAGTTGGTATATTATTTTTAAAATACACTAGTGTCACTTACATAAGTAAACCTATTTAAAAATAGTTTTGAGAAAGTCCACCAATTCATTTAATTAACGATACTTTACAGGATTTTGAAGATATAAAATGGAGGACCATAAGATATAGTTTAAAATTATATATTAAGGAAACTTCTAGTTCCATGACTCGTGTCGTTTTTGTTCACTCATCAATCGGGAACTATTTTACTATATTAAGTATATTTTATTAAAAGGAAACTTCATCGTTATATAGGTCTATACTAATTTGAGAAGTTTTTATCAAGTTTTATAAATTAATCAAAAAAAGAAGATTAATAACCAGTCGAAGGTAAACAGAGTTTAATAAATAAAAGACACACTTAAACACACAGTTTCACGTCCGTTTTTGGTGTCACCAATAAAATTGAACCTTTTAAATCAAATTGTTAAGATTTAAACTATGTTCCAAAATAAATCCATTGACATTTTCGTTTAATTTTTATGATTTCACAAGGAATCTTTTGCCTCTTGTTTTCCCTTCTTCAACCCTAAGAATTTTCAAACTTCAAACTTTCCCTCCGGAATTTCTTAACTTCGAGTCTAGACAGTCTTCAACATAGAGACGAAACTCTTCCTTGAGGTACCGGGACCAAGGTCTGAAAAGTCTACCAAGAGGTTGTCTCTCCACTCTCAATACAGGGGAAGGAAATTAAGTGACAGTATTACGATCGGTTCTTTTACTTAGTGTTCACTACGACACATTAAACTCAGATACAGACTTTTAGAAGGAAACAAAGAGTACCTTGGGAACACCCCGTTAGTGAGCGATGTATTTTTCAGATAGACGGGACTGTCATGACACCATATCTTGGGCAAACATACATAACATAATTATCATTCATCGGATTGACTCGATGGTCAACTCTCGGTCGTAGTTAACGATCGTTACTTTACTTAGTAGGACATACTTCCTGGTTAATACGGTCTACTACTAACGTACTGAAGTTAAAATCAGTTATCGATTGAAGTCACCGTGTCCTGTGGGGTTCAGTTCGGGTATGACTCAGGAACTTGATGATCAGAGAATATAAAAATTTTTACCCTCAAGATATGGATGTCTTACAATGTAAAACCTCCAACAAACAATACACCGTCACTTTTAACCTCGTCTCCATTGTCATTCGTTGATTTTACATTATATTTTATTGATACGTACACTTTTTCATTTTCATTTTCGAGAAATAAGGAAGAGGTTGGAACGTCTAAGAAAGTTCACGAGTGACAACCGTTACGGAGCAACCCACCATCGACCGTTTTGTCTTTTCGTAAAACGTCTTAAAATCAAAGACGTAGTGTTTCTACTTATATTTTATCGTCTAAATCTCGACTCTCTGTTATCAAATTATCTACCACGACCTATAAATATATTTCCTACTTCTACTAAAGTCCGATTTTGACTTTAAAACTAATATGTATTATTATAAATGTATAATGATAAAATCCATAATTTTTATTAGGGTTTCATCTTTTGATCCTATACTCAAACTTTTTACCAATTATACCCAATTATAATTCACTTTGATTAGATGAATTATCTCAGTCGTATGTAATTTGAACTAGAGTCAATGGTGACGGTTCTTATTTTTTATCGACTAATAATTATGTCGAAAGTCTATTTGAGTATAATAGTCATTTTTCTGATTGTGTGTAAATTGGACGGAGAACAGTGACAACTATGAGACCCGGTGTAATGGTCACATTGAAGTACTCAATTTTTCTTTTTTTAAGGTTTTTTATTCTTAGTTCTCTGTAATGAATAAAGGAAAAACAATAAGGGATGAGTCTGACCAGAATAATACCACATAAACGAGGATAATTATAATAAAGATAGTTTATGGTTATTGTAAAAAGTGTCTTGATCTTGTTTTTTTTTAATCTAAATATATCGTTGTGTTTTCCGAGGTTTATCGGTTCGTTAGAACTCTTTCTTTTTACTTTGACTCCTTCGTCTGAAGGACTGAAGTGAAGATATTATATTCCAATGTCACTAGTTTTGCCATACCATAACCGTGTTTTTGTCTTTATATCTAGTTACTTTGTCCTATCTTTCAGGTCTTTATTTAAGTATGTAGATACTACTTGATTAGATGTTGTCTCCTCAGTTCTTTTATGTTACTTCTTTTCTCTCAGAAAATTTATTTACGACGAACCTCTTGACCTGTCGACGTACATTTTTTTACTTTGATCTCGTGAGATTGTGGTAAATGTTTTTATTTGAGATTTACCTAGTTTAGGGATTTACATTACTACCTGTCATATTTTAAGGATCTCCTTTTGTATCCATCTTGAGAAACTGTAATTAGTGTTATACAAAAACTAGGTGGGGGAACTCATTACTTTTATTTTTGTTTCTATTTGTTTACCCTGGATTAATTTGAATTTTCAAAGACGTGTCATTTTCTTTAGCGTTTGTTTTAGTTTTCTGTTGGGTGTCTTACCCTCTGTTATAAACGTTTACTTCTCTGACTGCTCTTTAATTAGAGGTTTACCATTTCAAAAAAAAAAAAAATTACCTGTCCTCTAGATTTATCTGTAAAGAGGTGTATTCTATACGTCTACCGATTTTTCGTGTACTTTTCTACGAGTCGTAGTCATTTATAGTCTCATTACATTGAGTTCGACGGCACTCCATTAACCGGTAGTAGCTTTTCAGATGTGTGTTATTTAAGACGTCACGCACCTCTTTTACCTTGGGAGGATGTGATATCCACCCATATATTTAACCATGTTGGCAATACGTCTTGTGATATTTTAAAGGAATTTTTTTATTTATATCTTGATGGTATACTAGGTTGTTAGGGTGAGGACCCGTATATATACTTCTTAAGTTATTAGGTTTTCCTATGAACGTGGGGTCACAAGTAATATCGTGTCAGATGTTATCGGTTCTATACCTTCTTCGGATTCACAGGTAACTGTCTCCTTACCTATTTCTTCTATATCACGTATATATGTTACCTAATAATGACTCGGTATTTCTTACTTTGTTACAGTAAACGTCATGTACCTACCTGAATCTCTACTAGTATAACTCATTTCAGACTGTCTCCTTCTGTTTTGGTATACTATAACTATTATACATCTTAGTTTTTTTTTTCCATGTTCACTTTTATATTTTATTCTTATCTCATTGTCTACATCTCTTGTTTGAATACCAATGGTTTCCCCTTTTTCCCTCTCTCTGTTTAATCCACTGACTCTAACTGTATATGTATAGTGATACATATTTTATCTATTGATTTTTCTGGATGTTGACATATCGTACACAAAGGGACACCGAGTCTACCATTTCTTAGACGGACACTACTTTCTCTGAACCCAAGTTCGGAACCCAGACCTCCTAGGAGACCTTTTCCCTTACCGATGGGTCTAAGAGAAAGGATCTCTTAGGGTGCCTGTCTCCTCGGAACACCTAATATCAGATACCCAAACGTTTCTCAGCCTGTACTGACACGTGTGTGTGTGTATGTGTGTGTTACATATTGTGTCATTTGAGATGAGTTACGAGACATTATTAGATATAACCCCTGTTTTAGAAATTTTTGACACCTATATACATATACGTATTGTCTAAGTGAAACGACATATCGTCTTTGATTGTGTTCTATGATATTTAGTTGATATGAAGTAATTTTTAAAAATTTTAATTTATTTTGTATGGTTCTTTGGGTAAGAAGACTTGTTATAATTTCTTTCAGATATTAAATGTTAAAGAATTACAAGAAATCTTGAAGGTTCATAATTAGACAGTTCTTGAGGAAAATTCATACCTAAAAAATAATGGAATTATTATGTGATAGTCAAGTCAAGTCAGAGAACCAGTACAGGTTGAGAAACACTGGGGTACCGGACGTCGTACGGTCCGAAGGGACAGGTAGTGGTTGAGGGCCTCAAATGAGTTTGAGTACAGGTAACTCAGCCACTACGTTGGGTTGATAGAATAGAAGACAGTAGTGAAAGAGGAGGGTGGAAGTTAGAAAAGGGTTGTACTCCCAGAAAAGGTTACTCAGTCAAGAAGTGTAGTCCACCGGTTTCATATCTTCAAAGTCGAAGTCGTAGTTAGGAAGGTTATTTATAAGCCTTGACTAAAGGAAATCCTTCCTGACCACCCTAGAAGAACGACAGGTTCCCTGAGAGTTCTCAAAAGAGGTTGTGGTGTCAAGTTTTTTATTTTATAATAATAAGAACAAAATATGACTCTTTTAACTTAATAGTAATTCTAATGTTTCAAGGGATTACATTGAGTAGTCGTCTCCACACCTAACAGGGACTGGACGACGTCCCAGTCCCCGTGACTCACTCCGTCAACCACGTACCCTGGAAAACTTCATCCATTAATAGAAGTAATGACGTGGTATCAAACCGGAGTCCAGTTCCCTGTCCCTCGCCTGTGTCAGGGTGGGTAGTTGTCTTTTAACCTAATTTCCACATGACTCGTTCCTCTAGTTGGGACCCTAAAGAAACCTTCCTTACTACGATTTCGACTTTGAGGTCATGAAACCGGTGGAGTACTCTTCTCGACTGAGTAACCTTTTCTGAGACTACGACCCTCCCTAACTCCCGTCCTCCTCTTCCCCTGCTGGGTCCTACTCTACCGACCTACCGTAGTGCCTGAGTTACCTGCACTCAGACTCACTTGAGGCCCTCTACCACTGCTTGTCCCTCCGGACCGCACGACGCTGAGTACCCCAGTGTTTCTCAGCCTGTGCTGACTCGCTGACTTGACTTGACTTGACTCGTACCGGGGTGGGTAGTCTTGTTCTGAGTTAAAGGGGTGTCAGTCAGAGAGAGTAGTCCTTCGAACGTATTCGGAGAATAGGAATAGGAGGTCTGTCTTACTTTTGGTGTTAGTGTCTTTCGATTATTTTGACTAGTATACTTGGTGTCGGAACAGATTGAGTTATTTTGATACTCGGTACAGGATATCCCAGTGGGTTCTTCCTGTCCAGTACCACCTCTCAAGACTGTTTGAACCAGGTGACTTCTTCTATTACCTTTTGGTGAAGTCATAAGAACGGACTCTTGGGGTTCTTATCATACTTTTCTGTTTCTATACTGTGACTTTCTATTTGAGGGGTCCAGGCATCTACGGGTTATACAATGACTTGTTCTCATTTCTTTATTGAGGCCTTTCTTACTTCTTTTTTGTTGTGGGTCAACACCTACACTGACCACTACCTTTATTCTCAGGTTAAGACATTTCTCGTTATAACGTATCCTTGGACACTACAATCCAGGTACTTAGTTCCATTTAATCTTCACCCGTTCGTCCTCTATTGTTCTCACTTGTAAATGTAAAATCCTTAGTCACTTGATTTTACCTAACCTTACCCACTTAAATTAAGTTTACTGGTAATATAGATGATGACAACCGTTCTTAGGGAATCTTCTTTACCTCATCGAGAGTATCAGTTGTTTTTTTGAGAATTTTTGTTGTTTACTAGAGACAAGTAAAGGTTCCCTTTGGTAAGTCATAGTGTCATTAAGTTCAGATACGGGGTTGGTCGTTACAACTTCTTCGACTTCAACTTACCAAGATACTTCTAGATCTGGAAGATCTTGATTGTGGGTATTTTCTACAGGAAAAGTAGTATACTCTGACCTTACGTTTTCAACCTTCAGTTCTCTATGGACTTCATTGTCCGTTTGCACCGCAATCTCTTGTTTTACTTCGTCCCGTTTCCGATTGTCTCAAAATGGTTCTTTTATGTGACCAGTATCCTTTGTGGAAGTAGGTTGTTGTGTTCTCTTTTGAGATGTGTACCTGTAGTGGTCTACCAGTTATGGAT
Organism: Capra ibex; assembly: GCA_006410555.1. Lineage (NCBI taxonomy): Eukaryota > Metazoa > Chordata > Mammalia > Artiodactyla > Bovidae > Capra > Capra ibex. The sequence continues at coordinate 17,473,824 of SJYO01048061.1, read as the reverse complement.
TTAGACTAACTAATTTAAGAAACGTCAGTTTCTACCTCTTCGAAATATGTCAGTCGTTTTTGTTCTACCTCTCGACTGACACCGAGTCTAGTACTTGAGGAATAACGGTTTAAGTCTGAATTTAACTTCTTTCATCCTTTTTGGTGATCTAGAAAGTCCATACTGGATTTAGTTTTGGGAATACTAATATGTCATCTTCACTGTTTATATAAGTTCCCTAATCTAGATTATCTGTCTCACGGACTTCTTGATACCTACCTCCAAGTACTGTAACATGTCCTCCGTCATTAGTTCTGGTAGGGGTTCTTTTTATTTACGTTTTTGAGTTTTACTAACAGACTCCTCCGGAATGTTTATTGACTCCTTTCTTCTCTTCCATTTCCGTTTCCTATTTTTCTTTTCATATGGGTAAACTTACCTCGCAAGGTTTTTTTTTTTTTTCCTTTTTATCCTTTCACAAGGAGTCACTAGTTACGTTTCTTTAACTCCTTTTGTTTCCTTACCCTTTCTGATCTACAGAGAAGTTCTTTTAATCTCTATGGTTCCCTTGTAAAGTACGTTTCCAGTGTTATTTCCTATCTTTACCGTACCTGCATTGTCTTCGTCTTCTATGATCTTCTCTAATGTTCTTATGTGTCTTCTTGATATATTTTTCTAGAATTACTGGATCTATTGGTGTTACCACATTAGTGGGTGGATTTCAGTCTATAGGACCTTACGTTTCAGGTCCCCCGGAATCCTTCTTAGTGGACCTTGTTTCGATTACCTCCACTACCTTAAGGTCGACTCGATAAAGTTCAGGATTTACTACTACAACACTTTCACGACGTGAGTGATATGATATATGGTCGTTTAAACCGTTTAAGTCGTCACCGGTGTCCTATCCTTTATTAGTCAAAAGTAAGATTGGGGTTTCTTCCCGTTACAGTTTCTTACAAGTTCGATGGTGTGTTAACGTGAGTAGAGTGTACGATCGTTTTATTACGAGTTTTAAGAGGTTCAGTCCGAAGTCGTCATGTGTTTGGTACTTGAAGGTGTACAAGTTCGACCTAAATCTTTTCCGTCTCCTTGGTCTAAAAGTTTAACGGTTGTAGACAACCTTGTAACTTTTTCGTTCTCTTAAGGTCTTTTTGTATATGAAGACGAAATAACTAATGGGGTTTCGGAAAATGACACACGTATGGTTGTTTGACTTTTTAAGACTCTCTACCCTCATGGTGGTGGACTGGACGGAGGACTCTATAGACATACGTCTAGTTCTTCGTTGTCAATCTTGACTTGTACTTTTTTATCTGACCAACGTTTGACCCTTTCCTCAGGGAGTTCCAAAATATAACAGTGGGACGAATAAATTGAATATACGGCTCATGCAGTACGTTTGACGTCCGACCTACTTCGTATTAGTTCTAAAACGGTCTTTATAGTTATGGGAGTCTATACGTCTACTGTGATGAGAATACCGTCTTTCACTTCTTCTTGTTTTCTCGGAGGACTACTTTTACTTTCTCCTCCCACTGTTATCAACCCAATTTTGAGTTGTAAGTCTTTTGATTCAAGTACCGTAGGTCAGTGTAGTGACTTACCGTTGATCTACCCCTTTGTGACCTTTGATACTCTCTGAAATAAAAGGACCCGAAGTTTTAGTGACGCCTATCACTGACGTCGGTACTTTATTTTCTGTGAACGAGGAACTTTCTTTACGATACTGTTTGGATCTGTCGTATAACTTTTCGTCTCTGTAATGAAACGACTGTTTCCAGTCAGATCAGTTTCGATACTAAAAAGGTCATCAGTGCATGTCTACACTCTAAACATGAGATTTCTTTCGACTCACGACTTTTTAACTGTGAAAACTTGGTGCCACAAAGTCTTCTGAGAACTCTCAGGGAGCCTGTCGTTCCTCTAGGTTGGTCAGGTAGGATTTCCTTTAGTCAGGACTTATAAGTAACCTTTCTGACTACGACTTCCACTTCGAGGTTATGAAACAGGTGGATTACGTCTCTTACTTGAGTAATATTTTCTGGGACTACGAACCTTTCTACTAACGTTCGTCCTCCTCTTCCCCTACTGTCTCCTACTATACCAACCTACCGTAGCGACTGAACTACCTGTACTTAAACTCGTTCGAGATCCACAACCACTACCTGTCCCTTAAGACCGAACGACATCAGGTACCCCAGTGTCTCAGTCTGTGCTGACTCGTTGACTTGACTTGACTTACATTCAGTAGGTCGTGCTTTCTAACTATCGTTGACTATAAACTATTTACCTCTTCATTGGTTTAATATAAAGGGTTTCATTTATATATGTATGTATACATATATATACACATATATATATATATATCGGTAATACAACGGATAGTATTAGACTCGAACAAACTTTATAAATAGATATATATACAAAATATATATAGTATACTAAAACAATGAAAAAGCCCCCCCCAAGATAAACTCTGGTTTTTACTATCGTAAATTGATTGTTTATTACATATCGTCTTACTTTATAAAAGAAAGATTTGTTTTTATTTTATAATCCTGTATGTTTCTTTTTCCCTGTAGATAATAAAGCACACAAACTGATATTTCTCTTACGATTCAGGACAGTCTTTCACTTCCCGACTTTTTTACTATGAGGAAAAATTTTTAGCCACAATCACAATTGACATCCTTTTTTATATATATGTTACTTACTTCAAGTCAAGTCAAGTCAACGAGTCAGTATGGGCTGAGAAACACTGGGGTACCTGAAGTCGTCGGTCCGAAAGGACAGGTAGTGGTTGAGGACCTCGAACGATTGGTACTAAGGTCTATAGTGCGACGTTTCCCAGGAACCTCCCAGTCACCGCGACTATAGTAAACTTTATACAAATCTTCGTTTTACAGAGTTCAGAGTGATTTCTAAATACCTCAGTCTTAGAAGTCTTCATGTGGTCCCTTTAAAACAATTTTACAACTGACTAAGTTTAAGATCCCTACTTGAAACCTTGATTATTAAGTTGACACTTCGACGGTCCACTGTGATTACGAAGGAAAGACGAAAATCTCAACTAATTGTAAGATTTCCTCTAGTCGGGACCCACAAGAAACCTTCCTTACTCCGATTTCGACTTTGAGGTTATCAAACCGGTGGAGTAGGTTTCTCAACTGAGTGACCTTTTCTGAGACTACGACTCTCCCTAATCCCCGTCCTCCTCTTCCCCTGCTGTCTCCTACTCTACCGACCTACCGTAGTTGCTGAGCTACCTGCACTCAAACTCACTTGAGGTCCTCAACCACTACCTGTCCCTCCGGACCGTACGACGTTAAGTACCCCAACGTTTCTCAGTCTGTGCTGATTCGTTGACTTGACTTGTAAAGAGTCGATAATTGGTATACAGGCATCTATGTTTGTATTCGTACTTCGTTGATTTAAGACACCGTTTGGTATAACCATCCCATTTACCTTCTTTCTACGTACGAACCTATACTGAATTCCTTCGATTGTGGAAAAAAACATGTCCATTGGCCCTCAACCACTACCTGTCCCTCCGGACCGCACGACGCTAAGTACCCCAGCGTTTCTTAGCCTGTGCTGGGTCGCTGACTTGACTTGACTTAACTTGACTTATTAGGTATTATAACTAATAATTGAATTATACAAAAAAGATTTTATATCTATAACATAATAATTCTTATTTATAATGTACTTTGTGTCGGTGGAATTTCTCAAATAAACTTAAAGTTATATTTAAAGTTTTTACATTATATATTCAATATAAAATATATAAAAGTTTTTATAAATATAAATTTATAAAAATTTATAAAAAATAAATATATTTGCTAAATTTTCAAGTTTTTAGACGGAGGTGGTGTGAAAACAGTGTTAATAACCAATTTGTCTTTTAAATACAGTAATTATGGATATTTTCTCTTTCTTAACGACCAGGTATATTTATGTAAAATTAACGTATAAGATCTAACTTTACAGAGATTATTACACGTACGTACGTACGATTCCGTAAAGTCAGCACAGACTGAGACGTTGAGATACCTGAGGAGAAAGTCGACCTAGGAGAAAGTGGACCTAAGAGGTACGTTCTTATGACCTCACCCAACGGTACGGGAGGAGGTCCCCTAGAAAGGTAGGGTACCTAGTTTGGACTCAGAGAAAACATAGGACGTAACAGTCCGCCAAGAAATGGTGAGTACGGTGGACCCTTCAGGACAGTGATTATATTTGATCATATTTATTGTAAGACGTAAATTCTAAATGGACCTTATTTTCCTCGGTCATTTTTTCCGTTAAACTAAGACATTCAGGTATATAGTTCTTTTGTTGATAACCCGTCAATTGACTGATTTTGTTTTATACTTAGGACCCTATAATTATAGTAATCATCGGAACCAATTTTTCATAATCGATAATTTATAATCATTTTTATCAATTATAATACATCAGTACAAATAGTAGTTTATAAAAGAAAAAAAAAGGGATAACATTTCCCCTTTTTTAACGTTATCGACTTCGTCTTTTATAAAAAGATGAATAACAATCAGGAAACCTAAAGATGTCTCTATAGGTTTGTATACACTGAAGAAAAGGAACCGTTCTCTTATTCGTTTCAAAATCATACAAAATTCTGTTTCAAGACACAACCATGTTTAGGTTTAAAACCACTCCAAGGTCTAGAAAGTTTAATTCGTAGGAAATTTGTTGTTGTTTTTGTTATAGGTTATTTCATTTTTGTTTTCGGTGTTTTTAGGTATACCAGGTCCTACCTCGTTATTTTTAAAAGGAAGGTCGAAACAAACGAAATATATAGGTAATCGATTTAAGGATGGTGTGTTCTTCGTGTTACGGAAAAAGTAGAGAAACACGACTCGTTACTCTCATTTTGACTTTCTATGTGTCATAAGTGGGATGTATGAAAGAAACTGTAAAGACGTAATTCGACTCTACTTATATTTGTTTCTGTCTACAGGTATTAGTATTACAGTTCAATACAAAAGTAATTAAGAAGAGTTTCCGTTTATTACAACGTGTAATATCACACCCCTACTACTTTTAATATGTAAGGAATTTGTACAGTATATTTCCGGGTACCCGAGGTCATACAAAACTTTACTTCGTAATAGAATTGTTGTACTGAAGGATATTTATCACACTGTATCTTTGAAAATTTTATTCACTACTCTATAAAAAAATTTATTTCAAAATTAGATTAGTAACTGAAACGAATTTTAAATTCCTAGATTTATAGAGATCCATTTCTAGTACATAGTTAGGTACCTATGATTCAGAGAAGTCCTTACAGGTTGAGGAACACTGGGGTAGCTGACGTCGGGTGGTCCAAGGAGACAGGTACCCTAAGAACCTCACCCATCTGTAAGGGAAGAGGCCCCCCCCCCCCCCCCAAGAGTTGGGTCCCCAGTTTGGTCACAGAGAATTCAGAGGACGTAACCGTCCACCCAACAAATGGTGATCGCGGTGGACCCTTCGTGGTACATGTTTATGTTTAAGAAAAGTTATCTGTAAACACCGTATATCAGTAAAACGTGAGGGTTAACATTTCCGAAAGTCTAGACACTCAGCCGGAACATAGAGACTGACGAAGTGTTCGAAGATACTTATTCGAAGATCACTGTTTGTACTATGAAACATTAAAACATCAACAACTACGATAACTTCCGATAATAAAAAGTGATTTTTTACCCTTTGACCCTCTGGATCACAAATTACTCACAGTTAATAGATGATGTTAAATGTGGAACGAACGTTATAAAAGGTTTAAGAAAATTAATTAACAAATTAATCAATGTCTCATAATCGTTCTCACTGAGTCGACAGTAACAATAAGTATCAGTATAAGTATAAGTATAGTCACTAATTAATACTTGGTGAACAGAAAATAAATTGGAGTTACTCGAATCAATAAAACCTCAGGTACCATTTCGTGAGAAAATTAAGGTTAAGAGGACGAGTGAAGTTGTCGTGTATATACGATTTTAACCTCACTATGTCTCTTCTAATCGTACCAGGGACGTGTTTCTACAGTTTTTAAGTACTTTATAAGGTATAAACTCCTGTATATAACTCTATTTCGATTTCTTCTTTGTACATGGAGATACAAGTATCGTCATGATAAGTTTTGTCGGTTCTGTACCTTTGTTTGATTTACAGGAAACTGTCTACTGACCTATTTCTTTTATACGATGTATATATGTACCTAATGATAAATCGGTAATTTTTTTTACTGTATTACGACACACGTCATTATGTACCTGGACCCCTAATAGTAGGATTTGCTTCATTCAGTCTTTCTATTTACGTCATACCACATTGAATATTTTATACTGTGTTCACTTGGCTAGAGTGACTGCGTCTCTTGTGGTGAACACCAACGGTTCACCGTCCACCCCCATCCCCACCTACTCTCAAACCCCAATCATCTACGTGCGATAATATACATCCTACTCATTTGTTGTTCCAGGACGACATATCGTGTCACTTGACATAAGCGATAGGACACTATTTGGTATTATCTTTTATCGAATTTTTATTAGATTTATCTACATCTTCACTCAATGAAACGATATTGCGCCTTCAATTGTGTGGTAACATTCAATTGATGTTAATTTTTTATTAAGACTAGAGACAGAAGTAAAGTAACCATGTGGTACAGGAGACAACGGTCCTGAGAGATACAGTTATCTCGTGGTAGTCTACAATATAAAGTGACGATAGTGGTTTCGAGGTGTGGAGACAGTCATCTATTTCCAAAAGACGTCTTGGGACAGTATGTACAGGTGGATACTGGATTTGTCGTTACAAATAAGGTCCTGGTCATGTACTTTGGATAATCGTTTCTTCTACTCTGTAACCTTTCCCGTTCCCTCCTATTTTTACCTCTCCGTTATGTCTATGTCTAATAATCTAAAATGACAAATGGATAAATGTAGGTAAATGATATGTTCCTTTATTACTTAATTTTGATATTTCTACGTCACAAATTAATACTCTTATTGTGAACACGTCCAATTGAGACTCCGTTATTTAATAACAATTGATAGTTAAACGAGTAAATTCACCCTAATAAAATTGCTTTAACAGAAAGGTTTACTACGAAAGGGTAATACAAATCGGTAATATTACTTCTTTTATTTCCTAAAAAGACAGAAAAGATAATAAAAAGGAAGTAGAACAAAGAGGATCAGAGGTTTTCTCTTTACTTATATTAAAAGATTCTATAAAGAGTCTTAGTTTACCATTACTTCTGTTTTCAGTTTGATAGAAAACTTTAAAGTTTTTTTATGAAAAAAGAGAGGGACTTTGTAATAGAAGAAAGAGGAAGGAGTGTTTTGTTCATCCGTTGCTTAAAATAATTCTCGTATCGAGACATTTAGTAGTTAAATCTTTCAGTTCTAAATAACAGTTTCTTACACCTATTATTTCATTGGTCCTTGAAGTAAATTTTTTAAAAATAAAATATGACCATCGTATCAACTAATTGTTATACTACCCCCGGCACCACTACTATCGATACTACCCAGACCACAACCACTGCAACAAGCACGACACCACTACGCTGCGACTGCGTCAGGTACTCTGCCTCTTTAGAGACGAGTGCTGCGCGAAAAGGGAAGTCAAGTACAGTCTAACAATTTATCGATAACTTCTAATGTACTAGAAAATTTTTTTTCTAACTTTTATTATGTTTATTCGTTAATGGAGGTCTAAACGAGATATGTTTAATTATACGTCGTTTATTTTACAAAATCCTTTAAGATTGCTAATACTCCACAGGTCTTTATACCTTTAAACACAGCATACCACGAATCCTTAAACATGATTTTCATCTTAGAGATTAATTTTAATTTTAAATTTTAATTCAATCTTGATTAATTTTAATTTAAGATTTTAATTTTTTCTTTCTTTTTTCAACGTAGTGAATGCACGAAACACTGAGGATTGTTGTTACGAATTAGGTCTGTTTGAATTCAAAATGGTGGAGACATTTCACACAATATTGTAACTGAATTACTATGTCGATATATTTCCCCGATACATTCTCCCTGATTGGGTCAAGGTTTTATGTAATTTATAAGTTATGTATAATAACATTGAGAAGTATCATAATTACGACATAACAATAACAACAATAAAATAACAGTAATAATAAAAAATTTCTTACTTAATATTACAAGTTTCTTGTTTTCTTATATATTCATAATCAGAGAATGACCCTTCTTAAAGATTATCTACGTTTTACAAACTTTCTATAAGTAATAGAGGGTTTTGTACTCGTCTCTGTGGACTTTTATACGTTTGACGTTTTATAAATAATATCAGTCCATCTCGTATCTGACACCTTCACCGTACCGATATACTTTTGTCACTTTATTACTATCTTACCCCCGTAACCTTACACAAACACCAACGGGAAACAAATGTTTTCTGAACTCCCCTTTTTGCACCTACTTTTGTTCTTTTTATCATTCATTATATAAGTACTGTCCAAATCATCTTTTTGTGTCGTATTGAGACATTAGTTTTGAAACTAAAACTTTTAAACCAATTGTTGAATACTCAATTTATAATTCGTTAAATAAACTAAAAAGACCAATCTAACCGATTATATAGGCATATATATTTTATTTTAAAAGTATCGATGGACCGTCCTATTGTTATTTCTAATTTATCTAATATATTATAATTTGACTAAAATGAGAGAGGATCCTTTTATTAATACTAAGTATTATTAGGTTTATTATATTAGTGTCTTCAAATTCTTTTTATACTTATGTGTAATGAAAAGATCTACCTTTTATTGTTTGAGTCTTTAAGATTACTTTCATCAATCTTCTTTCACGACTAGGTAAAGGTGAGTACCTATGTGTACAGATACGGAGGTTCTTCAACCCGGTAGACACACGTGACGTTGAAGTAACGAGACACTTTCGAACGATGACTCACGTTGTGTCGATTTAGATCTCGTTTAATTTATTCATACATAAATAAAAGTTCACGCAATTAGTAAATAAAATGACAGTCCTTTACGAAAATAAACAACAGAAACTCAAAGTATAGGGATCATTAAAATGACGTACAAATTCGTTCTTTAGTTATCGGTGAGAAGATATACCGACTCACTGAACCGTTTGAGCTCGAATTTATAGTACAGTATAAGAGACTCAATATATAAGACTTGTTAAGGATTGACTTCCATAAGTTTTCTCCTGAGTAGTACATGTTTTAAACAAATTATTTACCAAATAGAAAATTGGATTCATTACACTTTCAAGATCAAGAGAAAAAAAAAGAAAAATGAAGTATTTATTCATTAGTTATATCATTCTTTAGAGTTTTATCTACTTCTAAACACACCTTAAATGAAGTGTTAAATTTCTATGTTTAAACATTTGAAATGTCTTTCAATTCGAACATAATTTTCTGGATAGAAAAGAAAGAAAAAAAAAAAAAAAAAAAGGGACCGAGAAGGGACCTTAACGAGGTATGAAGAGGACTAAAAATGGCCGAGAGTGTAGACGGCAAATGGAGTCCAAGAAAGTTTCACATAGGATCGTATTTTAACTTTGGAAATTCCACCCTCCTTATAGTTGTCGAATGAATTCAAGTGAATATTGTATAGAGGAACGCGAATTTCACCACGACGACGAGTGACAGGACGTGTCTTTGTTCTGAGGGTATGTGTGTTTTACAAGTACCAACTATAGGTAGGTCAAACTAAAAGGACAATAGATTCAGCGACAACGACGGTACTCACAAACGTTGTAAAATAAAAGGAGACGAATATTTTTACTTAAGAACAATGTAAAAAATATGGTGAAGAATATATTAAAGACATAAGTTCATCATACTACTACGAAAATATATCCGATTCCCTACGGGGTCCATTGGACATTTTGTAATAAAGACCCACACAGACACACCCTCTGATCGTAAACTTAATCATCTCACTCATTTATCTAGGTGGGAGTGGTTAGGAAAGTCCTGGGATTACCTTACGTTTCCATCTCCTTCCCGGTCAATAGAGAGAAGAACTCGACCCTGTCCCGCACAAGAGGATAGGTGACTGAACACTCGAGGACCAAGAACCTAGAAGTCTAAAGAAACAGGAAACCTAAATGGGAAAGGGTTTAAGAGTCGGGAAACGTGAACCTGACTTAATATGGTGGACTAACAGACTAAGGAGTAGAATATCTCCTGTTTATCACCCTAAACAGGAGGTGTTAGTGCACTCATTCAAAGGTACTAGAGGAGAACGTACAGAAAATCAGCGAGTCAGGTACTTTGTGGTGTCTGACGTCGGTCGGTCCGAGGAGTCAGGTACCCTAAGCGGTCCGTTCCTATGACCTCACCCGAAGGTAAGGGAAGAGGTCCCCTAGAAGGACTAGGTCTCTAGTTCGGACCCAGAGGACGTGACGTCCGTCTAAGGAATAGTAGACTCGGTGGTCCTTTCGGGTATAAAGGAAAATAAGTTGAGAAATATAGGATAACTAAGAATAGAGACCTCTTGGGACTGATTACGTCCCAACAAGAGTCCGTGGTACATGGGATCGAATACAGGGGACCGAAGTTTATGAAGAACATATATTAAATTACTGTTGTCTAAAGGACAATGTTGGTGCAAGGATTTGTATTAGTAAAATAATGTACTTAGGGGGGAAACTCCCAACACTGGAAAACCCAAGATCAGGTGAGATTAGGTGAGATCGATCAAATTCATGTCACTCTAAAGGGTTGACAACTTTTCTATTTTCTGAAGTAGAGAGTTATAGAGAGTCAATTATTTTGAAATGACTAAATAAAATTTTACAAAAAGTATCTAAAAATGAGTACATTCATCGGGAGTAGGACTGGAAATTTTAGGTAAAAGTCCACAATTTTGTGAACAGTTTAACTTGTGATCAAAATGGATTGAGGTTTCGTATGAAGTTTTAAATATTGACTGATAATATGAGGACGATCTTTGTGTGTGACTGTTTCTTATTAGATAAAATATAAGTAAGGGATAACTTTATTTCAATTGAGTAAGTCATAGGTTTTTTGATCAGAGTTCTGTTTGTAAGTGTGCTCGAGTTTAGACATGTGTCTTAACGAATTCTACAGGTAACCGTCTACTTACCTATCCTTCAATACCATGTATATGTGTTACCTGATGAGTTGATGTTTTTCCTTGTGTAAACTCAGTGAAGATTACTCCACCTACTTGGACCTCGGATAATATGTTACACTTCATTCAGTCTTTCTCTTTCTGTTTTATGACATATAATTACTTATATATCTCTCTTAAATCTTTCGACCATGGTTACTAGGATGTACGTCCCGTCGTTTCTTCTGTGTCTACATTTCTTGTCTGAAAACCTGATATACCCTTTTCCGTTCCCACCCTAGTAAACTCTCTTACCATAACTTTGTACATGTAATGGTATACATTTTGTCTACTGGTCACGTTTCAGTCACGTATTTCGTCCCGTGGGTTTCGGTCACGAAATCCTGTTAGGTCTCCATATCCGTCCCCTCCCTTCACCCTGCCTCCAAGTTCTAACACCCCCCGTGTACATATGGACACCGACTAAGTGCAACTACATACCGTTTTGGGTGGTGTTATAACATTAGTAGGAGGTTAATTTTATTTAATTAGAATTATTATTTAAATTAAAAGTATTAAATAGGTTTTTAACTTTTAAACTATAGGAATAAAACATCACTGGGATTATGGACGAAAAAGACCGGTATCATTTACCGTGACGGGGAACATTTTTCACTCAGTTGGATCTTAATATTCTTAATAAGGACTGTGGAAGGAGAAGGTCTGGGGATAGCTAAGATGGACTTTTGAGTCCATGTACTTGTTAGTTACATATTAGATAAAAAGTAACTTGTTAGATAGTATTTTACTTTATTCCGTTTTCTGTATTGACTGTTCTTCCTTGTCTAGACTTCCTAAAATAGATTATCTCATAACCCATGCTAAAAATTCATACACACACGTACACACACATATGAAGTGTATATCACTATTTTATATTTAATGTTTGAAAATTTTTAATCGTTTCTTAGTCTGGTCATTTTCTTGTCTGGTCATTTTCTAGGGTCCTCTTGAGTATCTTTACTTTTATAGTAAAAACCTTAAATTTATTACGACTCCTCCTAAAGTTGTCTTTTAATCTATTTCGACTTATTAATTTTTCTATCTAGTAACTTTTAATAGGTCTTACGTACTTCACGTTACTTCAATCCAGTACTTTATACATTTATAAAAGGAATTCACGGGTGTAATAAACAATTTCAGATAGTTAGTAATTAATACGTACACTATCAATGGACTATATCGGATCAAGAGTTGAAACAAGTCTTACGGTGTCAACTATACATTATCCTTTTTTTTTTTTTGTATTATTTTATAAGTCTTTGTATGGTCGGGTGTTTTTGTGAGATTCTTGTTTTTCGTCAATGTATACGACAGATGTAATTCTGTATTCTTGACTAGTAGAATTTAAAAATTGTTTATAAATATCTAAAATTAATTAAATTTAAAGATCCGAAATCCAAAAAATACAATTACTTTTACTTTTGGTAAAAATTTTAATTAATACGTACTTTTTATTGTATAGAGTTTTATTTTCTATAACTTTCGAGTTTAATTTTTATAATAAACAATTATAGAAAATTTTTGAACACTACTAATTTTTTTTTAGGTTATAATAGAACGATGGATAAAAGGAATTTAACAGATCTTTGATTCATCATGATAAACATAGACAATCACATCATATGTAAATTGGTAAATAATTTTAACTCTTAATTCAATTAATATATATATATAAATTAAATAAATATATATAAAAAAAGAAGTAGTTAACTCAAGTCAAGTCAGTGAGTCAGACACGTTGGGGTACCTGACGTCGTACGGTCCGAAGGGACAGGTAGTGGTTGAGGACCTCGAATAAGTTTACGTACAGGTGGCTCAGTCACTACGGTAGGTTGGTAGAGTAGGAGATATCAGGGGAAGAGGAAGACGGAAGTTAGAAAGTGTCGTAGTCCCAGAAAAGTTTACTCAGTCAAAAAGTGTAGTCTACTCGTTTTATGAGATAAAAGTCGAAATCGCAGTCAGGAAGGTAACTTATAAGTCCTGACTATATGAAATCCTACCTGACCAACCTAGAAGAACGACAGGTTCCCTGAGAGTTCTCAGAAGAGGTTGTGGTGTTAAGTTTTCGTAGTTAAGAAACCACGAGTCGAAAGAAATATGAGGTTGAGAGTGTAGGGATGTACTGATGATCTTTTTGGCATCGAAACTGGTTTACCTGGAAACAACCGTTTCATTACAGAGACGAAAAATTTTACGATACATCCAACCAGTATCCAAAAAAGGTTCCTCGTTCACAGAAAATTAAAGTACCGACGTCAGTGGTAGACATCACTAAACCTTCGGCGTTTTTATCAGAGATTTACAAAGGTAACAAAGGATAGATAAACGGTACTTCACTACCCTGACCTACGGTGCTAGAATCAAAAGACTTATAACTCAAAATATGCAGTTCTGACACATAAAAGTGGGACAAATAGATTTAATATATGTCTCATATACTAGGCTTTATGGCTCGACCTACTTCGTGTTCGACCTTAGTTCTAAAGGTCCTCTTTATAGTTATTGGAGTCTATACGTCTACTGTGGTGGGAAACCGTCTTTCGCTTCTTCTGGGAGAACTACTTTCACTTTCTCCTCTCACTTTTTTCGACCAAATTTTGAGTTGTAAGTCTTTTGTTTCTAGTACCGTAGACCAGGGTAGTGAAGTACCGTTTATCTACCCCCTTTGTCACCTTTGTTACTCTCTGAAAAGGAAGTATCTCTCACCTTTTATCTCGACTTTAAATCACTCTTCAGAAAAAATAAAAGAAATTATCGAATCGTACATAGGTATATAGTTGATTTATAGTTTTATTGAGTATTTTTACATATATAGTATTAAAACCTTTCTTTGTTATTAAACTATTATAAAAACGAGTTCAAAGAAACTCTCTTTACGTACATTTCCATGTTAATTTCTAGTCCTTCATAAAACTATCAAAGATTGAAAGAATCTATACGTTTTTATATAATCTGAACGGGATATTAACGGTTGGATCAACGACTTTCTCGAACCGAAATCTAAAAAGTAATAGACGTTGTACATCACAGGTCTTTTACAATAAAACAAACATTATTAAGTATGTAATATATTCAAGTCTATTGAATAGGAGGTAAATTCAAGAAAAATTTACAGATATTTTGTGATAAATTCCGTCATTCTTTAGGTAATTTCGTCCTGTATAGGTGTAGAGGCTAAAAACAAGATCTAATTTAAATATTCGGTAACAGTCAACCTATGAGTACTATTTTTTGACACAAGGAAACGACGAAACGTAGTGACAATATTGTACCGAAAACTAATCGGAAAGACTAATAGTTAGACACAGAAAAACATCGAACCTTATAACGGAATTGAGTACAAGTGAACCAACAGAAACTGTACTCCTAAATAAATCATTCAAGGAAGGAACCTTTGAATAAAACGGTAAAAAAAGGAAAGGGGAAGAGTATGTCTGTCGACTGACTCGGAGACGACCTTAATAAAGGACTTGGTGTAGTTGTATCGGAGTGAACGATGTATAAGTGTTTTGACTTTGTTTAAAAGTACAGGTTGAAAAATTTGATCTAGAGAGACCTATCAAAAGACTGACGCTTAACTTTCAAATCAAACGGTATTTTAAAAACCCTTTTTAAACGATCTGATGACTATAAAGGAAGTCGGGTTTAGATATTTTTCAAACAAGGAAATCAGAACCTGTCTCAATCATCGGTATACACTATAAACATGACCCAGGTCACTTACAAAGGTCATTCACTTCTTTTACCTGTGTTAAATCTCTTTCTACAGATTTTACCCTCCTCAACCCTTACGATCTTAAGTATATAAGTATATATATGGTCTATCGGATGAGAGGTTAATACAAGAGAAAGTCAAGTCAAGTCAAGTTAAATCAGTGAGTCAACACAGACTGAGAAGCGTTGGGGTACTTAATGTCGTTCGGTCCGGAGGGACAGGTAGTGGTTGAGGACCTTAAGTGAGTTTGAGTACAGGTAGCTCAGCCACTACGGTAGGTCGACAGAGTAGGAGACAACAGGGGAAGAGGAGGACGGGGGTTAGGGAGGGTCGTAGTCTCAGAAAAGGTTGTTCAGTTGAGAAGTGTACTCCACCGGTTTCATGACCTCAAAGTCGAAATCGTAGTAAGGAAGGTTTCTTGTGGGTCTTGACTAAAGGAAATCTTACCTGACCAACCTAGAGGAATATCACGTTCCCTAAGAGTTCTCAGAAGAGGTTGTGGTGTCAAGTTTTCGTAGTTAAGAAGTCACGAGTCGAAAGAAGTGTCAGGTTGAGAGTGTAGGTATGTACTGGTGACCTTTTTGGTATCGGAACTGATCTGCCTGGAAACAACCGTTTCATTACAGAGACGAAAACTTATACGATAGATCCAACCATTATTGAAAGGAAGGTTCCTCATTCACAGAAAATTAAAGTACCGTCGTCAGTGGTACACGGCACTAAAACCTCGGGGGGTTTTATTTCAGACTGTGACAAAGGTGACAAAGGGATAGATAAAGGTTACTTCACTACCCTGGTCAACGGTACTAGAAACAAAAGACTTACAACTCCAAATTCGGTTGAAAAAGTGAGAGGAGAAAGTGAACGTAGTTCTCCGAAAAATCAAGGAGAAGTGAAAGACGGTATTCCCACCACAGTAGACGTATAGACTCCAATAAGTATATAGAGGGTCGTCAGAACTAAGATCGAACACAAAGAGGGTCAGGTCGCAAAGAGTACTACATGAGACGTATATTCAATTTATTCGTCCCACTGTTATACGTAGGAACATGAGGAAAAGAATAAACCTTGGTCAGATAACAAGGTATAGGTCAAGACTGACAATGAGGACTGGACGTATATCCAAAGAGTTCTCCGTCCAGTCCACCAGTCCATAAGGGTAGATCAAGTCTTAAAAGGTCAAATAACACTAGGTGTGTCATTTTCCGAAACTGTATAAGTTATTTCGTCTTTATCTACAAAAAGACCTTGAGAGAACGAAAAAGCTACTAGGTCGTCTACAACCGTTAAACTAGAGACTAAGGAGACGGAAAAGATTTTAGTCGAACTTGTAGACCTTAAAGTGGCAAGTGTAACGACTTCGGACCGAACCTCTTAAAACTCGTAATGAAATGATCGCACACTCTACTTACGTTAACACACCATCAAACTCGTAAGAAACCGTAACGGAAAGAAATTCACATATGTTTTGTGATAAATTCCGTCATTCTTTAGTCAACTATTTCCTGTATGGGTGTAGAGACTCTTAGAACTACCACCTACAAGAGACGTACGACACCAACAGTTATCCCCATATTACATGGTGAATAACTAGTTACCATTCCGCTCTAACACTTTATTTTCCCTGATCCACCGTCTTTCCTCTTCCGTTGCCGTCAGGAGAGGTCATGACAACGGACCTTTTAGGGTACCTACCTCCTCGGACCATCCGACGTAAGGTACCCCAGCGTTTCAACCGGTGCTAACTCGTTGAAGTGAAAGTGAAAAGTGAAAGTACATGACCTCTTCCTTTACCGTTGGGTGAGGTCACAAGAACGGACCTCTTAGGGTCCCTGGCCCCTGGGACAACCCGACGACAGATACCCCAGCGTGTCTCATCCTGTGTTGACTTCGCTGAATCGTCGTCGTCGTCGTCCACCGTCTTTTTGATTATACATATAACCAATCGTACTGGACTCACAGACAGTCTTATTGAACTAGAAGACCTGAGACTACTGATTTATCTCGTACCAAAAGGATCTTCTCTCTATCTCTACGTTGACACCACGTAGAACTAAACATATTTGTCGAGTTCCCGACCACTCGTCAATACCGTAACCTTTTATCACTAGCAATGGGGGTCAGAGGTCTAGAATAATAACAGAAAGTAAACGATATGACACAGACTGAAAAACACTGGGGTGTCCGATGTCTTGGGGTCCCAGGAGACAGGATATGACGGAGCATCTCAAACGACTTTAAGTACAGGTAACTCAGTTACTACGATAACGTTGTAGAGTAGGAGACGGTGGAGGAAGGAGAAACGGAAGTTAGAAAGGATCGTAGTCCCAGAAAAGGTTACTCAACTGAGAAGTATAGTCCACCGGTTTCATAACCTCGAAGTCGCAGTTGTAGTCAGGGGGGTTTCTTATAAGTTCCAAATAAAGGAAATCTTAACTAACCAAACTAGAACGTTAGGTTTCCTAAAGAGGTCGTGGTGTTAAACTTTCGTAGTCAAGAAGTCGTGAGTCGGAAGATATACCAAGTTGAGTGTGTAAGTATGTACTGATAACTTTTTTCGTATCAAAACAGACACGACTGGAAACAACCGTTGAACTACAGAGACGAAAAAATTATACGACAGATCCAAATAGTTTCGAAAGAAAGGTTCCTTGTTATAAGGAATTTGGATCTATACAAGTTTTTAGGAATCGGACAACAAACTTCAACTACGGTCCGGGGGTGCTCCTTCTCAGCAGAATATGGTCCCTTGTACGTCCGTAAATGTCGTATAGTGATGTCTCTTTCTTTTTACGGTTCCGAAAGTTACTACACAAACTATCGAAAACGAGTGTGATCATGTTTTCTTTGTTCTTTGTGTTAGTGTTAAGAGGTCAATCTCACCTTCGAGTTCTTATTATAAACTTTTTTTTTATTATAAACTATTTCTAAAACGGAATAAATAAAAATGTTGACCCGGTTTCCCCGGTGGTTATGTTGAAAACGATAAAGGGGACCCGACTTTAAATTAATGAACCTTAAATATAAAAACGTTGAAGATTTTGGGACACGTACACACACGACACAGCACAGGTTGAGAAACGTTGGGATAGTTGATATTGGGGTCCGAGGAGACAGGTACCCTAATGGGGTCGTTCTTATGACCTCGTCCGATGGTAAAAGAAGAGAGTTCCGGGAAGGGGTGGGTTCCTAACTTGGGTACAGAGAACACTGATGACATGACCGTCCGTCTAAAAAATGGTGATCGTGGTAGACCTTGGGAGAACCGGGGATAAGACTTCTCATTCTACATAATCCCATTTTTCCCGATATATTCTCGGATTATTTAAAGAGAAACGAAGTGGTTGTATCATTTAGTCATCGTTATTGTTGGGTACTCTAGAATGTCATTAATCATTGTGATTGTTTGTGCTGTCAATGATCATATTGACGGACGGTATGGAGGACAAGTTAACGGTCATACAAGAGACGTGTTCGGTCTTCCTAAAAAGATTTGGATTAGTTTACAATCGACGTTACCGTCGACGATAAACTCCATACCGTTGAAAATGACCTCACATTGTCATTTTGAGGACAATGATTGTTTGAGACCATACAATCATCACTTAATCACTTATTGATGAACCATACGTAGTTCTCCTTCTTAGTTTTTGTTAATTACCAGTAGAGCTTACCCGACATGTGTAAGTAACAGAACGGAGTTCCAACAATTAAGGAAATAAGAGATAATGTCGAACCAAACGTCCCCCAAACTAGTAGAACCGTAAAGTGTCCTAAAAAGTAATCAGATTATATAACTAGTGTAGTACGATTAACTTACGTCATTTACCCTTCACAGTTTAGAAGATTCAATAGATCTACTTGCAAACAGTCTTCCACCGTCTATTTGAATCGTCTCTAAATTACCGGTAAACGTTACTACTTCAGAAATCCTCAGGTCCCCAACACGACACGATCTTATAAGAGAAATACTATTTACTGTCAACAAAACGTGGAAAGTCAAGGTCACAGGGTCTTGTTCCGTGTTATGAACCACTTCGAGAAACCTCAAACCTCTGTTTCGTATGGGGTAAACACTGACTTTGCTTCTGAGTAAATTACCTATTGAGACTTTCATCAACTAAACTCACTCTTAGTCTTAGAGATCATATAGTTTCGACATCCCCTTCATCTAGACAGTGAACCAAGTATATTGGGTCACATAAACTACTACGAACTTCGTACATATTACCTGTTCTACGTTACATCTCGGCAACCTTTACGGACTTTCCTCTTAGTGTCATACTTTAGAATCTCAAGACCTCAGGATTACTGAAAATATCGGTTCTTGAGAAGAGAAGCTATTTGAAGGGTAATACGACGATCTACCAGTATTTCTGTCATTCACTGACTTTGAATTCGACGTGTAGATGGTTAAGAATTGCAAACCGTCCCGGTTGATGTTGGATGACATACGATTCACAGGTATTCCCGGGTCCGAGTTTTTATAAACCTTCGGAATCATTTAATATATACTTATATGTCCAACCTGAGGGTACAGTGAACGGATACAAGGAGAAGAAGTCGAGTTTAGGACCCAGAGTGACTCCTAAAGGATACTGGTTGTCCGTATCAGATTTTTCGGGAACCACAACCAATTCATCATCCAATCACATTATTCACCCGTAATCGACTTTTCTTGTCGACGGTAAAATATCGAAGAAAGTACCAACCGTGATTTCCCGTC
Organism: Capra ibex; assembly: GCA_006410555.1. Lineage (NCBI taxonomy): Eukaryota > Metazoa > Chordata > Mammalia > Artiodactyla > Bovidae > Capra > Capra ibex. The sequence continues at coordinate 17,454,225 of SJYO01048061.1, read as the reverse complement.
CCCATTTCTCTTCAGGAAGGTACCTCTCTTGATCCTCATCATATGAATGGGTAGTTTAATCATATTTCCTTCTCTATCCTGTCTAACGTCTACATCAAGTCACCATCTCGCGTACGAAACGTATATACTCCGGTGCCCAAGCTAGGAACCGTAGAGGTACTGATCACCCATATAACTGACAGTCCGTCACTGTTCATCGGACTGGTCGAATGAATCTTCTGTCGTCTCTTTTTATGACCCTCTAGACTAGTTTCTTCGAGACCCATTCCTGATCCACCTACCTGTATACCTTTATCATTATTTTACATATATAGTAAAACAGATTGTAATTACTACCTGGTTCTTGTAAGTGAGAATGATCTTTTAGAAATTTCGGTTCATCCGTCCTTGTCGTGGTCGAAGCAATATACACTATGGGTATATCGGTGTGGTCGGGAAGTAAACCTTCCAAGATACGAACCAAAGTTCAAGAAAACTCTGATAGAACTTTAAGTATCCTTAAAAACTTATCTTCGGGATTTATGAGTAAAAAAAAATCATCCAGGGTACTTAATACAGTGGTCAGAGTTTGTCCTACTGGACGGGTACCTACTGTTGATGACAGATAGTATACATTAAGACCATAAATAGGGTACCTGGAGTAATTATATTACAGGTAAAACTGTGACCATCCACGACAATTACCAGAGACTTCGGTCATGGGATAGTGGTTACGACCAAAATGATGTCCTTGAAATCTTATAGGTTAACATATCGTTAATCTCAACAGTCTATTTATATTCTACCACTAAATTTAAACTCAAAATTTATTTGTTGTAAAGAATCGTATTTATATGAGGTCTATAACGTGACCTGTATAAATATGATTTTTTTTATACACCACGTACAGACGTTAAGTTTAACCTGACCCATAAGATGTAAGACTACACAATTTAGACAGTTGGAGTAGTCATAATTCTGTTTGTGTTTCATGAGTGAAAGTGTGTTAGGAAACCACTATAGTAGGTCGAAGGATCACAGACCAAATAATTTAATTGGTGAAAGGTGTGACCTTCACTTTTGTTATATAAGAATATCTTTAATTACGTACAAGGACGATATCTTAAAAAAGAAGGAACAAACTTTACAAAGATAAACATTCATAGTAATAATAAGTGTTTTACTGACGATAAAATAAGTTGTCTATACGAGTCAGATTCAGTGACTAACATAAAGTTTAAGTCATTCTGTTACTCGAGAACTAGTGTCTTTAGTGACTAGAGGGAAACAAGGGGTTTTGTTTCTCCGTTTACCGGACTAACTATCTTACTTACCAAATTATCGAGTGACTTCCGAGTCGATTCTACCGTTGATCTCTCCAGATATGAAACTCTGAACTCACGACAGAAGATCCTATACCGTATCCTTAGTTTGATACGGTCCCATCAGTACTCTATGATAAATGAATCATCGATCTTATATGACAGATTTTCCTCCTATCTTAATTAGAGAGATTAGTAGTGAATGTACTCAGTGGACATAATAGACACGAAAGACAGGGGTGTTTGAATACGAAAAAAACTAAACCTCTAGAAGTAAAGGTCTTTGAGTTGAGTGAAAGGTTCCCTGTGTGATTTTCAAAGTAACTCGATCTCTAAATAAGATGACAGACCAGTGAAAAACTTAAATAAGACAATCGACTATATTAATTAAGACTGATAATTCTTCTTTCCAACGAAGATACGGTATTCAAAGAACCTCTTAATACGGATATTTATTATCTTAGGTAAGTCCGTAAATAAAAACAAAGACATAAGTTTACTGTTTGTACTAAAGTCGTTTTTAAAGTCATAGTCTCAGACTAAAATTTTCTTGTTTCTGGAACCTTATAAGGAAGAAGTCCGGACTTTCATATCTCCTACCTAAAATTGTTTAATCTCTGTCTGAATGTTCAACGGTTTTGTATATGCAGACTGAGAAACGTTGGGATACCTGACGTCGGACGGTCCGAGGAGACAGGTACCTTGAGAGGTTCGTTCTTATGACCTCCCCCAACGGTTAAGGATGAGGTTCCATAGAAGGATTGGGTTCCTAGTTTGGGTACAGAGAACGTAAAGGACGTTACCGTTTACCTAAGAAATGGTGACACGGTGGACCTCTTGTTCAGAGTGTTTCATCTCTCCCCTTTTTACTGGAACTGTGTCTCCTACAACATCATCGAATTAGGGACTTAGGGTTCAGACAAGAAGGAAAGTTATTTCTGAAATTTACTAAAATAGTACTAGTCAAATGAACGTTCTTATAATAAGAGAAATTCTTGCTGAAAAGAAAGATTAGTGACCCAGGTCCATCAAATTATTCTAAATTCGGGGTGGTACTAGATCTCACTCTTAAAATTTAAACTGAAGGTTTCTTCTGTACAGATGTGATTTTCTAGACTATCTAGAAATATTGAACAACATAGTCCATTAGAATCCTTCATTATCGTCTTTACCTAAGATTTTCTTAATATGTTTATTTCTGTTCAATTCCAACCTCTTTCAGCTTAGATAATTCAACACGTAAACCTTAAATTATACCTTCGTACTCAAAAACCTCAGTGATGGACCGAAGTAACCAATTAACTTCAGCTCTAAGTTGTGACCGGATACGAGTCACTCCAACTCCCCATTATAGTCGTGTCTTCCTCAGACTTCCAAACCCCTTTGTCACATAACTTTACCAAAATAATGACCTACCGGTTTTGTAAGTAAGTCCAAAAAGGTATTTTAGAATATCTTTTTGGACTTACTTGTAAGAGTGGTTGAGGTATATACGTTGTAAGAGTCTTTGAGGTTTGTGAGGAAACCTATCACATGTATTTAAGGTTAAAGTTTATATATTTATTGACTTGTATCTTTTAACATTTAAGTTAATTTACTTTATTTTCCTTATATCAAAGAAGTAAATATGGACTCAAAGATACAAAGTAAACAACATATAGACGGGTATATCGTTGTCGATACGTATAGTATATGGCGTATTATTTATAGAATATAAATAATAAAGTAATTAAGTAAGAGGTAAGAGTGGTCAAGAGAGAACGAACCATACTTCGTAAGACCTCCACCGATTAGAATGTAAAATATAAAATCTCCACCGGAATACTGAATTAAATGTAATAGAGTACCACACATTATTGTAATTTTAATAAACGGAAGACAATTTATAAGAATTAAACTCTTTTGTTTTCGTTATTTTTGGATTTACCATTTTCCGTGTCAACTCAGAATGAAAACGGGAGAAAATGTAAACAAAAGATGGAAAGAAACACGGATTCTCCAACTGGAGACACTGATGTAGTGAGTACGTCCATACCCGATAGAAGGTCAATCGACCCCATTTGTTCTCCGGAATCCTCTCTACCCTCCCTTCCTCCTCCCTGTGGAGAGTAGGTGAGAGGAACGACACCCCTCACAAGAACCCAATACCGTCGCAGGTGAGTGGAATATGTAACGAACCAACTGAGAAGAGACTAATAAAGTGACCCGAAGTCATCGTACTAAATGAGGACGTTTCAAAAAAAGAGAACGGAAAAAAAAAAGAAAAGAAAAGAAATAAACGACAACAAAACAAAACAAAACCATTCCGGTCATTCCCGAAGGGAACACCGAGTCGACCATTTCTTAGGCAGACGTTACGTCCTCTGGACCCAAGCTAAGGACCCAACCCTTCTAGGGGACCTCTTCCCTTCCGATGGGTGACGTCATAAGACCGGACCTCTTAAGGTACATATCAGATATCCCGGCGTTTCTCAGTCCTGACTCACTGAAAGTGAAAGTGAAAGTAATCAGTTCCGTCATAAATTTCTTCTGTACCAAAAGTACAACCCGAAGGGACCATCGAGTCTGCCATTTCGTAGACGGATATTGTGCCCTCTGGACCCAAACTAGGGACCTAACCCTTCTAAGGGACCTCTTCCTTTACCGTTGGGTGAGGTCATAAGTACGGACCTTTTAGGGTACCTGGTTCCTCGGACTACCCGATGTCAGGTACCCCAGTGTTTCTCAACCTATACTGACTCGCTGAAGTGAGTGAGTTCCGGTTATTTCCGTATAGTCATAGACCCCTTGAGTCACGGGGAACAATAATAAAGGGAATTGAGATGGAAATAAAGACATTTATAAAAAAACAATATCTGAGAACTTTCTTTTTTAGATACACCTTTAGACAAAGGAAAGACCACCTTGATATCGACTATTAACGTAGATGGTAAAAGTTATTCCACAAAAACCTTAACATGTCTTTTTACTCTCCGACTGCTCTTATATCTCTAACGTACAAAATATGAAACATTGGAATTGGGACTGGTACCCTCTCCAAAGAACATGTAACTCGAGAAGTTTTCTTAGATATATTTAGGTTCCGAAGAGGAATATTATGAACAAAAGAAACTTGAAAGGTTTCAAATTTAGGGACGTCGTCACGGTCCGTCCCCCCGAGGTTTGTCTGGAGACGACAGAATTATTTTCTTTAACTTTTTCCTCTTTTTTTATTACTTCATTTTCCGGTACTTTACACTGAGTTAACACTTTAAGACCCTACTAAGTCCCTTTTTTTATAGTCATTATTTCTCTTCATCAATGACTTTTGAATCTAAAATAAATTTTTCATGTTAGTCACTACAATAAACAAACGTCGTAAATATCTTTTAATCTAAATATCTATGTAACAATAAATAAAAATTCTTAAATAAAGAGTTTAAAGTATTATCCCATTGTGACACGAAATTTGAACGTGTTACGGTTGACACTTTATGTTCACAAGATTAGAGACATCCTTTAGTGTTCTCGACATCCTCTTAGTACAGTAATATATTTCATTATCTTTGGGACCAGAATAATAAAGATTTCGAAACTAGATAGACCGGTTTATCCAATTATTTTATTCCCTGAGTCCTACCGATAGAGAAGATCACTTTTCAGACTTTTGTCTCATTTCTACATGTTAAGACTTGGTAATATCTAATTTCTCGATCGACGTCGAATTTCCGTTCAAAATAGGTGTATTTCTGGGTGCTCCCACCACTACCTACGGACTGAACAGTATAATGACGGTAAAGAACTTTATTTCCTAATACTAATGTTATAGAACCAACCTATCAAAACCTTTCCCCTTCAAAGACTATCAAAGCGAAAATTCTCGTTTCGATTACTACCGAGTAACTTTAATTGGTCACATTACTCGATGGGTGTCATGAGTGGACGTTTTCCTACGGTCGGGGGAAAGACATTACTAGATAGATGTTACTCAGACGGGTCCATCGAGTCACCATTACTTGGACGGAGGATTACGTCCTCTACGTTCTCTGGATCCAAACCAGGAACCCAGTCCTTCTAGGAGACCTCATCCTTTACCGTTGGGTGAGGTCATAACGGACCTTTTAAGGTGTCTGTTTCCTCGGACCACACAAGGAAACCCCAGTGTACCCCAATGTTTGTCTGTGTACGTTGACTCAATGACTCATGTCGGGTAGATATGTAATCTATGATAAGTTTGTATTACGACCTTTTCGGATGGGTTTTAACCTAACTTCTTGAACTTAATACGTATACTATAGGATGGTATTTTGAAATTAGATTTGAAGACCGAGAAAATACAACAGGAAATATTACTTTGGGTACTGAAATCCTTTATAAAAAAGAAAAAAAGATGTGTAGGTAACAGAGTTTTCCTACTCCTTCTTTATGGTACACTGTAGTCCCATTATTATCTCGTGACTAGTTGATTATTGTATTTGATTCCATTTTATATAGAAATTACGTTATAAAACAAGATATGGACTACGTAGGATGAAGATTAGAAAAAATATTTATAAATGAATTAAACACGATTTTTATGTAGTTGTATGTATTTTAATCTTATTATTTCGGTATTGATCCTACACCTTGTTAAGTAAGAGTACAAGTAGTTTACATTTTATGTCTTTTATTATCACAATTTCAACATCTCTCATCCTATTTCATATATTATATACTTTCACTTTCTGAAGTACATACTCATCCAGGCTGAGACACTGGGGACCGTCCTGGGGACGGTCCGAGGAGACAGGTACCTTAAGAGGTCCGTTCTTATAACCTCACCCAAGGTCAGGAAAGAGGACCCTAAGAAGGATTGGGCCCCTAGCTTGTGTCCAGAGGACGTGACGTCCGTCTAAGAAATGGTATACTCGGGAGTTCCTTGGGTAATACATATTACGTATATATGACGAATTGGATAACCAACTTTGTGAGACGATGTTAAGTTTTAATCCCTGTTTTAAATTCTTCTCAGGACACAAAGAATCTCGTTCACTTTAGGGTTCTTACAGGATTTAAGAGTTTCATTTTATAGTGACGAATAGACGATTATCCTAGAAGGTCGATAGACTTAAGAAAGTATCAAAATGAGGATTACAGGAACTGGAGTCGGGGAGGAGGAATACGTGAAAGGTACGACCTTATGTTCAGGGACTACTACTCTCTACCGTTACTGTCCTTGTGGAAATGTCAGATATGAGTACCGTCTCATACAGAAGGTATAGATGGAGTAAGTCCGTCCTTCTTTACATCTAATAATTAGACTCTAGCCGTTGATTGAACATTATACTTTTCCGTACAACTGTAAAGAAAAGGACACTATGGGATTTGAACTTACCACTCCTTTGGAATAGTTCAAGATTTCATTAATAAAATACTGTATTGTAGTTCATAAAAAAAATTTTTTCCTGATTAGAGTGTATGATCATTTTGTTACGAGTTTTAAGAGGTTCGGTCCGAAGTCGTTATACACTTGGCACTTGAAGGACTACAAGTTCGACCAAAATCTTTTCCGTCTCCTTGGTCTCTAGTTTAACGGTTGTAGGTGACCTAGTACCTTTTCCGTTCTCTCGAGGTCTTTTTGTAGATAAAGACGAAATAACTGATACGGTTTCGGAAACTGACACACCTAGTGTTCTTTTACACCTTTTAAGACTTTCTCTACCCGTATGGTCTGGTGGACTGGACGGAGAACTCTTTAGACATACGTCCAGTCCTTCGTTGTCAATCTTGACCTGTACCTTGTTGTCTTACCAAGGTTCATCCTTTTCCTCATGCAGTTCCGACATATAACAGTGGGACGAATAAATTGAATATACGTCTCATGTAGTACTCTTTGTGACCTGATCTTCTTTGTGTTCGACCTTAGTTCTAATGGTCCTCTTTATAGTTATTGGAGTCTATACGTCTACTGTGGTGGACTACGGCCCTCGGTCGTACTCCTTAGGGTGGGTACTGTTCCAGTACACCTTCCTTCGGACTGTTTTACGCTCCTACACTAGTCCGAAGTCCCCAAGGGGGACCTTAAAGAACTCGTAGGTGGGGGGTTCTGGTCTAAGACGGACGAAATGACACAATACGAAAGGTGGATGAGAAGACAGAAATTGTCCCCCGACAGGGTGGTGGAAAAAGACCTTTTTTAATCTCGAAAATCTATTATTTGGAGGACCCGTAACGGACGTCCTGAGGATGTCGACGCGTACACTAACAAACTCCGAAGGACTGGTGTCCTCCGTGTCCTTCGAATTTTGTAGGATCCTTACATCCCCGAAGGCTCCTCAGTTTTAGTAATCTTATCCTGACTAATTTCCAAAGTAAACAACTCGGTTATGAACGAAGGTTTAAAAGTATAGAAAATAAACATCTCTATCAACCATATATCTTTTTGTCCATCATCTGGACCATAATCGTTGTAATCTAGAAACTCAATGTATGAAAGAAACAATATTGGGTGACGTGGAAACAAGATGTCCTTATATTGAAATAAATTATGAAACTCCCACTACGTCTCATTTCTTTTTTTGAGAAGATCCCTTTTCCTCAAAAGACCAACTATCTGTTAATACGTCCTTCTCTCGGTATTTTTACAATTGTCCGGAGAACCGGTCTTCTATTACATTTGGTGGACTCTGGAAAACATATGACCTCCCATACGTGTTTCTTTCGGAACAAACACAGTCACTCCCAGTCCTGACGACGGGGACGTATTGAGACGTATAAGGTGATAAAGAAATACATGTTGAACCCCATATATCGACTAAAACTTTTTATTTCAAAAACCTCAGAACGTGGCTGCGACCCGAAGGGGTACAGCAAGAAAAGAGGGGAAAAAGCCGACTTAAGGGTAGACCTCACCCCTCCGAGTGGTGCATATGAACGAACGGAACCGACGATTCTAGGTACGCTTTCCCTCGGATTCCGTCCCATGGGAAGCTATAAGTTCACCTGCGGCCACCGGATTGCATCTACCACGTTTGGAGAACAGAACTCCAAAATAACCAAAAGGGACATTTGGTTCAATAAGTCGGAGAAAAAGAGGTAGATTTAAAGGATGATATGATAAAGAAGGATTAGATTAGAATATAGAGATTTTTTATTCAAAAGGAGCGGATAGGCAGAGGGGAAGTTTAGTGGGACCTAGGTGCCCCCGACCTGGGGCCGTTGGGAATACCGTCTTTCACTTCTCCTTGATTTTTCGGAACTACTTTCACTTTCACCTCTCGTTTTTTCAACCGGATTTCGAGTTGTAAGTCTTTTGTTTCTAGTACCGTAGGCCAGGGTAGTGAAGTACCCTTTATCTACCCCTTTGTCACCTTTGTCACAGTCTGAATAAAAAAACCCGAGGTTTTAGTGACGTCTACCACTGACGTCGGTACTTTAATTTTCTGCGAATGAGGAACCTTCTGGTTGGATCCATCATATAAGTTTTCGTCTCTGTAATGAAACGGCTGATTCCAGGTAGATCAGTTCCGATACCAAAAAGGACACCAGTACATACCTACACTCTCAACCTGACACTTCTTCCGACTCGTGGCTTCTTAACTACGAAAACTTGACACCACAACCTCTTCCTGAGAACTCTCAGAGAACCTGACGTTCCTCTAGGTTGGTCAGGTAAGACTTCCTCTAGTCGGGACCCTAAAGAAACCTTCCTTACTACGATTTCGACTTTGAGGTCATGAAACCGGTGGAGTACACTTCTCAACTGAGAAACCTTTTCTGACACTACGACCCTCTCTAACCCCCGTCCTCCTCTTCCCCTGCTGTCTCCTACTCTACCGACCTACCGTAGTGCCTGAGCTACCTGCACTCAGACTCACTTGAGACCCTCTACCACTATCTGTCCCTCCGGACCACACGACACTAAGTACCCCAGCGTTTCTCAGCCTGTGCTGACTCACTGACTTGACTTGACTTCTGTATAAAAGTTTAGTGTCTTAGATAAAAAGAAGGGTCACAGACCTACTCAATTTCGAATCTCTTTTTTCCCTTTATCTTCATCTTTCTATCTCTACTCTTCAAAGAAATAGAAAGAAAAAGAAAGAAAGAAAGAAAAGAAAAAAAAAAAAAATTACACTTCTTTCTGATGTTCATTTCGTGTCACGTCCAAGAGGAAGGAGACTTAAAGTCAGGAGACCACGGTGTACGTGCACGTACTCCTGGTTATAAAGGACGTCCCTAGGTTATGGTGAAATAGTTTTATGAGAACTTTTCTTTCGATCTCAACCACCTCGGTTCCGTCTTCCGACTCTGTCTCAATGTGGATACGTTTCGGTGTCGTCACAGAGATATTTTCCACCCGGTACGTCTTTTTACCCTCTCCATATGTTCTTAACACACTACGTGAACATTACAAAGTCGAAGGGACCTGTAAAACCAAAGAGTCGTCACGACTCTGCGAAGTTGTTCAAACAAGAGACACTAGTGACCAGGAACACGAATCTTACAAAAGGAATTTACGGTCTACTCATCTAAAAGTAAATGTAAGTTCAAAGACAATTCTTTTATGGGAGAACAGAAAAGTATATACATATGGAGAATAGACATACTCCCGAAGGGGTTACCGAGTCGTCGTTTCTTAGACGGACGGATAGTCCTCTACGGTCAAGTTAGAGACCCAACCTTTATAGGGGACCTCTTCCTTTACCGTTAGGTGAGGTCATAAGTACGGACCCTTTAGGGTACCTGTCTCCTCGGAGTCCTCTATGTCAGGTACCTCGACGTTTCTCAGTCTGTACTGACTTCGTGTAATAGACATACTTTAATCTCGAAAATAATGAGTCGTATCGTGAGTAGTTAAAAAATGAACATGTAACCATATCAAAACGAATACAAAAGAGAGACAAATAACTGTTAATGGTATCAAGGGACTGATAGAACACAAGGGATGATATAGGGACAGGATTTTGTTATACTGTATTGTATAAGAAAGTTATTAATATAACGTTTAATTTACGTATTCACATATAAAAAGATTTATCGTTCGGTATGTACAGAGGGACGGTTATATAATAAACCTTTCTCTCATTACTAGAGTCCACTACTCGTCGTACGAATTTTATACTCTTCTCAGTCGTTTTGGTACTTCCAAACGTCCCAGAGTTGGTCAGGAGTATAAGTTCAGAAAGGGTACGACCTTCAAAACTTCTCGACGGTACAGTTGTAGTCCTTGGTTGTCCCTTCGTCTCTCCTCTGTAACCTGATCACACATTAGAGAAGAAGATTTTGATTATTATACACCGATGAGTGATTATGTATACACCGATAAGTACTTCTCCGACAGTTGAGGGAGGACCACGTGACTACACGTCTTTAACACAAAATATCAAATGTTTGACCTCTTCGAATTTCTTTCGGATTCTTTGTTACAAACTTGACATGACCCTGACTAAATAAATAGGTCTCATTTATTGAAACTTTAGTAAGACTTTTACTTACTTAACCGATTTAAATGTAAAATTCTTCAGTCTAATAATATCGGTTATCCTTTCTAACCCCTTTTACAAGTCTGAGTCTTTAATTACAATTAAATTTGTTAATAAATAAACTGACTTGGTCCAGAACCAACACCGTACACCCTAGATCAAGAGAGTGGTCCCTAGCTTGGGTCCGGAGGGAGTGAACCTCACATCAGAACTGGTGACCTGATTGTCCCTTCAGGGTTACGATTAACAAGATTTCGTCAAGGAAAATTTTTAGACTCCAAATACCTAAGAACGTCTACAATACATAGTATATACACTTGACTAAAAGGGGCGGATGTAAGCACAATCAAAGATCCGATCTTTCAATCTGTCAAAAGAAATTATAAAAAGATTACCCACATTAAATACAGTCCTTATCCGGTAAGGAACTCTTTAATCCTCATTCACCCGATAATTCACCTTTGTAAGTTTGGAATAATCAGTAACGGTCTGTAAAAAGATCCACGACAAATTATTTTAGAAGTTTCTTAGGTATATAATTAAATTTTATACCCGTGGTAAATTCTAGATTAAAATACATTAGGTAACTAAACAATAAATATCCATGTATATGTCAAATAGGGTCTTTTCCGTTACCGTTGGGTTAGGTCATGAAAACGACCTTTTCAGGGTACCTGCCTCCTCGGACCACCCGACGTCAGGTACCCAGTGCTTCTCAGTCTGTGCTGACTCGCTGAAGTGAAAGTGAAAAGTGAAAGTACGTACCCTCTTCCTTTACCGTTGGGTGAGGTCACAAAAACGGACCTCTTTGGGTCTCTGCCCCCTCGGACCACCCGACGGTAGATACCCCAGCGTGTCTCAGCCTGTGTTGACTTCACTGAATCGTCGTCGTCGTCGTATATCAAATAGGTTGATCCTATAATAATGACAAAAGAGAAGAAAGTACTTTTTTTCTTTTTGTTTTTTTTTGTTTTTTGTCTTTGTTGAAGATTCTAGGAGAATGGTGTCTAGAATTGAGATAAACACCCCGTTTTTCTTTGTTGAAATAAGAAACGTTGTCTACAAAACGAAATTACGATCCCGACACTCAGATAAAAATCACAGACTGTATTACCACGTCCTTTGTGAATAGGTTTTTAACAATTCTGATGTCCTTTTGTTCTATTTCACCCCTGTCCAACCGACCTCAGTTTACAAGTTTGTCTTGACTTACTGACTCCTGTGACTAGGAAGACCTAAATCATTTTAGTGAGATGGACTATCTGATGTCGAAGAGAGGTGATGGATTTGTCGTGACCCAAAGACTAGAACCGAAGGCGAATGGATGGAGTCAAACACCTCCGGGAGGGGACTACGGGGACGTCAGGGGTAAGTAGGAGAAGTCGACCTATCGTAGAGTCAAATCTAAAGTTTTCTAACACTCTCACAAGAGGACAAACCCTATGTCTTACCGTCATATCTGACCCGTTTTATGATTGTACAGACCAAATTTGAAACAATCAAAATTGAAACTGTTCAAAAGTGTGGAGTGATATTGAGTGGATGGATAAAAGAAATCTCCTACATTACTTGTACTACTATCCAAAAGAAAAATGGACTTATTTAATTTTAAAAAATTTGTAGGTTCTTTTAAACGTTTAGTCATGTAAGGTTATATGTCTAGATTAGACATATAAGGTTAGCTATCTTATAAAAAAGATTAATAAACAACTATAATATGTATTTTATGACCTCAAATTATAAACTAAATTTCAAACTTGAATCAACTATAACTTACTAAACTTACGGTTCTGATCGTTCCTTTGTTCGTAAGTCGAAAGAGTTATCTTATTAGTTCTTTTACCCTTTACTCAAAGACATTACTTTCTTGAATCGGTCTCGTTAATGACTTCATCTAAAAGTATTTAGCTATCGACATTCAATACCAATGTTCCGACACAAACTTAGTGAAAATAATAGGGGTCTTTGCAATAATACATATTTACGAAAAACATGTCAATGAAGAACAAGGAGAGGGAATAATCCATATTCCGAATTATTTTTTACATTTTAAAATTTTTAATAAATAGGATCTTTTGACAAAAAAGTAAATATAACAATAAAAGGAACAAGTAAATGAATCATTGTAACTATAAAAGATTTTAGTTGTATAAAGGTCTTCAGTAAACCTGTAAAAAGATGGTGAGAGTTATACTTAGTATCGAACTAGTACATGTATCTAAAAATTGTTTACCACCCGAAGGGACCACCGAGTCGACCATTTTTTAGGTGGACGTTACACCCTGGACCTAAGTCAGGGACCCAACCCTTCTAGGGGACCTCTTCCCTTTCTGATGGGTGAGGTCATAAGACCGGACCTCGTAAGGTGCTTGACATATCAGGTACCCTAGCGTTTCTCAGTCTGTGTTGACTCGCTGAAAGTGCAATTATTTACCGTCATTATGAAAATCACTACATTGTCGTGTAGGAAAAGAAACTAAATTTACAATAGTGTGTCGATTCATATTTATTTAGATCTGTAAAAACTACGTCTTTAGGAATATGTTAAACTAAATTCTTTTTGTAGGGAATAAGTCAAGTCAAGTCAGCGTGTCAGTACAGGCTGAGAAACACTGGGGTACTTAGCGTCGTGCGGTCCAGAGGGACAGGTAGTGGTAGAGGACCTCAAGTGAGTCTGAGTGCAGGTAGCTCAGACACTATGGTAGGTCGGTAGAGTAGGAGCCAGCAGGGGAGAAGGAGGAAGGGGGTTAGAGAGGGTCGTAGTCTCAGAAAAGGTTACTCAGTTGAGAAGCGTACTCCACCGGTTTCATGACCTCGAAATCGAAATCGTAGTAAGGAAGGTTTCTTTAGGGTCCCGACTAGAGGAAGTCTTACC
>SJYO01048061.1:17342908-17440593 GCA_006410555.1 Capra ibex | reverse complement strand
TTACCTGACCAACCTAGAGGAACGTCAGGTTCCCTGAGAGTTCTCAGAAGAGGTTGTGGTGTCAAGTTTTCGTAGTTAAGAAGCCACGAGTCGGAAGAAGTGTTAGGTTGAGAGTGTAGGTATGTACTGGTGTCCTTTTTGGTATCGGAACTGATCTGCCTGGAATCGACCGTTTCATTACAGAGACGAAAACTTATATGATAGATCCAACCAGTATTGAAAAGAAGGTTCCTCATTCACAGAAAATTTAAGTACCGACGTCAGTTGTAGACGTCACTAAAACCTCGGGGGGTTTTATTTCAGACTGTGACAAAGGTGACAATGGGTAGATAAAGGGTACTTCACTACCCTGGTCTACGGTACTAGAAACAAAAGACTTACAACTCGAAATTCGGTTGAAAAAGTGAGAGGAAAAAGTGAAAGTAGTTCTCCGAAAAATCAAGGAGAAGTGAAAGACGGTATTCCCACCACAGTAGACGTATAGACTCCAATAACTATAAAGAGGACCGTTAGAACTAAGGTCGAACACAAAGAAGGTCAGGTCACAAAGAGTACTACATGAGACGTATATTCAATTTATTCGTCCCACTGTTATATGTCGGAACTGTGTGAGGAAAGGACAAACCTTGGTCAGACAACAAAGTACAGGTCAAGATTGACAACGAAGGACTGGACGTATGTCTAAAGAGTTCTCCGTCCAGTCCACCAGACTATAAGGTAGAGAGAGTCTTAAAAGGTGTCAAATAACACTAGGTGTGTCAGTTTCCGAAACCGTATCAGTTATTTCGTCTTTATCTACAAAAAGAAACGAAAAAGCTACTAGGTCTCCTACAACCGTTAAACTAGAGACCAAGGAGACGGAAAAGATTTTGGTCGAATTTGTAGTCCCTCAAGTGCCAAATGCATAACGACTTCAGACCGAACCAGTTAAAACTCGTAATGAAATGATCGTACACTCTACTCACGTTAACACGCCATCAAACTCGTAAGAAACCGTAACGGAAAGAAATCCTAACCTTACTTTTTGGAAAAGGTCAGGACACCGGTGACGACTCAAAAGGTTTGAACGACCGTATAACTCACGTCGTGAAAGTGTCGTAGTAGAAAGTCCTAAACTTTGTCGAGTTGACCTTAAGGTAGTGGAGGTGATCGAAACAAACATCGCTACGAAAGATTCCGGGTGAACTGAAGTGTAAAGTTCTACAGAGTGAGATCTAATCACTAGTGTAGTAGTACTAATAGACCCAACACTTCTAGAAAAAACATGTCAAGAAGGCACATAAGAACGGTGGAGAAGAATTATAGAAGACGAAGACAATCCAGGTCTGGTAAAGACAGAAAATAGCTCGGGTAGAAACGTACTTTACAAGGGAACCATAGAGATTAAAAGAACTTCTCTAGAGATCAGAAAGGGTAAGACAACAAAAGGAGATAAAGAAAAAGATAAAGAAAGGGAATAATTCCTTATATTTAATGTAGGATACCATATTGTACCTCTTTCGTTACCGTGGGGTGAGGTCATGAGAACGGACCTTTTAGGGTACCCACCTCCTCGGACCACCCGACGTCAGGTACCCCAACGCTTCTCAGGCTGTGTTGACTCGCTGAAGGGAAAGTGAAAAGTGAAAGTACGTAACCTCTTCCTTTACCGTTGGGTGAGGTCACAAGAACGGACCTCTTAGGGTCCCTGCCCCCTCGGACCACCCGAGGGCAGAGACCCCAGCGTGTCTCAGCCTGTGCTGACTTCGTTGAATCGTCGTCGTCGTCGTCATATTGTACCTAATATTTCTCGTATATCCTGAAGGACCCACCGGGTCTGCCATTTCGCAGACAGATGTTACGCCGTCTGGACCCAAACTAGGGACCCAGCCCTTCTAGGCGACCTCTTCCTTTACCGTTAGGTGAGGTCATGGTAACGGACCTTTTAGGGTACCTGTCTCCTCGGACCATCCGATGTCAGGTACCCCAGTATTTCTCAACCTGTACTGACTCGCTTAAGTGAGTGATTTCTCGTATATGTTTTTAGTACACATATTGAAATCGACGACGACGACGACGACAGTGAAGTCAGCACAGACTGAGACACGTTGGGCTCTCTGCAGTCGGGTGGTCCGAGGGGTCAGGGACCCTAATAGGTCCGTTCTTGTGACCTCACCCAACGGTAAAGGAAGAGGTTCCACACTTTCACTTCAGTGAGTAAGCACAGGCTGAGAATCCCTGGGGCACCTGACGTCGGATGGTCCGAGGAGGCAGACACCCTAAAAGGTCCGTTCTCATGACCTCACCCAACGGTACCTGAGGAGGGATTGAAATCGATGAGTACGATAATAGACTTCGAAACCTATGAGACTAATGTATAAAGGTCAGAGTTCTTACTGGGACATAAGAAGTACACTAAAACAAAAATAAATAAGTAATTTTTTAAAAATTTGTAACACTAAATATTTCGTAAAACTCTATCATTTTTGAATTTCTTAGTTTAAACGTAAGGTTCTAAAAAATTGGGTAATTAATGACTTCTATACGACTTACGTATGTTCGGTATAAAAATTTTACTTTATAAATCTCTTTATAATTTTCATTTAGGGTTCGATATATGAAAAAATTTTCTTAAAGGTTTGATAAGATTGTGTCAAAATATTTAATTGATATGAAGTTAAAAAATTTCCAACCTTTTTATTTCTTTTTTTAGTCATTTAGTGTTCATAGAATTAATTTGAACCATCTAGGAATCCTATGATAAAGATCAGGATTGAATCATTCCTGAATCCTATATCAATAAAGTAAATGGAAGACAGATATAAGAATTTCTAAAAAGTTATGACAACGTAAGAACAAAAGTAAGAACTTGTATAAAATGGAATATGATTAAAGTTCGTAACAGAAGAAGATAACGTTAAAACCTTCCCTTCGTTATTCTGTTTCACTTTACCGTTAGTAAAAGTCTTACTTTTTACAAAATTTTACTTACATTCTGACCGTAAAAGTTTCCTTTTACAGTATATTGAATTCGGGTATTTCCTACTTCTTCAAGTTAATTCCGTAAATTCAAATGTGATACCGTATTTTGAAATGTTTTAAAATAGTACTAATGTACAACTTCTTAAGATTTTATCATTGTTTATTTTGTTATTTTTTAATAGTAAGAACTTGTTTTTATATTGATTGACCATCCCTTTTTGTTTTATTTTGACACAAATTACTCTTTGACAGGTAAAGATGTACCTATCTTCGTTTTTGATTTAGTTGGTTGTAAAGTTTTAAAATAATTCTTATTATCTTCCTTTAAGGGACCAGTTGGTCACCAATCCTGAGACGTGAAGGTGACTTCCCTCTGTTGCAAGTTAAGGACCAGACCCTTAATTCTAGGGAATTCATTACACCGTACCATTTTTTTTTTTTTTTTTTTNTTTTTTTTTTTTTCTTATCTTTTTTTATTTATTTTTGATCTTATCCTTTTTTTTATGAAGAGTTTATTCATGAAATGTTTTTAGATAAAGTATACATAACTTTTTATTGTTCTTCTCTTCTTAATTAACTGTCCGTAAAATTTGAAAAAAAGAATTTCCTATGTAAGGTCTTCGTCCATCTCACGAACAACGACGTTAACGATAGTAACGGTAACAGTCACACAAACGGACGCACGTACGATTCCGGGGAGTCAATACGGACTGAGAAAGACTGGGAAACCTGACATCAGTCTGTCCAAGGACACAAGTACTCCAAGAGGTCCGTTCTTACGACCTCACCCAACGGTACGGGAGGAAGTCCCTTAGAAGGGGTGGGTCCCTGACTCGAATACAGAGGGTTTAACGTCCGGACAAGAAATATTAAACTCGGTGATCCCTCAGACTTTGAAAGCAATTGTGTTAGATACTGTTTGGATCTGTCGTATTAATTTTTCGTCTCTGTCTTAGGCCGTGTCCATATGTGCACAATACCGTTTTGGTAATGTTATAACATTTCATTAATTGGAGGTTAATTTTATTTATTTAAATATAAATTTTTTTTCTGTAATTTTTTTTTTTTCGTCTCTGTCATTAAAAGGTTGTTTCCAGGTATCTCAGTTTCAATACCAAAAATGTCATCAGTACATACCTACACTCTCAACATGGTATTTCTTCCGACTCGTGACTTCTTGACTAAGAAAACTTGACACCATAACCTCTTCTGAGAACTCTCAGGGAACTAAACGGTCCTCTAGTTTGGTCAGTTAGAATTTTCTTTAGTCAGGACTTATTAGTAACCTTCCTGACTATATCTCCGACTTCGAGGTTATGAAATCGGTAGACTACGCTTCTGTTCTGAGTAAACTCTCCCCCTACTGTCTCCTGTTCTACTGACCTACTGTAGGGACTGAGTCACCTGTACTGAAACTCGTTCGAGGCCCTCTATCACTTCCTGTCCCTTCAGACCGTACGACATCAGGCGCCCCAGTGTTTGTCAACCTGTTTTGACTCACTGACTTGTTGTTGTTGTTGAGGTTATCGGTTACCTTAAACGACATACGAGTCCCTAAAGTTTACCCCGAGACATTGTTGGATCTCCCGACCCTACCCCTCCTTCCACTTCCCTCCAAGTTCATCACCCCTCGTCCCCGCGTATACACATGGATACTGACTAAGTACAACTACCAACCGTCTTTGGTTGTGTTAAGACATTCCGACTTTTTAATCTATCATTTTTTTCTTCAAGTCTTTTTTTTAACGGTATCTTTGGATAAGTGTGGAAACCCTTCTTTCTTTTCCTATTTTTGATTTTAGATATCTTAAAACACACGGGTAGCCAGTTCAAAACCCACCAAATGTATATCAGGGAGGTACAACGGAGTAATGATGACGGTTTTTATTATTCTATTATTATTATTTTATCTTTAAACCTTATTGGGTCTAACTTTTCAATAAGATCTAATACAATGACTATGAAAATTAAAGGGGAAATAAAAGTTTCTTATAATTAACATGATAATGGAGTGTCCCAAATTGAATAGTTATAACAATGTTGGCCATTTTACAAGGATAAAAAGAGGTTGTTAGTTTAGAAATAAACTAGAAAGATTAAAAAAAGGAAAATAAAGAAGGTAGTAGTAGTGAAGTGGATACGACGGTCCAAAGGTAAGGAATTTCCAACTTTTATATGTCTACAACAGTCGGTCCTCTTTCAGGACAAAAAGTCGTCTTTATCGACTCCTCGTAAGGAAAAACAAGAGAGGAGAGATAGGTGTTGAAAGTTATTTGCATTTGTTAGTAATGAATACCAAGAAAAAACAAAAGATCTGAAGAGACTAAGGTTATTTGTCAACTAGAAATTTGGAGTAAACGATAGAGGTTTGAGAAAAACAATTGAAGTAAAGGATACATGAAAACCAAGAGCATATGTGTTTCAACAGGAAGCACTTGTAAAACATTATTATCGTGTGTGACTCTGGGTGAGATGAGTCTTGAATAATACAAACTCGTATGATAGATTGTATCGACGATCAAGAAAGACAGGGATACAGGGAGAGAAGAGAGAAAAGAGATGGTAAGAAAGTAAGGCAGGGAGAAAGGAGGAAGGGAAGGAGAAAGGAAAGGAGAGAAAGAGTGAGGGAGGAGAGACCAGAATAAAGGAAAGAGAAACTATATTTATAGAAAATTTTATACGACCTTATTATAAATCGAAAATAAGTCCTTTGTAGAGGAAAGTGAGGACAAAATGTAATTTCCTTATATATTTCCTCTTATTTTTATTTACTAAGCTACTGAGTTAGTTAAAGGTATAGACTTCTTAGTCCCGACATCCCAAATTTACCTTAAGTCAAAACGGAGAACGGGGTAATTTTGTGGCTATTTGTGGGATTACACCTTGTCTAATTTTATAAATATCTTAAAAGAAATCAAACAATGTTTTCTTCCCTAAACGTACAGGAAGGTTCATTACAAAATCTTCCTTTTCTTATAGTTTCGTTCTTTCTTTCGTGAACACATGATTCTTCGTGTATAAAATATTTTTAAATACAAAATATTTTAAGACGGTGACGAAGGGTTAGGATATCATTTGTACCTAAATATAGGACTCTAAAAAAATACTGATTCCATGTACAACTTTCGGTATAGTAAGACATTTGTAGACCTGTATAAACGTGACCACCGTTATTTAAACACAAACACGGATACTTTACTTATGATTTCTTTCGTTAGTAAAAAAATTTTTTAAAGAAAAAACATCATCTAATGACGTTTGTCTTCATAGTTAGAATTAGAAGTGAAAATGTACGATATACCTTTCAATAATTTTATATATAGTTTCTTAACTTTTCAAAGAAAACTCGAAAACTTCCTTTATTTAACGTAACAGACACTAGCTTTTTCGGAGAAATTTTTGTAAATTACCCACAAAAGGTAAAAACGACAACTACCTGGTGTTCAAATACTTGGAAGTAATCTTTGAACATCTTTTGCAATTCACAAGACAAAAGAATCTGACATTTAGTTTCATTAAACCGGGTAAAGTTAAGTAAACATAATGTTGACAGAAATTTATTAGAAATGTCAATACTTTATTTCGAAAGGGGATAGAGTGTTTATTCTGGTTGAGTTAATAAAAATGGCAGTTATTATTGTGTCAATTTCTGAATCGACATATAACATTCAAAGGGACTGGACCTAAAACGGACATCCATAGAGAGTAGAACAGGAAGTATTATTAAATTTGCAAGGAGAACTATTTAATAAAGATCAAGGACTTCGTGATGAAAATGGGATATATGAAAACTCGAAACTTTTACAAGACAGGAGATACACCCAATCAGTCACAGGGTCACAAACACACCTTGAAATCATCAAGAATAAGAATATGTGGGAAACTAAAGTGTGAGACGGACTCAGAAATGTTAGATAAACCTATTCGTAGTAACAGTAAAATGAAACATCAAGAAAATATGATATATCAGATGGGATGCTAAATATTAGTACGTAAATTTTTAATAATACATATTTATTATATCATAAAAGGAAACGTGATAAACTATTGTCCTCTCATAGTATAAAAAAAAGATTTAAGTGTTAAAGATCTTATTCCAGTAAGTTTATGATCTACGAGTTACATGTACACATTTTTACGTAAATTCCACAATTGTTACGTCTTTTAAGACGAAACTTTGTTCTCCATACATTTTCACTTGTTATAAAATCCCGTAAAGACCTAAGAGTAACTTGATTGGTAGTACCATCCTAAAAGTGTATAAAAACTTAGTGATAAAAACTCAGAAGGGACCACCGAGTCTACCACTTCGTAGACGGGCGTTACGCTCTCTGGGCCCAAGGTAGGGACCCAACCCTTCTAGAGGACCTCTTCCTTTACCGTTGAGTGAGGTCATGAGAACGGACCTCTTAGGGTACCTGCCTCCTCCCTACCGATGGTACCTGACCATCCGATGTCAGGTACCCCAGCGTTTCTCAGTCTGTGCTGACTCGCTGAAGTGAAAGTGAAAATGAAAGTGAAACTTAGTGATTCCTTTAAAAAAGGTATATGAGTATGTATTATTAAAAATACAGGAAGATAAACACCCTTAAAGGGTGAGTAAAATATCAAGATATACAGAGAAAGAACCCAAGGGAAATTATACGGTACCGGTTTTTGTAAAAGGACTGTAAAGGTTACGTCTGTCTCAGGAAGAAAGAAAGACGAAGAGGACAGCTAATAGAAACATCTTTTTTTCTTTTTTCTAAGAGAAACTTAACCGACGCATAATTTAACGGAATGTAATTCTTGACATTTAAAGATGTATTGAATTTTTAAGTTAGTTTACAGACTGTCTTCGGTTCATATATTTCTAGGACCAATCGATTCATATATGTTTCTCTTATCTTATACCCGTAAGAAACAAAAAAAGAGTTCTCCTCTCCGAAAAATAGAAAAGGTAAAGGAAAGAACATCTATTGAAATGTCGAGTCCTCTAATTACTAAACAGTACACGAAAGAAAAAGATGTGTTGGTATCCACTTCGACAAAGAAATCGTCTCAAGAGACTCTTTTAATGTAACCGATTTTAACACTCTGTTGACAAAAGTTCGAACGTCCAGAGTTCCACGCACTAAGGTTCATTCCTGTTTCACCATTTGAAGTGTACAACACTTCCCAAAATTTTTTTTGGAGAAGGGTTAGGTTACGGGAGGTAGGGGACTCACGATCTTATAGTTTTTTCTTTATCAGTTTTAGTTACAGTTAAATATGTATTTTGTTTAATTTCTGTCCTTTTGACTTAAAGTATAGAAGAGAAAACAAAATAACATTATATAGGGACGACCATATCTACAAAGTGATATTTAAGGTAATTATTAAGACTATGAATTTTCTCGTTAAGGTACCGTACAGTACAATACCACTATAATAAATAAGGAAAGGAATGAGTAGTTGGAGGAAGTCACAAAGTTCCATTGACTTATTACTTTATCGGAAAGAGGACGGAAGTTTATGTAACTTTAAGAACTTAATTTCGTATGTAAATAGAGTTCGAAAAACTTATTTAAGTCACTTCTCTTTTTAGTAAAGAATACGAATATAACTACATCATCATTAAAATGATAATACTTTACCATACCATAACGAAGAATCTCAGATAAGGTAGTATGTCCAGTATTTAGATCACAGACCGATGAAGATAATGGATTTCGTTCTAGTGATAAATATATGTGTTATACAGTCACTTCTTAAAAGTTAAAGTAGTAGTACGATTAATCTATTGTATTAATCCTATCAATGAACTTAAGTAAAACGAAATGGTTTTTACTGTCATGTATTTAAATAAACCCATGAATTATCTACAGGTATGTTTAAACAAATTGTTATACTGAAAGACTTAATATAAACCCATTAAAGAAAAAAAAGGGATAATATTTGATTTATATATCATTACGACTAGTGACTAAAATGTTGTAAGTTGTAGTTTTCTTGTATAAAGACACTGTATTACCTTTCCATATTTGTAGTTATATCTATAAGTTATATCAAAGGTGAAATATAAAATTGAAAATATTTTTTATTTATCCTTTCCATATACAACCACATTGAAGATTTTTTTAGTATTTTTATCAATGCAAAACTATCAAATCAAACTATGAAACTATTAATCCAGATTTATAGTGGGTGGTCAGGACGGTAAAATGTATCTCGTGTTCAGTAGGGGAACCTATTTCTACTAGAACCCTGAAAAGACCACAAGGTCAACAATTCTTAGGTGGACGATTAAGTCCCCTGTACCCAAACTAGGGGCCAGACCCTTCTAGGGTATACGACATCTCGTTGATTCGAGTAATTGGCGTTGATGACTCAGGTACGAGGTCTCGGACACTAGACGTCGATGACTTGGGGCGTGTGTTAATGACTTCAGGTAAATGAGATCCCGGACACGAGGTTTTGTTCTCTTCGTGGGGTTACTCTTCGGGTGTGTGTGTTTGATCTCTTTCGGTTATACGTCGTAGTTTCTGGGTCGTGTTTTGTTTGTTTTTTTTGGTAACTAGAACTAGAACATGAAGAAACCTATTTTTACATAGTTACCGATGGTAAGTATAAAACTCATCTCACATTTAATAAGGGACACCGGATTTTAAAGACGCACTAGGTGTAGGACGGGACGACCGTCTGAGAGGGGAACTGGTTTAAAGTCAGAACAAGAAGATTTCAGAGAATACATGATCCGGACCTGAGACTTACGGAAGAGAGGTATGTAGAACAGAAGGTAGGTGGATCGAATTGAAATCGTTATTGAGACGATTCACTGAAATCACTTTACAGGAAATGGAAATAGACTAGTTCAAGGAGTAGGATCTAGAAAGACCACAAAATATAGTTATGAGAGTAATCCACTCGAATCGTTCTTAAGAGGATGGGGACTAAACAAGAGAATTACTAAACGGTTAGGTGACTGAGGGAGTGAGGCGAGGAACCGATATTTAAGAGTCAACGGTAATTGTATAACTCTCAACTTACGTTAGAGAGAATCTCCAAAACGTTATAGAAATAACATCTTCAGAAATTTTTCTCAGTAAGAATGGTAAAAATGTTTTACTCTCTTAATAAAAAAAGCATTGTGGAGGTAGGTCAGTTACGAACAGGGTGAGAAACAAGAGGACAAGTAATATAAGATAGATCTGACGATAGACATACGAAGATATCGTATGTCGTCACAAAGGTAAACTTTATGATGTACACTATTAAGGAGAACACAACGAGAGTTAGGTGAGAAGTCTACTGATCCAAGAAAATTTTTAAGTAGAAAAATGGAAGGTTCAGACTAAGAATCTCTCAGTAGGGACTGTTAGAAAGTATTCGAGAGTGGGGGTGTATATGGGACTAAAAGACAGAGTCTTAAAAAGAACGAAGTAAGTATTGTAATTATTGTTACATAACAAGTCAAGTCAAGTCAGCGAGTCAGCACAGGTTGAGAACGTTGGGGTACCTGGCGTCGTGCGGTCCGGAGGGACAGGTAGTGGTTGAGGGTCTCAAATGGGTTCGAGTACAGGTAACTCAGTCACTACGATAGGTTGGTGGAGTAGGAAAGAAGGGGAAGAGGAGGACGGGAGTTAGAAAGGGTCGTAGTCCCAGAAAAGGTCACTCAGTCGAGAAGTGTAGTCCACCGGTTTCATAACCTCAAAGTCGAAATCGTAGCCAGGAAGGTTACTTGTGAGTCCTAACTAGAAATCCTACCTGACCAACCTAGAGAAACGTCAGGTCTACGTACTATGACCTACGAACCCCGACCACGTGACTCTGCTGGGTCTCCCTACCATACCCCTCCCTCTTTCCTCCCCCCAAGTCCTACCCCTTGTGTACATATGGACACCGACTAAGTACAACTACATACCGTTTTGGTTATGTTATAACATTTCATTTATTTAAATATAAAATTTTTTATGTTTTTGTTTTCTCAGAAAAGGTTGTGGTGTCAAGTTTTTCGTAGTTAAAAAACCGCGAGTCGAAAGAAAAATCAGGTTGAGAGTGTAGGTGTGTGTTGATGACCTTTTTAGTATTGGAGCTGATCTGCCTGTAAACAACCGTTTCACTACAGAGACGAACAATTATACGACAGATCCAATCGGTATTGAAAGGAAGGTTCCTCATTCGTAGAAAATTAAGGTACCGACGTCAGTGGTAGACATCACTAAAACCTCGGGGGTTTTTATTTCAGACAGTGACAAAGGTGACAAAGGATTAGATAAACGGTACTACATTACCCTGGTATACGGTACTAGAATCAAAAGAATTACAACTTAAAATTTGGTTGAAAAAGTGAGATGAGAAGTGAAAGTAGTCCTCCGAGAAATCAATTACCCAAAGAGAGAGAGAAAAAAAGAATGAGTTGTATGACATGACACTATCAGCATTATATAAGTATTGTGTAAAAAGGTCATATATTGTATAAAGTGTAATTTGTCGTTCACGAATGAATGATATATGACAAGGCTTGACATTGTCCACTCCATATATATATATATATATATATATATACATATATATATAAAAAAAAAAGGACGGATTTTGGTTTTGTTTAATTGAACGGTGTCAAAGTACCTACGGTCGTCTTCTGTCTTTGAGGACTCCATCTTTGCTTCCTAATAATATCAGGTCGGTCCGTCGTACTTATAGTATAAGTGTAGTCAAAGGGAACAGGGGGTACAGACTACTCTCTTTGTATCTATCCGGACTTAAAGTATATGTCATCCAACGTGAGGTCCTTTCTTTCTGACTAGATACTCTTGAGTTTAGACACTACTTATAAAAGAGTTACGTGGACCTATCTTATAAAATAAAACTCCTATCTCAATCAGGAAAAAAAACAAGGTACATACTTCCAAATCGATATTTTACTATAAATTAATCCTTTTAACAGTCGTAGAGACTTTTAAATAAATACACTTGTTCATTTGACCTAAAAAGAGTCAAAAAAACAGAATCTTCGGATATATGTCTTATAGTCTTTGATTCCGGTTCTAAAGTGTATTTATACCTCTAGTTTTTGTTTTTTAATCTCAATACTTTGATAAATGTTAGACATAAAATTTTAGGATTTTAATTAATGAAATTCGTAGACAAAATTATTAATTTGAAAAAGAACTTCGTATTTCCTAGGTGTAGAGATTTTAAAAAGATATAGATTATATATCAATGTAGTACTGTACAGATACAAACGTAAGTTAATGACTTGAAGGTAAAGAAGTTTTTCTCGTGTGTAAAACTTAGTATTTGATTAAATTTTCAATTACTCGAGTACAGAGATTATTGTCGTTTCATAATGTTTTATACTGATGTCAAAACTTTCTAACGTCACACGTTAAATAAAAAAAAATTCATAGACGAGATACCTCCGCTTTGAGTACTATTTATTGTGTATAAAAACTATACACGATAAAATTAAAAACAAATAAAAATTATTTTATTATGGATTTTCTTTACAATAATAAAAACTTTTTCGTTGTAAAAAAAGTAGTATAAAACCTGTCTCATTTTTGTTCTGTACTATATCATTTCAAAATACAAAATTCGCAAAAAGTCTAATCAATTTACGTATTTTGAGATAAAGTCACTTTTACAATAGATTAATTTATTCGTGTATAGAGAATCTTTATTACATATATATATATATATAGTTAAAAACGTAATAAATTTCTTATTTTTATCGTTGTCTTTATTTTAGATATGGTTTTTGTCGTTGACATCGTTTTCTCGTTGAAGGGGGTAATGACACTTCAGTCGGACTATTTGTAGTAGACATCAAAAACTCACCTTTCTGTTCTTGACCCTAACATATTTCAAGTGGCTTTTAAATAGAATCTCCTATAAAAGTCACAGTCATGTCACATCTATATCGTATACGGCATCGTAACAGAACGATAATTTTAGTTTGAGACAACCATTAAACTGACAGATCTTCAGTTTGAGTGTTGAAAATTTCTTGTTATATTAACAAATAAACAAACAAACAAAATGTTACATAGTAAGGACAATAACAATAAATCAGAGATTCAGTACAGGATGAGAAAGTGTTGGACCACTTGAAATCGGGAGGTCTGAGGAGACTGGGACCCTAATAGGGTCGTTTTTATCACTTCACCCAACGGTAAAGGATAAGGTCCCCTAGAAGGACTGGGTCCCTATCTTGGACTCAGAGGACGTAATCGTCCACCTAATAAATGGTGACTCGGTGGACCCTCCGAGTAATGGAGATAATGTGTCGTATTTAATTTCTTAATAATCTGTCGGGTCCTCTTTTTACACTGCACATAAAAAAAAAATTTCACCTTTTCTGGAGTGATACTCGGTTTAAATCCTTTATCGTCTGTTCTAGTAGTATTATAGAAAAAAGTTAAATGAGAACTTAAATTTCGTTTTCCAACCAGATTTAATTTTGATTCCTTTAAGTAGCATCTTTTTATCTTTGGTTCATATTTGATATCTTGAGTTGTATGTTATAGACTATACTTTTAACGTGTTTCATTTTTAATTGTCTTTGATCTCTGACGTATTCTTTATTAGTTACAGAAATTTGTCTTTTTACTCATTAGGTTGACTTCTTTTCTCTCGTCTTTGTTTCGATCGGTCTAAAAATTTTTGTTTAATTTTTTTCTTATCTAATTACTTGACATCCCTTTAATAGATCTCCCCATTGTTTATACATTGACCTCAGGGGGTTTCTATTTTACTATACACACACATTAGACTTATTTATATATACATATACTTACTGATTACTCACCCTACAGTCTTTAAATTACTTTTTATATTTGACATTTGTATTTAAATTCGTCTCAAACATATCTATTATCGTTAGATCTTTGTAATAACTGTTTGAATTTACATATACATATTTATATAAAAATATTTCCATTTTAGGATCTATGTTAGTCCCTCTTATTCCATTTAATGAACCTTCCACTGAAATAGTGGAGTATTATATACCCTACTAACTGAAGACTAATCTTTGTTGTCTCCAGTTTTTCCTATTACCTACCTTTTTCCGTGAAACTATACTACTCAGATAACTTAAAATCTGACCATATTATTACTGGGATTGAACTATTAATTTCGTACACATGACATTATGTGTCTTGTTGATGATAATTTTTGTTTCGTTTTGTTTGTTTGTTTTTACTTAAGATCTCTTTTTATTTGTCTTTTCGTTCGTTAACGTATACTCCTAGAATTATAACATTCACATTATATCTATTATATATAATGGGTCTTTATTAGGAAATTTTTTTTTGAAGAAAGAGAAAACTCAATTACATATAAAAGAGATTAATCAACGAAAACTTATTCACATATTGATAAGTCTTTTTATGAGATAGATGGGTTTCCACTCCTCCGATATTCTCCATATAAACCATTTAGGACGATTAAAATACGGTAGTAACTTAGGATGGTAAGTCTCTTGATAACTAAAACAATTCATTATGTTGTTAGTTTCTGAACTCCCTAATCTTACTTAACTAGAACCTTAAACTCATCGTTTTCCAATTTTTTTTTTTTCTTTTTTTCGTTTCACATAGAAAATGACAAACTCTTTACTTATACTGTTTTTTGTTTGCTAAGGGTTAGAGTAAATAGGGTCAATGAAACACAAATACAAAAAGAGACCGTTCACCTTTGGTCACATGAAACTCAAGAATAAACTAATGGACTTTGACGTCCCATTTATAGGCCCATATGTAAACAAATACTTTACAAGACTTAACGAATAGATTTGAACTCAATTAATTTTAAGTTACTACTTAACCTGTTCAGTGAACCATTTTGTTAAACCTTCTTTATTACTTACCTTTTTCCACAGGGGTTTACGTGCAATATAAATGTTAAAGGATTGCGTGTACGAAATCCGAAGGGTCAACCGTACCACCATTTCTTAGACGAATGGATACGTCGTCTGTGTTCTCTACGTCCATGTTAAGGACCCTGTCCTTCTAGGGGACCTCTTCCTTTAACATTTGGTGAGGTCATAAGAACGGACCTCTTGACGTACCTGTCTCCTCGGACCATCCGATGTCAGGTACCCCAGTGTGTCTCAGTTTGTACTGACTGGATGATTCGTGTACGTGTGTATCCGTGCACGAAATCAAAAGACCTCAAAAGTAAATAGTGTTCTGGTTACTTGCACCTAAATTTTCAAATGTAAGTAGAGAATAAAAGTTTTTATATTTAATACGATATTTTTATCTTCTGACAAATGTGTGTTGAACTTATCTTAGATCTACTTTAAACCCAATTTATATTTTATTTGTACGTGTTTTTTTTCTTTACTTAAATGACATATTAAGTCTATTTTTTTTTTTTTGACTCGGAATTTGAATTTGAAACATTTGTTGAAGAAGTTAAGAGATGAAGTGACGACGACGATTCAGTGAAGTCAGTACAGGTTGAGACTTGCTGGGGTATCTGCCGTCGGGTGGTCCGAGGGGACAGGGACCCTAAGAGGTCCGTTCTTGTGACCTCACCCAACGGTAAAGGAAGAAGTTACGTACTTTCACTTTTCACTTTCCCTTCAACGAGTCAGCACAGGCCGAGAAGCGCTGGGGTACCTGACGTCGGATGGTCCGAGGAGACAGGTACCCTAAAAGGTCCGTTCTTATGACCTTACCCCACGTTAGCGGAAGAGGTAGATCCTTACACATTTGTTTAAGTGTCTGTTTTCTTTCATTTATATAAAGGTTTCAGTAAGACGATATATATACACACACACACACACTCTATGTAAGTCTTTAAATACTCTAAAAAGTTTATACTTGGTAAACTATAAATTAAAGTGTACGATCGTTTTATATTGAAGGACCAAATTTATTTTACCGAATATTTCTACAAGTCTTTAAGACACCTGTAGTTTATGGAGGATTTTGTGTCATGAAAATACTCGACTCACATTTACTTAGTTTTTGTATACCGTTAACAACGAAGATTTACTTTACGTGTACCGTTTTTTCTGTTTTCTTCTTTCAGGACCCGTCTTAAGTACGTTTGCATCGGAAGCCTAAAAATTTCAAGAAAAGGACCATGATTTTTTTATACGTATTTTATTTATGACGGTGAGAAGGATAAAAATTCTAGATAAACGAATTCTGATCGTCTTGTAACATACATGTAAAAGTCATAAAGGTAAAATAGGTTTGCGAAACGAAATATCCGAGACGGAGATATTTTGTTCTCAAAGGTCAGTAAAAGAAGGAGATCTTATATCGAAGTTAATCCTGTATTTTTCTACACGTACCACACTCGTGATAAACCAGATTCTTCCTGTGTCTGATCCTTTACGGAAGTCATAATGTTCTATGTTTTAAACCTTGTTACACGGTAATATTTTAAGAAGGACCCAATTTTTTGTTTCTTTTTTCTGAACGTAAAACACTTCGCCGATAGAATATGTATGTGAGAGTAAATAAGAAAGGATTTTATTACAAAAACTCGAAATCATTTTAGTTTTATTCGTATTCAAGAACTCTGAGTCGTGTACTTTAAGGAAGGGTATATACAACATTAGAGACTACCTGATCAGTAATTAATAAAAACAAAGCATTCTGGATTCCATGTTTTGATTAATCACTAATTATAAAGTGTTGAAAGGTGGTTATATAAAAAAGAACTTCCTTCTAATATTTAATTAGCAATAGAGTTCGGTCGGGATTTTTAATTTCGACACGGTTTATATCATAAAATAAAAACTCGATGTTTTAATTCTTCGTCCCTTCGTATATATTAAGTTCACCCTGTAATGTCCTATTTTTACATCTGGAACCATTTTTCAACAATTCTAAAGTTCTACCATCGCCGTCATATGATATAGTTCATATCATATAATTAGTATTTAATTATGGTATTAAATATGGTATTACCGAACTGTATAATTATAAGGGGATTGACGAGGGGATCGAAGTCTTCGATGCGTATAGGACCTAGTATATCTAACTCCTTTGAAACAAACAACTTGTCAGAAGTCTTAGGATCGACATATGAGTAGTCAGATTGGAGTAAACTCTCAGTGAGAAAATCCGGTTGTTACCTTATCTATTCACTTAAAACTGTAAAATCTAGAATTTATTTCTTTAGACGAATTATAAGAATATATTCGGTTATCTTCACAAGGACATAATAGGACTATAAAAGGTCTGTTTAAAGGGTATAACCATTAACAAGGTAACTACAAATAACTAACTATAACAAAAACAAATCAGTTCAGGTCCAACTATGAAAAACATTGGGGTATCTGACATCAGGGAGTCGAAGGAGACAGGTACCCTAAAGGGTCCGTTCTTATGACCTCCCCCAACAGTAACGAAAGAAGTCCCCTAGAAGGACTGGGTCCTTCGTTTGGACACACAGGATGTAACTGTCCACCTAAAAAGTGGTGACTCGATGTTCCCTTTGGTGTACAGACGACTAATCCAGTGTATAATTTAATCTAAGGAAATGAGACCCATTTTCGTTCGAATTACATTGATACGTGTCACATCAACTAACCTTGGTTCTCTTTTTAGATTCAGCTACATACGGACTTAAGAGTAATAAATAATTAGATTATCTTAAACTTCTTCAATCACCTTCTATGACATTCTATATACCTGATCTTAGATTAATAACCTTAAACACCGTAATATCTAAACACCTATCTCCTTTAAATTCTGGTTACATCAAGTTAAAATTGTATGTAAAACTAATGAAACACATATTTGAAGGAACTTCCTTACTAAAACTCAGAACCTTTATACCACGAGTTACAGAGTATTAAATATTAAGAAGACCTTTTTTATGTATCACACAAAATCCCATATTATACACATAATCTTTATGTATACTATAGAAATATATACATAATAAAGAAATCTATATCTCTATATAAAAGTAAAGATTACATATCCTTTTCCTCATGTAGTTCCGACATATAACAGTGGGACGAATAAATTGAATATACGTCTCATGTAGTACTCTTTGGGACCTCACCTTCTTCGTGTTCGACCTTAGTTCTAACGGCCCTCTTTATAGTCATTGGAGTCTATACGTCTACTGTGGTGGGATTACCGTCTTTCACTTCTCCTCGATTTTTCGGAGAACTACTTTCACTTTCTCCTCTCGTTTTTTCAACCGAATTTCGAGTTGTAAGTCTTTTGCTTCTAGTACCGTAGGTCAGGGTAGTGAAGTACCCTTTATCTACCCCTTTGTCACCTTTGTCACAGTCTGAAATAAAAAAACCCGAGGTTTTAGTGACGTCTACCACTGACGTCGGTACTTTAATTTTCTGCGAATGAGGAACCTTCTTTTCAATACTGGTTGGATCTATCATATAAGTTTTCGTCCCTGTAATGAAACGGCTGATTCCAGACAGATCAGTTCCAATACCAAAAAGGACACCAGTACATACCTACACTCTCAACCTGACACTTCTTCCGACTCNAAACTTGACACCACAACCTCTTCTGAGAACTCTCAGGGAACCTGACGTTCCTCTAGGTTGGTCAGGTAAGACTTCCTCTAGTTGGGACCCTAAAGAAACCTTCCTTACTACGATTTCGACTTCAAGGTCATGAGACCGGTGGAGTACACTTCTCAACTGAGTAACCTTTTCTGAGACTACGACCCTCCCTAACCCCCGTCCTCCTCTTCCCCTGCTGGTTCCTACTCTACCGACCTACCGTAGTGCATGAGCTACCTGCTCTCAGACTCACTTGAGACCCTCAACCACTACTTGTCCCTCCGGACCGCACGACGCTAAGTACCCCAGCGTTTCTCAGTCTGTGCTGACTCGCTGACTTGACTTGACTTGACTACGTATATTTATACGTACGAGTCAATGTAGTCAGTACAGACTCGGGATACGAGATGAGGTAGTCTGAGGAGTCAGGTTCCCTAAGAGGTCCGTTCCTATGACCTTACCCAACGGTAAAGGAAGGAGGTCCCCTAGAAGGTCTGGGTCCCTAACTTGGGGCCCAGGGACGTAAAGGACGTAATGTCCGTCTAAGAAATGGAGACTTGGTCCACCGTTGGGTGAGGTTATAAGAAGAGATCCTTCAGGGTACCTGTATCCTAGAACTGTCCGATGTCAGGTACCCTAATGTTTTTTCGACCTCTGTTGGATCACTGATTTGTTGTTGTTGTATAGCACATATATATATATATATACATATATATATATATATAAATACTATCAACGTAAATGGTGTACGTTGGAAACAATTTTTTTTTTTTGCGAAATAACCCAAAACTGTACAAAATAAATAAAGTTATTTCATTAAAGGTATAATTAGTACATTTCAATTCTTCTTATCAGGGGACAGTACGGTAGACTGGATCTTTTTATTCGAATATACAAAATTTATAACGTGTCGATCAAAACCATCTATGACATAAATTCGTGACTAGAAAAAATGTTGTCCACTAATAATAGACTGTTTGGTAAATAATTGTACAATTATTTTTACACAGTACTGTTCAGGTAGTACGGTAGTACCACTAAACGGTAGTAAATAAAATTTTTATCATTGAGAAACAATAAGGTACCTAAATGAGATAGTCTCCTAGTTATAGAGTAAAAGTTAATATTGATTAAAAAACCTACTATTTCAATCTTACGTATCTTCTTATTTGATTTACATGTCACTTCATAGAAAGAATTAATTTAGGAAACGAAAAATTTTAAGTCTAAGTTAACCATATACAACTATTCATAAAAAAAGTCCATAAGACAAAAACCTCTTCCTTTACCGTTGGGTGAGGTTATAAGAACGGATCTCTTAGGACACCTCTTCCGTTACCGTGGGGTGAAGTCATGAGAACGGACCTTTTAGGGTACCTACCTCCTCGGACCCCCCGACGTCAGGTACCCCAGCGATTGTCAGCCTGTACTGACTCGCTGAAGTAAAAGTGAAAAGTGAAAGTACGTAACCTCTTCCTTTACCGTTGGGTGAGGTCACAAGAACGGTCCTCTTAGGGTCCCTACCCCTTCGGACCACCCGACGACAGAATTCCACAGCGTGTCTCCGCCTGTGCTGACTTCGCTGAATCGTCGTCGTCGTCTCTTAGGGTACCTGTCTCCTCGGACCACCCGACGGTAGATACCCCAGCGTGTCTCAGTCTGTGTTGACTTCGCTGAATGGTCGTCGTCGTCGTTGATACAAAAATGTAAGTAATAGAGACGATAAAGATGGGTATTGGGGTTTTACAGTTATTTGTTTAAAAGTCGCATCAAATGTTTTGACTCGAAG
Source organism: Capra ibex (assembly GCA_006410555.1). NCBI lineage: Eukaryota > Metazoa > Chordata > Mammalia > Artiodactyla > Bovidae > Capra > Capra ibex. The sequence continues at coordinate 17,420,374 of SJYO01048061.1, read as the reverse complement.
TCTATCCAATGTACTATATAGCTTCAAGCGTATTTCACTCACTTCTCGTTCTTAAGTTTGAGACCACGAGATTAACTTTATAGGTACAAGTAAATTCTAAACATAAAATATTGTGTACGTTCTGTTAAACATCTTTCTTGTAACGAAAAGATCATCAATCTAAAATAATTTCACCTTAAAAGAAATAGTTTATAAAACGAAACAATTTTTACAAATAAATTTATAAGACTTTCATATCAGATGTTTTATCATGATCAAAGTGGGTGTCTTATTGGTTTGACAAACTCAAATTTTTTTTTTCTTTTTGATTTTTTCTTTAATTTTATTTACAATTATACTTTTTGGGATAAGTTGTGACAAAATTCAGTGGAATCTTTTTCTTTTTAGTAACCGAAAGAAAAAAGGGGGACTCTAGTACGAAACACTCCGTAGAAGAGAAATATAAAAGAATAAAATCAACTAGGTGAATGGTGTGAACTTTACATATAAATACCAAATAGTCAACACCTAGTCTTGAACCCTTGTCGTTTTAAAAGAACGTTCTATTAGTGTAAAATTTTAGTCGTAAAATTACAGTGAAAGTTATTTAAATATATAGATCAATATATAAACAAACTTTATAATAAACTTTACGTAATTAATCTATATTAAAGTTCGTAACAATCACTCATACAAACGAGGACGACAATTCAGCGAAGTCAGCGAAGACTGAGACACACTGGCGTATCTGTCGTCGGGTGGTCCGGGACGGCAGGGACCCCAAAAGGTCCGTTCTTGTGACCTCACCCAACGGTAAAGGAAGAGGCTACGTACTTTCACTTTTCACTTTCACTTCAACGAGTCAGCACAGGTTGAGTCACTGGGGTACCTGACGTCGGATGGTCCGAGGAGGTAGGTACTCTAAAAGGTCCGTTCTCATGACCCCACCCAACGGTAACGGAAGAGGTCTCACACAAATATCAATAAATATAAAAGGTTGACCTAAAAGACTTTGTGAGACAAACATAGTCACTAAAGGATAAACTCTTTGATGATAAAATTTTCGAGAAACGATCTGTTACCTCGATGTTTATGTAGTAAAATATACATAATATTTTAATTCTTTTATTTTACATGACGAACACATCCTGTTTTTACCACCCCGCCCCCTCGTTTTGTCATAAGGTGCCACTGATTATTTATTGCTGCCTCACTGGGTTCTGAAGTCTTTCTTCTACTGACACATGGTAGTAAAGTCCAAAATGTTACCAGGTTACCAAATCTTTCATTCAGTCACCGCCCCCTCTTATCTTGGATCAAAAGGTCTCTCTCCTTTGACATACTCATTTTCACTCACCATCTTATTTGAACTTTAAAGACCTGTCCCACCCACTTATTCTGTGTATCTATATTTCCACACACGACAAGACACGACACGACGTGAGTTAACACAGGTTGAGAAGCACTAGGGTACCTCACATCGGGAGGTCGTAAGAGACTGGTACCGTAAAAGGTCCGTTCTTATGACCTCACCCAACTGTAAAGGATGAGGTCCCCAACTTTGAGACAGTGAACACAGAGGACGTGACTGTCCGTCTAAGAAATGGTGACACGGTGGGTCCTACAGGGAAGTTCGTTCTATAACCAGTCATTATTACGTCTTGATTAAGTCGTGTATCCCTCCTCAGAAAAGTCTGATTACGATAGTCCTAAAAATCCTTTAAACTTTGAACTTTATAATATTTTTCTCACTATATAAACATAATAAGTTCTGACGATAAAAACTTTTTACAATTGCTCATTAACCAATTTCCACTATAGATTTGAATAATACCATCAGTAAAACTTTATATAGTTTAGTGTTATAACACATTAGTCAAGTCAAGTCAACGAGCCAGCACAGGCTGAGAAACGTTGGGGTAGCTGACGTCGTGCGGTCCGGAGGGACAGGTAGTGGTTGAGGTATCCTTTGTTATATCACAAGATCCAGTTGATGTGAAGTTTTTGTTTGACTATCTTTTCTCTACTCTAAAGTATCCGTCCCCTACCTCCCTCCCTTTTATACTACTTCCACCAGTTTTCCATGTGCAAAGGTTAAATTTGTTTAAATTCTTCTATTTCATTAAGAAATACCTCCACCCACATCTTCTCTTTCACGTCACTACTACGACGTAGTCAAAAGGAAATCCCTTTTCAGATTACCTTGTTTTTTGAATCTTACTGGACTCATGTCGATATCTGTTCTTCTCTCCTATGTTTTATCCTTTCTTTTAACTATCACTCACTAATTGTCTTATAATAATCGATCTCTAAACCCCTTGTACAATCGGACTCACTGCCTTTTTCACACTATCTTAAAGGACCTTATAGGTCTTACCACTAAATATAGGGTAAGAGACGTAAGGTAGAAATCGAAGAGGTCGAGTAAACCTTAAGTTTCACTACTGTAACATTCCGTTCAACCATCCTTTACGACTCCCATCTTAGTAAGTACTTATTTAAGGGGGTCTTCACTTCAATACGTTGTACCCTATTCGAATAGTAACTATTAACCTTTGTCTTTAGACATAATACGTAGGTCTCGTTACTTTGTACCGTTCGTTTCATTTTCCTCTTATCCTTTCTATACATCTGTAATGCTCCGTCGGAGACCACAGACTAACTGACCAAAGGTTAACCCTGAGGTATTAGAGAAATCTGATACCGGTACATGTTTAGTAAGTTGTAAACACGTAGTTATAGTATAAATTTAACTTCTATGAGAATCATTGATAGAGTACCCCAACTTTAAGTGATTTTATGAAACTTATATATTTACATACACACACATATATATATATATATATATATATATATATATAGTGAGTCTTGTCTCGGTAACGAGTATTTTGTTTGTTTGTTTTTTTCCGAGTTCTTTCGAGGTAATGGACCTTTATATTCTTAAAGTTTTAACTTCCACCTACATTATTTATGCCATCATTCCCTTTTTATATAAGAAAGTTTTAGTAATACAGTGTGAAGTCAGAAAAAAGTAACTGGGAGTTTTTCTATCATTCCTTGTTGAAAATGTTTCTAGAAAAAGAAATACAAAGGTATCGTGATATAAGAGTCGGGATAACATAACTTGTGTCCCACAAAAATAACACGTAAATAATGAAACCCCGAAGAGACTTATAACATGACGATTTAAAGGACCAAAGTCGAATCATTTGACCAACTAGTTTGATTTTTATATAACTAGACTATTTATGTGAACTATAAGAAATACACTTCTTATTAGGTAGGAAGAGGATACCGTTAACTAAGTACAAAATTTTAAGTAGTGAGTAGAGGGAGTGTTTTTACAGTTTGGTCATTGGTAAATACGTATGTGTGGTACCTATTATGTAATTTACTCACAAGATTTTGTCTCTTAAAACGTAAGGCAGTACCGGTTTTATACATAAGGATACCTTTCCGATTTAGTATAGTATACTTTATTTGTATTCTTAAACTGTATTTCGAACTTTTGTTACTATATAGAAGTTTGTATATGTGTTACATATTTGTTTACCAATTTATTACCTTTTTTTTCTTCCTTTATCAACTACAAGTGTTCACACAAATTAAACAAATAAAAGAATACCGACACAACCCAGAAGGGACTATGTGTACCGGAAAGAGATCAAAGGCACTCACCCCAAACCGATGAGAGATCAACACCACCCACCCGAAGAGTAACACCACAGGAGAGAAGAATCCCTCGTACCCAAGATCCCGTGGACCTGAAGTCATCAACATCATACACCCGAGTCATCAGTGTCGACCACCCGAGCTCTCACGTCCGAGTTATCGACAACGTGTATCCGAATAAACGAGGTACCGGGCACCCTAGAAGGGGGTAGTCCCTAGTTTGGTACGCGAGACGTAACCGTCCGTCTAAGAGTTAGTGACCTGGAGGTCCCTTCAGGGATTATATGAAAACTGTCTTGTCAACATAGATCAAACCGGAGACTCCATCCTGACCCACACTAACCTGTCACTCTACTTTTCCTCTACCGTGTCGACTATTAGATTGTGTTCTACTATCAGTACGTAAAAAGTCTTCGTATAAAACGGTTCTTAACGGAATAGAGTAATGTTTTTATAGGTGTATACGAAATTTTAATCGTGACGTGGGGAAGAAGTAGTTTCTAGTTTTACTACCGTAAAGTACTACGGAAAGTAAACAGATGTTAATAATAATTCATTTTTATTTTATGGACATTTATGTCGTAATCTGTAAACAGACTTTTACGGTTTTTCTATTTTATTTTTATTTAACATTACATAACTGATAAATTTGGATCTGTGTCGGTTTAAAGGTGAAGTGTACTAGGACTCTTTTGGATCGAAAACAGTGAAACGTCATTGTCATTATTACCGTATAAGAGTAGTAAGTGTTCACTCTACTCAACGACGACTTGAGTGAACTTAAAATTTTGAAAAAATTTGATCGCGACCTTTTTTACAAAGATAACATTAAATTTAGATTACCTTGCATTTGAGTAAATCACGACGGTTTTAGAGTAATAAACAGAACAGTCTGTTTTTCGACCACTAATGGTGACTTGTATAAACATATAAAATTAACGATAAATAGAGTTTTCAAAGTTGACACATATCATTGTTTTCTTTCATTAATTTCATAGTCCCCTCCAACAACCTCGTCTCATCTATCGATAACAGTCGTTATTTGATAGTTTGTGTCAGTCATTATTCTTTTACACAGTACCAGGTCATTAGTAAGGTCTCCTACCTTACTCATTATTGAAACGAATCCTCGATTCTAACGTCTCTTTAAATTATAACAAAAGTTAAACGTATCACATTTTACACGTCTCAGTATATATGTGTCCACACATGAACGTATGTATTTTTATACACATACATAACTTTATATCACCAGAAAATTTATAAAAATTCGTTGAGTAAACTCTATGACAAAATATTATCTTTTAAACGTGTTTAGGGTCTTTTTTTTAAGGATTTCAGGAAGTGAATTTCTCCGACTTACACATCGTGTCATATTGTCGGTCCTGTACCTTTGTTGGATCTACAGGTAGTCGTCTACTTACCTATTCTTTCGACACCATGTATATGTGTTACCTCATAATGAGTCGGTAATTTTTCTTAAGTGAACTTAGTCAAGACTACTCTACCTACTTTGACCTCGGTTAATATGTCTCACTTCATTCGATCTTTCTTTTTGTGGTTATGTCATATGATTGTGTATATATACCTTAAGTCCTTCTACCGTTACTGCTGGGACATACGTTCTGTCCTTTTTTCTGTGTCTACACATATTGCCTGAAAACCTGAGTCTCCCTCTCCCTCTCCCACCCTACTAAACCCTCTTACCCTTAAGATTGTACATATGACAGTACATCCTCAACTTAGAGGTCAGGTACAGACTGCATCCCACGTCGTACGAACCCCGACCACGTACCCCTACTGGGTCTCTCTACAACACCCCTCCCTCCACCCTCCCCCCAAGTACAAACCCTTGCGTACATTCTTAATTTCTAAAATTTTAAATTTTTTATTTTTTTTTAATTTTTTAATTTTTTTTTTTTTCTTATAGAAGACTAAAGACCAAGTGTGCACAAAACAAATAACTGTATTTAATGGTCCCAATTCTAAAGACTCGTGGAATCCCTTGACTTTGGCACAACTGTTAAAGTAAATGAGAAGATTTATATGTAAATATACGAGGAAAAAAAATTTTCATACCAACGAAATGTGACAATTAAAGAAGTCATAGGTCTGACCGTTGAGAATCACTAAACACTTTTCAATACAATTGATCAACGGGTACTAATAACGTTTCAAAGAACCTTTTGTGATCACTGCGGTTTTCGTGAACTAAAAAAAGGGGTCCCTTTCGTTGTAACACCAAGGGAAGGAAGGTCGATGTTTCAAATCTCACCAATCACCTTTTTGATTTGGTTTACAGAACACACCAAGGTCCAAACCACGTGTCATCCATGTTTTATAAACTTATAAACACTATTATTCTAATTTGAGTTCACATGATATTTTTACTATGGTATCCTATTTATCCGACTGGAATAAAATAACACGAGTCGAAATAACATGGAGTTTCTTTAACAGTTGAACTCAAAAAATGTTTAACTCCCAAACGTAATTGGAACACAACTCACTTAGATATCCGTGGTAAAAAAGGTTGTCACAAGCGAGATAAACAGAGACCCAGTGTAAAACCATTAAGAACGTTATAAAGTTTGAAAAAGTAATAATAACATACACAAAACCACTAGACACCAACCACTAGAAACTGTAATGATAATTCTGAAGGATATCCGAGTCTACTACCAATCTTAAAGAATCGTCATTTCATAAAGAATTAATTCCCTATATACAAAAAATCTGTATTACAATAACGTGTAACTTATCTGGTGTCATACCATGTTTATATTGAACATACACATGACCCTTTAATTTTTTCATTACACTGAGTGAAATGACTTTATAAACGAAATAACACCAGAAGACTTTGATTTGGGTATTATAGAGACTCTACACGGACATTGAGATTAGACAATAGGGTCACTTTAACATACAGGACGTAGATAAGTAAAAACACCGAAAACCTCGTGACGGTATCAAAGATAGATACTCAAAGTCACTTACTAAATTTTTTTTTTTGATAACACCAAATTTAAAGTTCCTCATCTAGTTATATAGTCTTGATCCCTTTAATAATTCCGACTAGAGGGGATACGGAGACGGGAGACGGGAGGACTAATAGGTAACATTAATCTATCATAAAAGTCAATAATGACTTTACCTCAATCCAGGACACCCTAATGTCTTTTTTAATTTGACAAATGACTTTAGTCTATAATTCTACTCCTGTCTCTTTCTCTTAGTAATAAAGGTAACTTGTTTATTCCGTTTATAGTCTTATTCCGCTTAAGTCTTAGCGGACGTTGTGTCACAGGTTCCTTAATTCTTTAGGAAGTAATATCGTAGTATCATTAAAAATAATCAAATTAGGTCTTTTTTCATTTTTGTAAAATATTCATAATACACGTTAAAGACTATTTCATTTTTAACTTACTAATTCTTTTTGTTCTCCTTCTTTCTATTTTGTTTATTCAGATTTCTGGTTCACGTTCGGTATTATTTTGACTCTGAATAAAAACTGATAATAAATGTAAACTCTTCTAATGTCACTCAACAAAAAAACACACACAAAAAAACCGAACCTAAACTTACTACGACTCTTGTCTAAATAAGTAAGTAAAATAAATGATTAAGTAAATAAGTAAGTAAAATAAGTGATTAAGTAAATAAGTAAGTAAAATAAGTGATTAAGAAAACAATTTGTTTCTATTAAACTTTTGGTTTCTATGAAGAGAGTAGACAGATTTCTTCCTTATCATGTTCTGTATTACATTGTATTATAACACTTGTTACGGGCCCTTTAATAAGAATCAAAGTTTAATTATTGATCGGGGTATATCGAGAAGGGATATTTAAAGTAAGGATACCTTTTACAGTTACGTCTATAATAAGCTATTTTTATTTAATAATGTCACTCGAGAAACTAGGTCCGAAGTCAAGTCAAGTCAGCGAGTCAGTACAGGTTGAGAGACACCGGGATACCTGAGGTCATGGGGTCGGAAGGGACAGGTAGTGGTTAAGGCCTTCAAACGAGTTTGAGTGTAGACAACTGAACCACTACGATAAGTTGGTAGAGTAGGAGACAACAAGGGAAAAAGAGGACAGAAGTTAGAAAGGGTCGTAGTCCCAAAAACAGCTACTTAGTCAAGAAGTGTAGTCCATCGGTTTCATAACCTCGAAGTCGTAGTTAGAAAGGTTACTTATAAGTGTTGACTAAAGGAAATCCTAACTGACCAAACTAGAGGAACGACAGGTCCCCTGAAAGTTTCAGAAGATATCCGAAATGTAACGATATTGTTATCTACGGTCCTAAAAAAAAAATAGAGTACCTGGATTATTGTAGTATATATTATTACATTCCTACGATATCTCACGGAACTCAACCCTGTGTTTTTATATAGTTTTGTTTAAAATCTGGAATCTCAGTAGTAGTAACGAAATTTTTATACCTCAATGAAAATAATATAATTAATATAATAATAAAAATAAATAACTGAATAAACGAAAATTTACTATACGAGGGGAGGTAATGTGCAGAACTAAAAACGGATTAAACGTAAAAATAAAAACAAAATAAATATTTTAGATTTTAAAAAAGAAAAGATATTCTACTATAAAAACTATTGGTGACTAACAAAAAAGGGTTTGAAATTTGAAAATTATAACATAACCCCATATCGGATAATTGTTATAACACCATGAAAGTCTACTTGTCGTTTCCCTGAGTCGGTTTGTATATGTACATAGGTAAGAAGGACTTTTGGGGGAGGGTGGGTCCCACGGTACATTATAACTCGACTTAAGATACACGACATGTTATCCAGGAACAACTAATAGGTAAAATTTACATCGTCACACAAGGAAAGGTTTCAGGGATTAAAAGGGAAGGGGGTGTTGGTATTTGAGTAAAAAGATTCAGACACTTTCAGAAAGACAAAGTATTATTCAAGTAAACGTGGCAAAAAAATATTAAGGTTCATATTCCCTATAAAGAAGAAGAGACAGACTGAATGGAGTGAATCACACCAACTGTGAGAGATCCAGGTAGGTACAACGATGTTTACCGTAATAAAGTTAAGAATTCCCAACTCATTGTAAGACAACATATACACATGGTGTCGAAGAAATAGGTAAGGAGACAACTACCCGTAAATCCAACGAAGGTACAGAACCGATAATATATCGGTTATTTATAAAAAGAAAGTGTAGATCATAATAAAATACTGTGAAGAAAAAAAGTGTAAAAGTGATTATGATACAATTCTATAAGACATAAAAAATGATAACTGATTCTTTTTTTATTTTTCGAACAATTTTGAAAAGAAATTATACTTGTATAAATATAATTTTTAAAGATACAAAGAATAAAAATAATATGGAACTTACGTATTTACAAGAAAGTACCTAACCCAGACAAGGTACTAACGAAGTTTTTGTCATCTAACACCTTACTTAATGACGTATAGTAATTGAATTAGGAGGTATTTATATAAATATAATCGACTCAAAACTATTGATAACTGGTCTATAATCAAGTTCTAAATTACGGTAAAAATTTTAATTGACCACCGGTCCATTAGTAGAACGAAATATACCTCTAGTTTGGTCAGTTAGGATTTCATTTAGTTGAGACTTATAAGTAACTTTCCTTACTACGACTTCAACTCCGAGATTATGAAACCATGGACTACTCTTCTCGGTTGAGTAACCTTTTCTCAGACTACGTCCCTTTATAAATCCCGTCCTCCTCTTCTCCCACGTCTCTTACTCTGTCAACCTACCGTACTAACTGAGTTACCTGTACTCAAACTCGGTTGAGGTTCTCTGTCATTTCCAGTCCCTTCCGACCGTACGACGTCAGGTACTCCAGTGTCTCAGACTACGTTGACTCACTGACTTGTTGTAATTAGTCAAGTCAAGTCAAGTCAGTGTGTCAGCACAGGTTGAGAAACACTGGGATACCTGACGTCGTGTGGTTCAGAGGGACAGGTAATGGTTGAGGGCCTCAAATGAGTTTGAGTACAGGTAACTCAACCACTACGGTAGGTTGGTAGAATAGGAGACAGAAGGGGAAGAGGAGGACGGAAGTTAGAAAGGGTAGTAGTCCCAGAAAAGTTTACTCAGTCAAGAAAAGTAGTCCACCGGTTTCATAACCTCAAAGTCTAAGTTGTAGTCAGGAAGGTTACTCATAAGTCCTGACTAAAGGTAATCCTACCTGGCCAGCTTAGAGGAACGTCAGGTTCCCTGAGAGTTCTCAGAAGAGGTTGTCGTGTCAAGTTTTCGTAGTCAGGAAGTCTAGGGTCGAAAGAAATATCAGGTTGAGAGTATAGGTATATACTGATGACCTTTTTGGTATTATCATTTGAGTATATATTTTTTTATGGTCAGTGACAGTCCTAGTAAAGACTTTCAAACTCCTTTGACATTTCTTATACACTGAGTATTCTTCATCAGTAACGTGTTTCCATCTAACGTCATTATTGTGTTTGTCTTGACTCCGGTAGAAACAGTTCAATGGAACCTAGGTGAAATTTTGTATGTGTTTTTCTGCTGGTTCCAGGTTCTCCTTTTGTATACGACGTTATTCGTAAATGATACGTTATAAAAATTTCGTCTACATTGGTTTGAGAAGAGTAAGTAATTTTTGTTAGAGTTTATTTTTGCTGAGACATTCCTTGGTCATTTTGTAAGTTGAAACTGATTACATTGAAGGACCACACATTTAAGTCTATATTCACCCAACCTTTTACATATCAATACATTGACTTGAGACACTAATTGAGATACTAAATTTGCGACCTCTTTGGAAATTTTTCCCTCAATGGATACTATATACGTCACTCCTATAAAGAAAAACTAGACCTTAACCAGACTACGATCTTACGATCCATTCACGAAGAGAGTGTTTATAGAGTGACGGTTTAGAAATCTCCCGACCACAAATAAAATTCAAAAAGGAGGTCCGAATTTTAGACGTTTTGTGTACAATTGGTCCGTATAATACAATAAACTGGGTCTGTAGATAAAGGAGTCTTTAAATTAATCAGAACTTCTTTTGACGTTCGTGAGTTTAACTCGGAACGATTTTCCTTTGGTTTAGACTTAACTTTGTCTTTTACGTTAGTCAGGTAAAGTTTTCTGGAGGTCTTTTTCTTTCTTTCTTTTCCCTTATCTGCCCGTAATGTAAAAAGGTTGAGATCGGTGTTACTGGTTTTCATGACGATAACGGACTTAGTATAAAATATAAGACTGTAGACAGATCTATTGACAGGTGAATTGTCTTGTCCGAGAGGTACGTCTCACACAGAGAGTTAAGTCTCGATAAATTGAGAAAATGGAAATTAGTCACTACCCTCTTCACGAATCTGTAAGTCCAGTCAAGGTTGTTCACGAATCTGTAAGCCCAGAACCACTGAGGTACTGGACGTCGTACGGTCTGAAGGGACAGGTAGGAGTTTAGGGCCTCGAACGAGTTTGAGGACAGGTGACTCAGGTACTACGGTAAGTTGGTAGAGTAGGAGAAAACTGGGGAAGAGGAGACGGAAGTTAGAAAAGGTCGTAGTCCAAGAAAAGGTCTCAGTTCACCCTTTCTTAACCTCGAAATCGAAGTCGTAGTCTTGACTACAGGAAATCCTACCTGACCAACCTAGAGGAACGTCAGGTTCCTGAGAGTTCTCAGAAGAGGTTGTGGAATCAAGTTTTCGTAGTTCAGAAGTCATGAGTCGAAAGAAATACCAAGTTGAGAGTGTAGGTATGTACTGATTACCTTTTTGGTATCGAAACTGATCTACCTGGAAACGGTCGCTTCATTGTAGAGACGAAAGTTATACGATAGATCCAACCAGTATTGAAAAGAAGGTTCCTCGTTCGCAGAAAATTAAGGTACCGACGTTAGTGGTAGACGTCACTGAAACCTCGGGTTCGTTAGTTTTAGACATTGAAAAAGGTGACAAAGGGGCAGATCAACGGTACTTAATTACCCTGATCTACGGTACTAGAAGAAAAAAATTTACAACTCAATTCGGTCATAAAAGTGAGAGGAAAAAGTGAAAGTTCTCCGGGAAATCAAGAAGAAACGAAAGACGGTATTTCCACCACAGTAGACGTATAGACTCCAATAACTATAAAGATGGTCGTTAGAATTAAGATCGGACACGAAGTAGGTCGACCGTAAAAAGTACTGTAAGAGACGTATATTCAATTTATTCGTTCCACTGTTATATGTCGGAACTTCATCAGGAAAGGGTTAAACCTTGGTCAGGTAACAAGGTACATACCAAGATTGACAACGAAGAACTGGACGTATTTCTAAAGAGTCCTCCGCCCATTTTCCACCAGACCATAAGGATAGAGAACTTCTTAAAAGGTCAAACAACACTAGGTGTGTCAGTTTTCGAAATCCTATTAGTTATTTCGTCTTCATCTACAAAAAAGACCTTAAGAGAACGAAAAGGTACTAGGTTACCTACAACCGTTAAAGTAGAGACCAAGGAGATGGAAAAGATTTAGGTCGTACTGATAGACCTTCAAGAGTCAAGTGTATGACAAATTTGTATCGGACTCATAATGAAACTATCGAACACTCTACTCACGTTAGAACGTCATCAAACTTGTAAGAAACCGTAACGAAAAGAAACCCTAACCTTACTTTGACTGGAAAAGGTCAGGACACCGGTGACGACTCAAAAGGTTTAAACGACCGTATAACTTACGTCGTAAACTTCTCGTAGTAGAAAATCCTAAATTTGATCGAGTCGACCTTAAGGTCGTGGAGGTCATCGAAATAAACATCACTACAAAGGATTCTGGGTGAACTGAAGTGTGAGGTCCATAAACACGATCTAATAACTGTCTACAAAAACTCTGGTTCCTACGATGATATAGACGGTTTTACGTGACACCAAATTTGGACCATGACGTAGATCCACTCATTAAAGACCATAGACTTAGAAATAAGAATTTATAGAGATAGGACTACTTAAAATTTAATCTAATAAGTGAACGGAAGAAGTAGAACAGAGAGGAAACTTTTCACGTATTAAACTCTTCGAATATAAGGAAGTGTACATAAACCCAAAATATAAATGTGTAATTAATGGGGAGTTTTTGGAGGATAAAGGAATTTGTTGTAAAAATTTTCTAACGTCAAAAGAGACTATTTTCTACTTAAATGACAGAATCGTTTTTCGACCTAATATGAAAATGAGACAGTGTCTCTTTTGGACACGTTTTTATCTTTCTAACTCTAAGTTGTCGGGTGACCCCTAAACCAGCAGACACTTAAAGAATATTGTTCAATAGGAAGGAAAATTAAGTAATCCTTACACTTACTTATATGTATGTGTCCGGATACGGGTAATCACGGTTCCTATACAAATAATCGCTACAAAAATAAAAATACGGTATAAGTATTTATGTCTTTAGATAATAAACCCTATTATATTGTATGACTAGATAACAATTCATAGAGTTTGATTAAAAATAAGACGATGTATGGGAAGGTTAACGAGGGACGTTGAATCCATCCTAATTTCTCCTATTAAATAAAGTTAAAAACCGACCGTCTTGTCCAATATTTATTTACGTAACCCTTCACCATTAGTGTATCTAAGGATTACGACGTACGTAAATATAAAATACTTAAGGTTCTTTTTGAATTATATAACTTTATTCTCTAAAATTCATGATATAAAAAGTACCGTTTAGACTTTTAGGTACTTTATATATCGATCACATGAACGAGTTTTGGAATTTCAAAGACGTCTTCGTGTATTGTAAGATGTTTTATTAAAAGTTAATAATACAATCCGTTCGTTACTTTAGTGTCTTATTCGAAATTGATGTGTCTTATGAAAACAGGGGTTTATTCTTATTCCAGTACTTTTATATGAACTTAACGACTGATTAATAGGGGATATTGATTAAAGAGAGATTTCTTTATACTAAGAGAATATTTACAAAGTATATGTCAAAGAGAAAAGAATATATAGCCATATGTTTATCGTATTCGATGATAAACTAAGGAAGCCGAGAGTGGATACTTCTTGATATTTTGAGGATCTCCTCTTGTATCCGTTTTGTGAGAGTCTGTATTTAGTGTCGTCCTAGGAGATACTAGGTGGAGGGTCTTAAGACCTTTATTTTCGTTTTTATTTGTTTACCCTAGATTAGTTTTAATTTTCGAAGACGTGTTGTTTCCTTGTATATTCGTTCCACTTTTCTGTCGGAAGACTTACCCTCTTTTATTATCGTTTACTTCGTTGACTGTTTGTTGATTAGAGTTTTTATATGTTCGTTGAAGACGTCGAGTTAAGGTCTTTTTATTTGCTGGGTTAGTTTTTTACCCGGTTTCTTGATTTATCTGTAAAGAGGTTTCTTCTGTATGCCTACCGATTGTTTGTGTACTTTTCTACGAGTTGTAGTGAGTAATAATCTCTTTACGTTTAGTTTTGGTGTTACTCCATGGTGAAGTGTGGTCAGTCTTACCGACGCTAGGTTTTTAGACGTTCGTTATTTACGACCTCTCCCACACCTCTTTTCCCTTGGGAGGATGTGACAACCACCCTTACGTTTGATCATGTCGGTGATACCTCTTGTCACACCTCTAAGGAATTTTTTAACGTTTATCTTGATGGAATACTGGGTCGTTAGGGTGACGACCCGTATGTGTGGCTCCTTTGGTCTTAACTTTCTCTGTGTACATGGGGTTACAAGTAGCGTCGTGACAAATATTATCGGTCCTGTACCTTTGTTGGATCTACAGGTAGTCGTCTACTTACCTATTCTTTCGACACCATGTATATGTGTTACCTCATAATGAGTCGGCAATTTTTCTTAAGTAAACTTAGTCAAGACTACTCTACCTACTTTGAACTCGGTTAATATGTCTCACTTTATTCGGTCTTTCTTTTTGTGGTTATGTCATATGATTGTGTATATATACCTTAAATCCTTCTAGCGTTACTGCTGGGACATACGTTCTGTCCTTTTTTCTGTGTCTACACATATTGCCTGAAAACCTGAGTCTCCCTCTCCCTCTCCCACCCTACTAAACCCTCTTACCGTAAGATTGTACATATGATAGTACATTCTTAACTTAGCGGTCAGATACAGACTGCGTCCTATGTCGTACGAACCCCGACCACGTACCCCTACTGGGTCTCTCTACAATACCCCTCCCTCCACCCTCCCCCCAAGTACAAACCCTTGCGTACATTCTTAATTTCTAAAATTTTAAATTTGTTTTTGTTTTTGTTTTTGTTTGTTTTTTTTACATTTGTAATGACTGTTTTTTAAGTCAATTTTTAAAATTGACCTACGGTAGAGTACTGGTTCATGAGAATAAGATGTACAATAATATGGTTTTGATCGTACTCTTCAAATAAATTACTTTAGTCTATACCAACTAAATCGGTATACTACTCCACCACTTGACCATGATTATTAAAACCTCAGGACCCACGAAGGGACCACCAAGTCACTACTTCTCAGACCCAAAAGTGACACCGTACCCAAGTTAGGGACAAACCCCTTAAAGGTACAGACAATCCACGTTAGTTTCTTCCTTTTTTTTTCTTATTAAGACTTAGGACTGTTACCGGTGTCAAAAATACTTTACGTCCTCAAATGGTTACGTACTCAAAAGAGACAGATGACAATTAACTACAGTTACATTATCTTCCCTTCTATGACTACTTATATTACTTGCCGAAAGGCAAATATGATTACATTTGTAATGTCTTTTGTATCTAAGGGGTGAGAAGGGGGTCCGGGGGCAGTGAGTCTTGTTCGAATTGAAACACCCTCTTTACATAGTCTCGTATAAAACCGATCTACCAAGATGTCTTGGTCTTGTTTATATCCTTTATTTTTTTGGGACTCCATTCGGTTTTGTTTGAATTTTACACACAGATAACTAAGACTGAATTATAAACGGAAATACATATTGTATCTCTCGAGTCGAGCCACGAGACACTTCTGGATGTCTCCTCCCAACTCTCGACCCTCCCTCCGAGTTCTTCCCCCCTTATATACATATGAATGCCAACTAAGTGTAACGAGAACCGTGTTTGGTTGTGGTGTAATATTTCGTTAATAGGAGGTTAATTTTTATAAAAATTTATAAACGTAAATAAAATCCACATTTTCAGTATATATGAACGGGAGGAACAACTGTTGAAAATCTTTAGGTTCTGTGACTATTTTTAATATAATAACGATTTCTTAAAGTTTATTATAGTTTTCGAAAACGATAATTTCAAAATGAGACAAATTTTAAAATAACGAATATCCTTCATTGAAACATTATCCATCCTTAAAAATACTATCAAGTATCAAGTCAGTGAGTCAGCACAGGCTGAGAAACGCTGGGGTACTTAACCGTCGTGTGGTCCGGAGGGACAGGTAGTGGTTGAGGGCCTCAAGTGAGTCTGAGTGCAGGTAGCTTAGTCACTACGTTTGGTCGGTAGAGTAGGAGACAGTAGGAGAAGAGGAGGACGGGGGTTAGGGAGGGTCGTAGTACCATCTAATCGGAAAATATAAAACGGGTATAAACAGGATAATCGAAAATAATGGTTGAAACATTTCACAGAAATGCTAAATTTGAAATAACGGAGTTAAATATAAAATAAAAGAGAGGAATATAAATTATTATTTGTATCTTTTAATATAGTAGGTTTAATCATTTGAAGTGGATATCTTAATTATCTAGTGTTAAACAGGGAATTTTATTCTTTCCTTTTACGGTTTTGTAAAAGACTTATAAAGTAGAGAAGTAGAAATATTCGTATTATTTAAAAACTTTTGAAGGAAACCGGAATACACAAAATACCAACTTTGAAAGTACAAATTTTATTTTAGAAGGTCTAAAGTAGAAGGACTTTGGTGAAAACTAGAATCAATATCCCATTGATTATTAACACACATTTTGTAGTGTTTTTCAATGGATATATAAATATACGTTTTGAAATAGGATAAACACCGTATAATATTTATTAATCTACAAACCAATGTCTTTGTACTGATCCTTCGATTCATCCTTCTCTCTCTTACGGTACAGTTCTTAGATAATTGAGTTACGATGGTTCAAGGTAGGAAGTCCTACTTTAGTAAGGATTTATAAAAAGATATTCAATTTTCGATAATCTATATCAAATTCCTCATTTACTAAGAGGGATTTTTCATATGTTGAGTCAAAAATTTTAAAACCCACGTTTAGACCGTATTAAATAAAACATAAAATACGTTTAATAGTTCTTTCAACAACTCAAAAGTTGAATGTAACATTGATAATCTGTTTGAGACATTTTTCGTACATCTAAAGGTCATATTTATCGTTAAAGACCACAAAGGGAGGTAAGACAGTGATTTTACATGTATTTCTCTCCTATTCAATTTCTGTAACACCGTTATACCTTATAAATGTAACTGTCTTTCAAATAAAGATGAAAGATTTTTCTCAAAGAGATCGAGGTAGGAAACAATGTGATTTACTTTTTATTTTAGTGACTAGTTTCATTGGAAACTGTTGAAGTTTTCTTATTGACGTGTTTTAATAAAACTATTGATTTTAATTTTCTTTCTTTTTCAGGACGTTATTTTACCTTATTTTAATCCTTTATTCTATCTGTTTCATTATAAATTCTTATTTCGTAAATAAATAAATTCTTATTTATTTATTCATTTCTTATTATTTCGTAAAATTTATAATTTTTAATTATCCTTGAAGTAACAAAAACGAGTTTTATATTCCGTTTAAAATAAATTAAATTTATTTTTGTGATCTCTCTTTTTATATGATAATAGTTTACTAAACTCCTAGGTAGATTACTTTCATTTTCACAATCAGTGAGTCATCTCCGGTTGAGAAATGTTGGGGTACCTGACATCGGGTGGTCCGAGGAGATAGGTACCTTAAGAGGTCCGTTCTTGTGACCTTACCCAACAGTAGGAATTTAATATGTCATTTTTTAAGTCAACCTGTTTTTTTTTCTTAAGTATTTAGTATAGTGTATATTAATTCGAAAAAAGTAAAACAGAGTGTAACTCAAAAATCTTTCGAAAGGTTTATAATATCATTGTTTTTAAAGTTATCTTAATTGTTTCACTTTTCCGATTTATACTTTTTGTATTTCTAACATTTTATATAATTTTGTCCTTTAAATCTGTTGTATTACATATTTTTATTTTTATCTCTAAAAATCAAATAATTTATTGTCTTGAAATTTTCAATTAATTAATTCTTATTTTCGTCTGTTATGAACGAACGTCGAAACAATTACTGGTCAAACGTTTATTTTATATTTGTACTACTATTTGTTCTTATTATTCTATTTTTTATTTTACAGTAAATATCAGATAGAAGATTACCTGTAATATTTTAATATTGTGAGATGGATCTCAGTTGAACTTTTATATACAATAATGGGAAATTCTTAGAAAATTCCACGAATATATAAAACTCATACGATCTTCCTTTTTTAGTTCCAACGTCGGTAAAAAATTTTACACATGGTCGTTTTTAACTGTGTTACGTAGATTAATTTCCTTGTTAAAGTAATATTACGTATCACATGTTATAGTAAAGTTTGTTAAAAGTCATTATGACCTAGTACATTTTAATATTTTATACTAATACACCTTTTTTTAGTTGGTGATTTGAGAGATAAGTAGAACCAATTTATATGTTTATGTCCCTCTTTTTCTTTAATATGGAAACGTCTATCCGAGACCAACACACTCAGATGTCGGTCTATCTTGCTACTCTGTAGATCAACCTTCATCTGAATCAATCCGATTATAATCTATATGAAGAATTATTAAACACTGTTGAAACTACCAGGTTATGTCTGACGTTACTCATCTTTAATGGTGAAACTCAATTTAAAGAATTCTAAAAATCCTCAGGTCCTTCTTGTCCCGTTGATTTCTCGTAGAGTTAAAGATCTATGACGTGACCACCGTCTCAAGTTTTCAGGACGACATTCTTAATCCATGAAAGAATTGGACCGACGGGTAATCTTAGTGAACTCGCGAAAATTCTTGATAATACAAGACTGGGGTAGACTTTGGTTAATTACGTCTTGTGACCTCTCACCCCGGTCCCGTTTTCCTCAAAGTTTTAGAGGGTCCACTAAGATTAAAAGTTAATCCCAATTTTTTTTAGATTGTCCCTCAATATATTGGAAGTCGAAATTGGATACTTGAAAACCAGTCTGGGTCTTCTCTGTTGTAATCATGTTTCTAAAAATTTTGAATATAAAGTTTAGTTTAGAGTCTTTAGTAAATTTTGGTTTCTTAGGGATTTCGAGGACTCCTTTCTACCTCTTTCTTCGTTTCTACCTTTCTCGTTTGGATATAGGTAATTATCGACGTCCCTACATTAAGGGTTGTGTCTGCCGAGTTCCAAGTTCCGTGGGTGTCTTCTTCGGCTTCCGTTGAATTCGGTCTCCTTCGAATGTCAATCCACTCAGAACAAATCAAAAGGGACAGGAGGAAGTGAGTCCCTGGGAAGTGATGGGATCATGACTAAATGTTGGATCGTGTCGGTTCTATCGTAACGTAGATGTTAGGATGTACAAAGAGGACTTAAGGAGACTTAAGGAGTGACTGGTCGTGGTCAGTTCCAACTTTACATTGGATTTAAGAATAGGGAGTTTTTAATTGAACTCACGGTTACTTTCCATTGACTATGTGAGTATCAAATCGTTAAAACACTAGATTGTTTTTCATAGATTTCATATGTATATAAAATTCTCCCTTATTACCCAGGATATCCTGAAACTTAGTTACTCTGTCCAGAACATATTTCAGCTGTTTTAATTATTCTATAATCTTAAAACATAGGATAAAAAAGGGTAAGATCTTTTTTATTTTGGAAAATTTTGTCGTCTGACGAATTAAAATAAATTCAGTCCCTAGAGTAAAACGGAGTTGAAAATGAAGGAAATATCTTTTCGTGACATTGAATAGTCACACACACACACACACACACACACACACACATTCGAGAAAATTTTTAAGTTATTTTAACTAATTTTATTACAATTTGTACATTGAATTCTTTGAAAGGAAGTGTAGTCCGGACATAAACGTTCCCAATAGTGTAACAAGAAAGGAGTCATTAATCAATTAACGGGGTAGTTTCTATTCGACTTCCCAACGAAACAACCAACCAAAAATCGTCGATAACTCTTGAAACGAAAAACAGGAGTACCCATACTTACGATTTCGTAAGACAGACAACGACTGTTGGTAGATGACTGTTATTCCCTTCTGTAGGACTCGTTCTACGACTTTACACTTCCCCTCTCATCGATTCCCTTAGAGTCTTACTTCGGTTTCTTACGTCACCCAGGACGGACTTCGATCAGGATGAAGACTGGGGAGTCTACTCATTCATTTTTTTAAATAAAATTACGAATTAGACAAACACACATTAAATAATAAATATTTTCATTCGTAAGATTTAATATTTAGGTCACATTAGTCTGTAAGAGAATCGGAACAGGAGTCAATTTAATGTCTCATACGCAATCGACCCTTGGAACCCCTTCGTTCCTGTTAAAAATTCGCCCTTCTTTAATAATTTTTATTAATAGTAATACGTAGTTAAGTACCATGATTTAGAATGTGATTGAGATTGAAACAAAGAAACAACCATTTTACTTCCGTTTTAACACAAATGAACCACTTCAACTAATCTACGTACACAAAAGGTTCCGATCATTGTCCAAAATTCTCATTCTTTTGGACCAACTAAGTAAGAGTACCTCACTCCAAGTTTTAGTAAAAGATTCATTTGACAGTAAGTATACTAACTTAAACATACGGTCATTTATCTATACGGATAACATCTTTTTCTGACACTAAATCCTTGTCGAACAATTGTACTTAAATTTTAAAAAATTAAATTATTTATATGTGAATTTGACCTTTATTTTTTCTCTCTTTGACTTCGTTAGAACCCAATAGCTTTTGATAAATAAACCCTTTTCTTCTCCTTGACGTCAAGTCCTGTATGTTTGACACCTTTTGATGTCCATTCAGGTAACTATCCCACACGACAAAATACTCATTTCTCATATTTCATTCCCCTCTGATGGGTCTCGTGTTCGTCGTTCAGGTAACCGAACTCCTACCCCTCTTCAAGAACTACCTACAAGTAACTAACTCTCTCTTTAAACCAGAAGACATTTAATCCGTAAACACCTTTTAGTCAGAGAGTCAAGAACTCAAATTTACCGAAAACACAAAGAATTAGGTGGTTAGTTACTCGTCGTGAAGAGTTCCACGTTCGTTACTTTCCCTTTTCTCGGTAATAACTTCTAGACGAAATCGTTTTATTTCGTCGTAAAAGTCTCTATGTTAACTTTACTTCCGTATTTAATAAATCACGCTTTCAGTCACTTCCCCGTTGACACGATACTCCATGATCATCGACCTTCTTCAGGTAAAACTATTTATTGAAACTACGGTCACAAAAATCTTCCATTAAGACCTTTGACTCAGTTATATTTGATAACCATTTATATTACTTACAACGACAATCCTTCAAGTGGGCAGGTGTTTGCATAACACAAGAACTCTAAAAAGTTGAACTTAATCGCTATCTTCTAATTAATGAACTATTCTTAGCCACTTAAAATGGATCCGTTCCTTATTTTGTGAACAGTGTTATAAACTGTATATAATTTTTGAGTTATCTAAAATGGATGAGGATCAACGATGGTAATAAATAAATTCAAATGCAAACAAGTAAAGAGGACGACTATTGGTCAGGTTTGGTCGTTCGTTTGATAAACTAGTTTGATAAGATTTTCGGATGACTCTGACGAGGGGTGACAGGTGTTAATGTATCGATAAAAACCGGAAATGAAATCTCCGTCTTGTAACTAAAAATTTAAAGTTAGGAATAATAAGGTTAGGAGAAAATTTTTAGTTATATAGAAAGATAGAAATCAGGGTTTACAGTGGATAACCTGTGAGTTATCGGAGCTAAAGGTTAGACAGAAAACGGTAGTCGATTCAGAGATGAGAATAGAACAGTTATAAGACAGATCGTAAACACCAAAACAAATTACAATACGACAAAGATAATAACCGGAAGAGTCATCGTTAAGGTAGTGGATTTTGAATATTAGACAAAGAAATAGGGTAGAGGTATGTTGATTGGGAAATAGGAAGTTCAGACTAGAAGTGAATCAGATTAGTCAGTCAAGTCAAGTCAGAGAGTCAACACAGACTGAGAAACACTGAGGTACTTAGTGTCGTGCGGTCCGGAGGGACAGGTAGTGGTTGAGGGTCTCAAGTGGTTTGAGTACACGTAGGTCAGCCACTACGGTAGGTCGGTAGAATAGGGGACAACAGGGGAAGAGGAGAACGGGGGTTAGGGAGGGTCGTAGTCCCGGAAAAGGTTACTCAGTTGAGAAACGTACTCCACCGGTTTCATGACCTCAAAGTCGAAGTCGTAGTCAAGAAGGTTACTTGTGGGTCTTAACCAGAGGAAATCCTACCTAACCAACCTAGAGAAACGTCAGGTTCCCTGAGCGTTCTCAGAGGAGGTTGTGGTGTCAAGTTTTCGTAGTTAAGAAGCCGTGAGTCGGAAGAAGTGTCAGGTTGAGAGTGTAGGTATGTACTAGTGACCTTTTTGGTATCGGAACCGATCTACCTGGAAACAACCGTTTCATTATAGAGACGAAAAATTATACGATAGATCCAACCAATATTGAAAGTAGGGATTTATGTGTCAGGATCAGGAACTTGTCATGAACGTGGATTTAATAGATAGGGAAAGACTGAGATATATAAAACATTGTGAGAAGTATGAACATAAATGAATATATGGTATATATAGTAGAAATACTCTGTACACCAGATAAAACCGGCTACCTTAGTCATTGTTTCTTCATTTCCGAACTAATAACTTATATAATGACTCGTACAGGAGAACTTAAACACGGAAAACGAAACTTTTATAGAACGGAGCTAATCGGTTTACAACTTTCTATACGTACTGTGCCTCGTTCTAACTCAAGTTACGTCTCGAACCTTGGTTAGAGATTGTTCCGGTCTTTTATACTCGACTCAGACTCCCCTGATACTCTTCCTCTAAATTGTCCCTTACAAATGGTTATTTAAGACTCACCAACCCACACGTTTTAATATATATGTGTATACATATGTGTGTGTATACATATATACATATAGTTTCCTACTGGTCTTAAACCGATAATGTTTATATAAATAAAACTATTCTTTAATAAAAGTCCTTAAGTATATAGGATTCTTCTAAATATAATCTTTTACATATACTTGACTTTGAGTAAGATCAGGATTATACAAATAAAAGGGTCAGGTTGGAGTATTGGAACTTAATTTCTATTTTATTGGTTACGACCATCACATCATTGATCAAAGATTTGATCGGGATAATCTCGATACTACGACATACCTAGAAGAATTTAGTATCGTTTGGATTATGACATAACTCAAGAAAGTAGGACTTCTAACGTCTAAATTAGTCATGTACTTTTACATACAGTACGTTGTTTTGGTCCGTATCTTAAAAGGTGGAAGTAACTTAATACTGACCGTATATAAGGTTCCCTCTCTAGATCTCCAATGTCTCGTGGATGAAGGTATATTTCTTAATCTCAAGCATAACTGCACTAAACAGTAAGTCAACGATTCAGCACAGCTTGAGGAACGTTGGGGTACCTGATGTTGTACGGTCCGAAGGGACGGAAGTGGTAGAAGACTTTAAACGAGTTTGAATATAGGTAATTCAGTTACTACGGTAGATTGGTAGAGTTTGAGACAGTAGGGGAAGAGAGGGACGGAAGTTAGAAAGTGTCGTAGTCCCAGAAAAGGTTACTCAGTCGAGAAACTTAGTCCACCGGTTTTATAACCTCGAAGTTGTAGTCAGGAAGGTCACTTATAAGTCTCAACTAAAGAGAATGCTAACTAACCAACTAGAGAAACAACATGTTCCCTGAGAGTTCTCAGAAGTGGTAGTGGTGTCAAGCTTTCGTAGTTAAGAAGTCACGAGTCGGAAGAAATGTCAGATTGAGATTGTAGGGATGCACTGATGACCTTTTTTGATATCAAAATTGATATGTCTGGAACCAGCCGTTTCACTACAGAGACGAAAAATTATGGGACAGATCCAAACAGTGTCAAAAAGAAGGTTCCTCGTCCACAGAAAAGTAAAATGTCGACTTCAGTGGTAGACGTCACTAAAACCTCGGGTTCATTTATTTTAGACAGTGACAAAGGTAAAAAAGGGGGAAGATAAACGGTACTCCACTACCCTGGTCTTCGGTACTAGAATCAAAGAACTTACAACTCAAAATTC
Source organism: Capra ibex (assembly GCA_006410555.1). Classification (NCBI taxonomy): domain Eukaryota; kingdom Metazoa; phylum Chordata; class Mammalia; order Artiodactyla; family Bovidae; genus Capra; species Capra ibex. The sequence continues at coordinate 17,396,373 of SJYO01048061.1, read as the reverse complement.
GGTATAAAAAGTGAGACGAGAAAGTGGAAATAGTTTTCGACAAATCAAGGAGAAGTGAAAGACGGTATTCCCACCACAGTAGACGTATAGACTCCAATAACTATAAAGAGGACCGTCAGAACCAACATCGGATACTAAGTAGGTCGGGTCGTAAAGTTTCTGTATGAGACGTATATTCAATTGTTTCGTCCCACCGTTATATGTCGAAACTAATGAGGATAGGGTTAAAACTTGGTCAGTAAAAAGATACAGACTAAGATTGACAACGAAGAACTAAACGTATGTCGAAAGAGTCCTCCATCCATTCTACCTGACCATAAGGGTAGAGAAGTAGTTAAAAGGCGTCAAACAACTCTAAGTATATCAGTTTCCGAAATCGTATCAGTTATCTTCGTCTACAAAAAGTCAAAAAAAAAAAAAAAAAGCGAAAAAGATAATAGGTTACCTGCAACCGATAAACTAGAGATCAAGGAAGAGGACGGAAAAGATCTAGGTCTAACATGTCCACTTTAAAGAACCAAGTGTATGACAAGTTCGAATCCAACTTCCTAAAAACTCGTAATGGAACGATTGTACTTATGTTAGTATGGTAACAAACTTGTAAGGAACCGTCACATGAAAAACCCTAACCTTACTTTTCACTTGACAAGGTCAGGACACCAGTGACGATTCAAAGGTTTAAAGAACCGTATAACTCACGTCGTGAAACTGTCGTAGTAGAAAATCCTAAACTTTATCGAGTCGACCTTAAGGTAGTGGAGGTGATATCAGTGTATGGTCTGAGTTCAGAAGTATCCAATATTCTATCAAACAATTTGGAATAGAGAGTGTGTGATATGTGTTTACCCAAAACAAAAAACTCGATTACCCAAAAAAAAAAAAAAACTCGATTCACATATGCAAATAAGATCATTAGAAACGGAAACAAATAAATCGGATAACAAAATCCGTCAAAACGAAAAACACAACACACAAACACACCTATGTTTGAGTCATAAAGATGAAAAGTTAAAATACTATTAAGTTAATTTACAAACTAGTCGTACTGTAGTTACCGGGAGTAATCTCATAGAGTATTTTGAGATTATACCTATTTAGATTCGGACTTAAGGAAATGATGTATTATCGACTTTTAATAATCTATAATGACTAAAATTAAAAAGTTTATTGATAAAATTATAAAAGGAGATGAAACAACGTTCTGTGATATCCGACTAGAACTAACAAATTTCTAAAAACGGTCGTAATTGTGAATCTCCTATAGGTGTATAAGATTTTTTACTTTAAAAGGATGATATGGGAACTTATAAAGTTTTGATTTCAATCCCCAAAAATAATACTTAAATTCTCTATTACGATATAATAAAGACATACAGAAGTGCAACAGTAAGACGTAAGTTATTTCTTTTACTCTTACATCAAGAATATTATGTTTCACCTTACCCAACAAAGAGTCTTATGATCTCAAGTATCATGATGAAATTTTATCATGTGTCATCTATAAAATTAAGGGACATAACTACGTGTGATTGATGTGAAATACTTTTTACTTTATTGATATTGAGTAATTTCACAAAAACTCACCTGATTACTGAAAAGGAAACAAAAGGTGACACCACTGTCAATCCTTACCACTCCCTTTAACAATATTAGTGAGACTAATAAAACTACCTAACTTTTACTACGGGTTTATAAGGTTGTTCAATAAAGCACTTGTTACTATATAAGTATTAATATTTAAGTCAAATTTGTCTATACATAAAAATTTGTTATTTTGTAACAAGATATAAAATCTTATTCCAAGTCGTTTCCACATATGAACTAAGTTGATCTTTTTTATGACTAAACTCCTTGTAACTATATGAGAAACAGTATTTTATTCATAGTTAAGAGATTATAACACTTAATTAAGTCACTAATTATATACTTCAATGTATACTTGTTTGTCGATAATAAATATTTGGTGACAAACTTTCTAAACGATCGAAAAACGAGATAATTTTACAAAAAATTTTCAAACTTTAGAGTAGTAAATAACAGTTTCATTTGTAGGTAGTAGTCTTCATCTTGATGTGTGAGTACTTATATAAGACTAAAGAGTGTCAGATTGGACGACACTGTATGAAGTATTTTGATGAGACAAGTTTATGTATATAATAGGAACACTTTTATCATTTTTTGGTCAAGAAAGGTGTGATTTGTACTCATGAACTCCTTCTCCATTTTATTGTGTAGTACCCAATCGTCGACGGTTATTTTTACTTCAATTAGTGTTTACTTTACGTAACACGTGAGACGTTTACACTGTCTGATCTCCTATACCGTCGAATACAAGAATCAAACATTAACTATAAGTGATTAGACAAAATTCATTTCGTCAATAATTGTAGTTCCTTGACCGAATTTACAACTAACTTGAGTGTTTTATAGACTTTAAGAAATTAAAAGTGCTTCGTTTTTTTTCAATTCCCTATGGTTCTCTGTCGTACCAATGGGACCTTTCTTTCTTTCGTGAGACCCTTGAATTCTAGAGGCTTTTTTATACTAAAACCCAATCGATCTGGGTTATTTTTAATTCGGAAACTTATGTTCAAATAGGTCGGAGTTTTCTTGTCGTACGAGATTCACATCAATTTTTTATCTACTTTTTATTCTTTTATACATCTTTTGATCCTATACATATCTTTATTCATAATTAAACTTATCAAATTTTATATAAATTATATAATTTTAACGATAACACTAATAAGAAGTTCAAGGATTTCATAAGTATTTAAACTTAAAAACTACATAATTTTTACGTATACGTAATCTCTTACACCCCGTTACTGTCTACCAATTTTACACGAATATGACATCTTTAGGGGTATATTCGTTAAAGGATTCATTATAAGGAAGAGGGTATTTTTCAGTCCCTTTACAAAGAGAACGTAACCTCTCTTTTAATTACGGGGTCTTTCCAATATCGTACTATTCTTTTTACTTAAAGGTTCTTTTGGATATAGAGTTCCCTCATTTTAATTAAAGTATTATAGGTCTCACAACCATGGTTGAAAAATAAACATCGGGTGAGATCACATAATGGCCTCTTCCGTTACTGTTGGGTGAGGCCATGAGAACGGACCTTTTAGGGTACCTGCCTCCTCGGACCATCCGACGTCAGGTACCCCAGCGATTCTCAGCCTGTACTGACTCGCTGAAGTGAAAGTGAAAAGTGAAAGTACGTAACCTCTTCCTTTACCGTTGGGTGAGGTCACAAGAACGGACCTCTTAGGGTCCCTGCCCCCTCGGCCACCCGACGGTAGATACCCCACCGTGTCTCAGTCTGTGCTGACTTCGCTGAATCGTCGTCGTCGTCGTCGTCGTCGACCACATAATGTCAGTTATACACATGGTAATTTAATAAAGTACCTCACATACTTTACAGAAAATCATTTGATTAGAAGTGATTTACTGTTGACTGTTTTTATATGACGGTTCCTTAATATATTTTTTTAAATAAATACGTTAAAAATTGTTCCTTTACTATCTATAATACTAAAAGATAAAAATCATGTTCGCGAAACAGTTGACATAAGGTTTACGTCAGTTGGTAAATGTAGTATAATAGTTTATCTTTAAAATTTTTATTTACATTTCATATGTAATTGTCGTTCGTAAATACATGACTTATAACATGGAATTCTATGACTTATACGTGTTTTAATTCGTTAGTACTAGTACATTGTATTGTCGTTATTAGATTTTTGGTTCTTTAAGGACATATAAAAGGTTATTAATGTTTTTGAGAAACAACTGTTTAACGTGATTTGAATACTATTTGACAATATTTTATGGTAACTCAAAAGTATTTCATCTTTCTCTTTTACGGTAGTTAATAGTCTCCATTTTAACAACGAAACTCATACTTATTTTATTCCCTAAGTTATGTGTCCCTCGTAACTCGACATGAAGACACGGTCGTTTACATTAACTCAATCCGTATATTTCATACGAGTTTAATACTTTTTTAATAATCTTAACATTTAACGGTTTCATTCGGATTTTATTCCTTTTTTGTACATATTATGATTAATACGAGAGACTTATGGTATTTCAACTAACACTATCTTAAAAGAAATCGAAAACAAATAAAAAACTAAAAACAACAACAAAAATCACGACAATGGTCTTATTGAAATATTTTACATTTATAAGTTTTCTATTGTGTAAAAATTATGACACTCTCTCTGTTATAAGAGACAACAAGATAGTGAAGGACTTATTTAGTCTTTAGATTTCATCAACTTCCTCTGATTCTATGAGAAATCAAACTACCTGTTAAAAAAACAACAAGATGTAAGTTAAGATAAATAAAATTCTTACAAAATATAAACCCAAGTAAAATTACCATAAAGGTAAATAAAATACCACAATAACAATTTTAAAATCCACATACCCAAATAAAGATCTGGAAGTTAAGACAAGGTAACTATGTATAAAGTAAAAAAACGGTCGTGTTATGGTATTACAAAAGTACTGATAACAAAATATTATATAAGACTTTAGTTTTTAAAATTTAATATAAGTCATTTAAGTGTCAAACTTATATGTCGAAATTCTTAAAACCGTTTACGCATATGAGTACATTGGTGGTAATACTAGTTTATATCTTGACAAAATAAGTCAAGTTAAGTTAGTAAGTCAACACAGACTGAGTAACACTGGGGTACTTGACATAGTAGGGTCCGAAGAGACAGGTCTGGGAAGAGTTTGAGTATAGGTAACTCAGTCACTATGGTAGGTTGGTAGAGTAGGAGACAGGGGTAGAGGAGGGTTGAAGTTAGAAAGGGTCGTAGACCTAGAAAAGGTTCCTCAGTCAAGAAACGCAGTCCACCGGTCACACAACCTCAAAGTCGAAGTCGTAGTCAGGAAGGTTACTTGTCAGTCCTGACTAGAGGAAATCCTACCTGCCCAACCTAGAGGAACGTCATGTTTCCTGAGAGTTCTCTGAAGAGGTTGTGGTGTCAAGTTTTCGTAGTTAAGAAACTGTGAGTCCAAAGAGATACCAGGTTGAGAGTGTAGGTATGTACTAATGACCTTTTTGGTATCGAAACTGATCTACCTGGAAACAAGAGACGAAAAATCATACGACAGGTCGAACCAGTTTTGAAAAGAAGGTTCCTCATTCACAGGAAATTAAAGTACCGAGGTCAGTGGTAGACGTCACTAAAACCTAGGGGTTTTATACAGAAAGTGGTAAAGGTCACAAAGGGGTAGATAAACGGTACCTCACTACCCTGACCTACGGTACTAGAATCAAAAGACTTACAACTCAAAATTCGGTTGAAAAAGTGAGAGGAGAAAGTGAAAGTAGTTCTCCGACAAATCAAGAAACGAAAGACGATATTCCCATCACAGTAGACGTATAGACTCCAATAATTATAAAGAGGGTCGTTAGAACTAAGGTCGAACACGAAGTAGACCGGGTCGTAAAATATACAAGATGAGACGTATATTCAAGTTATTCGCCCCACTGTAAGATGTCAGAACTGTATGAGGAAAGGACTAAACCTTGATCAGACAGTAAGGTACAGGTCAAGATTGACAATGAAGAACTGGACACATGTCTAAGGAGTCCTTCGTCCATTCCCCCAGACCATAAGGGTAGAGAAATTCTTAAAAGGTGTCAAATAACTCTAAATATGTTAGTTTTGTAACCGTATCAGTTATTTCGTGTCATCTGGCAAAAGACCTTAAGAGAACGAAAGAGTTACTAGGTTGGCTACAACCGTTAAACTAGGGACCAAGGAGACGGAAAAGATTTAGGTCGGACTTGTACCCTTTAAGTGTCAAGTGTATGACAACTTCGGAGTGAACCTCTTAAAAATCGTAATGAAACTATCACATACTCTACTCACGTTAACACGTCGTCAAACTTGTAAGGAACCGTTATGGAAAGAAACCCTAACCTTACTTTTGACTGGAAAAGGTCAGGACACCGGTGAACTCAAAAGGTTTAAACGACCGTATAACTCACGTCGTGTAAGTATCGTAGTAGTAAATCCTAAACTTTATCGAGTTGACCTTAAGGTAGTGGAGGTGATCGAAATAAGGATCACTACGAGGGATTCCGGGTGAACTGAAACGTAAGGTCCTACAGACCGAGATCCACTCTCTAGTGTGTTAATACCAATAGACCCAGAACTTCTAAAAAACCTATTACGAATACACATAAGAACGGTAGAGAAGAATTATAGAAGACGAAGACAATCCAGGTATGGTAAAGACAGGAAATAACACGGGTAGAAACGTACTTTAAAGGGGAACCATATAAATTACAAAATAATGGGAAAGGAAATAAACAGTTTAAGGGGGAAATCCCGTCAACATCGGTGATTTGATAAAGTACAGGGATATCAAGACAGAAATCAAGAAAGACAATCTTCATTGCTGTAGAAAAAGAAACATAACAACTTACAATAGGTAATTTACTTAAATAGTTCCAAACATATAGGTAAGAGGTGAACTCCTTGTAAACTCATTAAAGGTCTGACGTCGTCAATGTTTGTCAATAAGTATAAGTCAAGTTAAATCAAAAAGTCAGTACAGGTTGAGAAACGTTGGGGTAACTGGTGTCGTACGGTCCGGAGGGACAGGTAGTGGTTGAGGGCCTCAAACGGGTTCGAGTACAAGTAATTAAACCACCACAGTAGGTTAGCAGAGTAGGAGACACAAGGGGAAGAGGAGGACGGAAGTTGGAAAGGGTCCCAGTCCCAGAAAAGTTTACTCAGTCGAGAAGTGTAATCCACCGGTTTATAACCTCAAAGTCAAAGTTGTAGTCAGAAAGGTTAATTTTGAGATTGACTAGAGAAAATCCTACTTGACCAACCTAGAGGAACGTCAGGTTCCCTGAGAGTTCTCTCAGAAGAGGTTGTGGTGTTAAGTTTTCGTAGTTAAGAAGTCGCGAGTCGAAAGAAATATCAGGTTGAGAGTGTAGGTATGTACTGATGTCCTTTTTGGTATCGGAACTGATCTACCTTGAAACAAACGTTACATTACGAAGACGACAAATTATACGTCAGATCCAACCAGTATTGTGAGGAAGGTTCCTCGTTCACAGAAAATTAAAGTACCGACGTTAGTGGTAGACGTCACTAAAACCTAAAGGTTTTTATTTCGGACTACGACAAAGGTGAGAAAAGGGTAGATAAACGGTACTTCACTACCCTACTGTACTAGAAACAACAGACTTACAACTCGAAATTCGGTTGAAAATGTGAGAGGAGAAAGTCAAAGGAGTTCTACGAGAAATCAAGAAAAGTGGCAGACGGTACACACAACAGTAGACGTATACACTCCAATATTTATAAAAAAGGGTCGTTAGAACTAAGGTCGTAAGACAGATAGTCTATATCAGGGAATTTAGATAAAGAGCAAAGACGACATATTAAAAATCCCTAAACTAAATCCAGTATGAACTTATAAGATCACCAAAAGGGATGAAAGAATTTAAATTCAGACTTGAACCGTTATTCCTTAAGTACTAGACTCGGTGACAGTTAACGGTCAGAATAAAAACGACTGACATATCTCGAAGAGGTAGAAACCGACGTTTCTTATATTAGTTAGACTAAAGTCACAACCGGTAGAGTACTGCAGGTACACATCTCAGAAGAGAACACAACAACCTTCTCACACAAACGGTACTGGTCACCCAAGAGAACCGTTTTGAGATAATCGGAAATGGGACGAAGTAAGACATGAGGTTCCGGTTTAAAGGGACAATGAGGTCCACAAAGAACTGAAGGATGACAACGCAAGGTCACGAAATATTACTTTTCCTGTATAAAACCCCCACAATCAAGATTTTCCATAACATTCAGAAGTATCTTGACAACTTGAAGTCGAAAAAGTCGTAATGACCAGTCCCGTATCTGAACCTAACTCACCGTTCACCGTCAACGGGGCACGACTTCACGACTTGTGGTCTCTCCTCTATGGGGTGTAGGTTCCAGTCCTCATCGTCGACACGAAACGTCGGTTCTTCTCTATGGGGTACAGGTTCCATTCTCTTTGGGGTCATGCTACCATCCGTGACTCTCTCCCGTAGTCTTCCGTCTGTCTGATATTGGTGTTAGTGTCTTCTGATTGGTTAGATTAATGTACCTGGTGTCGGAACAGATTGAGTCAATTTGATTCGGTACGGTACATCCCGGTGGGTCCCGTCTACCCAGTACCACCTCTCAAGACTGTTTTACACCAGGTAACCTCTTCCCTTACCGTTTGGTGAAGTCGTGAGAACGGAACTCTTGGGGTACTTGGGATACTTTTAGTTTTTCTATCCTGTGACTTTCTACTTGAGTGGTCCTACCATCCATGGGTTATACGAGGACCTCAAGTCACCTCTATATTGTGGTTTTTCTTACTTCTCTGTCTCGGTTTCGTTTTTGTTGTGTGTCAACACCTACATTGACCACTATCTTCGTTCCAGGCTACGACATTTCTTGTGATAACGTATCCTTGGACCTTACAATACAGGTACTTAGTTCCGTTTGACCTTCACCAGTTTGTCCTCTACCGTTCTGACTTGTAGTTGCAAAATCCTTAGTCGCTTGATTTTACATGATCTTACCCAATAAATTGAGTCTAATGACAATAAGTATAATTATCCAAAAAAACACACATTTATATCTAAAAGTAAAATAAACTGATTTATGGTCTCACCCAAACGAACAACAAAAGATTTCATATACAAATAAAAATATTCTTTAACGGTTAGATAACAGGTTTAAATAACATTACAAAATACAAAGATAGTAGTCACTTACTGTCAGGGTCAAAAGCCTGTCGGAGACATTATAAACCATTAAATAGGAATAAAATCTGTAATATCATCCACGTATAGGGTAAATTATCCATATTTTAGATTAACACAAAAATCAAACGTAGTCACTGATTCTTACGACTTGTATAAAAGGACACGAATAAACGTTAGAGACTAAGAAATAACCGCTTCACAGGGAAAGATTAATAAATAGGTCAAAACATTAACACGATAAACCAAAAACGAACAACTCTCAAACAGATATAGATATATAGGACCTATGTAGAAGAAAGTCTGTATTGAACGTTTATAAAAGGTTTCAGACACCTAATTAAACATTAAAAGAATTATTACATAAGTGTCTTGTCTTAAAGGAATATAACTATTTTAGCTTTTACGAAACAGACTGGGTTCTAGGGTTTAAAGAGGTCACAAAATAAACCATTCTGAATGAACCGACTGATTCCAGGTAGATCAGTTCCGATACCAAAAAGGTCACCAGTACACACCTAAACTCTCAACCTGACACTTCTTCCGACTCACGGCTTCTTAACTACGAAAACTTGACACCACTACCTCTTCTGAGAACTCTCAGGGAACCTTACGTTCCTCTAGGTTGGTCAGGTAAGACTTCCTCTAGTCGGGACCCTAAAGAAACCTTCCTTACTACGATTTCGACTTCGAGGTCATGAAACCGGTGGAGTACGCTTCTCAACTGAGTAACCTTTTCTGAGACTACGACCCTCCCTAACCCCCGTCCTTCTCTTCCCTTGCCATCTTAACTACCGACCTACCGTAGTGACTGAGCTTCCTGCACTCAGACTCACTTGAGACCCACAACCACTACCTGTCCCTCCAGACCGCACGACGCTAAGTACCCCAGTGTTTCTCAACCTGTGCTGACTCGTTGACTTGACTTGACTTGACTACCAATATTAAAAATCAAACCGAGTACTAGATAAACACAATTAAAAATATACACTACGTTTAAAATCTAAAAAAAAAAACGTTTCCCCGTAGATTAATAATATCGTTATAAAGAATTTTTGTAAATTGGAGACTTTTTCATCGAAAACGTTTTTAGTCAACCGACGTAACCCAAATCAAGATCTGAGAACACAAAGTAAGTAACCATCAGATACTAAAGAAATGAGATTGTTACAATACTAATGTCATCGAAACATACATACAATGTTTACACATAGTATGTCGTACGTTTATACAATGTATGTATTTGTATGTAAATTATATGATTGATATACGTACATTGTATGTTTAGGTCTCTTCCGTTACCGTTGGGTGAGGTCATGAGAACGGACCTTTTAGGGTACCTACCTCGTCGGACCATCCGACGTCAGGTACCCCAGCGAAGGGAAAGTGAAAAGTGAAAGTACGTAACCTCTTCCTTTACCGTTGGGTGAGGTCACAAGAACGGACCTCTTAGGACCCCTGCCACCTCGGACCACCCGACGGCAGATACCCCAGCGTGTCTCAGCCCGTGCTGACCTCACTGAATCGTCGTCCCCGTCGTCGTCCCCGTCGTCGTTGTATGTTTAGTATACAATGTACTAATATCATCGATTCATACATACAATTCATCACTCTGAAGGTAAAATAAGGAGGAAAATTTCATTAACACATGTCAACTTTATTCGACAGTACAATATAAAATTTTAGGAACGATTCTAAAACTGAATTTTATGTACCTCGGATGTCTAGTAAAATCACTATTAACTACAGAACTGTTATAATTCAGAAGGTTATGTACGTTTATGATATAAAAAGGTAAATCAATCTATCGGAAACTAAAGAAGATATTCGTGAAAAGACAAAAATCGTGTGTTTAGAGTGTATACAAAACATAAAAACACGAATTATTAATGCACTTACATGAAAATATTTACCGTGAAAATACGGAGTTATAGTTTTACAATTTACGTGATATTGTATACTCCCGAAGGGTCCACCGTGCTCACTATTTCTTGTATGGACTTCTCTGTGTTTAAGTTAGGAACCCAACCCTTCTAGGGGACCTCCTCCCGTATTCTTGCGTGAGGTCATAAGAACGGACCTCTTAGGGGTACCTGTCTCCTCGGACCCCACGATGTTAGGTGTCCTAACGCGTCTCAACCTGTGCTGATTTCGCTATCATACGTATTTACCTGTATACTAACTTAAAAATATAACTAGAATGGGACTTTAGAACTGTTTAATAAAACAATTTCTTACAAAAATTTTATGACTATTTACAGACGGTTATTAATCTGTATTTCTTATTAAAGTCCTTTCAACCTTTAAATTACTAATTTTAACAGCTAACTAATCATCTTAGTCATTTAAACTTTTGGACACTCGATTATTGTATTTCAATACTTATGTGTTACGATATCTCTAATGAACATTTAAAACATATTTTATAGGTCAGTACACGAACTTCTACTATTTTTTTATATTTTTAAAAAAACAGGTGGAATATGGTGAAGTACATATGATGTGTCTAAGAAGTCACCGAATAAAACTCTATCTTAATAAAACATGATTTAAGACTCACTCTCTTAATTAAAAAGTGATTGACCTTCAAATCCATACTTCCTTTAAAGGAGTCGTTCGAATGGAAGTCATATCCAGACTCAATTTTTAAGTAAAAACGGTCCCTAATTTATTAAAATATTTTTATTTCAGAGTTCAAAAATTTATATAGTCGTTCATACAAAAGATAGACGTAATTACCTAGAAGTCTATCAGTATTAGTCTCCGTCTCTTTTATAGAGAGAGGTTTTTTTCACAAAGAGAAGGTTTTTATTTAAATCCATTCTAATTATAAAATTATAAAAGTCACTTATAAAAAACAGGAACATTCATCGTTGACTCTTACACAACTGGATCGACTAACCCAGTTCGTTGATCTTAACGTGAATTAAAACTAATAATACATTTAAGTGATACCAATCTAGAGATCATATTTTCAAACAGTTTTAATGAAAAGTTTTTTTAATGTTCAGTTCCATTTTCGAGATAGTAGAGTCACCGTAGACTCGGTTTAGACAGACGTTTTCCTGAAAAAACAACCTCATTCAACAGTGTACCGTTAATAACAGACGTTCGTACTTCAACAAGGGATATCAACCATTTAGACACACACATAAATGAACACTTAGAACCTAACTCCCGTCTGGTCCTTCCCTGATATAACACAGGACCAAACGAAAGGTTAAACCTTTAAATCTGAAAACAAAACCGTAAACAGTAGACATTAAACTAAATACGTATTTATACACACATACTGTACGACACANTTGACTCTTACACGACTGGATCGACTAACCCAGTTCGTTGATCTTAACGTGAATTAAAACTAATAATACATTTAAGTGATACCAATCTTGTGATCATATTTTCAAACAGTTTTAATGAAAACTTTTTTTAATGTTCAGTTCCATTTTCGAGATAGTAAAGTCACCGTAGACTCGGTTTAGACAGACGTTTTCCTGAAAAAACAACCTCATTCAACAGTGTACCGTTAATAACAGACGTTCGTACTTCAACAAGGGATATCAACCATTTAGACACACACATAAATGAACACTTAGAACCTAACTCCCGTCTGGTCCTTCCCTGATATAACACAGGACCAAACGAAAGGTTAAACCTTTAAATCTGAAAACAAAACCGTAAACAGTAGACATTAAACTAAATACGTATTTATACACACATACTGTACGACACAAATCAGTGAGTCAACACGGCGTGAGAAACGTTGGGGTACTGACATCGGGGGGTCATAGGAGACAAGTATCCGTTCTTATGACCTCACCCAACGGTACGGGTGAAAGTCCCCTAGAAGGTTTGGGGACCCAGTGTGGGTCCAGAAGACGTTACGTCTACCTAAGGAATGGTAGACTCGGTGGTCCCTTCGGGGTTTTATGACCTCACCCATCGAATTGGGAAGAGGTCTCCTTGAAGGACTGGGTCCTCAACTTGACGTCAGAGGACTTAACGTCCGTCTAAGAAATGTTCGACTCGATTTTCCCTTCGGGTATATACACACACATACTATTTACGTGTTAAACATTGTCTTTAGAATATAATTCTTCGTTAGAAAGAGGTTTTCTTATTAACATTATAGACATCTAACCTGTAATCATTAGATATAACACATGATCGTCAGGGTGTTAAACTGAACGGATTAAGAACGGACCTCTTAGGGATCTATCACCTCGGACCACCCGATATCGGGTACCCACTGAGACCACCCGATATCGGGTTGAGAGTTTCTCAACCTCTACCCACTGACTGATTCGTTAATTAGTGTTTGTGATTTAATCCTCTTATAATAACAATTTGTAGGCGGAAGAGATTTAAGATCGGATTATACATTAAACGGGATACAGTTGAATATTTTTCAAACCTTTTGTTTTATTGTGCTTAGTTATATTATGATAAATTAAAGAAGACAATCTTTTTGTTTTATTTTGAGCGAACCACAGTGACCCTGTCGTTAATCTACTTGATTAAATATAAGAATAGTCCTATATTGTGCAGAATAGTATAAGAGTCTGTCTTTACAATATTTTATTATGAACATGGTCATAAATTATAAGTGGAAAAAATACATATTTATAAAAATAAATAATAGTCAAGTCAAGTGTACGAGTCAGTACAGGTTGAGAAACACTGGGGAACATGACGTCGTGCGGACCACAGGGACAAGTAATGGTTGAGGGTCTCAAATGAGTTTGAGTACAGGTAACTCAGTCACTACAGTAGGTTGTTAGAGTAGGAGACAATGGGGGAAGAGGAGAACGGAAGTTAGAAAGGATCGTAGTCTCAGAAAAGTTTACTCAGTCGAGAAGTGTAGTCCACCGGTTTCATAACCTCAAAGTCGAAGTCGTAGTCAGGAAGGTCACTTCAGTGCTGACTAGAGGAAATCCTACCTATCCAACCTAGAGGAACGCCCAGTTCCTAGAGAGTTCTTAGAAGAGGTTGTGACTTCAAGTTTTTGTAGTTAAGAAACAGTGAGTCAAAAGAAATATCAGGTTTAGAGTGTACGTATGTACTGATGACCTTTTTTTTGTATCGAAACTGATCTGTCTGAAACAACCGTTTCATTACAGAGACAAAAAATTATACACCAGATCCAATCAGTATTGAAAAGAAGGTTCCTCGTTCACAGAAAATTAAAGTACCGAAGTCAGTGGTAGACGTCACTAAAACCTCGGGTTTTTTATTTCAGACAGTGAAAGGTGACAAAGGTGAGAAAGGGATAGGTAAACGGTATTTGACTACCCTGGTTTGTGGTACAATAATCAAAGGACTTACAACTCAAAATTCGGTTGAAAAAGTGAGAGGAGAAAGTGTAAGTAGTTCTCCGAGAAATCAAGAAAAACGAAAGACGGTACACATCACCGTAGACGTATAGACTCCAATATTTATAAGGAGGGTCGTTTTAACTAAGGTCGAACGCGAAGAAGGTCGGGTCGTAAAGAGTACTACATGACACGTATATTCAATTTATTCGTCCCACCGTTATATATCGGAACTGCATGAGGAAAAGGATAAACCTTGGTCAGACAACAAGGTACAGGTCAAGATTGACAATGTAGAACTATACGTATGTCTAAAGAGTCCTCCTTCTAGTCCACCAGACCGTAAGGGTAGAGAAGTTCTTAAAAGGTGTCTAAAAACACTCGGTGTGTCAGTTTCCGAAACCGTATCAGTTATTTCTTCTTTATCTATAAAAAGACGTTGAGAAAATGAAAAACTACTAGGTTGTCCACAACCGTTAAACTAGAGACCAAGGAGACGGAAAAGATTTTGGTCGACCTTGTAGACCTTCAAGTGCCAAGTGGATGACAACTTCGGACCGAACCTCTTAAAACTCGTAATCAAACGATCACACACTCTACTCACGTTGACGTGTTATAAAACTTGTAAGAAACCGTAATGGAAAGAAACCCTAACCTTACATTTGACTGGAAAAGGTCAGGACACCGGTGACGACTCAAAAGGTTTAAACGACCGTATAACTCACGTCGTGAAAGTGTCGTAGTAGAAAATCCTAAACTTTATCGAGTTGACCTTAAGATAGTGGAGGTGATCGAAACAAAGATCACTACGAAGGATTCCGAGTGAACTGAAATGTAAGGTCCTACAAACCGAGATCCACGCACTAGTGTGGTACTAATAGACCGAGTACTTCTAGAAAAAAACATATCAAGAAGACACATAAGAACGGTGGAGAAGAATTATAGAAGACGAAGACAATCCAGGTATGGCAAATACAGGGAATAACACAGGTAGAAAAGGACTTTACAAGGGAACCATCGAGATTAAAAGAGATTCTCTAGAGATCAGAAAGGGTAAGATAACAAAGGAGATAAAGAAACGTGACTAGTGACTCCTTCCGAAAGAAAAGAGAAGAACGATAAGAAACCTTGAGACGTAAGTTTTCCCATTTAGAAAGGAAAAGAGGAAACGGAAAGGGAAGAGAAGAAAAGTATCGATAAATTCCGGAGGAGTATGTAGGTAAAACGGAAAAAACGTAAAGAAAAAGAACCCCTACCAGAACTAGTGACGGAGGACATTTTATAGTCCTTGAAGGTAGGCATCAAGAAGTCCGGACGAAAGATAGTCTAGATTAGGGAACTTAGATAAACAATGAAGGAGACATATTAGTATTCCCCAAACTAAATCCAGTATGGACTTACCAGATCACCAAAAGGGATGAAGTTAAATTTAGACTTAAACCGTTATTCCTCAAGTACTAGACTCGATGTCAGTCGAGGACTAGAACAAAAAAGACTGAAATGTTTCGAAAAGATAGAAACCGACGATTCTTATATTAGTTAGACTAAAGCCATAACTAGTAGACCACTAAAGGTACACATCTCAGAAGAGAAAACAATAACCTTCTCCCACAAACGATAAATAAAATCCTCTGGAGTTCATTAACTCCCGACTCATTTTTACACACAGAAGATGGTCAAGTCATACATACGTAGAGTAAAGTGGAGTAAAACTACACTCTGAAATTTAAAATTTAGTGTCTTAGTCGTAATGTATAAATTAAACCAAATTTTTTATGAATATATTTGAGAGTCCTAAAGAAAAAAGAACACCTTACAATCTCCAGGTTATGAGAAAATGAGGACGAGATAAATATCGATGGGTCCACCAGGATCAACATTTCTTGACCGAAGGGTTACGTCCTCTGACTCTACGTTCAAACTAGGGACCCAACCCTTCTAAGGGACCTCCTTCTTTACCGTTGATTGAGGTCACAAGAACGACCCTTTAAGTACCTGTGTTCTCGGACCGTCCGATATATCAGGTACCCCAGTGTCTCTCAACCTGTGTTGTTCACTGAATAGTACGTGGGTCAGAGATATAGGAGAGAACAATTGTTACACTCTATTAATAAAAAAAGAATTACACAGTCTACTATTGAAATCTCTGTCGATTATAAAATTTTAAGAAATTGAACTCATTTACACAACACTAATAATCATTTTAACGTAAACCTCCTGTCCAGAATTTTTATTAAAAAGTCGAACTTTTTTTGTTCGAAGTGATAACTTTTACACTTCTATGTTTACTTAATAATTCTACTGTGACCACCACTTTTTTTAGACGGACGGTTACGTCCTCTGACTTCTCTGTAGGGACCAACCCCTTCTACGAGACCTCCTTCCGTCCCGTTGGGTGAGGTCATAAGAACGGACCTCTTCAGGTATCTCTTACCTCCGATATGGGGTATCCCAGTGTTTCTCAACCTGTACTGACTTCACTGAATCGTAAGTTTTTCACACACATAACACCACAAAAATCACTGACTAAGAGAAGACTCCAGAAAATATGGTGTTACATTAAATAAACAGAGTAGTGGAGCATCTTACCAACAGAGGAAAACTTAGTGAACGGTTCTAGAACTCCAATTCAAACTACTCCTTTCCTTACCGGTACACTATGGGTGAGGTCTATTGTGGGAGAGATGTCGGTCAAGATACATAACTATGTCTTTCGATTGTTAAAAATGAAAAATTTTACGTTCCATTGAGGATAAATCATTTTGATTTCAATATTCGCCGTAAAATTTTGATTAATAGGATAAAAGGGTGTCTTATTGAAAAGAGAGAAAATGTATGTTTATATTTTCTTTTTACATTAAAAGTAAACTTATTAAAAGGACTCAAAACTAGAATTGGTCTTCACTTATTTGTTGTCCGAAAGAAAAGAAAGGAAAAGAAAAAAAAAACAAAGAGGAAAATTCGTAAGAGGAAAGAAAAAAGGACTTAAAAGTCAGATCTCTATTCCCAGTGTGTTAAAAAATTTGTTTTTCATTGAAGTTCTAAAATGTCAACCTATAACACTTGTGAAAAGATAATTCTCCTTCAAAATAAGTTTTCGAAATTTAATTCTTAATCTCTTAAGATTAGAATATATTCTGACATATTATAGTTCTATTAACCTAAAATTAGGTTTTTAGTGAATTACGAAGATCCATTTAATTTAAGGAGTCGTTTAACTTAGGAATTACCCGAAATTAAATTCGTACTGACATATAAAATAAGGATAACGTTATCACGTCAATTATCTTGTTTTACCCATTATTGTACTGTTAAATAAGTCTGTAATCCTAAAGTGTGTACAAGATTTTACTCATTTCGAAAAATTTTCTCGTATATAAACGAAACATCTGGTGTACTCAATTATAGATTCGAGTATAAACCCTCTTTCTATTTACGTAAAAATATTAACAATGTTAAATCTATTACGCACGGAAGATTTATTCTAGATCGTTCTGTCATGTCTTGTAATACATGTAAAGATATTAGTAATATATATTTGTTACTTTATAAGACCTAGAGGAAGTATATATTTATATATTAAAGAGTATACTATATAATATTATTTTACAAAATGTTAAATAAAATTATCACTAGACTTATATAAAAGACCTTTGGATTAACACAAATTCTTTAAACCTTTTTATGTTATGGTTCTATTGAGTACGATTGACTCTTCTTGTCAGAACTTTTCTATTTACACATCAAAAGGTTGAGTGACATTTTTTCAATACGTCTATTCTCATTATCTACACGTACACACACGTATACATCTATACTTTTAATTTTATAATTCTATAAATATTTATAATTTATTCATATTTTATAGTTTATTTTGACATTTCCTTTGAACGAAAATTACAGTCGATCTCTTACTGGACAAATAATTAGTTCAGTGGATTAAAAGACTCAATATTAAAAGTTGTTCTCTATAAATAATTTAAGTTTACCTTTCTAAATTAAATATTTGTCTAGAAACTTAGTGATCCGATTTTACATGACAGTCGTCAATATTTTGACACCACGTGTGTCAAGATAGTGAGAGTGATATTATTATTATCGTAGTATTGATATCTTTATAGTCAGTTACATTCATTATTTATTTTATGTATAAATTTTTAATATAAATAGAGTAAAATAATTTAAAAATAAAAACATACGAAGTAGAATATATAAATAAAGTTCCTTGTGTGAAATTTATTTACATGTCATAAATGTAGTAACCCGAAGGAACCACCGAGTCTTTTATTTGTCAAGTCAAGTCAAGTCAGTGAGTCAGTACAGGCTGAGT
The DNA here is from genome assembly GCA_006410555.1 of Capra ibex. Lineage (NCBI taxonomy): Eukaryota > Metazoa > Chordata > Mammalia > Artiodactyla > Bovidae > Capra > Capra ibex. The sequence continues at coordinate 17,377,931 of SJYO01048061.1, read as the reverse complement.
AACGCTGGGGTACTCAGCGTCGTACGGTCAGGAGGGACAGGTAGTGGTAAAGGGCCTCAAGTAAGTCTGAGTGAAGGTAACTCAGGTACTACGGTAGGTCGGTAGAGTAGGAGCCAGCAGGGGAAGAGGAGGACTGGGGCTAAGGAGGGTCGTAGTGTCAGAAAAGGTTACTCAGTTGAGAAACGTACTCCACCGGTTTCATGACCTCGAAGTCGAAATCGTAGTAAGAAGGTTTCTTTAGGGTTCCAATTAGAGGAAGTCTTAGGTGGACGTTACACCCTCTGGACCTAACCTGGGGACACAACCTTTCTAGGGCAACTCCTTCCGAACCGTTGACTGAGGCATAAGAACGGGCCTCTTAGGGTACCTGTCCCCTCCGACCATTCGATGTCAGGGATCCCAGTGTTTCTCAGTTTGCACTGACTCGCTGATTCGTGTCGTGTAAACGTATTAATATACATGTGATGACTTTATTAAATTTTTATTAATTTGAAACGTAAGTAATCGTTGTAAAAGAATAAGGAGACCTCGATGTAAAACCAGATGTCGAGTTCTTTTCGTCGTCAACAAGTACCAAACAAGAGACACACGATACGATTCAACGAAGTCAGTACAGAGTGAGAAACATCGTGGTACCTGACATCGGGTGGTCCGAGGAGACAGGTACCTTAAGGGACCGTTCTTATGACCCCACTCAACGGTAAGGGAAGAGGTCCCTTAGAAGGGTTGGGTCCCTACCTTGGGTATAGAGAATACAGAGGACGAAACCGTTCACCAAAGAAATGGAGATACGGTGGACCCCTCGGGAACCAACCAAGAGACCATATAGGACTTATAGATCTTCTAACGAACCGTATATTATTATCATTGAGTTTCAAAAACAACTTTTTTATTTATTTTAATACGAATCGTGAATCCTCTAAGTGTTATCAAATACGATCAGGTAAAGGAACTAGTTGATATCATAACGTATTAATTTTAAATAAATAGATAAAAGTATAAACAGTCGTAAACTCAGTAAGGTAAAAACAATAATGTTAATTACGATGAAACTTGTAGAAACAAGTACATAGGAACTTGTTAGTCTACTTAAATTTTTTCGTATTCGTATATACACATACATACAAACATACACACATGCGTAACGAAATACCATCAATGGAATAGTTTAGTTTTATGTACATATAAGGGTATTTTCATATGAGGACGTTAAGTTCGATGTTGACCGTTCTGAAAAAGACTATACCCGTTTACTCGAAGTCTGTATAAGAGAGTGAAATATTCATCAATAAAACAGAATGTCTGTTAAAACAAACTACGGAGAAAGTTAACAGTCTTTTAAAGACCGGTATTTTATTCCTGAACAAGTGAAGTCAAGTTCGCGAGTCAACACAGGTTGAGAAACACTGGGGTACCTGACGTCGTGCGTCCGGAGGGACAGGTAGTGGTTGAGGACCTTAAATGAGTTTGAGCACAGATAACTCGACCACTACGGTAGGTTGGTAGAGTAGGAGACTACAGGAGAAGAGGAGGACGGGAGTTAGAAAGGGTCGTGGTCCCAGAAAAGTTTACTCAGTCGAGAAGTGTACTCCACCGGTTTCATAACCTCACAGTCGAAGTCGTAGTCAGGAAGGTTACTTGTGGGTCCTGACTAGAGGAAATCCTACCTACCCAACCTAGAGGAACCTCAGGTTCCCTGAGAGTTCTCAGAAGTTGTTGTGCCAAGTTTTCGTAGTTAATAAACGTGAGTCGAAAGAAATATCAGGTTGAGAGTGTAAGTATGTACTGATGACCTCTTTGGTATCGTAACTGATCTGTCTGTAAACAACCGTTTCATAGTAGAGACGAAAAATTATCCGACAGATCCAACCGACTGAGTGAATTTTTCTGGGACTTACGACCCTTTCTAACTCCCGTTCTCCTCTTCCCCTACTGTCTCGTACTCTACCAACCTACCGTAGTGGCTGAGCTACTTGTACCCAAACCCACCTGAGACCCTGAACCTCTACCTGTCCCTCCGGACCGTACGACACCAAGTACCCTACGTCTAAGCCTGTACTGACTCGCTGACTTGACTGACTGACTGATCCAACAGTATTGAAAAGAAGGTTCCTCATCTACAAAAAATTAAAGTACCGACATCAGTGGTAGATGTTACTAAAACTTCGGGGTTTATTATTTCAGAGAGTGACAAAGGTGACAAAGGGGTTGATAAACGACACTTGACTACCCTGGTCTACGGTACTAGAAACAAAAGACTTACAAGTCGAGATTCGGTTGTAAAAGTGAGACGAGAAAGTGAAAGTAGTTCTCCGATGAATCAAGAAGAAGTGAAAGACGGAATTCCCACCACAGTATACGTATAGACTCCAACAACTATAAAGAGGGTCGTTAGAACTAAGGTCGAACTCGAAGAAGGTCAGGTCGCAAAGAGTACTACATGAGACGTATATTCAATTTATTCGTCCCACTGTCATATGTCGGAAGTGTATGAGGAAAAGGATAAACCTTGGTCAGAAAAAGGTACAGACCAAGACAACGAAGGACTGGACGTATGTCTAAAGAGTCCTCCTTTCAGTCTACCTCACGATAAGGGTAGAGAACTTCTTAAAAGATCAAACAACACTAGGTGTGTCAGTTTTCGAAACCGTATTAGTTATTTCGTCTATATCTACAAAAAGACCTTGAGAGAACAAAAAAGGTACTAGGTCACCTACAACCGTTAAACTAGAGACCAAGGAGACGGAAAAGATTAAGGTCGATCTTGTAGACCTTCAAGTACCAAGTACATGACAACTTCGGATTAAACCTCTTAAAACTCGTAATGAAATGATCGCACACTCTACTCACGTTAACACACCATCAATCTTTTAAGAAATCGTAACGGAAAGAAACCCTAACCTTACTTTTGACTGGAAAGGGTCAGGACTCCGGAAAAAGAGGGTTAAATAATAAAGACACTAGGATCGTAGACTATATAAATTATACACGAAGATACAAGTCAGTAAAGGTTTACCGACTTTAGTAAGGTTTTAGAGAGTTTAGTTTAGACGGAAGTCAACCTCACTGTACATTTGATAAAGTATGATAGTAAATACTGTATATATATCCGACATATAAAGGTTTCTTCTATCCCATTTAATATCTTTTTGTTTTGATCTTTAATTTTTGTATGTATAATTACCCCGTAAGTTTTTATTATACGTTTTGTCCATTTGTCGAACTCTCTAAACGGATAGTTTTAGTTTTAACCAATACATAAATGTGTATATAAATATTAATAAACTCCTTTTCACTTATCTTGATATACCTCCAATATCTGTCTCCAAACAAAAGAAATCTAAAAAATTTTAAAGTAATTTGTGACCAATTAAAACAACAACGACGAAGACTCCGTCGTCTGAAGGTATGGCGTTTCGTATTTTCTCGTTTTAAAAGAGACATTTCTGTAAAATTTTCGTCTACAGTGATTGTGAATTGGTATTTTTATCCACCCTCCCCCCAAGTACAAACCCTAGCGTACATTCTTAATTTTTTTTTTTTTCCAGGAGGATAGTAAAGTGTACCTAAGTATAAAACAATGATTTAACGTGAAACGTAAAATATTAAGGTCATCATCTGTATGAAAACCAAATATTACACATTTTTATTATCATAGTATATACTCGGGTTGGTATATGACTTTATATATCATCTTCAGATTTATATATCCATATCAAAATATAAAAACATAGGGAAACATATTCTAAATATAATTTATAATAGAGTTATACGGGACCTAACACTATACAGGAAAGATCCTTAGATAACTCTATTTGTTTGATCAAATTTTTTATCTTACCATCCGTGACTAACGATATTAATATTCCGGTCGTCTTCATAAAGAAACGACCGTATGATAGACTGTCTTTTCTATTTAGTGAGAGTGGGGTGTACCGTCGAGTTCGGCTCGAGTTCTCTAATAAAGATAAAATGTTCCAATTAGTACTGTAATCTCTTTGGAAACGAGAAATTGTATAAAGAAGAGTTTAAGACCAAATCAAAATACTCAGGTCTTTAGGTACGTACATTTAGTCCTAGTCTTATTATACTTACATTTTCATTAATTTTTTGTTGTTGTATATAAATCTATCTATTTCTACATACTAATCGATAAGTTAAAAACACTTGGTAAACTTTTAGTTTTTTATTTAAAGGATCATGTGTAAGATAAAGATTAATCTTAAAAATCTAAAAATTTGTATATAAAGGTAATATTGGTATAACTATGATATTTCAATACTCTGTCGGTTAACATAAGATCTATAAACTTCCTTTTCGTTTATCCGACCTATAAACGTAATTGTGAATAGGCAAGTCTTGATGGTTATTAAACGGTGACTATCTCATCTCCCAAAATGTTCATTATAAAGAAGATTAAGATGAAGGGTTTACAATTACTGATATTACTAAAACGAATTATGTCTAGTAATGACAACAAGTCCGTGGTTTAGTACAAATTGAGAAACACTAGGGCACCTGACATCAGGTGGTCCGAGGAGACAGGTAACCTGAAGTTCTAGTGATCTCTCCCAACGATAAAGGAAAAGGTTCCCTAGGAGGGTATAGTCCCTACCTTAGGTTCGGAGGACGTAACCGTCCGCCTAAAAAATGGTAACTCGATGGACGCTTTAGGAATTGTGTCTAATTTATATAGATTATAAATATTTAATTCTATACTTTATATCCTTACGTCATGTTTATTTAATTGATAATTTTTATGAGACTCCCGTTTCCAAGTGATCCCTCGTTTTAATAACCAGATTTGAAACTCAGTCTCACCTTGAAGTAACAATAATGACCACTCCCTGTAATAATCCTACAAAGTGTCTTTTAAAGAACCCACTAACAAGGTGGCGGATTGCAAGACTAAAATTCTTTCTATAGAGTCATTATCTTTGATACTTTGTATTTCGTTCTCCGTTTGAAACCAGTTAATAACGTTCTCTTGACCGTCTAGGTGTTCGGTTTGGTCGTACATCTTTAATTACTCTTTCACTATTCTTAAAAATTGTATATATTTTCTACCCCTATTAGTGTTGCCTTTAATTTTTCTATACATAATAATTAACGTTTCTTTATTCATAGAGAGGGGATAAGACATAAACTCGATGTCGGAAAGTAAAAATTTTAACTATATATAAACTCATATACAATACCCTATTTGTAATCTGTCGTTATCTCTCACAATATTTCTTATTTTCTTAGTATACTCAGTTCTCGTTCATATTACTACGAGATTAAACAAAGGAAAACTGTCAATAAGACATTGAAGTTTAACTCAATATAAATATAAGGTCAATAGTCTTATTTTTGACCAGGATAAAATATGTAAAGTCACCGATATTTTTAAATCCTAATCATATAGACATGGATGTAAATATGAAAATGTAGAAGTAGATTTATACGTATACATAGAGGTTTCATAAATACTTTATCGGTATCTTTACTTTAACGTCAATTTTTTACGTGAAAAGGTCTCTATTCCTTCAATAATTGTGGATACACACATTATCCGACAGTTGGTTTTTTTGGTGTCTAATAGTATATTAGTGAGTATTAAAAATTATACTTTTTAGTATTACGTAATAAAACGACTTCCATATATAAGAAACGGGATTGTAAGGGATACTTTCAAATTAGGTAGACCGAAAGTACTTAAGTCTTTTAGTTTATATAAATTACACTTTTGTCTGAAGATTTGAAAAAGTGTAAATTAATACCGATGAAGATTCTCTTCTAATTCAAGGTGTCATTTCGTACGTGAAGACCTTTAAATCAAAAAAACCGATGTAGTGACCCAAATCGAGGGACTAGTCCCTAGTTTGACCTCAGGAACCGTCACTTTCGTGTTTCAGGATTGGTGACCAGACGGTCCCTTAAGGGTCGTTAAACGAAAAAGTTATTTACCTAGTTTTATTAACGTATATTACAGTAAACAGTCTGTTTTACCTCCCACGGGGGAGAATGGGGTGGAGACCAATAAGTGTGAAAAACACACTAGGAAGAGGAATTCATAAGTCCTGGACGTTAAACGAAGATCGGTTATCTTATACCGTATCCATTGTGCTACATTAAACGTATTAATGTAGTGTGTTGTGAGGTAGAACAAACACCTGAGTGTCATGACTGAAAGGAACAAGGGAAACAGTCCCCTCACACATTAAAGGAGTCAAGACAGAACGACGTCGTTTTTAAACTTTACCGTCTGGTCACAATGTCAAGTCTATGTCGAGTCAAAATAAACCGTTCGTTTCCTTCTATGTAGGGGTTCCACATTCCCCGTTGGGTTTTCTTCTGTCTCCGAGCTAAAACCGAGGAGAAAAATATAAAAAACAGAGGAGGAGGACTCGGACGGGACACATTTGAATCGATCGGTCCTCCCGACAAACAAAATGGACTCCAGGAGTGAGGTCAGGAGTCTAGAAGGAACCAAGACAAAAATACCCGAAAAGGGAAGAAACAGAAAACCGGTGGTAGTAAAACCTGAGGGAAAAGGATAAGACTGATGGATTGTGACAGTAAGTCGGTTAGTATTAAGATTATGTAAGTAGATCACACCTAACAGGGGTTTGGAGTGTACGGTGTGGGTAGTAGCGAAAATCCCCTTTTTCTTTATAAAGGTGAAAAGTTGCATCACAGTAAAGGAGTAAAACATTATAAAATGATATAAGATATAAAAAGACAAATCGTAAAACTCTAAGAATGTCCCTAAAATAAGGAAGAACCAGTGATTGTATGTTTTATAGATCCTATTAGTAATTTCTATTAAAAACAAATTATAAAAACACTTCCGTCAATAACTTTTCATAGTTATATAGACGAATTTTATATATGAAATTACTTTAAACCGTTAAGACAGAAGACTGACATAGTGGTATTATTGATCATCGTAAAGTTGATAGTTCCTTAATAAAATATAAGACGTTGAAATGGTTTAAATTACTTGAGATCATCAAACGACCATCGTAGAAATCCTAAAAGATACATATCTTAACATAGGTTTACCGATAATAGTTTTGTAATTCTTCCTCGTTCACAACCTCTCCTGTATCTCTTCTTCCTTAGGAGGACGTAACAACTTCTTTTACATTTAACCACGTCGTTAATACCTTTTGTTATACGTCCAAAGAATTTTTTTTTTTTAGATTTTTGTAACGATGGTGTACTAAGTCATTAAGATGAAGACTCATAAATAGGTTTCTTTTGTTTTACTGATGAACTTTTCTATTCACATTGGAATACAAGAAACGTTACGATAAATGTTATCCGTTCTATACCTTCGTTAGATTTACAGGTGGTTATCTATTACCTATTTCTTAGACAGACGTCACGTCTTCTCGACCTAAGTCAGGGACCCAACCCTTCTAGGGGACCTTTTCCCTCTCTTCCCTTATAAGTCAAGTCATAAGAACGGACCACTTAGGGTCCCTGTCTCCTCGGACCACTCGATATCAGGTATCCCAACGTTTCTCAACCTGTACTGACTCACTGATTGTACGTGTGTGTCTGTGTGCGTGTGTGTGTGTGTATATATATTCTTTTGTACTTTAGAACGGTAAACGTTTGTGAACCTACCTGGATCTTCCATAGTACGACTCACTTTACTCAGTCTGTCCCTTTTTGTTTATGGCGTACTAAAGTGAATGTACACCTTAGATTTTGTTTGTTTGTTTGTTTTTCTTTGTCTTTGTTTGAGCATCTATATTTCTTGTTTGACCACCAAACGACTCCCTTCACCTCAACCACCTGTATAACTTATCCACTTCTCCTAATTCTCCATGATTGAAGGTCAATACTTATTTGGAACTCCTATATTACATGTCGTATCCCTTATACCACTTATTATAACATTATTGAAGTATACAATCACCTAACATTGACCTGAATCCGATCACTAGTAAAGTATTACACATTTTTATGACTTAGTGATGTAACATATGGACTTTGATTATATTATGAAATATTGAGTTAATTTTAGAAAAATTTATTTTAAGAATAATAAAACTTATTGAAAACATAAGAAATGAAAGAGAGGGTATAAAGAAAAGAGGAACTCAAAATGGTCCATAAAGAAACTAAAAGGTCTAGTAAAAATTAGACACATATACACAATCGGTCAACACAGTATGAGGAACACTGGGGTACCTGTACATCGGACGGGCCAAGGAGACAGGTACCTTAAGAGGTGCATTCTTATAACCTCACCCAACGGTAAAGGAAGGGATAGAAGTGGGGATCTCTGGTGGATTTTACTTCAGTGGTGTCTAAGGTTTGGTTTTCGTGGATTGTGTATATAACATTTTTAAAGTCTATTTTATTTAGAATAGGAGGAGTTCAGACCTCCCAAAGACGAATAACAGGGACTCTTACAAAATATTCGTCGTTGTCTGAACTTTCCAATAATCGACGACACCAACCAAAAGGAAAATTTCAGGACTCAGTTGGTTTTTGGTTTTGTTTTATTCATATGTTTTTTTAACCTCTCACATCGAAAGGATATAGGGGGATCGACCGGTTACCATTTATATCCTGTGTTTAATCTAAGGACTTACTCGAAGTCACGAACGAGTCTATCAAGGACCATAGTTTGAGGTCGCTATAAAGAAACGGACCAAGAACTTAAAAGGAAATCTTTTACACCTCCAATTTTATGTCGTTTCAGGTCTTTCCCCTATCTTAGAAATACTAAAGAAGTAAATCTTTAGACTAACTACCCCGGAACCAACCTAGTAGATCCTAGAGTTTCTGTAACTCAAAGTTGAAACTTTGGGTTGTCAGGTGTAAGTCTTCGTTGTACTAAGTAGTTTAGTTGTGGTTGGTTTTCGTTGTACTTTACTTCCAGTGTCGAAACCTTGTACTTTTCTTGTGTGTGTCTGGAGTAGGTGATTAGGGACACGACGTTTTCGTTTGTAAACGAAACTTTGAAAAGGTTTTCAAACTTAATCGTTAAAAATTAGGTATTTACTACGATAAATCAAAATGTACGAAAATTTCTGACGTACTTTTTTTTACCATGTGTATAGAAAACCAGAAAAACGGAGACTATCTACAATAATACTAACGACGAATAATGTATCTATAAACATAAAATTTATACGTCGACTTTGAATGAGGATAAGGTATACGGATATGATATACCAATATCGTATTACTTAGGTAATACCCTTTATAGAATCTTAATTGAAAGGAGGGTATAATCAACGTTACCTTTGTCTCGAGGAGAAACGGAACCTTCTTCACTCTGCCCTACTGTACAAGAAGATGACTTAAACTTCTAACTTTTTAACGTAGACTAGTACTTATAGATTTCAAACAAGAAGAGGAGGGACTACAATCTGTCATCTGTTTTAATTATCGTAAGACTATACATTCGGATCACATTCCAAGTTTTTCAAGATATGTAGATTCAAAAAGTAAATTGTAAGTACATATTGGTTTTGACGACTCCGTAGAATGATATGAGAGACGATGTCGGAAAGACACTTTCCGTGTCGATGGAGACAAGAGTCACTTTATATGAGTGAACGAACGGTTAAGTTATGGTAGTACCTCACCTGTGAGTTTCCCCGTTAAGTAAATAATATTTTAATTATTAATTTAACAATGGTTTCTTAAGGTCTATTGGTCTTAGAAAAACTACATGATCTTTCCGAAACTTTTACTTCTTAGTTTTTTGTCGACCAGAATCTTCTTTCGTGTCCGTCCTGTGAGACTGTATTTAGTCTCGTTCTAGGAGAAACTGAGTGGAGGATCTTATTACCTTTATTTTTGTTTTTATTTACCCTGGAGTAATTTGAATTTTCAAAACACGTTGTTTCCTTTGGTCTTTGTTCTAATTTTCTGTCGGGAGTATTACCCCCCTTTATTAACGTTTGTTTTGTTGACTGTTTTCTAATTAAAGGTTTTATATATTCGCCGAGTATGTCGAGTTATAATCTTTTTGTTTCGTGGGTTAGTTTTGTACCTGTCTTCTGGATTTGTCTGTAAAGAGGTTTCTTCTGTATGTCTACCGGTTTTTTGTGTACTTTTCTACAAGTTGTAGTGATTAATAATTTTTTTAAGTTTAGTTTTGATGTTACTCCACAGTGTAGTGAGGTCAGTCTTACCGGTAGTAGTTTTTTAGATGTTTGTTATTTTCGACCTCTCCTACACCTCATTTTCCTTGGGAGGATGGGACAACCACCCTGACATTTAACTATGGTGGTAATACCTCTTTTTATACCTCTAAGGAATTTGTTACTCCTTTTTTAGATGGTATACTGGGTCGTTAGGGTGATGACCCGTGGTACTTTGTCAGTTTTAAGATTTTCTTTGTACATGAGGTTACAAGTGACTTCGAGATAAATGTAATCGGTTCTGTAGTCAAGTCAAATCAAGTCAGCGAGTCACCACAGGTTGAGAAACGTTGGGGTACTTAGCGTCGTGCGGTCCGGAGGGACAGGTAGTGGCAGAGGGTCTCAAGTGAGTCTGAGTACAGTTAGCTCAGGCACTACGGTAGGTCGGTAGAGTAGGAGCCAGCAGGGGAAGAGGAGGACGGGGGTTAGGGAGGGTCGTTGTGTCAGAAGAGGTTACTCAGTTGTGAAAAGTACTCCACCGGTTTCATGACCTCAAAGTCGAAATCGTAGTAAGGAAGGTTTCTTAAGGGTCCCAACTAGAGGAAGTCTTACTTGACCAACATAGAGGAACGTCAGGTTCCCTGAGAGTTCTCAGAAGAGGTTGTGGTGTCAAGTTTCCGTGGTTAAGAAACCGTAAGTCGGAAGTGTCAGGTTGAGAGTGTAGGTATGTACTGATGACCTTTTTGGTATCGGAACTGTTCTACCTGGAATCAACCGTTTCATTACAGAGACGAAAACTTATATGATAGATCCAACGAGTATTGAAAAGAAGGTTCTTCATTCGCAGAAAATTAAAGTACCGACGTCAGTGGTAGACGTCACTAAAACCTCGGGGGGTTTTATTTCAGACTGTGACAAAGGTGACAAAGAGGTAGATAAAGGGTACTTCACTACCCTGGATTACGGTACTAGAAGTAAAAGACTTACAACTCGAAATTCGGTTGAAAAAGTGAGAGGAGAAAGTGAAAGTAGTCCTCCGAAAAACCAAGGAGAAGTGAAAGACGGTATTCCCACCACAGTAAACGAATAGACTCCAATGACTATAAAGAGGACCGTTAGAACTAAGGTCGAACACAAAGTAGGTCAGGTCACAAAGAGTACTATATGAGACGTATATTCAATTTATTCGTCCCACTGTTATATGTCGGAACTGCATGAGGAAAAGGATAAACCTTGGTCAGACAAGGTACAGGTCAAGATTGACAACGAAGGAGCGGATGTATGTCTAAAGAGTTCTCCGTCCAGTCCACCAGACCATAAGGGTAGAGAAAGTCTTAAAAGGTGTCAAATAACACTAGGTGTGTCAGTCTCCGAAACCGTATCAGTTATTTCGTCTTTATCTACAAAAAGACCTCGAGAGATCGTAAAAGGTACTAGGTCGCCTACAACCGTTAAACTAGAGACCAAGGAGACGGAAAAGACTTTGGTCAAACTTATAGTCCTTCAAGTGTCAAGTACATAACGACTTCGGATCGAACCTCTTAAAACTCGTAATGATCGTACACTCTACTCACGTTAACACGCCATCAAACTCGTAAGAAACCGTAACGGAAAGAAACTCTAACCTTACTTTTGACTGGAAAAGGTCAGGACACCGGTGACGACTCAAAAGGTTTAAACGACCGTATAACTCACGTCGTGAAAGTGTCGTCGTAGAAAGTCCTAAACTTTATCGAGGTGACCTTAAGGTAGTGGAGGTGATCGAAACAAGCATCACTACGAAAGATCCCGGGTGAACTGAAGTGTACGGTTCTACAGACCAAGATCTACTCACTAGTGAGGTAGCACTAACAGGCCCAGCACTTCTAGGAAAAACATGTCAAGACACATAAGAACGGCAGAGACAAATTATAGAAGACGAAGAAAATACAGGTATGGTAAAGACAGGAAATAGTTCGGGTAGAAACGTACTTTACAAGGGAACTGTAGAGATTAAAAGAACTTCTCTAGAGATCAGAAAGGGTAAGACAACAAAAGGAGATAAAGATACGTAACTAGTGACTTCTTCCGAAAGAATAGAGAAGAACGATAAGAAACCTTGAGACTTAAGTCTACGAATATAGAAAGGAAAAGAGGAACCGAAAAGCGAAGAGAAGAGAAGTGTCTATAAACATTCCGGAGGGGTCTGTCGGTAAAACGAGAAGACGTAAAGAAAAGGTACCCCTACCAGAACTAGAGACAGAGGATATGTTACAGTACTTGGAGTAAGGTATCAAGTAGTCCGTGAGATATAAAGTCTAGATCAGGGTATTTAGATAAAGCGTGAAGGTGACATATTAGTATTCCCTAAACTAAATCCAGTGTGGACTTACCAGATCGCCAAAAGGGACGAAAGAAGTTATATTCAGACTTAAACCATTATTCCTCAAGTACTAGACTCGGTGTCAGTCGAGGACCAGAACAAAAACGATTGACATATCTCGAAGAGGTAGAAACCGACGTTTCTTATATTAGTTAGACTAAAGCTACAACTGACAGACCACTACAGGTACATATCTCATAAGAGAACACAACAACCTTCTCCCACAAACGATACTGGTCACGTAAAAGAACCGTTTTGAGATAATCAGAAACGGGGAGAAGTAAGACATAAGGTTCCGGTTTAAACGGACAATGAGGTCCTTTGTCCACAAAGAACTGAAGGATGAAAACGTAAGGTCAGGGGATATTACTTTTCCTGTTGAAAAAACCCACAATCAAGATTTTCCAGAAGATCCAGAAGTATCTTGGTAAGTAGAGGTCGAAGAAATCGTAATGACCAACCCCGTATCTGAACCTAATGGCACTATAACTTACCAAACGGAACCTTTGCTTGTCTCTAGTAAGACAGTAAAAACTCTAACGTAGGTTCATGACGTAAAGCCTGAGAAGACAATTGGTACTACCGATGAGGTAAAGAAGACTCCCTAAGGACGGGTGTCATCATCTATATTACCAGTAGACTCAATTTAAGTGGGTAAGGTCATGTAAAATCAAGCGACTAAGGATATATATATATATATATATATATATGTGTGTGTGTGTGTTACCTTATAATCGGTATTTTTTCTTACTTTAACTCAGTCGAGACCACTTCACCTACTTAGATCTCGGACATTATGTCCCACTTGATTTAGTCTTCTCTTTTTGTTTATAACATATCATTATGTATATATACCTTAGGTCTTTTTACAATAACTACTTGGATAACGTCCCTTCCTTACCTCTATGTCTACATATCTTACCTGGATACCTGTGTCACTCCCTTCCTCTCTCACCCTATTTACTTCTTTCATCGTAACTGGATATATGTGATAGTACACATTTCATCTATCGACCACTCTTCAACGAAATATTGTGTACCTCGGGTCGGATCGTGAGAGACTACTGGATCTCCTTACTCTACCCCCTTCCGTTCCCTCTGAGTTCTCCCTCACCTATATACATGTAACAACAAGTCAAAGAGTAAGCACAGACTGAGAAACACTGGGGTACCTACCGTCGTATGGTCCGTAGAGACAGGAAGTGATAGAGGACCTTAAACGAGTCAGTACAAGTACCCCAACTACTGCGGTAGGTTGATATAGTAGGAGACAAAAGGGGAAGAGGACGGGTATTATATACATATTAATACCGACTAAGAACCTATTCCTTTACCGTTGGGTGAGTCATGAGAACGGACCTTTTAGGGTACCTACCTCCTCGGACCATCCAACGTCAGGTACCCCAGCGATTCTCAGCCTGTGCTGACTCACTGAAGTGAAAGGGAAAAGTGAAAGTACGTAACCTCTTCCTTTACCGTTGGGTGAAGTCATAAGAATGGACCTCTTAGGGTCCCTGCCCCCTCGGACCACGCGACGGCAGATACGCCAGTGTGTCTCAGCCTGTGTTGACTTCGCTGAATCGTCGTACCGACTAAGAACAACAACATGTCGTCTATGGTTGTGTTGTAACATTTCGTTAAAATAAATTAATTTTTTATTTAAATTTTTTAATTTTTTTCAGTCGACCAGATTATAAAACAGAAACATTACAAATATAAGATTACTGTCGTTTCAATGGAGGTTCATTGTTGTTTTTTCCCCCGTCTTAAAGTAGTGACCAGGTTAGGAAATTAGGTCTCCATAAGTAATGATGTTTATGGACTCAGTTCAAGAGTATGAAGATTGGTTTCCCGTCCCGTGACTTAGATTTTAGGGTGTAACGATGTAGTAGTGATTTCATACCTTTGTAAAGGATTTTTCTTTCCCTTTAAGACAACCTAACGACCTGTCCTCGATCCGACAGTAAATGGAATACTAATGTCACAACAGGACTAGAGTATCGGATGGAGTTTCTACCTTTTATAAAACAGGTTAACTCATTTCCTACACTCTGGTAACATCGTCTTCCAAGAGTCAAATGTAACAAAACCAAACATTTAAGACAAAAAAGTCAAAGATCGTTATTGGAAGAAAACTGAGTAAAGGGTCAACGTCCACGAGACCAGTGTGGACACTTCTACTTCTGTCATACCGTAAAAGAAAAATTTACAAAAGTGACAGAGAAGGACAATGACAAATAGGACCTTATGACTGGGAACCTAAGACATACTATTTCCATAGTAAGTATCTTCGGGTAAAAATCTGCAGTACATCTCTACTGCTAATTGTATTTCTTCACTTTCACTTCCAGCGAGTCAGAAACACTGGAGTACCTAATATTTTAGGTACCTTAAGAGGTCCGGTCTTATGACCACACCCATCGGAAAGGAAGTTAAAATTTTCCTGTAAAAGTTAGGAAATTCGGTTATACTGACCGTTGAGAAGTAAGTCTCCAGGGACCCACTACCGTGACGTCTATTTGTGTGGTCCCTTTCCTAACCCTCGATAAAAGAGAGGACTCTAACCTCTTTTATACTGAAAAAAGTACGGATATTTTATAACAGAATTTCTATTTATCTTTGTTCGTATCGGTATGGTTACATAGGAATATTTTACTCCTTGTCAGAGTATCTGTTTACTATATTACGACAGACGAATATCATTAATCGAACCCCTTATCTAGACAACTGTATCAAAAAAGAAAAAGAAAAAAAAAAAGGGGAGTTAAGAAAAATAAATTAAAAAAAAATGAAATATTATAACATAACCAAAACGGTATGTAGTTGTACTTAGACGACGACCACATGTACACAAGGGTAGGACTTGGGGGGAGGGTGGAGGGAAGGGTATGGTAGGGAGTGCCAGTAGGGACACGTGGTCGGGGTTCGTTGGACATAGGACGTAACTTGGATCTGACCGTTAAACAAAGAATATACTATAATATGTATAAAGTTACGGTAAGAGGGTTTAGTAGGGTGGGAGAGGGAGAGGGTGTCTCAGGTTTTCTGAGAAGATATGTAGACACAGGAAAACGAGAGAGTGTATGTCTCAATAGTAATGGTAGAAAGATTTAAGGTATATATACGCTATCATATGACATAACCACAAAAAGAAAGACCGAATGAAGTGAGACATATTAGCCGAGGTCAAAGTAGGTGGAGTAATCTTGACTAAATTTACATAAGAAAAATCACCGACTCATTATGAGGTAACACATATATATGGTGTCGAAAGAATAGGTAAGGAGACGACTACCTGTAGATCCAACGTAGGTACAGGACCGATAATATTTGTCACGACACTACTTGTAACCCCATGTGCACAGAGAAAGTTAAGACCAAAGGAGTCACACATACGGGTCGTCACCCTAATGACCCAGTATTCCTCCAAGATAAAGGTCAAAAAAATTCCTTAGAGGTGTGACAAGAGGTATCACCGACATGATCAAACGTAAGGGTGGTTGTCACATTCTCCCAAGGGAAAAGAGGTGTGGGAGAGGTCGTAAATAACGAACATCCGAAAACCTAGTGTCGGTAAGACTGACCACATTTCACCATGGAGTAACACCAAAACTAAACGTAAAGAGACTATTACTCATACAACTCGTAAAAAAGTAGACAAACAATCGGTAGACATACAGAAGAAACCTCTTTACAGATAAATCAAGAAACCGGGTAAAAAACTAACTCAGTAAATAAAAAGACCTCAACTCGACGTCCTCAACGAACATATAAAAACTCTAATCAACAAACAGTCAACGAAGTAAACGATAATAAAAGAGGGTAAGTCTTCCGACAGAAAAGTGGAACGAATATCAAAGGAAACAACACGTCTTCGAAAATTAATCCAGGGTATACAAATAAAAACGAAAATAAAGGTTATAAGACCCTCCATCTAGTATCTCCTAGGACGACACTAAATACAGTCTCTCACAAAAAGGATACAAGAGGAGATCCTCAACATATCAAAGACCAGAATGCAAATCTAGAAATTAGGTAAAACTCAAATAAAAACACACGCCACAATCTTTCACTAGATCAAAGTAAGAAAATGTTCACCAACTGGTCAAAAGGGTCGCGGTGAATAATTTCTCTGTATCAAAAACTACTGAAAATTTTATCAGAAAGTCGGTGGTCAGACAAATTTATTTCCAGAGAAGTGATTGTCACAGACTAGAAAGGTGTCTGATAATTATGGATACATCACACATACTGAATCGCCTCTTCCGTTACCGTGGGGTGAGGTCATGAGAACGGACCTTTTAGGGTACCCGCCTCCTCGGACCATCCAACGTCAGGTGCCCCAGCGATTCTCAGTCTGTGTTGACTCGTTGAAGAGAAAGTGAAAAGTGAAAGTACGTGACCTCTTCCTTTACCGTTGGGGAGGTCACAAGAACGAACCTCTTAGGGTCACTACCCCCTCGGACCTCCCGACGGCAGAGACCCCAGTGTGTCTCAGCCTGTGCTGACTTCGCTGAACCACTGCCACCACATACTGAATATAGATTATAGGACGGTGTTAAATTGATTGACTACAGGTTGTTAATTACAGGAGAAAATCATAATAGGAATTTAAAACGAACGACTAAAGTAATATAAGAAATTATCTTCATAACGTTTTAAGAGACGTAAGATATTATTTTATGATCTCTATTTATAAAGACCTGTTTTAGTACAACTAAAGGGAGAGGTATTTATAAGTACACGTTTACGTGTGTATGTGTGAGGTGTGTGTTTGATCCTAAAGTTTTGCATACAAAGTAAGTAATTCCTTTGAAAATTGTTGAGTCCTAAAAGATATATTTCTTATATCAGAATTGATATTTCTCGAAAGAAGAAGGTCATTAATCACCGAAATCCGAATAAAAGATGGAGGGACTTACGTAAAAACAACGAAACAAGAATTTCATCACTTGATCAGTTCAAATAAGGGAATAACAAGAAATTAGATTTTTATGAGACTTTCTAAACGGTAAAGTAGGAAAATTACACTTCGAATTTAACCCACCTCTTTTACGAGGACAAAAGTATATAATATATTGGATCGAAGACTAGGAGAAAATTTTTTTACGGGAGTGTCCGTACGAAAATTAATGGACAATGAGATACAACAAAAAGAACTTCCCTATTCGAGTAAAATAAGTAATAACTCTTTACACGTTTACGTGTTCAGTGTAAAATAGGTAACAGATAAGGTCATTTTTTACTACTAAACACTTTTACGACGACAAGTTGAGTGTTAAGTTTGGTAGTATGTTCAAGAGAAGAACAGTCACTTTTCCAAATGGGTCTGAAGAGGAAAACTGTGTTTTTTATACTTTTGTAATAAATGGGTCCCTAGTCCTTAATTACTTTGATTTATTTTCTTGTTATCAATTATACAAAAGTGAATTATCTAAAAGTGATTCTGGAGAAAAGTCACTTTGTTCTTAAAAGTAGGACCTGTCGACTTCTCTTTTATTATGTTACCGATCATATTCTCAAATCAAAGTACCCGAATTATGGACGATTCGACGGACGGTCGTCAAAATGGAAGGTGATAAGTACGTATCAGTCATATTTACAGTTGTCACCTTTGTTTTTATAAAAGACTGATAACCTTCCTTTTATCAAAACTGGAGTATGGGGATACTCACGGGTCAACTGTTGACCCCTAAACGTCTAGCGTACGATCCCTATAGACCAGATCCCTCGAACTGAGATAGAGAACAAGACGTCTGAATATTATAAACTTATTACTCACCAAAAACAGGGACTTCACAAGAAAAGAATCTTGATAGAACCGTATTATTTCGTCTTAAAAAAAAGAACGACTTAGGGACACAGAATACTCTACACACTTTGAAGTCCTAGTAGAAGGAGATAAATCGTCGGCAAAACCGAGGAAACAAGTACATCACATAAGAGAGGTGTGTATGTCCCCGTTTCTCTTTGTGATGTCCATTACCGTTAACTTTCGGAACGGGGTTTAACTGGGAGTTGTAAAGATGATTAAGTAACCGATCTCAGGTAGTGTCCTGTGTGGATTGAAACCTCCGTAACCCTTACATTTCAAACGTTACGGGTTAGTCGTCCCTCTTAGTTATTGTAATTCTCCAAGATAATATGAAGTACAGTGGTATGCAAGAAAACAATTTACAAAAACCACAAGGTCACACAAGGTTCACACGTGGTCCTTAAAACGACCCATAAAAACTATTCTCTAATTTTCTCCATTATGAACCCGAACGAGGTCCCTTTATCTATACTTATCTATTATATTATTTTACACTATATCCAAGATTATACCATTTTATATACGTCACAAAGTGTACGAGTACTTTATACATATTTCTGGTGTTTGTATGGGGAACCGAAACTGATGGATCTCACTACAGTTGGAAGTGTACTCGTTGAAGACACCTTGGTACCACTAATTTAGATAAAGATTGTTCACTTTTTAAACTTTTTCAACATTCTTGATGGATATCTCATTGAATTTACTCAACTTCCCTATTGAACTTCTTTTCAATAGGAGTTTCTTTATAGGAGTCTCTATTACTTCTTCGACATACAAACTATTTCAGTACTCTTTCGTCCTTACCGTCTTTTATTAATGTCCCCTCCAGTTTTATTTCGGACGAAAAAACGTAACAACCTGTAACTGTTGTATCAAAAACCGCTTTATGGTTAAAGGTCTATGATTAGTTTAATAAAGAAGTCTTAATTTCAAAAAAAAAAAAGGAAAAGTTATAGTCGATACATACGACTTGTACTTGAACTTACAGTACGGGAACGAAAAGAAACTAGTACCTACTCCGTAACAAACCGTTTCTCTGAACTTCAAATTTGAGAGTTGTCTCAGAAAGACGACTTTCTCCTCTACATACGAAGAGACAGTCCGTTTGTTGTCTTCCCCAAAACACATTCCGGTGTATTCGTATTTTTACCGTCTACGGAAATGAAAGTCGTCGAATTTTACAAGTAAGACTCGTTTGGTAAGTAGTGACTCGTATGTTACTTCTGAAGATCTACAGTTTCTTTCTCTACCAACCTACTAATCCCACAGTAAAGTAGTTTGTTATCGTATCAAACTAAAGGAAAGTCATATTAACAGGGAAAAAAGAATTTAAAGGACTTTGATAGAGAAGTGAAAATTGTTTTGTTTCTTCTTTAGGAAACGAACATTCGTGATAATATTAGTAACAGGTTTATCCTTTTTTTATTCAATTATTAATCAATTCATTTTACTATGGTTATTTATTTCAAACGGAAAGATACGATCACTTAAAATTTTTCCTTACTATAATAGAAATATTTTCTATATATAATCGTTTTAAAGGACTACAATGGCTTCAAATACAGACACGTTAAAACCTTTTATAAATTCTATTTGTCTTATTTTGACGTTACCAATATTGCAATATTATGGACTTAAGACACTTTTACTTTGTAAATAAAAGTACACACAGACATACCAACACACACAAATATACAAAAACGAATAATATGTCTTATTGTTAAAGGAATAAAACACTAGAGAACTACTTATGGAACAATTTATACTACCTTCTGATTTCAAAGGATAAAGTCCTTTTATAATTGATTATTAGACAATAGTGAGGTCACTAAAGAAATCAATTGTAAATATTGTTTATAAGTTAAGTGACAAATAAAGTTTAGAAGTCAGAATTCGAAAATGTATAAATTGTCTATTGAAAAGAAAGCGGTTGTTCACTACGAGAAAAAGTTGAGGACTATATCTGAAACACGTAAAATTCATTTTAACCGTTATGTCAAGTGGTTCAACAAGAATGTCTTTTATAAGGAGACAATGATGTAGTGAATGGTAATCACAACAAAAGTTATCGAGACGGTATAACGTTTCCAACTTTCAGAACCTTAACATGTCTGAACACACGTTACCGTGGGGTGAGGTCATGAGAACGGACTCTTTAGGGTACCTGCCTCCTCGGACCACCCGACGTCAGGTACCCGAGCGATTTTCAGTCTGTACTGACTCGTTGAAGTGAAAGTGTGTAACCTCTTCCTTTACCGTTGGGTGAGGTCACAAGAACGGACCTCTTAGGGTCCCTACCCTCTCGGAACACCCGACGGTAGATACCCCAGCGTGTCTCAGCCTGTGCTGACTTCTCTGAATCGTCGTCACAAATAAAATATGAATGATTAAGAAATTAGAACGTATTTAATGAATTGAGACTATGAATTTCACCGTCTTTAAGATGGACTGACTACTATTAATGAACTACTTAACGTATATTCTATAAAAACTTTCATCTATGTATCGGAAGTTACTTAGTATCAATATTAAAAAAACATAATCACAACAGAAAGTTGGAGTTTTTATCCGAATAGGTCTTATACTGTTACTTTTACATTTCTATATCTTTCCCTGACGAAGTCTTTAAATCTCGCTATAAACACACTTACTCTCGTGAATAATAAAAGGGAAAAATTCATAATGATTGTATTACCGATTGTTGTACCGAAGAGAACACTTTCACTTTCGACAAGTCAGCACAGGATGAGAAAGTTGGGGTACCTGATGTGTCAGGTACCTTAAGAGGTCCGGTCTTAAGACCTCACCCATCGATAAGGGAAGAGGTTCCCTAGAAGGGTTGGGTCCCTAACTTGGGTCCACTCTATTTGTTATATTTTAAGTTTAGTGAGCTCTCTAACCTATTGTGACAACATCTATTTGTCTTTTCTGATTACACCGAATTCGTTCACTTTTACATATAGAAATAATAATAATAACTTATAACGACACCACGACTATCATCATCATTATATCGTAACCAACTTTTGAGTCAGACCCATACCTACTGAGAGTTCCGGTATCTTACGGGTACAACTAACTTCAAGACAGTAAGATATTGACATGGTGGACATGTGTGTACTAAAAAGTAGTGGACCCATCCTTTACTGTCACGACTCTTCAAGAAATAGTTATTGATTCACGAGCATTTGTTTCTGTTTTGTGTCGTCGTGAGTGGTTATGGGTGATCTTTCTAGATTAGTGTACCACAATGTGTAGAAGTTTCCTTTACACTTAGAAGGGTCACTGAACTTTTCATTCCTGTTGACTTATATCAATTCGTAAACTTCAAAGATTATATCTTAAAAATTTATGCTATACTCGTCGATTCTATATAGTTCTTTGTTTCTTTGTACTATATCACGAACATAAAACAGTAGTACTGTCTTCCTTTGTTTAAGTCACCACTCTTACCTTTCATTTTTACACCCGTTGAGGGTCTAGCGGTTTTTTACGAATTATCTAACGATATTATTTTCTATATATCCTTTAATCCTTAAAGTCTTTCTTGTTATGTTTTTCATTAGTTTCTTTATTATGTATCTTTATAGTAAAGATCTTACTTCTCCGAGTATTATTACTTACTACTGATCTCACTGTATGAGGTTATATACATTAATATTTTACCAGTTTCTCAAAGGAACCTTTTTTTAGAAAAAGTATTATTGACCTTACTTTTATTTTACAGTAATTATAAGAGTTTATGTCTTAATCTAATATCTTCTACGAGTTCATCAAATAGTTTAAAGACTCATTTTCTGTAAAACTTTATTAATTTGATAATAATTAGAAGAAACTTTCACATTGTTTTCGTAAATACCTTACTTCCTGTTCTTCATTTTAACAGGTGGATATGGAAAAAGATCCTTCGTTGATCTTAAACTTGGAGTTGTAACATCCCTCAATTAAAAACCCTTTCTTCTTTATATATTAGTTCTTTCTTTTCTTTTCAACATCTCATTTTTTCCTTAAAAATGTCACTTTAAGTCACGTGTCCTTGTTTTTGTGTACAACTTTTTATATACTTACCTGACATATATTATATTTGTAGTTTATAGATATTTTATGGTACGTAGTACAGAGATTATATTAGTCTTAAAAATATTTATATATCCCATTCTATAGTTTTCCTATTCGGTACACTTCTTAAATTTCATCGATTTAGCGGTGTTTCGTTCGTTTATCCATTCTAGTATTTGAATAATTAGTACAACCATATTTGTTTAATAAATCTTTACATCTTTGCTTTATTGTCTCTTTATCGATAATTATTTTCTCAGCTTGTATTTACCTAGTTTCAACATCTTGACACTTTGTCCTTTGACTATATGACATAATATCTAAAATTTTGTAAATCTACCTCTTGAACCATACTCAAACTCTTTTTGCTCAAATAACCTTTCAGTTTTTTACGTATCTCAAATTTTCTTTAAAAACTCTTAAAAAAAATGTGCTGAGAGGTTTTGTATTCGACGAGAGAAAAATACAAATATACCACTTAGTATTTATTTTACGACACACACATACAATTAACAAGTCAACACAGGTTCACAAACGTTGGGGTGTATGACATCGGGTGGTCCGAGGAGACAGGTACCTTAATAGGTCCGTTCTTATGTCCTCTCCCAACGGTAAAGGAAGAGGTCCCCCAGAAGGACTGGGTCCCTAACTTAGGTACAGAGGACGTAACGTCCGTCTAAGAAGTGACAGATTAATAAACTATTTAATTTACCACAAACCTCCCTATTATAAGAAGTTTTCTATTCCTTAAACCATTGACGAATACGACTTAACGAATCGATCCATCTGACATCTTAGTCCTCGTATTCATTAACTCAAAATAATTTTCCACCTGATGAGAACTGAAAGACGTCAATTTTTTTTTTTTGAATCTTCTTTAACCATCCTTTTCTCACATTAATGGTTGACTTTGTTTGAGTTAAATCATTGAATTTAGGGACTCCATGATAAATAAAGACTAATTATCTATACATGTCCTAAACCCTTTTATACCAGTGTCCTGTTTACATGGTTAAAAAAAAGATTATTCAAAACAACCTTGTTTCGGTTCCTGTAAATATTACCTAACAGATACTGACAAAAGTACGTTCATCGAATGTGACATGTCTGTGACCGGGCGTCTTGGATTTCATAGTATGATAGGACACGAAATGTCTTTTTCAAATGGGTAGAGAGTTGACCGACTGTGTAGTTATTAATGAAAACGAGACAAACAAATCCAACAACGTAAAAGTCTAGATATACTTTATCAATAGACTTTTTAACGATATTACTAGGAATAGTGAAGTTTCTCGTTCAAATAAAATCAAACTTATAATCACTGATCTTATTTATAACAAATGATTTATATAGTTTTTCTCGTAAATTTTTCGTTATCAAAAAACTCTTCCTCGACAATCTAAATAAATAAATAAAAATAAAACAGAAACAGAACTCGAATAAAGAAGTCCTCGACTTAATTTTTTTTTTAGACAATTTGAACTTGGTACTTTTAACCATAATAACAAAGTTTTAGTTAGGATATTTTAAGAAGGTTTCTAAATTTTTCTACCTATTATTTTTCTCTTCTTTCTTTTATAAAAAGACTCATAGATATATAGTTTTTTCTACTTAAGATTGATATAAATTTCAGAGGGGTTACCTAAAAAGAACGTTGATAAGACCAAGATATATGTCCCGGTCACTTGAACGGTTTAACGTTTAAGATTTATATCGTTATTGGAAATATATGAAATTCAACGTTTCGAAAACGTTTAGATTTGAAAGAACAAATATTCACTGACATGACAAGTCAAATAGAAAAATATGGTAGTTCCAATATCAAGGGACAACACGTGTCATTTTATATTTACAGGTCTTTTATTACATATTAACTAAATTTGACTAACTGATACATGAACTGATCAGTGATAGCTTGAAAAGTTACTGTCTCTTTTGACTAGGTCGACTAATGTCAATACCACTTCGTTTCAGATTTTATTTGAAAAAAATAATTTTTACTATTCGTCATTAATCGTCCCTTTCGTTACCGTTGGGTGAGGTCATGAGAACGGACCTCTTAGGGTCCCTCCCGCCTCGGACCACCCGACAGATACCCCAGTGTGTCTCAGCCTGTGTTGACTTCGCTGAATCCTCGTCGTCGTCATTAATCTTTTTAGTCAGGAGTTTTGATATAGTAGTAAGGTTTATAAAGTCAGATAACCTAAAGAAAGAAAACACACTTTTATGTTACATTAACTTATCCTAAAATCCTTTCTACTGTATTACTACAAAGGAGCCATCTCTAGGGGATTCGGATTAAGGTCTCCATGATGACAATCGGTTCTGGAACGACTTTATGTGAATAGGACTTGTGGTATCTCAAATAACGAAAATCCAAGTAACAGTAAAAGTTAGTCGTACAATAACAGATGGTGAGACACAAGTAGTCAAGTAAAAAGTTTTGGTGAAATTAGTATGATCTGTATAGACGGAAAAAATATCTTCGGTCTTTCGATAATACATACGGACTTTTAGACAACTACATTTGATGATAACGACTTAAACAGTTTTAGAAATTATATTATACTAAAATAATGTAATTCATTCATTGTGACTACCGTTTCGTTTGTTTGTGATTATCATTTTTTTTGTTGTTGATATAGAAAAATAGTAACTATTTTGGTACGTTTCACGTATATTTGTATTATGAACCATTCGTTTTGAACACAAGTTGAAAATAAGGTTTTCTTGTATAAAACCCTTTACTTTGTCAAAATTTTTTTCATTTTATAAAAGTGAAACTTTAAGGTGAAATTATTCCATCTTCATTAGATTGGATTCTTTAATCTCTAACTCACGATATGTTTTTTTTTGTAATATCATATGATAGTTCTAAACGTAGTACAAGTTTTTCATAATCTACTAACGAAGTAACCTGGAATTTTATATGAGGTACGTAAAACGAATGTAAGAGGTTTAATTAATAATTGTTAATAAACTTTTTGTACGTAACTCTTCAGACAGGATAAATATAATAAAAGTGTTTTTGTTAATTTGGACCGAAGAATTTTTGTTTTTCTATTTACAAAAATCTTGAATCTACAGGAATCAAACTAAAAATTTTTCACTTTACTTTCATTCATTTCAGCGAGTCAGCACAGGCTGAAAAACGCTGGGTCACCTGATATCGGATGGTCCGAGGAGGGAGGTACCCTAAGAGGTCCGTTCTCATGACCTCACCCAACGGTAATTCTCTATACACATAAGTCCCTTCTTTTACCTTTCTTTACGGAACCTTTACAAAAACATGAAAGTTTCATGAGACGAATTTATATAATGTACATAATATAATCATTAACGTTAATAAATGTTTTAGATACATTCACAACTTAAAAGTTTATTTTGTTTAATAATGAATGTATTTTAAAGATTGTTAAAAGATACTGTTTGAAAGATTCAGAAACTTATTAGACTAGAATTTAAAGATGAGTAAACCCTCACCTAACGATCTTCCCTATAAAAACTGAACATCAAAAGGACGAAGTTAAAGTGTACCGTAATAGAATGTCTTTATTTAACGTCGCAAAAAAAGTCCTTCAATATTATAGGTATAGTTTCGGACGAAGGAATTAAAAGAAAAGGACTATGTTGAGTCTGAATAAAAACTATTTTTCACTACTAGTTTACAACTCCGATATTATCATAGAATAATAGAGTTAGTAGTCCTTCTTTTTCAGGAAAGTTTTTACATTACTGTGTCATAAAAAATACGGGGCCGATCTACGTAAAAACTTCTTTTAGCGGGTTGAGATAAAAATATTGAATTTGGAACTCTACATTCTAAAGAACGGTTTGAGATGACTAGACATTTTATAGGAAATAACATTTCAAGGTCGTAGAGACGACGATGACGACGATTCAGTCAACACAGACTGAGATACGCTGGGGTATCTGCCTTAGGGTGATCCGAGGGGACAGGGACCCTAAGAGGTCCGTTCTTGTGACCTCACCCAACGGTAAAGGAAGAGGTTACGTACTGTCACTTTTTACTTCAGCGAGTCAGCACAGGTTGAAAAGCGCTGGGGTACCTGACGTCGGATGGTCCGAGGAGACAGGTACCCTAAAGGGTCCGTTCTCATGACCTCACCCCACGGTAACGGAAGAGGCAG
This sequence comes from Capra ibex, assembly GCA_006410555.1. Lineage (NCBI taxonomy): Eukaryota > Metazoa > Chordata > Mammalia > Artiodactyla > Bovidae > Capra > Capra ibex. The sequence goes on along the minus strand of SJYO01048061.1, from coordinate 17,351,444 downwards.
GTCGTAGAGATCTTCTTACTTATCAATTCTAAATTCTGATGACTAAAACGTTTTTTTTAGTTTTCTAACGTGGTAAAATTGGATTGTTACTGTTCGTTTATATTTGTCCTTTTTATATCGATGACATTTATTTATATTTATAAACATTTTTATAAGATTCATTTACAATAGGTAGTCGATAAGAGTTTGTATGTCACATGGATACAGGAGGTTTTTTTTATCGACAATTAACTTACATCCTATAACATTCGTCAGAATCATATTTACCAAAATCTTGACGTTGAGGTAATCATCGAAAGTGACCCAAGAACGTTGTGTGAAGGTACTCAAAATCCCGGGACAACTTTTGTACGTTATCTTCTGTCGTACGAGACGGACCGGGAAATAAACATATAGTATCATTTGGGTAATATTATCGGTAGACAACGTGAAATAAATCTTGACAAGAAAAAAAAAAAAGTGGTCAGTTTGTCTCCTGTTATTCATTCAAAATTAGTATTAAAATATTAATGTTTTCCTTTTATTTATCCAACGCTAGTATTAAAATAAAATTTTTGTTAGACACACGAATCAGGGAGTCAACACAGTCTGAGAAACACTGGGGTACCTGACATCGGAAGGTCCGAGGAGAGAGGTAACCCTAAGAGGTCCCTTCTTACGATTTCACCCAACGGTACGGGAGGAGGTCCCGTTATTCATCCAATATTAACATTAAAATATAAATTTTTTTTTTCACAGTCTCCAACGACGATCTTGACTACGAAAAGTTATATTTTTCATAGTTAAAATTTCTTGTTTTTGAACCTTATTTACTGAAAAGAACCGGTATCCTTTCGGAATTTACTTTAACAAAACACAACTGTAAAAGATGATATGTAAATAGACTTCGAATGTCTACCATTTTCGTTTAAAGTTTATAAACTGGTCCACCTTAAATTACATTTCTCGTACTGGAATACTTTACATACTATTAAAAGAACCAAATATGTACCCTCTCGGAGGGTACTGAGGTAAAGGGTCAAATACCATTTGAGTGTAAAGACAGAAAGTTTCACGTCGGTGACGAAAAGGAATAAACAAAGACAAACATGAATTAAAAATTTCCCTAATACCAAATACTAATCCCTAGTATTAGTGTAATACCCTCTTGACCTTGAAGAGTTCAGTTGTAATATTTAACGTCAGTATTAAGAAACAATAATCCATGAAAGTCGTTACCAAACTTGAGTGTGCACCAATTAATAAAAGAAAAGTAAAGATTTGGACTTCTATATTCGGATTTAGTCACGTCGAGATTTTATCGGTCTAAAATGATGGTAGAGGTTCTGGTTCAAAGGTGGTTTCGTTAAACCCACAAAGGTCTTGTTATTACTTTTTTTCTCATCATTAATTAACGATTACCCTATAATTAAATTCAAATAACTCGGATTCGTATAAACTTATCGAAAGTTTTTTAATAGTGAACTTTACATATATATATATATATATATATATATTATACTTATATCCCAACGTTACAATGGTAAAAAAGTCTCCTATACTTTAATAACGTATAAAACAAGAAAGTGAAAAATTTGAAGATGAAAACGTTGTTCTACACAAATAAGTAAATAAACATACTTTTAAATCAAACGTATATTCAAGTTTCTATACAAAATTAAAAATTTTCGTCCAACGTCTTTTATCTATATTTCGTAAGATAAAGACATTTTGTGTGGAATATTTTGTAGAAAATATAAAGATTTATACACAAATATACCGATAATAGTAAGTACTTTACCGAACAATCGTCATTAACCGGTATTTTAAGTCTAATGAGGACCTTGTTTTTTTACAAATTTTTTTCAACAATTCTCCTGTTAAACAAACAGAGACAACTAATTTTTAATATTCTTATATAGGTATATGTCAGTTACCTTTGTAAAAATCTTTTGTCCATCATTTATTTATAGAGTGGGATTATGAAATAATAACTTTTCAGTTAAATTTTTAGTATTGGTACATTAGTCTTAGTTATCAAAAGACTTTAAATTAAGTAAGTACAATGTTCATTTGTATATCTTTACGATCTTATTAGTCGAAATGTTGAAAAGAATTGGTAGAAAGTTGGGTTAAACTAGATTACCCCAAGTAAGGGACTTCAGTCAAAATAAAGTTCAATATGTGTTCTTACAAAAAATAATTTAAGGTTCTTTAATAACACGATTTTAATCTATTTAACGTACAATGTAAGTAGGACGTCAGAGTGACGTACAGTTTACTCTAGTGTATTAGGAAGCCCTATTGACTTAACCGATATTTTATGACTTAGACTTTCAAGTGTAGTCAAGTCTCAGTTAATAGGTAAGAAAGGGTACTGCTCTTGAGAAAAACTTATTATATATCAGATAACAATTAACACTATTTAACGAAAGACTTTATAAAAATGATAAGAAAGTGAATAATAACTTATCCCAAATTTTAATTTTTATATTATATAAACAGTAAACTACTATTATATCAAAGAATTTTTTCTTTCATATTATAAAATAGTTTTGTCTAATAAAATAAGATTCAAATTTATAAACATCCTTGTCTTTCTTCTTTATATATAAAACGTTATATCCAAACAGAAACACGAGATATCAGATCAGTAAATACATGTATAAAAGAAAAAATTGATGACACTCGAAATTTAGTTTAGAAGATCCATAACAATCATATGACTGATATAATTTTTCTTAGACTATGTCAGTACTAACTTATAGACTATTTAGTATACTAATACGTGTTCCTTCTTTTGTACGATTTCTTATAAAAAATTAACTTGTTCAGTTGGAAGTTTTATTATACAAAGGGAAATTATTACTTTTCTGATTTGTTTTCGTCACTTTAAGGTCCCCCCAGCCCTTAGATTTAATGTACTGAAACCATTAAAAGACGACTCAGTAGGAAGAGTGAAACAATGTAAAATTCGTGTACGTCTTCCCAAACAACTAATTGTGTCTACGTTTTTTCTTACCACTTTTTACATTTTAACTTTTAAATAAATTTAATGTCTTGAAGGTTTCTTATATTTGACAGTGTGTTACAGTACTCTAAGAGACAATAATCATTGACTTGGAGAACAATAACCTGCATGTGTGAGACTTCGAGAAACTTTTCCTACTCATTTCAACTCCTCTCTAAAGAATCTAGTTCGTCTGTAAACAGTATCAACTGGAGTTTGTTGGGAGATTGTACTTCCTGTAACACAGACCCATGTCAACCCCCTAAAGATGGTAGTTCTTCTACCATATACCAATATACCTGTTAATTAAAACCCCCCTGTTAATTAAATGCCGTTCCCTTGGTTCTTGTATATTACCTCTTTCCTGACAGAGAAGTCAATTACCACAACCCTTTTGACCTGTCGGTAGTACGTTTTATTATTTTAACCTGGTGACAGAATGTAACATAGGTTTTTAGTTGAGTTTTACCTAATTTCTTACATCCTGAACTTCGACATTTTAAGTATCTTCCTTTTTATTCCTTCATTCGAGGAACTATAAACTTTCGACTTGAACTAAGAACCTATCCTCTTGTCCTCCATCGGATTATTTTTTCAAAACCACTATAGTCAAACTAATATCTCCCTGTCACTTTTCTAGTCGAACCGACTCTAGAAATATTCTCTTTTACCTTCTATCTAATTTTAATTAAAAACAAATTAAGATAACACCTTTTATAATTTACGAGTTCAATTCCTCACAATAGACTTCAGTGACTTTTAAAGTCTTGTCATGAAACCGTAAGAGATGGACTCCATTTCGATAGACCATTTGGTTTAGTATAGATCTTCCAGGAAACCTTCCGACAGTTACACAGAAATTAAACCCTAACCCTGTAGATCGGATTCAATAGAACAGTTCTGGAGAAGTTGGGAACCAACCTCAGTACATCTTTCTTTGTGTGACATGTGCACCATAAGGTGAATTCCTTAATGATGTATAGTGTACACGACTTTTAGGTGGAATTAACAAAAAGGTAAACATGGGAGGAAGTTTCATGGATCATTTAGTGGAAAATGTTAGGTTCTTTTTGTTACAGGTATATAGAGAAGTTCGCGACGTGGGAACGTTTCTGTCTGACATCTACTATGAGAGAGAAGGAATCGACTCCCGTGATTCTGTGACTCTAACTTACCTTGTAAATCACCGGACTCTCGTACTTCCTTTTTTAAGACTCGTGGACATAAACTTACCTCGACTTGTTTTGGTCGAGTATAACGTCAGTGAGTGGTGTCCTACAGTGTGTTGTACTGGGAATAAGATTAATGACTTACGAGTTGTGAACAAGAATACCAACTTACACATACTTTTGGTGGTTCTCTCAAAGAAATTTGTAAATGTAAGAGTAGGGTGTGAGTTCTCAAAACTAAGTCCTCCAACCGGACTCCGGGTTCTAATGACGTTAGGTAAAACGGATACGTTACCTAAACCCCGTCTTTTTGTTATAAATCATATAGGATTTATTTCATGATTAATGGAATTTAAAAGATGATAAACAAGACCTTTGGTGATATAGAAGTTTTACAGACTCAGACCTAATACAAGTCATTAAGTCGTTTATTTACTGGTCTAATTCTTTTCTAATGACGTTCCAATTCCCTTTTTTTTTTTGTTTAGGAAACTTTATTAAGTTCAATGTAAAACATTTTATACAGAATAAAATTTAAATGTAGTAGGATGGAAGGACCATAAAGGTACCATTTAAGATCGAAGTTTTAAACTAAAGTTCTTTGACTGTCTTTTTGGTTCTCGGGTTTCGGTTCACGTCTAAGTACTTACGACTTTATTATCTACATTCATGTAAATTAGTTTTTTAGAAAGTTTTTGTAATAATATTTTCAGTGAGAATGGAAACGAGTCTCTAAACCTTATAGTAGACGACGTTCCGGGTTAACGTTACACACGTACCATAGTCCCTTTATATATAAAAAAATTAAGAGATAGGAAGTGGTAATAAATAATCCGTAGTAGAGTACTTTTTTATACGTAGGGGTCAAATTATAATCGTTTAGATAGCGTTAGTAGGTTCTTGTCTCATTTCGAATAAGTTTCCTTCAACGTAATAGACAAAAATTTCTATTGAAGTGTCATTACATATAGGTTTTATTAATAAAGGTTTTTATAAAATAATTAACGTAGAGAGGTACAAATAGAGAATGAAAACGTATATCAAATTACTTGATCTTCCCTTTTGATTAGTGTATTTCCTCAAACCCATACGAAAATTTTTTACTAAGTGAATATTTTCAGACTAGAAAGTTCGTCTAAAAAATCTTCAGAATTCTCCGAGTCTGTCCGGTTTTAGTGTGGTGACATCATCCATCCTTTCGAGTCTTTTCGTCCGTATTCTTACACCCGTTTGTTTCGGATCTCTACCCATTTTTGATGATTTTCTTTCATAACAACAAATCAGTGCTTCAACACAGTCTGAGAACACTAGGGTACCTGACATCGGACGATCCGAGGAGACAGACACCCTAGAGGACCGTTCTTATGACCTCACCCAACGGTAAAGGAAAAGGTTTTTTTCAAAATGTATAAACATAAAGAAATACCGATATAGATGGACATATATAGTTCAATCTGAACGTATATAGATAGTTACATAAAAAGACACACATGTCTATCTGTAGTTATACACAGTAAATATGTGTATACTCAAAATACACTATTTTTCAGTATAAAAACCTAAACTGTTATTTGAACTTAAATACGTTTTGGTCGGGAATAAAAACATCTTTAGAAATGTTTACGAACTATTCTTAAACTTTTTTTTTTTTTTCGATAAAAATCTACCTAGTTGTTCGGGTTGTCATTGAGGGGGTCGCCTTTTCGTCGTGTCTGCGGACGTAGGCGGTGACCCTTCACCCCCGTCCCGTCCCTGCGCGCCCTCCGCGCCCGACGTCTCGAAACATTCTTAGCCCGTCCTTGCGGGGTGCGCGTTGGTCTTGTTAGATTGAACCCGATCGTTTGGTCTGACACCCTATCGATGGTGCGCTTTTCGAGCTTGTATTCTGTGGCGGTCCTGGCTCGTGTCTTGTTTCCTGCCTTGCCTTTTTCGGCCGACGTCTGGTAGGGGGCGGCCCCTGTCCGTCGGTCTCGGCATTCCTGACCTTTCCCCGTTAACGTCTGGGCCTCTCTGAAATGAATGGATTGACGTTCGTCCGAGGAAACGATTCTGAAGACCCCCACGACCTGTCAGTGTCAGACGGAGTGCCCCACGTGGTCGCCAGGTGGGTCTCTCGACTCGCCGTCGCCGCCTTTTCCACTGTTCGTCGCCGTTAGCGCGAGCGGTTTGAGGACTCGACGAGCCTGGACCCTTCCCGTGTTTCGCGTCAGGGTCGACTTAGACACGGAGACTCCCGACGGACTCACGGCTTGGACTCGCCGAACCTGGCCCCTTCACGTGCGTCNGGGGTCTGCCAAGGACCGACTCGTAGCATCTCGGCCTCGCCAAACACGCGGCGCTCTTTCCTGTCCAGTTCACCCCGACTCTAAGTCACACGGGTGCTGTCACGACAAACAAACGTCGTAGGGGGGAGGGGTGTCGTACTGACTTGATCACTCGGATTTTTTGGTCGTTTGTCTTCTTCAATTTGTCTCCCTTGGTGGAACCTTCACTCGGGTGTGCCGGGTATTGTAGTCTCTTCCCGATCTATATAAAAATTATAAAAATTTTAGTAAGGAAAAAAAAAAAAAAGAAAAACGAAAAAACAAAAAAAAAGAAAAAAAAAAGATCGAAAAAAATTAACAATTCAGAAGATAAAGAGGAGATTAAAAATAAAGATATTGGATAATAATGATAAAAAAAAAANAGGGCAGGGACCCTAAGAGGTCCGTTCTTGTGACCTCACCCAACGGTAAAGGAAGAGGTGACGTACTTTCACTTTTCATTTTCACTTCGGCAAGTCAGCACAGGCTGAGAAGCGCTGGGGTACCTGACGTCGGATGGTCCGAGGAGGCAGGTACCCTAAAAGGTCCGTTCTTATGACCTCACCCTACGGTAACGGAAGCGGAGACACGTTTTAAGAAGACAGAGGATCGGAGTACTACTGAAATCGGGTTCCACTGACTCCTTTCTTGTGTCACCCCATTGACTCCGGTCTTCTCGGGGGCCGCTACGTCGACGTCAGGTCCCCAATGCCCCAGTCTCTTCGGCCTTTCCTTGGGGTCCCGAGGTGTGACCGTGGGTCTGGGGAGTCCACCCCCAGGTATCTCCTCTTCCCGTCGTTCCGACCCTCGTCAACTCAATCGTCATTTGACCGGGGTCGGAGGGAGAGGATACCCGTTGGGGTGATGAGGTCGAACTACCGCGTCTACGAGGTCCATGGACAACGATTCTCTGTCGGGACTTCGGTCTGAGAAGCACGGACGACTGGACCCCCACTCTCCCTCCCTACCCTTCCCCTACATGGTGGTGATCGACGACGGGGAGTAAAACGTCCGGACCACTGAGTCACCCCTTTCCTATGGGTCTTCCGCCATGGGAGGACCTCCGACCAGGACCAGAGTCGGTGGTGTGGGTCTACGAGGAGAAATTGGGAGATCCATGGTCCGCGGAGAGAGGTGGAATGGTAAGACAGGACTTGTGGAGACGGGTGGAGTCGGAAGTCGAGTAGACGGAGGAGTTCCTTCGGACGTCTTTGGGTAATGAGACGAGAGGGATCTGAGTCCATCGGGACTAAGTAGACCGTACCCAAAAGGGACATGGAAAATTGGTGTGAGTCTCTAGGGGATGTTCGAATCGCTCAGGACGGGGCAGGGGACCGTCAAAATTAGTGAGGGAAAGAAATTCGTAGACCAAGTCTAGAAGCGACAGGTGTCCATTTTACACTCCGTCATACCCGAGAGAGACAGGTCTGACCCACGAGACATTAAACAAATAAGGTATTATTCGACATACGGTTTGGGACTCGATCCACGATCCCTGTGGGGTCATTTGTTCTGTGGTCGGGACTGAAATCTTCGAATAGCAGATCATGTCCTGTCTCTGGTCATTTACTGTTAGGTCCCCGGTACGACGCTCGTCCGTTTGGGATCCCGGACGTCATCATGGTGTACCGTTCCCGTGGATTGAGTGTCACCCCCGTAGGTTCTTCCGAAGGACCTCCTTCCCCGTACGTCAGGCTCTGGATTTCCTAATCGTCCTTAATCGGTCCACTCTTTTTCCCTTTCTCACACAAAAAGGTTATTTGTCGTGGATAAAAAATTTACAGAAGAAACGTGGCTTGTGACCCCTAGTCGTCACTTATTCCGTTTGTGTGAGAAACGAAACTACCTCGAATCTTGGACTACACCTGTGACTACATTGTACTTATTAATGTTGTGACTTAATGTTGACACATTCTTCTTTTCCAGTTCCGCAAGTTTTACGTTTCATCCTTCTGTCCGACCAGACTTCTACCTCTGTCTTCAGGGACCCTTCCAGTCAAATCCGACTTCGAGTTCCTTTCTCTTCCGTCTCCAGACGGTCTGTATCCCTTTACGTCGGTCCTTCTTGTCTTAAT